>OX411784.1:12771944-13971944 GCA_948252455.1 Acleris cristana | reverse complement strand
CTTAGACCTACATTAGGCTCTAATTTAAAACTAATTAAAACCAATCCGCTATTTAAAAAGCTACCAGTTTATGCCCACATTTTTCTCAAGTAGAACTCGTTTAACGTTATTCCTACAGAAACTATAACCCTCCTTTTGGGCTCCGCCGCAGTCGGGTAAAAATAACTCTACATTCTAATTAACATCACGAATTATAAGTTTTATACAAAACCGTTCAACCGTTTATTCCTGATTGGAAAAAACATTAAAATGTCATTAAAAACTTGTTTTTTTATTTTATTAGCAGATAATCTAGAACAAAATCACTTATATTACAATCAGATATATCCAGATCTAATTAATAATTTTTTTGGTAGTGACTGTGGTAAATGTAATTAACTGTATATTAGGTATATTCAAAATGAGTAATTGTCAGTATTTTTTTTCAATTATTTTCAACCCCTGGATCCTAATGCTTATTAAACATTGACTTCATAGTCTGAGCACTGATCGTGTTACAAACATATTTTTCTTATTATTTATTCAGAAAATCAACCAGCCTTTTATAGTTACATCTAAATAGCATGCACATGTATATGGCGAATTATAAATTATTACCTCCCTAATATCTGTAAAGATTCTCAACAGACAAGTGAAAGCGTTTAATGTACTTATGTGTAAGTTTGTATGCACTGTGCACAACATTGCATAACTTGTATGATTCAGTGTGAATGCAATAATATAACCAAAGTACTAGGTTATACTAAAATTAAAAGTATATTTTTTGTTTCAATAACGTCCTAGCATTGTTTAACCAGATTACCTAGAACAATGAAATGTGTGCAAAAAAAGCAATTATGTGTGGCAAGACCTCGGTTACTCGGTCAATTAATTGTATATCCCTAAAACCAGCAAATAGCATACATTTAAAGGGTAACGGTAGACATTGTATTTACACAAGTTTGACTTCACATTTAGCATGCGATAGACAACATATAGGGTGCAAGGTTGCGGTACAATCCAATTACATGATAAAAGATGTAGCAAACCAATATAGAGTACTAATGCCTACTTCAGGATTCCACACGCACAACAGGCACAGAATATTGAGCTAGCTGTTTTAAAACAAGCCTACTTCAGGAAAATTTACATATTTGGAAATGAGTAGACAGTTTTTTTAATACACTATGCAAGTGCTTTATTTTTGATAAGTGATAAACTGAGGACCTAGGTTTTCTGTAAGGTTATCATATAACAAGTTGTCATGTTAGGAGCCAAGTACACTGATTATACAATTTTATTGAGTCTGTATGCGGCTGGCATCACAGTGATGAAATAAGTGTCAACGGATCCAAATTATTCAAGCGTAAGTGTCACATTGCATATCATAGTGCAATACCATACAAGTTTTAAAGCAATATTCATATATTTTACTAAGAAAATGACAAATTTTACACGTTATAGACTTTCTCCTATCTCCTATCTCCTAGGGTATTATGACAATTCAGTTTAACCTTTGTATTATAAATCTTGCCTATTGATGAATGTTACAAGTTTTACAAAAAACCTTAGGTTAGATCTTTTACCATACAATTGGATTGTCAAACAACAAAGTGTAACATTGATAATATTTGAATGATATAAAGACCTCCGGGATAAACTCCTGGATTCTGCCACATGATCCTCTAAAAGCTGCAGAAAAAAAAGTAGGATTAAAAAAAAAAGTATACATACACATGGTGTTGTAATTTGGTTGTTCTTTTGGGTTTAGCTTGTCAGAATCCGTTTTGAAGGATCACTTAAGCAAGGTACCTTTAGATCTGGAAGCAAATATTTTGTTTTAAGATAAGATATCACACTATTGTTTGATAAAATTCAATCAAGACAAGATTAGATTTTATTTACAAAAATTATTGCCAGCAGCTTGGCTTGGGCAATACCTATGTAAATTGATAAGTAGTCAAATCTAAAAGATATAGAATTTCGGCAAGTAACATAGAAAATCATCATCATCATGAGTAATCATCTCATATTAAATTATCGACAAAACAGAAGACCTTGTATAGGCCATTATTGTGATGCAATTTCCATATTGACGCATACACAAACAAATTTCCGCACAAAATTTTACAGGCAAGACACTGACATTTTGTTTTCTTGGACGTTTTGTAGGACGACATTTAGCTCGAATAAAACATTTTAGAACACTATAGAATACGCTAGACCAGAATATATGGCGCACTTGGAATCGATCTGTTTTCAAACACGCGAATAATCCTTATATTACGCAATAATAACCAGCACTCACCTTTTGACTTCAAATTTGTAACACAGAAAATACAATCACGATAACAATACCGATACAATTTTCAAAATAGCAGAGAAAAACCAAATTCACCGTAAAAATCACGAATTTCTCCAGAAACCTTGACTTAACTGACTGACTGCTTCGATACGTTTCACGTTTTGTCAATTTGTTTTATTAATTCGGGAGTTTTCCCGACTTTTCTACTAGTAGATTGCTGCCTATTCCTAAGAAGCCTTTGAAAGGCTGTGATTCATCAAAATATAATAATGCTATTGGTCCAATGTTCGATGACCTTGATTGTCATTGGTAACTGGCACTATTTGTATCCACTTGTTCTCATTTACAACTCAACAAATTAACGTTTGCATCATGTTTGCATGTTTCGTGAATCGAAGCGTTCGGTATTGTATTGTATCGAATGTATTCTAGCGTTATTCCTTTCTCTCAAGGCAGTCACATTTGACAAGTGAGAGAGAGAGAGAGCATCAGAATTTTTAAATTAATTTCATAATGGAAAGGAAAATGCACCAATATTTTTTTTCATTAGACGGTTAACTGTTAAAATTCGCTAACCATAATGATGATGTGATGTATATTGTCCGTTTTGTTCTAATTACAAATTGTTAATTATTTCTATATACGGCTTAAGGAATTGATTAGATTTTATTAGAAATAAAGGGTTTCTAAACGGGCGATATTTTCACTGCAATATGTGGCCGGCAACTATTGGTGTCTTTCTCTAACATACAAGTAAGAGAGGGACACCAATAGTTGCCGGCCACATATTGCAGTGAAAATATGGCCCGTTTAGAAGCCCCTTAAGGCAAATCTTTACTTCATCATCTGAATATTTTAACGGTACTGCCGTAAGGAACATTTTATAGGTACTGAGGCTCTACTTTGAAATCAGTAATTCAAACTTCATCTACTGCTATCCCTTTTGCTCTCGACGCATCACTAATTCGCAAGAAAGTGACGGGGCGATCCGAAGTTCGAATTGCTGATTTCAAAGTAGAGCCCCTGGAAATCGCCTAAGAAAAACGTTGCAAAAGAAAATGTGAACCCAACTTTAAACTCAATCTAAAAATCGATAAGCTACAAGAAATCCATCCTTATAGATAGTCTGTGTACATCACTATAAACGTCAAATGTCAAACGTTCAAAACGGTTTTACGGTTATAGGTTATTATTACAAATTTTACTCTAAGATCATTTTAAACATGAGCATCTTACTAAGCCGTGTCGCTAAATGTTCTCTAATTAGGTGTAAGTATATTGAAGACAATTAATCATTTAAAACTACGCGTTACGTTATCGTTTCTTACTGTTTTTGTACCTTTTTAGTACCATGTCGGAGTTTAAGCTGCACATCAGTATTAGAGATTAAGCAGTGGAGACTGGATCGTGGTCTGCCAGTCAATCGGAACGCCGAAGGCATCCTTACAGACGGGCCAGATTACACTTTCTTGGATGGACGTCCTACGCCCTTGCTGGTATTGCTTTTAAACTCATTGTCATAGAAGTAAAGTAGTTTTGTTTTGGTTTCGTTGTTGCGAGTACATTACGCGTTTTTAAGCTACTAAGATTAGCTTTTGATAGGTTAGTCCACTCTATGCTCATGGCCAAGAATAGCCCTATACTATGTTTGCTAAGGTATATCTCTAAACGTAAACAATCAAAACTATGGATATAGATCATCAGTCAATAAAAGTCAATCACTGATATGTCAAAGTTTGCAAGAACAGGGCCTCTATTGTACAGTTTTAAATGATATTGACTTTGATCACGTTTTTAAATAAGACTAAATTTTCTAATAAATGAAACTAGAAATTGTCTCTGTAGACCCAATAGTTTCTGAGATAAAAGTAGACTAAATTTGCTACAATATGAGCCTAGAATTCATTCACAATTTCAATCATAAACAAGTCTGCAAATATCGGAACAACCAGATTTGACGCAAACTCATGATGACTAAAGTTACTGGATTAATAAGGTTTCACTGTGTAGAATATCAGCCAAATTAGAATTAAGTACCATTTAACAGAATCATATGGTTTGATTTGTTAATGCTTATTTAAATACCTTAATGACTAGCGCATAGACCAAGCTAAGGCTGTCATAAATCAACATCTTGTAGCAACCCATGTGAAATGTGAAATAATAATTTCATTTAAAGGGCATGTGAAACAATAAATTTACTTATTTAACTAATTCTCAATGTCTTCTTTCTAGCACAAGCAGAAACAGCGCATGGAAAAACAACAAGGATATGCAGAAAGAATTGTTGAGCTTAGTTCTGAATTAGATTTCGCCAAAAAGAGATATCAAAATATGACGGACGCTAAAGAAGCAGAGCGACAGAGAATCTTAAGCGATAGATTGAAACCCAAAGGACAGATGTTGAACAAGAAAAATTAGTTTATAATATTTATAATAGTTAGTAAATACATTTTGTTAAGTAGTTTAATAGTGTTTTTACTGCCAGTGGTTCTGCTTCGCTAATATTATTTAATGGGAAACCTTTTTTTACCTGAGTTATGTCCGTTCTTATGTCCCCTCGTAACTACTAAACGGGCCAAACAATATTGATTCTTAAAAAAAGATGAGAAAAATCTAAAAAATACATTTTTCAATCGGATTTTATGGTTTAATGTGTTTAACATAAATCTACCACAGTATCAAAAAATGCAATCGAGGTTTTTTTTAAATCTGTGTTAGCGCTTAACCAGGCAAGGGATCCATGTGGACCACATAAAATCTACTCAATAGTACCTTGTATGTTAGTACCTAAGGCTAAATCTCTACTGTGACGTGAGATCTGTCAGTCTGGTTAAGGGTTAATGTCCCACTGCAGAGCAAAGGCCTACCCTCATTCTGATATCTCTTGCCACCACCGTTACAAAATAAAAATAACAAACCTAGTGCTTGCCATAATGTCTAAACACTGGATCTTACAGTGTAAGCTTGTAAAGGATAGAATAACATAAAATATCATTGAGAATAACTTGCTTCAAATTTTATAATTGTAAAAGAGTAGGTAGGTACTTGTTCGTTTGTTCATAAGGTGACCGTCATTAAACTACTTCTATGCCGTAGGAGTTACAAATATAGTTATAGATAAAGTATGAGTCCGATGACGTCTTGTGGCTGGTGTGATTAGGTACAAATGATAACTGATAAGATAAAATGGAGGCGAGCACAATTTCTCTGGCGCCAAAACAGTTTTTGAATGCAACCTTTTTACAATTTAAACCAGCAACGCCATCTGCAATTTTATATGAACACTACATTGCCACAGTCAAAGTAGATGGCAGTTAGAGTGCTGTTGGACTTGGTGACACAGTTACACCATAGATGGCGCTGATGGTATCACGGTCCTCACGGAATAGGAAAAACAGTGAAGTGGCATGAGCTTCGCTTAGTATCAGACCTGTTGTCGCCAATACTCAAACTATCATAAAAACAACACGAGACCATGGAAAATATTTTTGGTGCGGCTATCGTTTTTACACTCCAAAATAGCACAATAAGGCATGCTTCTGGATTTATTTCCTATTTTAGAAATATCAAAATATCGAAATAAGCGATAGCGGCAAAAGTATGGTAGGTTATGCGGAACTCCGCATAACTATGCCACACGTTACACGCCCACTTGACACTTCTACTGTTTTTTCTGTTCTGTGACGGTCCTAAACCACAAGATAAATGCCTCAATAGATAAAATCATTGACTTGAACAGACCTTAAAGGTAAATATTTGAAGCAAACTTTTAATGAAAATTGGTATTTGGAGATAGTATGAACCCCAGGGAAGGAAATACTCGTAGGACATACTGTTTACCCCGGAAAATTGGACAGTACCCGAGGGAATAGCGATAAACGAAATGTACACAGACGGAGTCGCGGGCTTTAGCTATGTAGGTAATCAAATTCTAGCCCAACGAAAATGAAGAGGCGGTAAAAAGCCATTAAAAAGTAGTTTATTTCACCTCTGCGTGTTTTTACAAGCTTTTATTTAAGAGGCCGTATACATACGAAATTTTGCCAATTTCGCTGATTTACGTGATTTTACAGTTGAAATACTGTATTTCTACAAGTTTTAATGCACAAAACGAAAGATAATTTCTAATTTTAACGAATGTATGAGGTACTTTTTTGTTTTTATTATTTTATTTTGATTAATCGACCTGACACCGGCGACTGTTATGTGAATTTAGCTGGAAGAGGTTTAGAATGTCACATATTCATGAATCGTATTGACGTCGTCTTAACGGTATGAAAAATTTACAATGTATTGCTGTAAAAATCGTCTAAAAAATGTATGAATTACTTTTTTCCACTATCATATAACTTTTTCGAGTAAAAATAATAATAAACTTGGTAATTTTTATAGAAAACGGGCACCATTTATTTTCATTTCGGCTACTCAGAACTCTCGTTCATAAAATTAAAACAACAGAAATAAACTTTAGTTCAAAATCAGTCCAATACCTAAAAAAATATCCAAAAAGTTCAAAAGAATTGGCAATAAATAATGTTTTAAAACAACCTAAATCTCGCATTATACCTAATACTCAAAAATAAAAAAGTGGCTCATTATTCGATCATAACTAAAATGACCTTAAATTTTAAGCATTAAAACTTATAGAAACGCAGTATTTTAACTGTAAAATAACAAAAATAAGCAAAACCGGCAAAATTTCGTATACGGCCTCTTAACTTGCAATGTATGTATGTAAATGTAAGTTTATGTATGTAATGTACGGGTCAAATGTTACAAGTTAAATTTGACCTAAGTATAGTTCTGATGACAATAATACCATCGAGCTGGTCTGATGATGGAGACTCAGGGTGGCCATAGGATATCCTAAATTACACATAATAAGCCCGTCGTGTTAGGGCTCGTTAGAATCGTCTGTACGAGTAGATGACGACTGTGCAAAAAAAGTACAGCCGACAACAAAAGCGTGTCCCAAAAATGAAATTTTTGACTGAGACTTTTTTTAAGCTTAGGTACCTACCACGGTATTATTTAAAAGAGATGCAAAGCTGCGGCGTAATTAAAGTACGGGCTTACTTTAAAAGCTCTCGGCGTGTTCTAGACATTGTTCTTGTGGCATTTAATTTCAACAGTATAGTATACCGCCTGGAGCTTTCCCTTGCGTAAACTTTTAAAGCTCGTTTACATGTAACAGGACGCTATTACAAAAAAAACTTGCAACTTGGAATAACTTTTAATATCTTCGCCTGAGGTCTATAGTCAAAGGCAGTAACTTAAAGTTATTGCAAATGTTTTTTTATCCTTTATTTACACGTCTGTAACCTAACAATAACTCTACACGACACTCATAAGCGACAGTTGTGAGTGACGGGGAGACGGATTTTTGCAAAATGAAAATCAATTTTATTGGCTTTATAATTTTTAATACATTTTTAATTTACTTTAAAAACTGAATATTCAGCTCTACAGAGGTTGCCAGTTTGATACTACAACGCGGTCCTTTTATTTAAAAAGAAATTGTTGCAAATGGAAGATTTTTTTTATGGTGTTTTTTTGTAGAAATTAAGGAAAATTTACAAAAAGTTCATTGATTTAATAATGATTTTTTTTATTATGTAGGTACACTTTTTATACAATCTACTAGTTTATTTTTGAGAAAAGCACTACATGCCATGCTTCGACTATTATGAGCCATTCTAAATAATGTATAAAAGCCCTCGCCTGAAAATCATGATCGCCCAGTAAGGCTCACTTACTGGTATCTGCAGTAATGTACTAAGTATAATGTTAAACGTTAGCAGGGGTTGGTGGTTTCCTCGACACTTCAAAGGGTGTTAGCCGGTAAGAAAGTAGAACTAACCTCGGCACGTTTCCTACCTTAAGAAGCTTCATTAAGTACCAGTTACATAAATAGGTAATTATTACTTTATTTGTTGGTTATAGCCTTTAATGCAGTGAAGCATTATAATTATACATTGCCCAAACGAATCGAATGGATACAATTCCAATTTTAAATTTTAAATTGAAAGTCCTGAAAAGGGTATTGCACAATCGGATCACTGTCAACGGGCGATAATGTCATTAATTTAATCAGTCGTGAGTGAATGGACGGCATGAATCATGAAGTCGTAAATTTTGCCGCGCAAAATGCATTTACAATTTCCAAGCTCCAATTTAAATGGATATTTAAATTAATTTAACAAGAACCAGAGCACGATGTAATTATATACAAAATTCGGTCACCGCATTTACCGTTTTAGCGATTCGAAATGTAAAATATTTTTGCAAGAGTTCTTTTGTTTGGAATCGTCTTCCGATTCGGAGACTCCGTATTTTTTTAATTTCTCGTCTAATTAGCTGTCAAAGTCACGGGCTGGCGTTTTCAGCCAAGTCATTCCTCGGATATTAAATAATTTTAGGAATGGCTGTCCGGATAAGGTTAATATCGAAGGAATTGCTGTTTTGAAATGAAATTAATTTAAAAGTCTTTGAGTAATTATGTATACTACTAGAGAGGACGCCTCAACCTCATTTATTTTAAAACCTGTTAGAGCCGATCGGCACTAACGCGCTCAGTCTGTGCCGGACGGCTTCGACAGCTCAACGCATTGGAGTGAAAAGTGTGACGGTTAAATATGCCTTCATGTGTACTGAGATACTGCCATAACTGCTCAGGAAAATTTAATAAAAGTCAAGGAGTGACTTTTCACAAGTAAGTTTACTGTATTTTCGTTAATCATGCTTACATTAATTATTTTTATATCAATTTTATTCCATGTTGAAACGTCATGTGGCCGCCATGTTTCGTTGAAATCAAAGAGTAACAAAGTAGGTTTACGCAGACCGGACAATATCGACGTGCAGTGTTATAGCCTACCTAACGAAGTAAAATCAGGGGAAAAAACTCGTGTAAAAGCCAATTTTGGCATAGTTGTAGGGAATGGTGTTTTAATTTAAACCACGTAATAAAAGTACTGATGGGTGGGGGTCAAGCTATAACTGTGTGTGTGTAAAGGTCCCTTTTTTACTTTTTCGTAAATTACTCGTAAATGGTAGCCCATAACAAAAAATGTTCTATTACATAACTATTCTACATATTTTTTTCTACAAAAAAGGATCATGTCATTTTTTGCTGGGATCAATATTTAATGAGATATGGAGGGAAGAAGGTGGATACTTCAATGGTTTGGTCATTTAAGCCCGATTTACATTGGTCAAGGACAGTGGCAAGGACAGGGGGGTAAAAAAATAGGAAGCGATTCTATTTGGATTTGGAACCACTGGCAAGGCAATTTGACTCGCTACCGTCCGATCGGTTTACACTACTGTACTGTCCACTGTCCATGACCAATGTAAATTGGACTTAAAGCCATACATATATATCTTCGCGCCCGTCTCCCAATGGTGTAGGCAGAGACTATGGAACGCCAGGTGCACCGGTCTAAACATACAACTTTCGCTTCCTCTACATTCATCAATCTCTTCATGCACGTACGTCGGTTTCGGGTGCTTTTGATTAGACCCTTATTCAGTACATCGCGAATCTGATCACCGTACGTCCATCTTGGACGTCCCCTACCTACATCTCCGATCACTCTCGCTCGCCATATCTTTCGTAACTCTTCTTTCATCCATACTTTCTAAATGACCAAACCATCCAAATGTCCATCTTCTTCCCTCCATATCTCATTAAAAATTGATCCCAGCAAAAAATGATATGTTTTTTTTTGTAGAGAATTTTATACGAGTTACCGTTTACGAGTAAAGGACCTTTACACCCCAAATTAGCTTCACTTCCAGCCATCAGAACCTACTTTTAGTATGTGGTTTAAAACACCATTCCCTACACCTATGCCGAAATTGGCTTTTACACGAGTTTTTTCCCCTGATAGGCAGTTTTTGGGCTGCGTTGGGTGGACTATTAATACATATAATGAAGTTATTTTGAAGTTCCCTATCAGACATTTAATGAAATATAATATTTTTTGCCGACTACGAAACAAAAGGTTAAAGTTGTTAAATAATAACACAATTAATTATTTATATTTAATAAAGCTTTCCTCGGCCGGATCATGAAAAAAGAGAGGCGTGGATTCAATTTGTCCAAAGGAATCGAAGCGAAGAAATGTGGTTACCATCAGCACATACACGCATATGTTCCGTGCATTTCAAAGAAGATGAGAAATATATGACAAAAACAGGACGAGTGTACCTAAAGAAACATGCAGTACCATGTGATAATGTAAGAATTTTCATGTTTTGTATGTAATCCCTAATCTATTATATGTACGATAGTTACTTATGCATAGTACAGTCACAGTCATGATATATACGTTTCTAAGACGTCTATACGCCTCTATGCCACTGACAATAAGGTTTGTGTATACATCATATATTTGACTCAATAGGTGAACAAACATATTTGTGCTTTCGCCTATACAATCTCTGGCTATGGCATCTATAGGCGAAAATAATCATTTTGTATGTGGTAAAAAGTTGCTGAACCGCTGGTACGGTCGATGTCAAAGATTTTTTTTAAAAAAATTCACTTTTTTATAAAGTCTGAAAGTGTAAACATATAGTTGACGTCGACTGTACAAGACGTACCAGCGGTCGAATTAATGTCAGAAACCAGTCAATAAAATATTACTTAAGCTAAATAAAATATAAATGATATATATATATATATATATATATATATATATATATATATATATATATATATATACGGAATTTAGATCTTTGCAAGTGTACAAAATAGTAAATGGCTCTAATTATAAATTCATATTTAATTTCTTTTCAGCCAGCAAAATTGGGTGAACTAGAAATATTAGAACCGTTGTCTGAACCAATAAGCGATTCTGAATCGATTTTTGACTCTCCTAGAAAAATAGCACTAAAAAAACGATTACTTAAGGAATCTGCGGCTAAGAAGAAACTTTCAGAGAAATTGAAGAAAGTACAACAACAAAATACTTATCTCAAGCAAAAATGTGCCTCTTACAAAGCAATTGTAAAGAAATTAAAAGATAAATTCTGCCTTGATTTTAATGCTGAGATTGACTTAATGGCTAAAGCTGAAGTTGTCGAGTTGCATAAGTCTTTAATGAAGAAAAGCAAGCAAAGCAGACATTATTTGTTATACACTGCACCCTTACGAAAATTTGCACTTACATTGCACTATTATTCACCAGCTGCCTACAAATACGTAAGAGAATGCTACAATAAAGCTCTCCCACATCCAAGGACAATTTGCAGATGGTACTCAACGATTAACGCTGAACCCGGTTTTACAACGGAAGCATTTGCCGCATTGACAAAGAAATGTCAATCCAACGCAAGTGCCAAGAAACCTGTACTTTGCTCATTAGTTTTTGACGAAATTTCTATTAGGAAGGAAAAACTATTTCATAACAACAAAAAACTGGGTGCAGTTAATTTCGGAGCAGGTCCTTTACAAGGTGAAGAAGATGAGACTGTGGCAACACAAGCTTTAGTATTTATGCTGGTTGCCCTAAACGAAAATTGGAAATTACCTGTAGGTTACTTCTTGACAGCTGGAGTAAGTGCTGAAACTAAGGCAAATCTAATTAAAATGTGTTTGCAAAGATGCCATGAAGTTGGTGCAACGGTTGTAAGTGTAACATTTGATGGCTGTTCTGCTAACTTGGGTGCTGCTGAAATTTTGGGCTGTAAACTATCTAATGTACATAACATGGAGACTTTCTTTCCACATCCGTCAACGGGAGAAAATGTTTGCATTTTTTTAGACCCATGTCATGTCATAAAACTAATAAGGAACACGTTTGAAAAGAAAAGATTGTTGTTCGATGAAAATGACAAACAAATAAAATGGCAGTTATTAATAAATCTGAATAAGCTTCAACAAAATGAAGGTCTTAGGTTTGCAAACAAGTTAACACCTCGTCATATACATTTCAGACAGCAGATAATGAAGGTAAAGCTTGCAACACAGTTGCTGAGTATGAGCGTAGCAAAAGCTTTACTTCTTTGTGACGAACTTTTAAAGTCGACACAGTTTCAAGATTCATCAGGAACCGTTAATTTCATTACTTTAATGAATAACTTCTTTGACGTTATGAATTCACGAAAATTTCATTTTTATGGTTATAAGCGTCCCATTGATTACAAAAGCAAATCTGAAATATTTTCTTTCTTAGACAAAGTTAAATCTTTTCTACTTGGATTGAAATTTCGTATTGTATCAAGGAGAATAATCAAACGAAGAAACTGTGTGTCCAGAATAATGATGCAAATATCGAAAAAAAAAGTCGTTGAATCTGTTAATAAAACCGGATTCGTAGGAGCCATTATTTGCATTGACTCACTAAAGACATTGTACAACTACATAGTGGAGGAAAAAAAGATGCTAAGCTATATATCTACGTACAGACTAAGCCAGGATCACTTGGAACTATTTTTTGGATTAATAAGAAGACATGGCGGATATAATAACAATCCCAATATTTTGCAATTCAGAGCAGCATATAAAAAAACATTAAATCATCTAGAACTTCGTTCATCTTTTACCGGCAACTGCATCCCTTTAGATAATTTCACAATTTTAAATTCTAAATCTGAAAACATAATTAATAGTACAGCTTCTTCATACAGATATGATGATAATAAAGAACCATATAAAGTGTTGCAAACTACACGTTTGCTGACATCAGATTTGGACGCTAAAAATAACTGCGATATCTTTGCAACAATGCTTGACCACGAAACCATAACATGCGAGTCAAAGGTGATAGTAGGATATATATCTGGATATGTGTCTAGACTTTTAACAAAAAAGTTAAAATGTGAAGAGTGCATTAACAAATTGACCACAGTAAATAAACTTGCCCATCATGCACTCATATCTATTAAAGACATGGGTGGTCTATGTTATTCTACAGAAGACGTTTATATAATATGCTTGTCTACGGAAAAAGTCATACGTAATTTAATACGGCAAAGCGGTGGCAAAGGTCTGGCTTCAAAATATGACTTTAGTTATATAACAGTACACACCCTTAAGCACTTCATTAATAAAGAAGTATTTGTAAGTTTAATTCAACATTCACTAAATCAGCCATCAACATTCAACCACAGGATTCATTTAATTCGAGCCATAATAAATCAGTACACAATAGTTCGATTGCATCACGAAGCAAAAACTGATCAAAGTGTACATTACTTTACTAAACGGCAGAAACTGACGAAACTTATTTTATTTGAAGGAAATTAAATATCATGTTGCAGTTTCAATTCTTTTATTTTATTATATTTGCACGCATGACATAAAATATATAATGACTTCTAACTATTATTCCCCGGTGCCCCTTATTTTATAGAAACTCATTTCATAGAACGTATCATTCCGCAGAATTTTCATTTCATAGAAAACTATTTTCTGCTGAACCTGTGTTGATTTCAGGTTATCTTAAATATGATTAACGTAGGTTAGGTTAGACTTGTAACCATCACAAGATAAACTGAAATCAACACGGGTTCAGCAGAAAATAGTTTTCTATGAAATGAAAATTCTTCGGAGTAAAACGTTCTATGAAATGAGTGCCTTTAAAACAAGGGTTAACCATTATTCCTATTGTACACTGTGAATTATCATCGTGTAGGTAGAATAAACTGTATGTCGCCTCTGTTGCGCACTCACTTAATCTATAAGAAAATGAACACCCCCGCACACACCGCGCTTGCCCCTCCGTCATCAAATTACGCGCGGTCTTTTGTTTGAAATGTCTGTTCTAGTGTAACGTAATAATTCAATGTTAAAAGTCGGAAGATTGATTGATTTTTTAAATTGTCATTCATGTTAGTATATTTTGTAAAAGTCAGGTTTTTTGATATTTGTCTTTAATCTGTCTACGGCGTAAAAATACTTATTGAAATTTTCTAAACCACAAACATCTAATCTCGGTCTCTTTTAAATAAGTCCAAAGTTTAAGCTTGGCTTTGTTACAAAATAGCACCCAAATAAGATATTTAATACAAGGTATCTTTACAATTTATTGAATTTACCTTTTGTTAGTAGACAAAGGTTCAGTTTTGAATAACGGGCACAGATGTTAAATTTACAATGCTTTTCCATTTTCTATTCGTTCGCATGTAACGTTTCGCTCCAGCATTCTTTACCTATATGCAAGAACTGCCAAAGAATGGAATTCATACTTCCTTTCTGGAGAGTCGGTAGTGATCCTAGCGAATTCCAAGTTGAAGTTTCAGGATGGCTAAACGGTCTTATTGACTTTGAAACGGAAAGGCTATTAAATATATTTATAATATGTATTTAATAACAAGAACAAATTGAAATTTAAAGGGGTGGGTACTCGTTTGTATAAATATTTGTTTTATCTTCAAGGTTCAACAAACAAACATCCATTTTCCGTTAAAAAAATAATATATCAGGCGACAATGTCATACCAATTGACATAGTTCCAAACTAAGCTCTAGGCTTGTACTAGTACCTAACTAGACAATGATATAATTATAAATACCTACTTATTATATCTTATAGAGAAATATATACTTAAATACATAGAAAACATGCATGACTCAGGAACAAATATACGCGCTCATCTCACAAATATTTATCTGCCCTTACCGGGATTTGAGCCCAGGACCGCTAGCTTCGTAGGCAGGGTCACAACCAACTAGGCCAGCGCGTCGTCGTTAAAAATAGTTAGTTATTGATCGATATTAGCCAAAATCGCCTCGTATCTATGCTCACTTTACTGTGAACAAAATGTGAACGCAACCTAACAAGTTTGACATTTGCTAAAGATAATGGAACCTCAATTTTACTCATCCCCTTTATTATCCAGTGTATAAAGGCTTCAGTAACCTATTTAAACCAACAACAACGCGGTTAAACCCATGACTCCACTGCGTGTCTAGTTTCCAGGCAAATTACTCCGCCGGGCATCCTCATCGTTAGGCTTCAACAATGGCTTGTAGATAATTAAGTGGACAAAAGAATAGAATAAGCAATGGAACAGTATTGGAATATGGTTTCGAAATGGTGTACCTACTGCCGTATGGCCAAATTACTTTTCGTCAAATGTATTATTTCGTCAAAATGTTTCATTTGGTCAAACGCAATTTTTTCCGAAACTGTAAATATTTCAGGATTTATTTCAGAATCATCGTGTAGAACCCTATAGGTTAGGTTAGGTTAGTTTTATAAAAATCCTAAAATATTAACAGATTTGGAAAAAAAAACGTTTGACCAAATGATACATTTGACGAAAAATAATTTGATCAAACATAGGTAAACCTTTCGAATTACTAAGGGGAATTTTGGAGTATTTTGTATGCTGAATGTTCGTGTAAAGTGTAAATACATGGTAAAGAGATGGATAAAATTTTATTCAACCAACCTACTGCTGAAATCAATTTAAATTAAGTATAGGTAAGTAAGTAAAACAGTTTAGTACCTTCGCTCGCAGAACAGATGGCCGATGGGGTCGAAGACTTCTCGAGTGCCGTCCGCGTACCAGAAGACGCAGCGTGGGTAGGCCTCCAACAAGGTGGACCGACGACGTGGCTAACCGTTGTGGGAACCCGATGGATTCAAGCGGCGCAGGGCCGGTCATTGTGGCAAACCTTGGGCAGGATACGAGCCCGTAAGGGCAAACGCCGATAGACTAGCTAGCCGATGGAATACCACTCCCGCGACTTCGTCCATGGTGGGTTTAGTCGGTGTGAGTCCGACATAACCACTTGGCCCCCCTGGTCGATTGGTATCCATAACGGATTTCACCTGAGAAAAAAAAAACCTATCTCCAGCAGTGGACGTCTTTCGGCTGAAATGATGGTGGTGAAACATGAACATAAATAAAGCACAGGATAAAAAGTAATAAAAACCCCCGATAATAATGGCGACCCCTTCTTTCATAGCTGACACGAGTATCTCTCTAACAACCCAACCGATTTTTATGAAACATACAAAACCGATAAAACAAGCTTCTTTAAAAAAACTGCATCCAAATCAGTCCATCTGTTTGGGAAACACACGTAAAATTTATAACACCTTTTTTGACGGTGTTTAAAAAAAGATAAACTGAGCAAAACATAATATTATGCAATAAGAGGCATTTGTTGTGTGATGAAAACGTGCTGGTATTCTGCCCGAACCAATAGAGGCAAACCAGCGGCGATCGCATGAGCAGAAATGTGACGAACTGTTTAATGCTACGTCACAAAAATGCAGAAAGGTCGCATTTTCGGCCCTTTAGGAGCCATTATTAAATACCTATGCACGCTCAAGAATTGGCAGTGGCTATTGCTTACCATAATGCCACCCACTTCCACATTAAATTCGATCTACAGTAATGGAAAATAATTCCTTAACCACTTTGGTATGTCAAAGTGATGTAATCAATCAAAACGCAAGAGACTTATAATAAAAAAAACATTGACTTTGAAATATTCCAAAGTGGCCTAGGAATCAATTTCCTTGACTGTACAGTAAATTTCTATTGTTTATCAGTTTGACATTTACATACGTCAATTTGCCAAGTTACATTTTCTACGTGTCATTAATCGTGTCACGCTAGGCAATATCATAAAACGGCTAATTTACGTATTCATACTTCTAAAAAAGTGCTAAACACAATCTCTTTGACTTTACTGCTCTTCCATTGCTTGCGACAAAAGTCGACCATAAAAGGTTTATTCCACGCGGTCACTCTAATAGAATGTGGCATATCTGGATCAGTGCGGAAAAGCAAAGCGGTCGGGGTAGATTGGAGCTTAAATGGATCTAACTTTTGACGAGAAATTAACTTTGATAATGTATTTGAAGGGTTTTAATTTTTAAATCTATATTATGCTTGAGTTGTTAAGAACCGTTTTACTAAAACGGTGCTGGAAAAGTCACATATTTAAATGGCGTTAATTACTCAAATGCAGACTAAATAGTTATGTGTAGTAACCTTTTAAGTGGTAGTAGAACTCTGTGCAGGCACCGTCCAGGGTATTGATTCTCTCAAAAGCAAAGGTGAGCGAATGCAGGAGTGAAGTCCAAGCGGCGAGTTTAAGTAGTCCCGTCAGAGCGAGCAAATATTAGCGCGTGCATTCTCAATTAGGCAGAAGGCTGTGAAAAAAAGAGGCTGCTGGCTGTGGCTGTAGGCTGAGTAAGGATACGTCCGAGAAGCAATGCTGCCAAATTGAATACACCCGCTAAAATGTGTTTTGTTCGCTTTGACGGGACTACTTCAACTCGCCGCTTGGACATCACTCCTGCGTTCGCTCACCTTTGCTTTAGAAAGAATCACTACCCAGATCGCTACCACCATTTTATCCTTTACCAACCACCAAGCAGCAGTGTTAGCTTTGTTGTGTTCTGGTGTGGGGATAAGACAACTGTTGAAATGACTAGCATAGAGGCATTGCATCCGTCGTCCACCCATTAGTCATAAATACATATTCGAAATACATGAATGCGAGTACACGAGTATGTATGTTTGTACCAATTACGCCACGGGCATGCTGTATCAATCAACAATGCAACGGATTTGCCAGCGTTAATTAACGATGACCACTGTGCAGGTTGAATTTAATTTAGATCGAGCTTGGATCACACAGCGCAGCTTTATTTATTTAAATTATAGGTTCACAATTATAAAAGCTAACTAGCTTTCATAATTGCTTATACGCAATAAAACAATAGGTACAAATGAAATAAAAAATTAATCGGGACTTAATCGCGTAATAAAATAAAAATATATCTTGACCCTCGACCAATTCGGCTGTTGTAACACAGTCGAAACGTCGAGGAAAATGTTTATTTTACTACGCGATCAAATCCCGATTTATAGTTTTAGTATGATAGGTATTCTTAAAACCTAAACTATTCAAACTTGTATCTTCTTCTGAATGGTAAACTAACTTACTACTAGGGATTAATATTACAACAACAAAAAAAACCTATGACCATCTTCAAGGTAACCTAAGAAAAATATGATTGCAAAGACAATCATTGCTTGCGTCTAGCTATGCGACCCCTGAAATGGTCCACAGAGCTAGTTATTTGAAATAACATGCAGTCGCGTTCAGGGTTCCGTGATGTTATTCCGGGGATGTTCAGGGTTTGTCGACAAGCTCTACGATATCCCCAATTATGTTACGCCAACTGGGGTTTTTTTTGTTTCTTTTTTAAACCAATCGCGTCACTGGTAGATGACGCGATACGAAGACTCACTGAACATGTAATATTATTATGGTGCCTAAGTACTCGTCTGATGATGGAGTTGGAAGGTGGCGACGGGATCTCAGCAGTAGGTACCCACGTAGTTTGGACTCGTTGGATTTGTCTCAATAAACAGCTGATGACTGCGCATTTTTTTTAATTATTATATTTCAGTTAAACCGAATCTCATTTACCTATTAAAGTCATAAAAAAAAAAGTTTGCCTGATTCTTTGCGGAAATAACTTAATATTACTTAGTTCTGAAATAACAAGAAAAAGGACTCAAATTCGCCAAAAAATCCCTATTTAGGACAGTAAGCTAGGACGGTGAAGAATTCGTCCACGACTTTTTCGACTTCGCCTTTATTCTGTTCAAGAATACTTCAACTGCAAATCGAAAGAAAACTTACGAAGCAAGGCTTTGATTTAATGTAAGTAATATGTTATTGCAACAGATGCATTTATTCAATCCCAATCTGCAGGACTAATATTACATTACCTACCTAAAGGTGGAGTCAAAAAAATGAGAGCCAACAAAGAAAGATTTTCTTTTGGTTGACAAAAAATGAATACAATTGTCAAGATATATTTTTATATTTGTTACAGGGCGAACGATATGAAGTGTTACCAAATTCAAAAGGCTACGATTTTTTTCTGTTGTAACCAATTATTTTTAATTAAGAAAAAAATGAGATAAATATATCAAAATTTAAAAATTAGTTTATTTTAACTTGATATGACCACCTTTTGCCTTGACTATGGCCTTCAGAAGGTAGAAAATTGAAAGCACGAATGTGGTCCTGCGGTATGTTATGCCAATTACATACGATCGCTTTCTTCAGTGCATCCATACTGGCATGTTTTCTTCTCCTCACCTTGCTCTCCAAAATGGACCAGATAGAACAGTCTATCGGATTCGCGTCTGGGGAATTCGAAAGCCATTGTGTGGACGAAATGAAATATGGAACGCAGTTTTTCAGCCATTCTTGGTTCACACGAGCTTTATGAGCCGGGGCCGAGTCTTGTTGAAATGTGCACGGTCTACTACCGAAATGTTTGCATGTCCAAGGCTCCAATGCAGCTTCCAAAACAATTTCCCGATAGTAAGTCGCATTTACTTTGACACAAAGTTCGATAAAAACGATTTGGTAACACTTCATATCGTTCGCCCTGTATATCAACCAAAGCTCATAGTAACAACAGCAATTTCTTTATTGAATCAACTAACATCTTAGTTGATGTATCTAGCGTCATAGTTGATGTATCTAACTTCTTAGTTGATGTATCTCACGTCTTGTCAGGCTAGTATGGAATCAAGACGCTTACGAACAAAAATCACAACCTTGTTAGAATCGCTAATTATTATTTTCAGTGTACATTCCTCGTTTTTAACTCATATTGCTTTTATCTCATAATTATATGCTGACGTAAAGCTAGCTCTCATGCACTAGACTGTCAACTCATGCACTAGACTGTCAAAACACAAACTGGCGATGGATAAATAAATAAACATTGGAGGACAATCTCACACCAATTGACCTAGTCCCAAACTAAATCCAAAGCTACGGGTAGTTATGGGTACTAGAGATAAACAAACTTATAAAGAGAAACACATAACAAATACAAATAGAAAACATAACAACCGCTGGCGTTGAATTCTATTTTCGTCATCAATCTCACGCTCTCTTAATACCACGTCAAGCCCTTTGTACGTTAACCGTCATAGAATTCTAATTATCGTTCTGTCTCGGTGTGAATCTTCAGTCATGAAAATGTGACATTGCATTTTGAGCAAATGAATGCAGATTGCTTTCAGAGATTATTCGTTAATATTGTAGCAAAACGCTTTCGTTAGTTTAAGGTACTTGTCCCACTGCCGGCGAGGCAGCGATTAGCTATCGACTATTTTTTCGCTTAAGAAACGAACAAACGATATAGATCCCGCCGTTTCAATAAAGAGATTTCTATATACCCACCAAGTTTGAACTCGGTACTTAGGTTCTAAAACGCTGATGTACCTAATGACGAAAAAGATTCGGCAAGAAGGTGTTGTTTCTAAACTGAAATAATTGGTAAAAGCTCATGAATTGTAAAGAAACAAAAATAAAAAAACCGGTCAAGTGAGAGTCGGACTCGCGCACTGAGGGTTCCGTATTGAAGATAATATGCTTGGTAACCGCAAAAGAAAATACTCATTTTGTTATAAGCTTTATTTTCCAGGCAATAAGGTCGATTTTTACTAGCCTAAATTTTAATACAGATTTTCTTAGTTTTTTTGTTATTTCTCAAAAACTGTAAATAATGAACACTTTATTTTATTTTTCCCAAAAAATATAAGTAATTATCTATACGTCAGGATTTTTTTCAGAATTTTTGATTAATAAACTTCGGAGATAAGTCCCCCCACTTCATCATCATCATTTTTTGTACATTTTGGGCTATAAATCAAAAAGTACATCACATTTTTTTTTTTAAAAATTAGTTTTGAAATGTGCAGATTAAAACCTTTCATATGACACCCCATTTGCTATAATCAAACCACTTTCATTTTTGAACCCCCCATTCTAGACCCCTTTTCAATTATTAATAAAATTAATTTCATTTTTTTTACTACAAATAGATGCGGGCAAGTAAGTTGTACAACTATGCCAAATTTCAAGTTGATAGCATTTGTAGTTGCTGAGAAAACCTGCTGTGACATACAGACAGACATACAGACAACGAAGTCTCACCATAAGGGTTCCTTTTGTACCATTTTGGTACGGAACCCTAAAAACAATATATGGCGTAAAACGTGACGAGCGCATCATGCGTTGAATAAGAATAATCTTCATTGCTGTGGCAACCTTAACCTTAAATTTAGCAAATACAAAAAAATAATAGTTTAAGAGACAAAAAAATGTATAGTAACTAAGCTGCTGGGCAGAGTTGCCCGGCCCTGGTTTTCAGACTGATCCCTAGCGACAGGACGGTCGCACACTGATACAAATGGTTTATTTTACGCTCAGTGAATACAGTTAACTTCGTAAATAAATATGTAGTACAACACGCTCCAAATAACTGAAAAGAAATGAATAAAAAATAAAAAAACATTTGATTGAAGGACGAAACAAGTGCCATATGATGTGATAGTCTATGTTTGTGTAAGCATGTGTGCATGTATGAGTGTGCATGTGTGTGAAGCCGCGTATCCACCAAGCGCACGCGCTCGCGCGGCAGCCTCGCGAGCCAAATGCTCGGTCCGTGTGGACGTGCCTCAGGACTGTTCGAGCGCACGTTGCCTCGGCAACCAGTCCTGAGGCACGTCCACACGGACCGAGCATTTGGCTCGCGAGGATGCCGCGCGAGCGCGTGCGCTTGGTGGATACGCGGCTTGAGAGTGTGAGCGCGCTGCGCCATACGAATAAAAACACAACGTTATGAACGACAGTGTTGTCATTTCACGCAACAGTGCAATTTACTATCATTATGACAATCCCTTTGTGCGTCAACTGTCATAAGATCCTAATTGCCGTTCTCTCTCGGGCGTCTCGGCGTGAACATGAACTCAACTCTGAGGAAATGCGGGAGGTTATTCGGGAATTTTGTTGCCAGCAGTTTAGGTTTAGTTTACGTTTTTATTAGCACAGCTACTTATACGTGTCTAAAATAATAAGTTTAGGAGTTTGGATGGAATAAATAAGAACCCTTTGACTATCTTTATCTAAGTCATTGCAATTTTCTTTGTTAGTCTATAAAATATGAGTGATAAATGCAATATTCAGTTGCAGTAGCAAGTTTTTTTTTAAGGCAACGCGACGGTACTCTGGCAAAAGGGCTCACACACACAGGCACACAGTTGTCTTATTCCCACACCGGAACACAGCAATGCGAACACGGCTGCTTGGCAGTAACTTAAAGGATATCATAGCGATAGCGATCCGGATGAACCTTGCTCAAGGTAGGTACCACTACATTTACAGATTTACCCCCTTACTACTAAACGTTGAGTAACGGTGGTATAGCTTAACAATTTTTTGTCCTTATCTGTATAATCCAAATGTCACAATGACAGATAAGGACAAAACATTGTATAGCTATACCACCGCTACTCAACGTTTATTACTAAGGGGGTTAAAATTGAATACCTACTTAAGTCATGTAGCGTCAGGTAAATAACTACATAACACGATATAATTATTTGGCTGAAATCCCTTTGTACATCAACAATCATTAAATTCTAATTACCGTCCCATCTCTGTGTGAATTCATTATGTTTCAAATAAATGAATGCAGGTGCAGGACAGGGTTATTCGGGATGTTGAAAACGTTTTAGTTATAGTTTAGGTGGGGTTTTTACTAAGTTTTGAAGTTACATCGACTCGCCCTGTTTGCTTATGTTAAATTAGGGTCTTTATGTCTTGCTTAAAACCATTTGCTTGAATCTCACATTATTTAATGCCAGATGATCTAAACTCACATGCCACCATCATTCATTCACCTACTATAAACTTCACTCCTTTTAACCGTCATGATTATAATTATAAAATCTCTAACAATCAAAATTAAAACGTTAGAAATCTATAAAATTATTTGATATGCTTTAATGTCACTTTCTATAGGTATTAAAGTTAAACCTAATCTAAAAATAATAATAATCATGAAAACATATGAAGCGTATTTTTTTTATAAAGATAAGTCTATAAAGACAGGATAACGATGTTATAAAACGCCTAAAACCTAATTTTCAACAGGATCTAAGGTGCTCCGCTGAGCGGAGCACCTATTCCTTGGTATTATGGCCCTCCGGGCTTGCTGTAAAACTAACCTAACCTAGACCTACATCTTTCTTTTTATTATTTCTTCAAATTCAAATTCAAATTCAAAACATTTATTTCACTAAAAACACACTACAACACACAAGAAGAAACAAGATTAAAGCAGAAATGAATTCGTTGCACTGTAGTGTGAAGTCAAATAGGACTCAGCTATTACACCCACATAGACATTAAAGCAAATGACCATTATAGATTTTGACCGTTATAGATTCGGATTTTAACCTATTCTGAGATTAATAAATGTTATAGGTACTCGAATCTAGTTAACCATAGTATGACGTTAATAAATTAAGGTTTACAGATACTTCAAATTAGAGAATACTGATCTCAACTATATTAATAGTTAATCTTATATATTTCAGTATTCTCTCTGATAGACTGCGAGGTGTGGATATTACGTTGATGGTTTATACAGCGCAGGATCTTTGAACAAAGCGCTGACGAAACCGCTTTGTTAGCGATACTGTAAACTGTAACAAAGTTGTCGCTTGCGCGCGTTATTAATTAGAAACTATTGTAGAAAAATATTTTTATTGTTATAACATTAATTTGAAGCACTAACTGAATAAAAAGTATTAAGCTTATAATTTAATGCCCCCACTTACCCCCTTACTAATAAACGTTGAGTAACGGTGATATAGCTATACAATGTTTTGTCCTTATCTGTGATTGTGATTTGACAGATAAGGACAAAACATTGTATAGCTATACCACCGTTACTGAACGTTTATTAGTAAGGGGGTTTATATTTAACTAATAGCAACGCACCGATATTTACCTACCCGTTTGTGAAACTGTGATTTTAAGCAAGTCCAACTTAAGGTGTAATGCTTACTTGATCGAATAAATTGTACAATGGTTTGTCTGGAGCTGCTGATATATGTAGACTTTGTGCGCTTCAAACGTAAACTACCTAATTACATGTCACACTAGCTTCTGCCCACGACTTCGTCCGCGTAGATGTCGATTACATTTATTCCCTCGGGATTTTTTATTATTCCAGGATGATACTTTCGTCCTATGTGTTAATCTAAGTTTTCGATAATCGTTATTCCCTTGGGAACATTTAAGGGAAGAAAAGTAGCCTATGTAGGGTACTTATAAGCTATCTCCATTTCAAATTTCATCCAAATCCGCCCAGCCGTTGCAGCGTGAAGGAGTAACAAAGTAACACACACACACACACACACAAACATTCTCATTTATAATGTTAGTAGGATTCGCAGTTCTGAGAGGATGTTGTGCAAATAAAAGAAATTGCTAAGTAACAGAAAAATATGCTAAATTTAAGTACCTAAGTCTTATATACAATACACATTGTTGTATAAAGTTTAAGCTGGGTAGATTACTCATACTTAATTAGGTGAACATTATTAGTCATTATTATGTGTAAGCTATACTTAGCTATTATAATGTTTCATCTGTTGGTAATACTAAAAATAAATGAAAAAAAGAAAAACTAGTGTTTAGACTAGTCTTTTTGTGTACGCGTACGCGGAAGAATCAGTACGCAATTTGCCTAGTACCTCTCACCTCTAGCCCATAGGACTCTTCAAGATTGAGCTGGGAACGATTCCAGACGAGTGCTCAATTCCTGTGACGTCATGCGAAAGGATTCGGGTTTATTCCGCCTTTTGAAGTCTCGAAATTCAGTACACTCAAGTACAATCCAAACAGCTCACATATATGTTTCCCGTTTTGCTCTAAAGTGTATTTTTAACTTGAATTTTATGCAAATTTATTCAGGTTGTTTGGCGTGCTCTGTGCCGGAATTTTTAATTTTCATACAAGATGACCTCCTTTCGGAGTTTTTGGCACGGGACGTAAAAATACGCTGGGTAACGAGTGGCAGGTCACGGTTTGACGTTTGTACAGTCAAAGTCGTAAGTGATTACTTTTATTCTTGTCGCTTTAACGTCGGGTAAGGGATTCTTTTAAACAACTCTGTTTTATCGCTCTCGCATTATTTATTGGTGGTAGTTCCGCAAGCATATTAACGTTTCATCGACGTAGCTCGGCGTTAGGTAGCCATAGACTATATTACTTCGTATGGACACAGTATAGAGATAGTCTATTATTTAAAATTCGAAATGCCGAATTGTGTTGTTTTGAAATCTGGGAGGTAGGTACTGTTTAGTGCGACGTAGTTTGTCAGAAATCTGAGAGATGGCGCTGGCGGCCGAACATTATGTGTTATTTTTTCGCACGAGCTTACCGATCAAGTTGTTTAAATCAATGTACCTATGTAGCTAACTCTGTCTCACGTGCCTACTGCGCACGTCACGTGGGAAACCTTTACTTTCCGGTTAATTGAGCTGGTGATAGAATCGCAAGGTGGTCATACCTAGTATCTCCATTGACAGTAAAAGGTGATTATTGAAAATCGATAAAATGTATCCTGATTTACACATTAAGTAAACAGAAACGTTAGTAGCGTTTGCACCTTGGAAAGAAAGAAACAAAGAAAATAAATTTATTGACACAAAAAAAACACATGGTTTACAATAAAATAGAAATAAAAGATAACATATTTTCATCTGTACGTTGCTTCGATAAGGGACCCACTCACTCACTCTTGGCTATGCTTACTGTATTTAACGTAGAGCCACCGTGACTGGACTTGTGAAATTGGTCTTAAAACGCAGTTTATGATTGTATAGTTATCGACTCTGCATAGAAGATCGTCCGTTCGTATTTTTGACAAATAAGAACTTGTGTCAACCCCCAAAAACATTCTAGCGGCCGATATTGGCGTGTCAGTAAGTCGTAACACAGAATTTCACAGGTTCAGAAGGTTTTATAGGTACCAGTCATAGCAAAAAGTCTAGCATTTGCATTCAGAAAGTACCATTTGGTGAAGGGGAACTGATGATGAAGACCACAGATAGCCACCGGATATCCTAAACGGTACCTATTTCTAGTGTAGCGATTGTGTTTGGACTGACAGGCTGACAGACTTGGGACTGCAGGTAAACGGTCAGTATATACCACAAAAACAATCTAATGTAAATAACAACAAATCACTAAAACTCTTAAGTCTCTCATTGAGATCCTTCGATTTATTAGAAACTTCGGTACCTTCTATCCTAAACAAATTAATTACGTATGCAATATGCTGATTGGAAACAACAGGGACTCCAATCTAGTCCGTGTTCGTAGACAATAGGATTGGAAATGGCTCGTGCACGCACTCAGGTAGAGCGACCGGACAGATTAAATTCTCTCAGAGGACTAGGACGGTCGGGAAGCTCGAGAGCTTTGTGGTCAAAGGCACAAGCGTTTCATTTGACATTGTTTATTTAATAAGTAGTAGATTGATCAACAAGAGACTAAAACAAGCCATAATGACACGAGATGTTTAGCCACGCGAGCGAGAGTGGCTATAGTTCGAGTGTCATCATTATGGTTGTTTAGTCTCGCGTTAAACACTCTACGCGAGGAAAATAACGACGTTCTATACAAAATTACAATATTTAGCAAATATGTAACAAAGTTTCTGTCCAAAAACATATTTCGCGGTTGTTATACTTGTTAGTTTTTTGTAAAGTGATACTTTACAAAGTGACACAAATGCTTGCATATTTAGCCAACAGATACAAACTTGAAAACTATTTGGATCATGCCTAATAAAACAAAATTATCATTAATATATTTAAATAGATTAATATTCGTAATCATTAATCGTGTTTGACAAAATTAAATCATTATTTTTTAAATATTTTTGCAAAGTTGTCATTTTGAGATTATTTCCACAGCCTTAAAATGGTCCATACACAATCATTGAAAATGGCGATAATCCTCCATTCACAAACATCGTGATTGGTTGTTTAGGGGTTTCCAAAGTAAATAAAAATAAAAAACTTTAATCTTTAGAAATTAATAAGGAGTTTTAGTCCCGATGTGCAGAGACTAAAGAAACATTATAAGAGCAGGAGAACTAGAGAAGTTTAAAGATATACATAAAGATAACTAAAAAAAAAATAGTGAACTGGTTACGTGAGGGCTCTTTTACACGTCGGTAATTATTAATGATTGGCGACAGGAAGCAATTTTTCGACGAAAGTATAACATGGATATGATTCTATTTAAATTCCTTGCACAATTTATGTGTACATATTAAAAATGTATGCAGTTTTATTATCGAGGTTTTAACATGTCTTAGGGCTGATTTTTCAATCCCCAGATAAAATAATATGAAATAGTCGTCTGACATCAATTCCTTAAAAAAAACAAGCAGCTAACCTCTGGTGACTTAGGTCGTTGTCAAAAGCCAACGGCCTGCAAGTCCTCGAGAGGCTCCTTTCTGCAGTGTCTGCCGCTATTTGCTCTGTGGTCAAATTAAAACTCTTCACGCGCCGAGGAACAGTTCGGTGAGGCTTTTAGTAGGTTACATTGATTAAGAAAGTGGTCTTGCGATATTTATAGCGCAATTGGGACGGGTATTTAGGGGTCAAATGAAGGTCATTTCTTAATTTTAATATAATTAATTCATTGTAACATATTTTTTTAATCTAACTACTGGGATCGATTCGAAAAGCCTATTCCTCGAAATGGTTTTGAAATTTTAATACATTGTTAAAAATGGGTGTAGGTATCCCAATTATTATTAGTTTAGATTAATCTTATCTGTTTAGCTAATATTTTGTTATTCTAATATTTTGTCAAAGTTATTCAAATATATTATATGTACTGTGCTGACCCACGGTGTGAAGCAGCCTTAAAATAAGGCTGAGGCGCTTTGGCGTACTGGCCGGTTAGTAAGGCGATATTGGGGGTTGTCAAGGAAACGTTTGGGGTGAGTGACGGTCGAAAATTTGGTGGATCTAAAATGTAAAAAACCTAGAAAATTAAATTAAAATCTTTAAAGAGGAGTGAAACAAATTAGAGAGCGCCGCGTGTGATAATTCGGGGCCCCTAAGGGAATGGTGGGATTGTAGGCAAGATGAGTGCGGATTCGTCAGTCGTGAGTTTTGACCGCAGGCCGACCGGCCTGCGAGCTACGAGACAGAGTGCGAGTGTTGAAGAGGTGATAGTGTTGCATAAGTGTGCCTGTTTCTGCTCGTTCTATCTTAAGTTTCAGGGACCGGGAGTGAAGACTCGGCGGGTCCCGGCTTCCGGCTTTTGGTGTTTGGAGTGCGCGGACGTGTGTGGTTGGAGAGAAAGGGGAATGGAAGAGTGTTGAATCGGTGAGTGAATGTTGTGTGGTGTCGAAGAGTAGTACTTAGAATAGTGTGGGAATTGGGCGGGAGACTAGGGCAGTAGCGAATGTAAATTGATGTATAATTTTACTTTCATATGTACACGTGTACGAGCTTATCCGGCAAGAGCGTTGCTGGCCGTGACGCCATGATCTGCGGAGGAACGGGAGTGTCGTAGGCGGGCCTACGTCACCGCGGCCTTGACCTGAAGTCCAGAGCTAAGTTCCCCCTCCCTTTTATCGGCCATATTGGTTGATTGTAGATCCGTAGTAGTAGATGCAAGATACCGCCAGACGACAATGTCTGTCATACAGACGTCAAATTCAAATATGGAATTCCTGTTGGAAGAGTGAACATATTTTCGACGTGGAAAATATATTCACGCTTAACAAGGCGGTTCTTGTAGGAACACCTATTGTGTTCATTATTTACTCTGATTTTTTTTATTGTGATTTACCTTTTTTAAAAAAGGATTTCTTTTAAATTTGATGGTGAAATATTCGTTTTCAAATTTTAAATTTGACGGCTTTTCGAAACAAAACCAAATAAAAAAAAGGATTTAAGTTCAAACAAAATACAACGTGACTCTAGGAAGTGGAGTCACGTAGGCGTGTTTGTCCGAAAAGGAGCATTCCAACGTGCGGAATAATAATTCTTCACGGGACTTAAAATACTATTTAACGAAAGAGACTAAGGTAATAAATTCACATATTTTATTAACGTGACCCACGAACTAATACGAAATGGAAGAGGATTTCACCGGGACCACGAGATTGAATCTGACTTGTGTGCTTAGTAGCTCCGCGCGGCGTAGTCTTCGGGAGTCCATTGTTTAAATTGAATTCACTAGATTATTGATGTTTTTCCAAAGTTTCCCAAACCTTTTGGCCTAGTAATGTTCTTGTTCCTCTCGGCTCTTAGCTCGGTTCAAAGATGCTATTGTGTCCTAGTCTGCCTAGATTACCTATTATTGTGAAGATATTAAAGCAGAGTCCGGCCATCTCGATCATAAACTATCCGGGTCGAAGGAAGTTTATGCCCGGAGAGATTGCTATCCTCGGGCACAGACGGGGCTACCAATTTACAGGGAATAAGTGCCTTGGACTTCGGATTGCGAGCAGTGACACTTTACAAAGTACCGATACAGACTGAACAAGTCGTGTCGGTGCGTAGAGATGTCGAGGCACTTAGATTTCAAAAGTATATTGGGGTCCCCGAGGGCCAAGCCAGTGTGGTTGCCAGGGGCCGATATCACCTCTGGCCGAAAGACGTTGGTTAGTTGAGGTGCCTTGCTGCTTGGGTTTTTATGATCTCATGTCTGGTAAGGACTCCTGCGAGTTTAGCTCGGCAACTGCCTTCTACTCCCGGCTCTCATGTCGGTTCGTGGGGACTCGGTTAAGCGATGCGTAATGCAGAGCGTGTGAGGATCGGGTGTTCTGGCAGGGCACGAAGGGGAGGGAGGCCCTCGCCATTCTTGGTTTGCTACGCCGTCTCCAGGCACCACGGCACGAACCTACACACACACTCGTGGGGCTTGAGGTGGTCGAGGACACAATGGGGTAGGAACATAGGGTAGTCACTCCGTATAAATTATTAGGCGTTAGGGGAAATCCTGCCTTAGGAGTGTCTACATTAGTTGCGCGGGCCCTCTAGTCCCTTTGCACACCGGTACTGCGACGGACTGACAAGATGACGTAATGAGCTATCCCCTAGACTGACCGAAGGCAGGCTGGCGGAGGGTATCCCGTCTGGAGCCGCGCCCACGGGTATGGGCGGGGTGGGGCCCTACCTTTACCAGAAAAGTCAGCTATCTGAACGAGAACTTATTTAAACAATGAACGCTACTAAACAATAACCGATAAACTATATTAACCAATGATCGATAACTGGTATTTACCAATAATCCTATTTGAAATCCTTTTCCACGAGCCTACCTTTTAAACTAATTGACTTAGTTTCTCTCAATCTCGCCTACGGAATCTTGGCGTTACTACTAATATGCTTAACTATATATCACAACGATTTTGACTTGGGTCCTACAAACTAGACACATCACTGGCCAGTTAAATTTTAAAAATAAATTTAACTTTTATAATTCTGACAGGGGCTACCCCTCTGGTCCAGTACAGTACCTACTATAAATATGACTGATAAGCAAATATTAGCCTACCTGAAATATCTTTATGTATAAATATATTTCCTGCGAATTTATCATTAATACCGGTATCGGAATTTGAGTAAACAATTCTTATTGCGGTAATGTCAATAGCGTAACGAAAACATATATTATGTATTTAATTGGTAATTAAATTATCTCACTAGTATTATCAATGCGAAAGTAACTCCTTGACGCTGAAACGTCAGGTCGGATTTGGATGAAATTTGGAACGGAGATAGCTAATACACACATAATCCCCCGAAACATAAGTTGGCCCTATAATTAAAGGCGGACGCCCGTTTCCCAGAGGGGTAGGCAGAGACCACTTCTTTGCACCTGCTACGATCCCGACAAATCTCTTTCGCTTCTTCCACATTCATACATCGAGTCATGCACGAACGTCGGTTTCGGGTACTTAACATTCGGCTCTTTTCCAGTATTTCTCCGATTGCGATTAAAATAGTAAAAAACAGTTTTCTTTTTAAAATGTTTTTTTAGATCGAAATATTAGGCAATGACCCCCGGCGTTAGAAAGCTTTTAAATACTTATATAATTAAAACGAAGAGCATTTTAGAAAAGCTCTCAGTAACATAATTCCAAAATTCAATTTTATACGCAAAGTGCTCGCACTAAAACTCACTTAACCTAAAATAACACTGTTCTGGTGAAGCGGATTTACTTTTTAAGATACATTTTACATTCTAGATTATTTGAGGCTGAAGTAGGTACATCAACAGCATAAGTCAGTGATCATTTATGTACCTTGTCACTTTAACGTCGAGTTTGAAATGTTATACAAAATTGGGAAGCGATTGAATGCGACAAGGTACATAAATGATCACAAGGTACATATTTATGCTGTTGACTGTACTTAATCCAAGAACTGGTTTATTTGTTGATGCATTAGAGGTAATATGTGAATTCACTTTAGCATTTCGTTTGGAGACATGTGTGACAGATGTAGTAAATAAATGACATCGTTTTTACACACATTTTCTCGATGACGATACGTTAACTTTAAAGTTAACGTATCATCATCATCATCATCATCATCATCATCATCATCATCAGCCTATATTAGTCCACTGCTGGACGTAGGCCATTTTACCCTGTCCTTCGCCTGTCGCATCCAACATCTGCCAGCAGCGCTTCGCAAATCATCACTCCATCTCACCGGAGGGCGTCCTACACTATGTTTGCCGAGTCGCGGTCTCCACTCAAGAACACGTTAAGACTGCGCCGAGCAAATGTCGACCGTCCAGTGGCGCCCTCATCACTATTATTGTGTTTTCTAATTAACTAAAGAATTTCCTTGCAATCGGACGATGCTTTTTTGTAGCGCAAGTAAAAACACAATTTATGGGATGCGAAACAAACTTTGATAACAATTACCCTATGAGTAGTCAGCTTAACGGGAAAAAGGCCACTTTCTTCCGTTAAGTTGATAACTCAAAGGTGTAATGCTAGCCTTACCCATATTTCTGAACGCACTTTATCCGGCGCTACCACCCCCTCCCGCGGCCTCACCGCAGACAAGAACTCTCTCTCGCGCCGGGATCGAAACTTCAACCGCCTAAACCGCCGTTGTTTACTTGTTTCTAAATAGAAAACTGTTCCTAGGGATATAGTGTGTATTTGTTCCGAAGATTCGTTAAAGCGCATAACAATACAGTGACGTGAACCCAATAAACTTTGTTTTACTCACAACACGAGCCTACTACAATTGCGCCCAACTAGTGGCACGTAACCAAGTGTGCGCTGCGGAACGTTTTATCTTCGGAAGTACAAAACCTAGGACTGAACGTGATAGTGCAGTGGAATTTACGTGTTGTGAACTATCTACCACGGAAGTTTCAAGTTCCTACGAGGACTTTGCACAGTTTGCGCACCCGGCGGGAAAGTGGACTCTCCCATTTTTCGCGCGCGACGCGCGTGACGCCGCCTCGTTCGAGTGTCGTTTTTATTCTACCGTGCTACCTTAAATATGGGGCGGACGCGTGCCTCACGGAAGAAGCTGAACGCCGGAGACGGCGAGCGACAAGAATCTAGCAGTTCTGAAGAGGAAAATGGTGTCGACACTATCGACCGGACTCTGCGCGACGTGGCGGAGGGCGCCGCGCCCGCGCAGACCGCGGATTCAAGCGCACACCAAAATGCCCCGACGACGCAACCAGCGCCGTCCATCGTGCTGACGGAGCAGCAACTCCAGTCCATGATTACTAGCATTATGATGAGTGCCCAGTTCGCGTGCAGCAACGCGCCCGGCGGCGCGAGCACGCCGAACCCATCGACTTCGCGACCGGCACGAACCGGCAACCTTTCTAAATGCACGGCGCGCTTCGACGGAGTGAATCGGAGCGCCGAAGAGCTAGAGGCATTTATCGACGCAGTACAAGTCTACAAGGAGTGCGCCGCCGTCAGCGACGAACACGCGCTGCGCGGCCTCGCCATGCTGCTGACGTCCGACGCCGCCGTGTGGTGGCAGGGCGTCAAAGCCAGTGTCCACTCTTGGGAGGAAGCGCTGCAGAGGCTGCGGGCCATGTATGGAGCCCCGCGCCCCGCCTACAAGATTTTTCGTGATATTTTCACGCAAGAACAAGCCAGTGAACGTGCCGATGTGTTTGTGTCGCGTATTCGATCGCTTATATCCAAATTACCGTACGTAACGAGTGATAGACTGCAACTAGATATAGTATATGGATTGTTAAGTCGTAAAGTAAGAAAACGTGTAACACGCGAATCTGTGACTACGATCGAGGACCTCATCAGTCAGGTCAGGTTGGTTGAAGAGTCGATGGCGGAGATAGGGGTAAGCAATCATAACTCAGTTTCGCTTTCGCGTAGTAGTAATGATCACAGTGGTAAAGTTTCTAACGTTAACCGTCCGCGTACCGACGTCAAAGACGTAAACCCGTCCCGTGACGATGACGCTAAACGCGTCCGGGTAAAGTGCGCGTATTGTAAACGCTTTGGTCACGATATTAAGGAATGTCGTAGTAAACCAAATGATCGACCCGCGAGTTCTAGCACGCCTATTACCGCCTCGGCATCGGTTACCGAGAGTAATTCTAATGCCCCTAAGGCATCTACTTCTGTCCCCCCTTACAATACGAGTGGTTTGCGTTGCTATGGATGTGGTCAGCCGGGAACCGTGCGTTCGAAGTGCGGAACGTGTAAATCCGCATCTTTATCTAGTAAAGTTGAGTTTCAAAGTGCCGACATAGATGGCGCTGCTGACAGCGCGCACCCTCTTGTTGAGATTGAGATTGCAGGGCACCGCGGGGTCGCTATTGTGGACACGGGTGCTTCGCACTCGATAGCGAGCCCCATGCTGTACGACCTGCTGGTGACCGCCGGCGTCGAGTTCACGGAGACCTACCGTACAGTCGCTTTGGCCGATGGGACACAACAGGTGAGAAACGCTCTGTCTTGCAATATAAACTTAAAACTAAAACATCGTGAGACACCTACCTTTTTCCTTGTTTTTCCAGACTCAAATGGGAAAACTCTATTAGGTAGAGATTTTATTGTCAATGCTGGCATCCTGCTAGATATACCGCAGATGAGTTGGCGCTTTTCTGATGAAGCTGAGCAATGGTTCCCATTCGTTAATTCGTTTACCTTATCATCTTCCAGTGATGCGGACCTGATGACAGTGGATGCTGCAAAGCTGACACTGCGTGATGATGAGGGCACCAAGCTGACAGAAGAACAGAGAGCTCGACTGAATACCTTTCTGCTGAAACATGCAGATCGCTTCGCGACGGAGGGGCCTCCGACTGAATATGCAGAACACCGCATTAAGGTTGATGAGCACCAGGAACCTATCGCTTCCCCTCCATATCGCCTGTCACCAAACAAGAAAGCACTGCTCGAGAGTGAGTTAAAGAAGCTACTTGATGGTGACATCGTTGAAGAATGCGAGTCCCCTTGGGCTGCTAACGTTGTACTGGTGGCGAAGAAAGACGGTGGGGTCAGGCTTTGCATAGATTACCGCAAGCTTAATGCTGTGACGGAACCTGATCGCTACCCACTCCCCCGAATAGAGGATGTTCTTCATGCAGCCAAGACCACCAGCTTTATGACGACCTGTGACTTGAGATCCGGTTACTTCCAAGTTGCAGTAGCCCCAGAGGACCGAGATAAGACCGCATTTGTGACCCCACTGGGCACTTACCGATTCAAAAGAATGCCAATGGGTCTCTGCAACTCGGGGGCCACCTTTCAGCGGCTCATAGACCGATTTAAGGTTGGTAAAAACCTTACAGGAGTAGCACTACTGGCATACTTAGACGACTTGATAATTTTATCAGAGTCCTTTGACAAACACCTGGAGGACCTAGAAGCTGTGTTCGACCGTCTCACCATGTTTAATCTCCGAGTGAACCGCGAAAAGAGCATGTTTGCAAGAGAGTCGGTCAAATTCCTAGGCCACATCATTGTACCAGGTGGTATTCAGGCTGACCCTGGGAAGACGTCTGCCATTTCTGCCATGCCTGCTCCTAAGAACACGAAGCACCTGAAGACGTTCCTGCAAACGTCGAGCTGGTTCCGGCGCTTCATACCTCACTACGCCGACGTCGCCAGACCTCTTACCGATCTCCTCAAAAGGGACGCTATGTGGACCTGGTCTGCTGAACAGCAGGCATCCTTCGAGCAGATTAAGGAGCTCCTAGTGGCAGCACCTATTCTTCGCCAAGCCGACGAGACCAAGCCGTGGACGCTGAAGACTGACAGCAGCGGGTACTGTCTCGGCGTAGTGCTGATGCAAGGTGAGGGACCTGACGAGAGGCCTGTGGAGTACGCGAGCCGCCTATTGACCAGCGCTGAAAAGAACTATACAACTACGGAACGGGAGGCTTTGGCGGTAGTGTGGGCCGTCACCAAATTCCGTGGGTATATAGACGGAGCTGAAGTTGTGGTCAAGTCTGATCATCAGCCCCTCCGATGGCTCATGAGCATTAAATCCCCTAGCGGCCGTCTGGCACGATGGGCCCTCACGCTCCAAGAGTTCCGTCTCCGCATAGAGTACACGCCTGGGAAATCGAACGCCGTGGCAGACACGCTTTCACGACCACCGTGTTCCGATGAGGCCGACTGTGACCTTTGCTGCTATACAGAAGTCGACTTACCATCGAGAAGCCACCGGGATGTTCGCGAGAACCAGATCAAAGATCCAGAGCTAAAGAAGATCATCGACGACCTGGAAGACCCCGACGAACCGTTTAGGGGGAGGAGTTGGTCAGACCGTGGCTATGTTACATCCGATGGCATTTTATACAGATACAACCCGGAGTCTGAAGAGGAGATAGCTTGCTTAGTGATCCCTGCACATGAACGTGAGAAAGTGCTCACAGACTACCACGACGCTCCGACGGCAGGGCATTTTGGTGTTGAGCGAACACTGCACCGGCTGAGCTCCAAGTATTACTGGCCAGGTATGAGACGATACATTGCTGATTACATTAAGAAGTGTGTAGAATGTCAGCGCTACAAGGTCGACGCCAGGAAGCCAGCCGGCCTGTTGCAGTCTCCCGCCACCACTCGCCGCTTCGAAGTCGTCGCTGTGGATCTCTTCGGTCCCCTTCCGGAAACATCTGCCGGAAACAAATGGATTTTAATCATGGAGGATGTGTGTACCCGTTGGGTCGAGCTTTTTCCGTTGCAGAACGCTACCAGCCCGGATTGCGCCAAGGTGTTAGTAGCTGAAGTATTCCTGAGGTATGGAGTGCCCAGACGCGTGCTCAGCGACAACGGGGTGCAGTTCATTAGCGAGGTTATGCAGCAGGTCTGCCACACATTCGGCATCATCCAATCTCTCACTCCGAAGTACCATCCGGAGGCGAACCCGGTAGAGAGGAAAAATCGGGACCTAAAACCTCAACTCGCCATTTTAGTTGGCCATGATCATAGCACCTGGGACTCTCACCTGGCAGCCATACGCTTCGCCATGAACTCTGCGATCACCAGTAGCACTGGACATTCACCTGCCTACCTGATGTTCGGCCGCGAGATCCGCGCGCCCGCCGACGTGCTCTCTGACATGAGGGCTATCGTCGAGAGCGACAATGCTGTGACGAGCATCACTCCTTATCTCCGGCGACTCTCGACTGTTCTCTTGGAGGCGCGCGACGTCCATGAGAAAGCGCAGGCGATCCAGAAGAAGAACGCCGACGAAGGCCGACGTCCAGCTCCGGATTACAACGCAGGTGACCTCGTCCTCCTGAAAACTCAGGGGTCCAACGATACCCGCCCCGGGCAGACGCCCAAGTTTATACCTAGGCGTGACGGTCCTTACAGGGTTCGAGAGGCTGTGAGTCCGACTACCTACTTGTTGGAGCGGGTAAGTGACGCTGAGTTGTTAGGTCGCTACCACGTCTCCCAGCTGACCCCATTCATAGGTGATGCGATTCCGTCCGTGAACGAGAAACGTAAACGCGGTAGGCCAAAACGTTATCTTGACTAACCCTAACGCGGGGTCGCTGTGTCAGGGTTAGAGGGGGAGGATGTAATGCTAGCCTTACCCATATTTCTGAACGCACTTTATCCGGCGCTACCACCCCCTCCCGCGGCCTCACCGCAGACAAGAACTCTCTCTCGCGCCGGGATCGAAACTTCAACCGCCTAAACCGCCGTTGTTTACTTGTTTCTAAATAGAAAACTGTACCTAGGGATATAGTGTGTATTTGTTCCGAAGATTCGTTAAAGCGCATAACAATACAGTGACGTGAACCCAATAAACTTTGTTTTACTCAGCACCCGAGCCTTCTACAAAGGTCAATTGTTATTAAACTATGTGATATGTCCTATAAGTTGTGTTTTCATTTGTAGTACAAAAATGCACCGTCCGATTTCAAGAAAATACTTTATTATATTAGAAAACACAATAATAGTGATGAGGGCGCCACTGTACATCCGGCGTACGCTCGGCGTAGTCTTAACCGTACACGTACTGTAACGTTACTCGATGGAAGGTAAAATTTTGTGCTCGGGGTACAGAAGAGTCGGAATGGATGAGAATAAGTATAGCCAGTAGCCACGGATCGTGCTCGGTTACGAGGAGTATGGCGATATTTGTCTCAGTAGATTATTTTGTCGAAGATTTTTTCTGAACATAAATAATTCCAGAATCATAATTTCCCAATCTGTATTTATATGAATAGTTAGGTACCCACAGAACCCTTATTGGTTTTCATATGTTATCGAGTTGTTTCTAACTCGGCCGCCATTAGAGTGCGGCTCCACTGAGGAGGAGACGAGCGGAGCTGTGTCAATATTAACCAATAGAAGGCGCATGCGGTCACGGCGAGCGATTCTATTGGTTAATATTGGCACAGCTCCGCTCCACTCCGCTCATCTCCGACTCAGTGGAGCCGCAGCCATACTGTCAAGTAAATAAGAACTATCATAACGTTGACAATATGATAAATATGACAAAAGCAATATTATTTTACCCAATAGAATACCCTGGGCCGGTATTATAGGCGCTAAATCGTCTATGATCTGTTGTTGTATTGTCAACGTTTTGATAGCTCTTATTTCCTTGACAGTAATGGCAGCTGACGTCAAAACAATACCATAACAGGTGAAATACGATATGGTTTCTACCGCCGGGAATAGAACCCCTGACACATTGCACTACCATGAAGTTTCTGAATTATGGTAATGTTAACAGCAGTTAAAAAAAAAATATGCTATTATTACTATTTCTTCCACGCAGCGGATATAGCATTGCTTTACTGCTGTCAACATTAGGGTGTTACCAGACCAATCGATCGATCGATTGGTCTGGTAGGAACTATCAATCGACGGATATCGTTCGACTAACCAATCGATTGCCGGTCGACGTTGATCGACTGGTCTGATAGCTTTAATTGATGAAGGAACTATCGATCGACGTTGACTAATCAATTCTACCATCGATCTATGCCGTCGATCGACGATCGATCGATTGGTCTGGTAGGAACTATCGATCGACGTCGACTAATCAATTCTACCATCGATCGATGCCGTCGATCGACGATCGATTGATTGGTCTGGTAACACCCTTATGAATGTTCATAAACTTCATGGTTGTGCAATGAGTCAGGATAAAACTCTTATCTGACTAGTAGTTCATATAGTCATAATATATAGGTATACCCATTTAGTAAATTCAAGACTTCTTTGAAAATAATAGCAAGACTGTTATTTTCATAGCTGTTTGTTAAATGTGGATACTTTGCTTCAATTTGCTTCATAAACAATATCAATGTGGTATTATTCTTGATCGACATAGTCGAAATTTAATTCTTATCCCCTTACTAATAAACGTTGAGAACTGTGGTATAGCAATACAATGTTTAGTCCTTTTCTGTCATCGTGACATTTGGATTTGACAGATAAGGACAAAACATTACATAGCTATACCACCGTTACTCAACGTTTATTAGTAAGGGGGTACAATTACTATTCAGACCTTCCATTTAGACTTTATAATTTTAGCTTTTTTTGTCAATAAAGTTGCGACTAATACTAAGATAATAACAAAATATAAATTAAAATTACAATAAAGTTATTTATGTGCGTGTGTGTGTGTGTGTGTGTGTGGGAGAATGCGCGTATGCAATGGCTATCTATAAATGCCGACGACGCGCTGGCCTAGTTGGTAGTGACCCTGCCTACGAAGTAAGCGGTCCTGGGTTTAAATCCCGGTAAGGGCAGATATTTATGTGATGAGCGCGAATGTTTCGAACTGCTAGATCAAAAAAAGTATCTACTTGATTTTAGTTGTATCAAGTTGTATTAAAGTTGATTTTAAAATACCGTCCTATTTTGAGTTACTACTGTTTTGATCTAGCAGTGCGATTTATTCCTGAGTCATGGATGTTTTCTACGTATTTATATAACTACTAGCTTCTGCCCGCGACTTCGTCCGCGTAGAATTAGTAATTTTGCCAACCCTCGGGAACACTGATTTATTTCGGGATTCAAGGTAGCCTATGTGTTAATCCAGGGTATAAGCTATCTCCATTCCAAATTTCATCCAAATCCGTCCAGCCGTTGCAGCGTGAAGAAGTAACAAACACACACACACACAAACTTTCGCATTTATAATATTAGTAGGATATATATTTCTGTGTATTTATATCGTTGTCTAGTACCCGTAGTGCCTACAACCCTAGAGCTTAGTTTGGGACTAGGTCTAGGTCAATTGGTGTGACATTGTCCCCTGTTTTTTTATTTTTTTTATTTTTTTATTAATAACAATATTCAATGTGAGATAGTAAGAATAACACCGCAGCTCTTGGCTGACCTGCACAATAAGAGCTATTAAAGCTGCCATATTCCTGCCAACTGCCGTTTCCGCTTCCGTTCCAATTTCAAAATCCGAAGCTAAGAGTGATGACACAATGAGATATTTTCCATGCAATGGAATGTTTTGTGAGGGGTTGTTAATAGTTCCGCCTTATTCATGCACAATAGACCTTATTTAGGTATATTATGCTTTGCCACTTTCTGTCAAATGCAAATGTCATAATAAAAGATAAGGCCAAAGCATTTTTAAAGCATACTTTAGTTTTGAAAAAAATACCCTCGTTTTAGGTTTTTAGTAATTTTAAAAATTTCAATATAAAATTAAGCTGGCTGTAAACGCTCAAATAATTTGTCAAATTTTACGTGTTTGGCAAATTATTTGACAGTCTGCTGTCATGTTTGACGCGTTTGTCAAGTAAACTACGTGTTTGGCTGTATGTTTGAAAGATTTAATTGACGTTTGTCATGTTTGTCAAACAAACTCGCCATTTTTGCGCGAAGAAGTAAGGTTTTGTTTAACAAACTTGTTGGTATGGATGGGTGCGCTGATGTTTGATGAAAACGTGCAAACAAACACGTAAAATTTGACAATTTATTTGAGCGTTTACAGCCTGCTTTACTGGCCAATGTTGAACCAGTTCACTTTAATGGAATGGGCTGAAATTTGAAAAACATGTAAACCCGAGGACAATGCAATATTATATTGTCTAAGACCTAGTCTGGTCATGGAGTCGGAAGGTGTTGACAGTTCCGCTATATTTAACTTTAACTCGCCGAGTTTGGACTTAGTGCTTAGTACAGTCACCGGCAATAATATATTATCCAACATTGGCCGCAAAAATATCTGACACGCTCTTATACCTCTAGTAATAAAGACGTGTCAGATATTTTCGGACCCAATGTTGGATAATATATTATTGCTGGCGACTGTACTACTCCAAAGGTACAAATAACGCAACCACAGTTGCATGAAGCACTTTACGTTGACAGAACTTGCAACTCTAGTTGCAGCTCTTTAGTGGATAAGTATGTGTTTGAATCCTTTTGTCTGTGTTCGCCTTCTTAACCCCCGACAGATCAAAGAGGGGTGTTATAAGTTAACGTACCTATTTATCTGTGTGTATTCAAATTCAATTAATTAAAATAATTTGTAGATGATAGTACATTTAATATCATGTACCATTAAGGACTTTAAATGTTGATCCACCATAGAATCTTGTCACAATGACAGCGTCAAGTGACGAAATAGAAATTATAAAAGAATTAATCGTTGGTTTGATGGCGACAAGGTTCTATAGCGGTTCATCAATTAAAGTCCTGACCACTACATCCCGCCCAAAGGCATACAAATATCTGCGTATGTGTATCTGTGTGTCTGTATGAGGTAACTATCGTAGCTCAAAAACGGATGGACAGATTGGGACGCGGTTTTCTTTAGTATGAAGCTTTGTTTAATTGGGATGGTTCTTAGCTAGATTTCATGAAAAATGGTTAAGTCGTTTAAAAGATATCAGTTCTGTAAGAAACGGTGGCCATAATATAAGGGTGATTTTATTTTAAATAGTTGTTCTATTTGCTTATTTATCTTCTTTTTTCTAAATATATAACAGAAGAAACTGAGTGATCTATCAACGCACAGCCCAAACCGCTGGGTCTAGGGATTCTAAATTTGGCACGTAGGTTCCTTATGAGGTCTAGGGGCGCACTAAAAAAGGATTTTCCGAAAATCGACCCCCAACGTGAAGAAATAGGGGGAGTAGCGGGAAACTAGTGCTACGCGTACGAAGTCGCGGGCGTCGTTTAGTTATTATTATAATTGTTGAAAGGCCTGTATTTCAGAGTTATTAACTAAGTTTAACGAAGATCAGTAATTCCAATCAAGATTTATTAACTCTTAAACTGACCTCTAGTAAGGTTGTAAATTCTACCTTGGGAGATTCAAATTGTCGGGTAGTCGGGAATTGCAATTGGAAAGAAGTAATTTAAAGTAATTATTTTAACTAACAGCTTAGCAAACAATCCATTTCCAAATAGTCGACTGAAATTATAGCACTAAATCGAATGCGACTGTGGTTTAATAATCAAAAGCTATCGAATATTTGAAATTAACCGATCAAACTTGGTCCGAAGCAATTCCCAATACTCGGACCAACTCCCAAAAGCAATAATAACTATATCACTAACTTGTGCATATGAATCTGTACAATATTGCCATAATGAAAATTTGACTCCGAAAGGCATCCATACTTTTTTCCAAAGTATTTTGTGCGTAAATAGAAATTTGTATGTATTTAACTCGAACAATAGTTACTTAACTCGAACTTGATCATTCGCCAAAGTCAATAATTCCGCGTAGTAATTTTTCCAGTCGTGTTTTTCCCCATTCGTGATTTTACTCTGTCTCGTTTTTCCCCATTTATAATTTTAACATAATTACATTGTAGCTTTTTCCGAGTCGCATGATTTCCTACTTATTTAAAATATCAATTTTACCTTCATACACACGATAAAGTCATTGGAGTCGGAGCTCCTATTTTCTGGATGCTCCCTGTGCCAAAATTAATGTAACCTAAACCTAATAACAATAGGAAAAGCGTAGGATATGCTTTAAAGTCAAATTCATAGCAGAAAATATGCGACTGGGAAAAAATGCGATTGGATCAATTATGAATAATGCGCGGTATAATCCAGTTTGGGAAACATCGATACACTCCGATAGTCAATGAAATGGAATGACGTATAAAAATTTACCTGTACCCTTACCGTGAGTTACAATTAACGTATAACGAGTCGAAGCTCTGTCCCTCGCAGACCTCGCCAGTATTCTTATAGAGTGCGAGGGACAGAGCATTCGACTCGCTAGCGAATACGATAATTGTAACTCATGGTAAGAGTACTCACGACTTCAGTCCAGTGGTTTTCGAGTCTTGGTCGACGAACCCGCAAATGTCAGTTCGTCAATATAGATGGGCTCTGAAGCGTGATGCCATGCACTGTTTTCGCACTCGCGATCAAATGGCTTGATGAAAAATAGCAGGGAGAGATACAAGATGCATTTACGCTAACGTAAAAGATATTCGAAAACTGACAAAACTTATGAAATTGACATTAACGCTCCGGCAGGTTACGTCCTTCCTATACTCTAATTACTACATATTATAAAACTAAGTTCTCGCCGCCTTTGTCTGTATGTTTGCGATAATAAATGAATGGATTTTCATTCGGTTTTCACTATCAGTTACATATTTTTTCACGAAAGGTTATTACGAATTATAAACTCTGGTTTATGTAAGTACAGGTGTTACAGCAAACTCAAATAAACCAAAGCGAAGCGAGGGCGGGTCGCTAGTATAACATAACAATAACGTTTGCAGAATGCAAATTGTCTAGGGTCACAAGACGGAAAAAAAATCGCGAGACGTTATCAGAATAAAACTTTGGCAGGACGCCGCACTAACTGACATTATGGCATGGCCCTAAATTTCCAACTTTACAATTGTAGAATAATATTGTACATAAACAATATCTTTTTGATAAATAGAAACCTCCGATATAGTGGCTCCTCTCTCCTTCTTTCAAAGCTGGTACCTATCAAACAAAGCTGCAAATTTTTATCAAACCCAGCTAAAATCGCTAATGAAAATGAAATGAAAACAAAAATGGTTTTATTCCAGAAAAGGCTTATTGCCTAACGCACTCGCAATCGCAATCGTTTTCATTTTGACTGTCCGAAGGCAAATCTGCATACAAAATAAAAACAAATGTTCCACTTTGAAGTCGATTGCTGTTGCCAGTGCGTTAGGCAATAGGCCAGCGGGTTCCATTCCAAAACACAAAAATTCAATAATGGCACAATTTAAACTAACTAGGAAAGGTACCCAACTGTCCGGCTCCGATTTGGTTTATTTTGATATACATATGTTAGAGAGTAATCTAAAATTCCAGACACGTATTTTTTTTAAACTACCCAATCTAAACCTGTTGGGAGAAATTGTCCTCTAAAGTACTGAAAAGTTTCTAAAGCCTCTAGTTTCTATAGATTTTTTTTCATAAGAATTTGCTAGTAACGTATTTTTTAGCCATGGTCCACCGCGACCTGTGATAACAGGCTTAGATAGCCCCTCCAGCGCTCTTGAAGCAAGCTCGCGTCCCACTTCCTTGGTACCGAAAGCAGACTGTTGAAGGAGGTGTAGATGTAGATAGCCTTTCTGGCGGTAGCGCTTCTCGCTCGCAGCAGCGCGAGGAGCTAAGTACCATCCCGGTTTTAAATAAAGCTATTTAAAAAAAAACACGTCCAAATCGGTCCGTCCGTTTGAGAGCTACCACAGACACGCGCATCCCCCTCCTTTGGTCGAGGAGTTAATAAAATGTACTTCAGTAACTAAGCGTCAAGTACTTGGTACTTTCCATTAGTAGTTACTAAGCACTTCGCCGGCGATGTTTCGACGCTCGGCGTCTGACCGCATCTCACTCAGGCTTTACTGACAATTTACACCAATTTCACTAAACTGTACTCTAACTTGTCGCCGTAAAACTGAAATTTGTAGTTTACGCATTGATTGACTATTCCACCAGCGATTTTGTGATTTAGATTTTATGTGAACTATAAATTTTCACGGTTTTTTTTATGGTAAGGAGAAGACGCATAAGCACACAGGACACCTGTTGGTAAGTGGGATATGTGACGCATAGACATTTAGTTACTACTTTAGAAAAAACTAGCATCTGACATTTTGAGACGTATGAGTTTGAACCTAATTCTCATCATGTTTAAAAAAAAAATATGTTTAAAATCGTACGTCACGAAATGTGAGATACGAGGTTTTTTTTAAACAATGACGATTTGCATTATCAAAGCTATGTACAATCTAAAGACCGCAATCTGAAGACCGTAAATATGTTACCAACCCTGAGAACTAAGACGGAATGCAAGGAAAATGGTAGCGGTGAAATGGGATTTTGGAATAAAGTGTGTAGGGTTTTTTTTTGGAAAATTCTCTATTGTAAATTAGGGTGTGTTGAAAAACCTTTTACGTGAGTTGATTTACGGCACGCGAAGGCTGAGTAAATTAAATTCACACTGATTCAATCTTGCCCTGTGAATATGTGTTTTTAACTCGCAACCCAAAAAAGAGATGCTTTTATTATGTTATGTTATTCCAAGTTTAACCCTATGCCTGTCTGCATGTCTGTACTGTAACTCAGTTAAAGAGCAGGTTAACTTATTTAAATAAAGAGTTAGGATAAAAGAGGAATAAGCGAACGAACTAGTTTTTTTTAATTTTAAGCCTAGCGAAAGAAACGCTGATAAGAAACGTTTGTGTTTTCTATTGACTCGAAATGTATGCATCAAAGATCGGACGATCTGTCATCATCAGCTTGCGTTAATCTTTACATTTTGTTGCTTTTCGAAAATCACTTAGTGCAATGCAAGATGATGGTATTAGGCCCTCGGGTGTTAAATATTTTTTCTTGACTTTAATCCATATGCATACTTTTATTATTAATTCAAAAGTAACTTTGTTTGTCCCTTACAGTTAAACCGCTGAACCGACTTTAATGGAATTTGGTGTGGAGATTGATTGAGCCCCGGAGAAGGATATATATAGGCTGGTTTATCGTCCCGGAAAATTGGACAGCTCCCGAGGGAATAGCGATTAACGACTTCTACGTAGTTGGAGTTTAGCATACCAGCTATTTTAGTAAACACGTGAGAAGGTAATCCATAAGGTTGAACCGCACTAGAGCGGCGCTGCAGCGGAGAGGCGTTCCTACGCACACAGTCTAAGCTCGTGTAGGTGAACGCGTACCATGCTTGTGTGAGTGAGATAAGACATGCTAGGGTAGGGCCATTTTAGTGCGTTCGCGAATCGGGAACGCAATATGAGATGACGTTGTAATAGCGGCGTCGAATTATTTTGTGTGCTTGTAATTAATTATAAACAAAAACATTTTTAACTCTATTTTCTGAGATTATTATTGACGGAAGCGTTAGCGAAGGTCTATGATTTGACTCGAGCAATTTGCTTTTGTATGTCCGGATGTTCTCCGTTTTATAAACTTAACGCGAAGTGTACAGCTCACAGAGCCACTAGTTATAAGGTTGCTTATTAAACTATCTTATTTTTAATAAGTAGCATTATTTAACTAATTATCCTACTATTATTATAAACGTGAAAGTTTGTGAGTACGTGAGGATGTGTGAGAAAAAGACGCATTCGTTTATTATAGGCTTTTTCATTTTCCCGTAGCAAAATAAACCTGTGGTTTGACTTTAACTTTCCCTTATTATAATAGTAGCTAGAAAGTATTATGAGTTGTACAGCCAACGGAAAATTGAATCTTTCCGAATAGCCTCTTATACTAAATAAAGGGATAGTCTAAGGAAAATAAAATTTGTTAATATTTGTTTGATATTTAAATATTTAACGTGGCCTCCGCTCTGCGCACCGCGTCTCGTCACGTCCTTGCCAGCCAGTAACTGTGAGGTAACTGAGAGCGGGTGGGCGGCACTTTCAACGGGAGGCAGGGAGTGACCATACTGTACGGTAGTACTCTTTATTATACTGTGGTACTGCAGTGAAGCGGCGCGGCGCGACGCGACACAGTTGACTCCCCGAGAATATTTTGCCGCGCCGCGCCTCTCCGCTGCAGCGCCGCTCTAGTGCGGTTCAACCTATAATTTGATCAAAGGAGAACATTCATCCTTCATTCATTTTTGGGCAATTTTTTAAAGTGCCGGGCAAAAAAATATTGATGTACCTATCTACATAGCTAGAATTATTTATGTTGAACCACTTTTATTATGGCATGAAAACTGTCGGATCATAGTCTGACTTTTTATAGAGGTTCGAAAGATCGACTTATTCATAGCACAGTCACGAACTTTAATTGATGAGCTGTCATTGAAGCCGTGTCGCGGTAAGCCAATGATTATTTTCGACGTTAATTCTTTTCTCTTGACTTGACGCTGTCATTAAATATAACAGGGTCCTATGGTGGCTCATCAAGTGACCGTACCAACATTGGCATTAAAAAAAAATTAGTAAAAATAATGCATTTTTAGTATGTTTTTATTTTCTAACATTTTTGAAATAAAAAGTCAGAGAATGACCCAACAGCTTTCATGCCATAATAAAAGTTACTCAAAATAACCAGGCAGAAGTTTTTGTGACAAAAACGTCAATTAACTAGGAATTTAAAAAAATATATGTATACGTAGATAATCATAACTGTCTTAGGAAAGTCTTGTACAATTTATCGATAAATTAATATCGTTCAGAAATCCCTAGGACAATTTTATCCGTGCCACAAAAACTTCTATGTCTGAAAATAACACATAAATATCCACGATATCCTCAGACACAATAACAAAAGCAATCATAATTTCTTTCAAGTAATTCATACCTCCCTTCCCCCTGGGGTTCAAACGCAGGGTCCGTGCGCTTGGGCGACCACAGAGTGTCACATGTATGCACGGAACCTTTTGAGAACGCTTTACGCACCGCTGGGTGATTTCAGAACAGGGTTCTATAGGCACACATGGACTTGAGTACTTATGTTACGTATTGAGATTGAGCGATTCCCGCCATTGGCAAATATCTGTGTGATGAGCGCATTTGTTTCTACGTCTTGGGTGTTTTGTATGTATTTAAGTATGTATTTCTCTATACCGAGGGCTTATTGTCTAACGCACTCGCAATCGCAACCGGCTTCAAAGTGGAGCAATTGTTTTCATTTTGTATGCAGACAAGCCTTCGTTTTTCAAAATGAAAACGATCGTGATTGCGAGTGCGTTAGACAATAAGCCCCCAGGGTCGAATGTTAAGATGGGGCAGTAAGGGCAGCTACTAGATCCCTTGCTGCTACGCAAAAATGCTCTTACGTAATTCTTAGCAATACCTTTACTAACTTTTTTAGTCATGAAAATCGAAATTCATATATTTTTGAAAAAATGTAATGTCAGCGAGAAAATCGACAAATTTGAGTTTTTTTTTTTGATGCCAATCGGTCCCATTTCTATCAAGGATTAAAACACTCTTTGGGACCAACTAAGGGTACTAGAAAACCCACAAATCAAAGAAAACTTTCCATACAGTTCGTAGGGTAATTACAAAGTGTAAATTTTGCATGTTGTTTTTTACGCTTATGAGTCCATTATGCTTAAAGAAAATTAAACAGTATGTAGACGATACGTACGGTTTTTACTGCCGAGAATAGAGGTCCAGGATTTCCAACATTGACATTGGCTGCATTACATATTCAAATCATTAGTCTATTTTGGGTGTTGTTTTCTTAAAGAAATCAGTTTTATATCCGGCAACGAATTAAAAAGCGAGTTTCACCGGTGTAGTCAAAAATTTTTTAGAGAAAATTAACGCGTTTCTTTTTTAAACATTTGTATGAAAAAATCGTCATCCTGGAACGACTCTGTGGACGGTCGTAAGAGAACCTTGATTAGATACCTATTTTATAAAGTAAGAAGGTGTGAGTACTTATACCGTTACGTTATTAATAAAATAACGATATGTTTTCCAACAAAGAGGAATATTATAGAAGCCCAGTTTGATTTTAGAAATGCTATCCTCTTCCAAACATCAGTACCATTATGTTGTGTTTGATCATTCAAAGTGTTACAATACAACCCCCCCCTCACCCCTTGCCTCCTGCTGCCTCATTTGCACCCTCCCACCTAATTTTCTTACTCATTCGTAAAGGTTCTGTTATTCCATCGTGATTTGTAAAGAGTTTATTTTTTACCGATCTAATTTGACTGATGTATTGACGGTATTACGCAGAACTGCAGAAAAAGTCGACGTAGCTTTGGTTACATTATTATTAAACGGCACCAATTTATTTAAGCTTTGTCAAAAAATATCAACGAAGTGAAGGAGAGTCAACTGAGGTTTTTACCTTAGTTAGGGACTGCAGATCATCTTAGATATTTGTTATCAATTTTCACTTGATGCCTTTACCCGTTTCTGAGAGAAATGCTCTTGAATACAGACAGACAGACATCTAATAAAACTAGGTCCTATAAAGGTTAAATTTTCAGGGTACTGTAAATAAGGAAACGTTTTAGTTTCGTCATGTCCGTCTGTCTCTCTGTCTGTATGTCACACTCCCTTTTTGTCATAGAAACTTAGAAACTATCAAAGTTATTTACACATACATACTTATAAAAATATATTCCGCGTAAGATCAATGAAAATATTTTTTTAGGTTAGGTTTCTCCCGTACATGTAAAACTAGGGTTTTTTTTATTTCCAAAATCTGTTAAAATTCGTTCATGCGTGTTTTTTTTGTTGTTTGTATCAATGGCGTCGGAACCATAAACTGAGCGTGGTCCGACATGCTCTTGCTTGGTTTTTCCTTACTAGAAACGGAACCTTAAAATAAAATGTACATAATAATGAACCGGAAAAAAGTATAATGGTATATTTAAACTCCCCAAAGGATTTGGTTCAGAAGATAATACAAAAGTTACTTCCCTTGATACTTGGCTATTAAAAGTTGATCCCGAGGATTAGAACAGTAATACGTTTAAAACTTCTTTAATGGTGATCCGTCTCATCTCGGCTCTTGGCGGAGTCTTATAAGCCGTTATTAGCCTTTATTATCTTGTAAAAGGTTCAGCCTGCGACTCCGTCTGTGAATTTAATCTGTGCTCGCTCAAGAACAGTCCATATTTTACGCAATTGTGCAAGAAGTAGGTAAGTGTTTTTTGTGTGTATAATATAATACGTATAAGTATAATATAGGTACGAGTTTATGTCTGTGCATGAGCTCTAGTAGACGACACGGCTTGATGGATGTTTTTTTAAAACGTTTTTATGAAAAAAAGTTTATCTGACCCGTTTTTGCTGTCGACTGTACAGTCCACAGCATAAATAAATGATCATTTATATACCTTGTCGCTTTCAATCGTTTCACAATTTTGTATAACATTTCAAACAAGAAGTTAAAGTGACAAGTTACATAAATGATCACTTATTTATGCTGTTGACTGTACATACGTTTTTTTTTGCAAAGTATAGCGTTGATCCTGTCGCCACCTTCCCACTTCGGTCATTGTAGGACTTACCGCACGCACACAGATACACTAGGTAAGACAACGCGCCGAGCCACAGCACGAGTGACAGTTTACGTGTGTGCGTGTGCACGTACACAGACAGCCATTTTGTGTGCTTCACTCTTGATTAGACGAGGTTACGTCCATATTTTTTTAGGTCCGTGCGAATAACTTACATTATTTCATACGAACGGCCGAGATTCTAGGCGGTAAAAACCATGGGACCTTGGTCAGCTGATATGAAAAGCTTTATTAAGGCCCTATCATCCCGGCTCATAGATACCTCCGGAGATCCTAGAGCTGGTGCTTACCTCTCTCAAAGGATTGGGCTAGCTATCCAGAGAGGTAACGCAGCCAGTGTCATAGGGACCATGCCGCGAGCGGACCTGCTAGAGGGGGTGTTCTTTTTATAGTGGTATTATTATTTACGTCTTTAATATTTGGGTAGCTTAATTTTTATTTTAATTTAAATAAGTTTAGTTTTAACTTTTAATTGTATTATCTTATCTTATCTTATCTTACTAATATGTGAGTAAATATTATTGTACTTGTACGGTTCAAAGTTAAAAACCTTTAATATTTCTCAAATACGAGGAAGTGGACGTATCAGTTGTTACACTACAAACATAGGTACTGTTACTAAAATATTTCTCGCCGAACAGTTGGTATTGGAATTCTATAATAAAAATGTTACGCCATAAAAAGATACGGCAATCCCTTTATAGCGGCGGAAAACGATAAAACCCCATAATTTGGCGGAAAAACGCCTTTTCAATACAGATAATAAAAATACCTATGGTAATGGCTCCAAATGTGACACTACAACATCAGCACAAAATAGAACTCTGATCACTAAAAATAAGGTTTAAGTTCGATTGACAGGAGTCCGTTGTTTGGTTTGTCGTTAAGTATAATAACCTCAAAAGTTATTACGTTTTTGTTTTTGTTTTGAGATGATCACTGTACAACCCTGTCGCTTTCACTTGTTATATGATGTTGTATGGCAAATCAAATATGGCTTTAAAACCACCAAGTATAAAAGCGATCACTTAGTTGTAACGATGTCGGTAAATGTCAGGTGCTTGGCATATTGAAATGGCAATTGACTGGTTACTTTCACAAACACGTATCTAACCCAAACGTGGAGTTGGAAAATCAACTTTGCCGTTTTTAAAATAGTGTCAAATATTGTTTTAGATTGATTGTAGGGTGCTGATTTCAATGGCTATTGATGATGAAAAATGTGTATTGACGTTGTTTTTTTGTTTATACGTGGAATGGACATTTAATTTTAAATGTAGTTCGTAAATTTTAGTCGTGGAAGGACTTTGTGAAGCGTCCGTCCAGATAGCTACCACCATCTTATCCATTAACCCAACGCCAAGCAGCAGTGTTCGTATTGTTGTGTTCCGGTGTGGGGATAAGACAACCGTGAAGTTACTAGCATAGACGCATTCCATCTTAGTCCTCAGGGTTGGCAACGCATTTGAAGTCTTGAGATTGTAGTCATGAGAATTTAAGTGCCGTATTAAGAAACTGATCTCGACTGTAATGCTCGTCTCAAGATGTGTCAAAAATGACAGTGTTCTATGGTTTGACGTTTACTTTGACGTATCTTGTGACGGGCATCTCAGTCAAGATGAGTTTATTAATGCGGCCCTAAATGTCTATATGGATCTCAGAACCCACTTTCCATCATGGTAATGGCTGTACCTTCTCCTTGCCACGATAAAAGCATTTTAAAAGTTGTTAAAAGCAGCCAAATTCTAATCAAAGCTGTTTACCTAAAAACGGCTTCTGGGACCCAATTCACGTGACTTCGAGATGATTTTTCATGCGAGATCAACTGTCAACTGCATACATTTTTTCGACATATCTCGCATGAAAAATCATCTCGAAGTCACGAGAATTGGGTCCCTGGTCGACCGGTCGATCGAGATCGTAGCCACAAGCGACGGTTAAGCTACCCAATTCAGAATGCCCGCAATGTTGTATGTGCACTCTGACGGGACAACTTAAGCTCGCCAGTTTATAATTCGTCCAGTGTGTTAAAAAATTAAGATCCTTTTAAAAGAATAACATTAGATGGGAACTATATTTATATAAGGGTAGGTAACCCATCATTTTGACGACGGACTAGCCTAGTTGATAGTGCCTGCCTACGAAGCTAGCGGTCCTGGGTTCATATCCCGTTAAGGGCAGATATTTGTGTGATGAGCGCGAATATTTGTTCCTGAGTCATGGATGTTTTTTATGTATTTAAGTATATATATATATATCTATATAAGTATTTATATCGTTGTCTAGTACCCATAGTACAAGCCTAGAGCTTAGTTGGGGACTAGGTCAATTGGTCTGAAATATTAAGTCATCAATCATCAATCATAAACTCACGCCTTCATTCCCAGAGTGGGGTAGGAAGAGCCACAGACTCACCAACAACTCCAAAAACTTGTTGATAATTCTGTGACCACATTTTGCACAACCAGGCTAAGATGTTATCCAGTGTATTAGTGACAGGTTGCAAGCCCATCGCCTAACAGCACTACACAGTCTTTAGTCCCTTAGTCGTCTCTTACGACATCCACGGGAAGACATGGAGTGGCAACATTCTAAACCCGGCACCACACGGCAAAAATAAAATATTAAGTTTGCCTTTGCAATAACAAAGTAACGAAACATACGTGAGTTTAGTACAAACCAGGCGAAAGAAGTAATTTTGCAGACAGTGTGCACCGATCCTTATCTAGTCAGAGCCGAGTCTACCTAATTTCATAGAAATTCGACTCCATTTGGAATTCTTGGCACTCTACGCGTTAATTGTCTCTCGTTTCGCAAACAAGTCCGTTAATTAAAGCCTCGTACGGGGTTATTCTTTAAATAAGACTAATTAAAGTTTATTTATTTGTGTGTGTGCGTGCGTGCGTGCGTGCGTGCGTGCGTGCGTGTTTGTGTCTCTCTCTCTGTGTGTGTGTGTGTGTGTGTGTGTGTGTGTGTGTGTGTGTGTGTGTGTGTGTGTGTGTGTGTGTGTATGTGTGTGTGTGTGCGTCGTAGCACCCAAACGAATAGATGGATTTGGACGCGTTTTTTTTTTAAAAGATAATTTAATCGGGATGTTTCATCTAGGTTTTATCAAAATCGGTTGGGCCGTGTAAGACATATCAGGCGGGTTACTATGTCATACACTAAAGCAGTTCCGTTTAGGTTGAGAGAAAAATATAGAGCTGTACAACTGCTATGGCTTCCCTTTCTCTCAACCTAAACTGAACTGCATTAGTATTTTATGTGTTTGTGTTCTTCTTCGACCTTGGTCATTCGCGATTCAGTTTGGAACCGGTCTGTAAATATCCTAGAACCCTATCGCTGCATAATGTCAAAGAATGGGTCAAGCGATAATAAATCATAACAATTTGTTTGTCGATTCAGCGTCGAACGAGTGTACAGAATAGCAGTCTCCTCCGGTGAAAAATTACTGTCGTTTTTCAACGAAAAAAACGTCCGGTTTCGAAAGGGGAGAGTTTTAAACAAAGCAAATTTAGTGAAATACGACGTGATAAACAGAATAAACAGATATATACAGACTAGAGGACGCCCGCGACTTCGTACGCGTATGATTAGTTTCCCCCTACTCCCCCTATTTCTTCCCGTTGAGAGTCGATTTTCGGAAAATCCTTTCTTTGTGCTCACTTACATCATGAAAGGAACCCCTGTACCAAATTTCAAGTTTCTACGTACAGTCGCCATCAGATATATTGGAGCGGCCGAGGTACTCAAATATTTCTGAGCAGCAATAAATTTCAATAAATTCTTTACGGTAAATAAGGTCAATAACATCTGAACATCCAATTCGCCACAAATATATGAGCAGTGGTTTTTCAATTAAATTTGAACACACAACGAGACAATATTATCTGAAAGCACAACTCGTCAAAGTTATCTGCACAGACAGGGTGATCATAAATATCTGAACATTTAAGGAAAATGTACCTTAAAGCAATAGGCATACAGTTTAAAATTCTTTAACGTACTACGCTGGAATACATATGACAAGACGATAACAATTGCTAGATAGTTGTCAACTTCGACGGAATCGAAAAAGTACGAGTATTATCTAGTATTAGTTTGAAGTATGAAACTCTTCTAAAGAGTTTGCACGTGTGTAATGAAGTGTTTATTACTTGCTATGAACTATGATCATTACAATTTTACCCCTTAAAGTAGCAATGTATGGCCGTTTATACAAAATCAAAGACCATCTTTTTGTAAAAAAAAATATATTCGGAATCATCAAGAAAATTGAGCGGTACGGAGGCTTGAACTCACTTGGCTTGGCTTGGCTTGGCTTGTTTTGTTTTTTTTGTAGTTTTGAAAACTAACGAGTTTCTATAAATGTTGATGTTAAGTTTGTTTACAGTTTTCATTAAATAAAAATAATAAATTAGAAAAAAATAACATTAATTCTTAATAAAATACAAAAAAAAAGCACAATTGTGGATTTGAACCCTGACGCAACGGTATTATAATTATGATTTCTAATTACTAAACCGCTAGGCCATGGCGACTGACGGATGAAATATTGCAAAGCATTCGTACCTATTTTCATTTGGCAGCTTCAATATTACATATTATTTACATTTGATAAAGACACGCAGTGAATTATATGCAATGACAGTTATGTTACCGTTTTTGTGAATTGCCAAATATTTTATTCAAATGTGTCTCTTGTAACAAGACCGTGAAGTTGCTTTTCGCAGATTTATATTTTGTATACCTACTTATTTTGTAAAAGGAAAATTCATTACATCTGTAGGATTACCTTTAAACTGTATGCCTATTGCTTTAAGGTACATTTTCCTTAAATGTTCAGATATTTATGATCACCCTGTCTGTGCAGATAACTTTGACGAGTTGTGCTTTCAGATATTATTGTCTCGTTGTGTGTTCAGATTTAATTGAAAAACCACTGCTCATATATTTGTGGCGAATTGGATGTTCAGATGTTATTGACCTTATTTACCGTAAATAATTTATTGAAATTTATTGCTGCTCAGAAATATTTGACTACCTCGGCCGCTCCAATATATCTGATGGCGACTGTACAGTAGTTTCGGCTGTGCGTTGATAGGTTTGCCTTTTATATATATAGATAAACTTATACGGTTGCCGTGTGGTGCCGGGTTTAGAATGTTGCCACTCCATGTCTTCCCGTGGATGTCGTAAGACGCGACTAAGGGACTAAAGGCTGTGTAGTGCTGTTAGGCGATGGGTTTGCAACCTGTCACTAATACACTGGATAACATCTTAGCCTGGTTGTGCAAAATGTGGTCACAGAATTATCAACAAGTTTTTGGAGTTGTTGGTGAGTCTGTGACTCTGCCTTCCCCACTCTGGGAATGAAGGCGTGAGTTTATGTTATACGGATAGTCTCTTTTAGCATCGCATACAATGTTTTTTTTTAATGGCAGGGTAAGGTGAACGTTCAGGTTTCCTAATGGTAAGTGGAATCTGCGACCCGTTGCATTCAATCTTAAGACTGCAATCCTGAGGCCGCAAATGCTTTACCAACCCTAAAATGGAATGCCTTTATTCTAGTAATCTCACCGGTAGTCTTATCCCGCCCACAGTCAGTGGGACACACAGTGTCTCCTATAAACAACGTAAAAATAAACATGGTTGACCTACCACAAGGTCCAATTTGTTCCTAACTTTATCATTTGTCCGAATTTTTCTAAGTTATCTTTCCAGAATTGGGATAGACCAAAAATGACTTACGGTTTTTACATTCCAATTCGAAAGAATGGGTAATTTTAAGAGACCAATTTCATTCATTCTGTATTTGGCCCAATAGTTTTGTATTAATTTCTTTATTTATTTAGCAGACATTTTATGGATGACATGATTATTTTTTATTTGGGCTGGCATTTTCTAATAAATTACAAAAATTAAATGATATCTAATGATAAAAAGTGATTGTAATAGTGTATTAAAACATACTATTTCAAGCGGTTTTCGCCTAATCTGTAAGATACACCTAGGAGGGCTTCAGCCGAAAACGAAAGTCAAACAAAGGTTAAATAAATTATACTTTTGTCGAAATATCCGAAATAGATAAACATTTCAAAAACTTAATTATGCAGAACGGCTTTAAAATCCTATTCCTCGAAATGGTTTTCGAATTATAATTGTAAAAATATGAACAATGCCAATTATTATATTATAAAACAAACCGCACTGCTAGATTAAAACAGTAGTAACTCAAAATACAACTCTATTTTAAAATCAACTTTAATACAATTTCTATGAATTTGAAACAAAACTAGCAAGGATTTTGAGTTAATACTGATTTGATCTAGCAGTGCGAAACCTTACCTAACCTAACCTAACCTAACCTACCCTGACAGGTTCCTCTGGTACTTTTTAGGGTTCCGTACCTGAGGGGGTCCGTCCATCCTAACTTTAAAGAGCCGTAAGAATCTTTTGAAACGTAATAGGTAGCGGGTTTGATTTTTTATCAGAATATTTGTAATTATGGCAAATTATCTATTAAGAAAGTGAAATAATAAAGTAGGTCCCCATACATAAAACGTATTTTTCAACGGTTTTTTTTTTTTGTATCAATTGTCAATTTTGGTATGATAGTACAACCCCTGAAAATAAAACAGCAAATACCTAAAAAATGGCCAAGTAATCGAATTGAAATCGGAATATAATTAATAATACCTTTTGTGCAGCGGTACGGAACCCTCGGCGCGCGAGTCCGACTCGCACTTGACCGGTTTTTCTAGTAAGAAACCCGAATATGGATGTAGTCTCCTCAAAATAAATTATTCCCTGTTTAATTAAACATTACGTTTTGGCAACAGCTGGGCCATTAACGTCGAGTCAAGTATGAACGATTCTACGCTTTCTCTTGGCGTAATTCGAGGCGCTAATTGATTTCTGCTTGTCTATTGAATATTTAATTGTGAACTGAATGTGTTAATATCATTATATATCGCAACACGAAATTAAGTCTTTCACTGTTTTTGAGAATTGTATTTTTGAATCTATTCTAATGTATTATTTCAGTGACTAACGTAAATAATTCACCATCGACAAGTAAATTTATGTGCCAGTTAAAGTTAGCTCTCTCCACGTTCAAGTGTAGGAAAAGGAAAGGGCTAAATTTATGTGACGATTCTGAAACAGGCCCTAAAAGCTAGTTTAACATTTATAAATTTCGCATATTTGGATCCGAATTAGCCCCAATGTCATTGGAAATTGTTATATACATACACATGTACCTACAATAAAACCAAAGTATTAATAGTATTTAGTTGTTTATAGCAGTCTCACACTCCCTGGCGCTAGAGAAACCAAATTTACTGTAAAATTTTACGTACACACATACACACGCATTCTCTCAGTGATTTAGTTTTACAAGTTTATTAATACTTGTTTGAAAAAGGAAGCAAAAGGATCAACTAGGTATATAATACATACGTAGGAAAATATAACTTACAACTTAAAGTAAGAAAATTTATTGTCAATCAATTTATTTACAGTAAACACTAACTACAAATGATATAATTTATGATACAATATATTACGATAACTATTCTTAAATATTATTATATTTAAATGCGATGCAGCGTTGACAACCTTGTTATTCGTAGCTGTTTCTACGCCGTAGCACGTCTATGATTGAATGCTACGTTTTTGGTATTTTTTCTTGCAAAATAAAGTAATTCGTTCTGCTATGATTTTTAAACAGTTGTTGTAAAAAATAGTCAAGTAACTAAAGTTAAGTTTAGAACCGAGCTCGTTAACGTTTCATACGAAAATCGTTTATTCAGAGAATTGTGAACCGACACTTAAATCGCGTAGCTGACAATTTTGTCGCTTAGGTGACAGTTTTAAATAAGTAATACAAACTCGCTGCATTGCATTTAGATATACATTCTAATATAATTAGCAAGCTCATACATTCGGCAATTGCATTATACACAATTATGATATTATTTCTACAATACAATCCCCTCTTTAATAATTTAAGTAACAAGGTAACAAAGCAAGGTTACAATACGACTTATTATTTTAAGGTAGTGATGAACCACTATAAAACCTTGTCGCATAAAACCAACGATTAATTCCTATGTAATTTCTATGATGTCACTTGACGCTGTCATTATGACGAGGTTCTATGGTGGATCAACATTTTAAGTCCTTGATGGTACAATTCAGATAGAAAACAATACAAGACGTTAAAAAGAAATGCGTTTAGAGTATCTTTAATTCAATTTCATACAAAATGTATGGGAGTTTACCAAATTAAAACGGATTAGAAAGGCCATTTTTTTTGTTGTTGATTTATGAATAAATTGAGCGGAAAAAATTACATTTTGCACTTTTTAAATGCTTTATTGCACAAAATTAAAATAGTGTACAAATTGTGGACTTAATGCTAAAAGTATTCTCTACCTGTCAACCTTATTCGTGCTCTTCTTTGAGCGTTTTCACGACGAATTTAAATTTATTCAAACGTAAGATATGATCATACATTTTCATTGATGTATTTCTATTTCATTTACGCGTAAATAAACATACGATTTTATTACTTGTGAATTTTGTGTGACGTAACATAATTCTTAAAATATTAAATGACAACTATACAGCATGATTCTTTGTTATTGTTGCTTTTTTAACTTTAAAGTTTCAAGGCCCTTAAAGAGTATAACTTAAATATATTCAAAAGGATTATTTAAGAGTACTAGTATTTTCTGAATATTCAGCGCTCGGTAGCAGAACATTTGACTCTTAGGTGACAGTTTCATAGAATTTAATAACGTATTCTGATAAATTCCCAGACATATTTACGATAAAAGTATTTGAAGATAGTTTTGTCTTCTGGCACAAAAAGTCTTGATACTTAAAAATAAAAGTTAACAGTATTGCCACTTGAACCCAATGTTTGCAAATGAATAAATTCTGTATACATAATCTGCTGATATTGGAAGAACAATACTATTAAACAAAAGTTATACTCTCCTGTTGATATTCCTTTATTTTTAACAATTACTACGACCTGGATGGCTAACTAGTAAACAACAAGATACTTACTCAAAAGTATCAAGAAGTTTTGAAACATTTCTAAGAGACCTTATATTTTTAATGATATATTACAAGTATTATAACAACGCTCAAAATTAAAAGGGGATATCTAATAACTATAATATTCTACATAATACTCTAATTCAAGTAACTAACAGAAACACGCAGGTATACTTTTAATACAATTTTAACAATTAAAAGGCACTGTCTTGAATCGTAATTCAAAAGGTTTTTTATACCAAATTTTTAAATGTAATGGGTAGAAAATTGGATAATTAAACATTATTTGCAATCTGATACCTACGTTATAAATTTCTTAAAAATTAGATGTATCTTGGATAAATTAAAGAAAGAATAAAGGATAACAATTATTCGTGTTAATTTTTTATTTCTGTTACTTGGGCCATTACCGTTCTTTTTTTAGGTTTATTATTATTTGACTTTAAGTGTAATAAATAATAAGTAAATGACATTTCCTGGTGTATGTACAAATAATAAAGAGTTTTTTTTGTGTACGTCATTCTTAACATTACAATATTTATCATTACATTTTCAAATCCTTGGGTGCGTTTGCATTTTTATGTACATTAAGTAAATAATTAATAATTTCAAAAGGTGTTTTATGTGGCAGCAATATTTTTTCATTACAAAAGCTCCCACGCAAAATGTTACACCTATTATATACAGTTTAATTTTTAAGTGCATGTATTTATGAGTAACATAAACATACACCTGTTATGCATCGGTCTTACCGTGACAGATCCGCAAACATACCAAAAAGAAACGGCGCGTGCGCTTGTTACTTTGGATACTGTATCTTTGGATACTTTCTTCTTCACTTTTCTCAAGTCACCTTACATGCCACATGTTTTTTTGTTTTGTTAATTTTTTGCTAACGCAAGCAAGCAAGGCCCGGCAAAACGCCAGTCATTTCAAAAACTAAACCCTGTTCCGTGCAGTAGAGACTTCCTTATTATTAATGAAATATGATTATTATCAAACAAATTTATTGTACCATAGTTTATTTACAATTAGCGATTTTTTTTTATGAATCAATGACACATAAATGGATCTTAGAAAAAGTCACAATCGTGAACCAAAAAAAAACATACGAATGAATGTAATCAATTATCAATAAATAGGTTAAACCGAATGTACAAGCAATTTGGGATAAAAATTAAAATAATAACATTTTAAGGAAGTCTCCACTGTACGGAACTGGGTTCAGTATTTGAAATGACGGCCTTTTTTCCGAGCCTTGTTAATAAAATAAGTTGTCTCTTTTACACAAATAACTTAGCGTGATCCTAGGTCTGAGGTTTATAATGGTAATTTTACAATTGCAACGGTGCGACGTCAATTTAAGTGGCGGGGCGCAGCGTCGTGGATAGTAAAGTCTATGTTTCAATGTCAGTTCATGTTTCACGTGTTCATGTATGTCATTGGTCATTAAAATTCTAACGTGTGCTAAGTTTTTTTATCTCAGCCGATAACTACTCTGTGGTCATAATTCATTTTGGTTAAACAAAAATGATTCTTACGATGTATTTATTAGTTTCATTTTTGCTAAAGAGCTGGTAACGGCTAAAGGGTTGTTCCAAATTTAAATATCCCAGGATTGTTCTCTTTTCAAATATTTACGTTCGCTTTCGGCCTTTTCCTTTTTAATTATTAATCGAAAGTGTAGACATTTAACTTTTACGTTTAATTTTTAAGTTTTAATTATTTAGGTAGCAAAAGTTTGGCGTGGCTGGAAGGAATAAGTGGACCCTGATTATTATAAAAAAAGAATAAATAATAAGGTTTTAACAAGGTTAGATATTAATTATTACGTATATTATCAAGTATTTATAGGTTGACTACAGTAATACAAAATGGGACAATTCTTTTAACTAATATTCTTATTAAAGTTCTGAAAGTTGGTGTTATTAGACATATATTGGTCATTTAATAAGGTTTTTGTCAGAGGTTACCGTTGTAACTATATTAGTGATAAAAGTTACGAGTACAATATCATATACATACAATGTGTGGTCCAATATAATAGCTATTATACGAAGAAATTACTACTTGATAAATTGTGTCACTTACAAGTAAAATATTGTTGATACGTCAATACGATAAATACGGGGAAAATACTGTAATTCTCACTTATTTCCATTTAAATTTAACTAGCTTATACATAACACGCTTATATGATTACAGATAGATTAAATTCTCTCGAAAATTTGGCACAATAACGATTAAAAACTACCAATCCTACCCTTTGGCTTCAAAATAAAGACTGGCTGAAAACAAATGTGAAATCTACCCGAACACTTAAATCGAACACAATTCAAATTTACACTTAATCACACTTGTAAAGTTTGGTTTGCGTTAGACGAACACAGGTCCGTCTTTTTCTACTCACAGGACGTTAAAATTTTCACAGTTTTTGAATTTGGAATCTTCTTTGCCGAATATCCAGGTGAACATTTGCCGCGCTTTCATGCTGGCTCGAACTACGCCCCGGGATTTGTACCAATGTGCGGGGGACGATTCTCGGCCTCCGTCGGCCGAATATTGTTGCTGCTTTAGCCGAATCTGGTTGAGTATACCGACGAGTAGTTCGTCTACGTTGTGGTTGATCCCCACTGACACTTCGACAAACTTCGCTCTGTACGTGCACGCTAGACACTTGCCATCTGAAAAGAAAAATGGAAATTAGATTCGATTAGATCCGATTTTGGGAATGGGAATCGACTGTCAGCATACCGACAAGATTTTACTTCGCATGCATTTGCCTCTATATAGGCACCTCTAGGACAATAAATGTGGCCAAATAAATAATATATAAAAAATATAACTTTGACTCGGTGACTTCACAATGACATCAGTCTCGCGCAGTCTCTGAACCCGCGGTAGACAATTGTTTAAATACAAAATGGCGAATTGTTCTTTTGAAATCTATGAGTCAGTGCTATTTGAGAGAAATCTGATACATAGTGCTTTTGTTGATTGGCCAAAGAAATGTGACATTTTTGTTCGCAACAATTGTTTGAGTCCATTTTAGATATGGTTATCAAATTTTCAGACCATGCATTTTTTCAATGCTTCCAATGGGGCGAAATTGCTCTCTTGCGTTTATAGGGTTATTTACGTTTTAGTCTAACCTTAACAATGGCTGATTTACATTGGTCCAGCAAAAGCATGCCAGTAGAAGTAGGTACATTGCGTCGTTACAATAGCTCTCGCCTCAAAGGTGAAAACCAACTCGTCAATGTACTTCTACTGGCATGCTTTTGCTGGACCAATGTAAATCAGCCATAGCTGTTACTAACTACCCACACGAAACTAACGTTACTTGGTTTATACTGAAGTCATTTTCATGTTTAATTTAGCGTTCAAACTTAAATCACCCTATATTTTTAACCACAGAATTTAACATTCATTCATTTAATATATTCGTCCCAATTCTTATAAAGCACCCTATAAAAGTATTCATAGCAGCAAACCCAGGAAGTATCAAAGAAAAACAAAGAAATACTTATAAATATCGAACTCATTAGCTGGCCGCCATCTTGACAGCTCGTGCCATTAACATCTATTACTTCTGACGCGTATCATTAGGTGATGGACATAGTTTACTGGAAGATTAGGGGAAAGTGCACCCTTAAATTAATAAATAGGGTTGCTTTTACATCGAGTTTGTTTCTGGTGAGTTTAGGGGATTTTACCTAATGATAAAATACATTCTATTTGAGAATAAAATTCAAGACTACTAGAAAATGTTATACAGGGTCTTACTAACACTCCGTTTAATAAAAAACTGTTTATAATTTCATCATAGACTTCTAGCATAATCGGAGTGAAAAATAATTAAAAATCGAAGAAAACGTCTTTTCAATGTTGTAGTTTTGCCCCTTCGACCGTGCTAGGTTTTTATTACAACCTGTATATTAGCGTAGTATTCAGTAGATAATTAAAATTAAATGTAGTAGGTAGTTAATTATTATGAATTGTACTTTTTTAGGCAATCCTTACTCTAAATATCAAATATTAATTTGACACTGAGATTTTATAGCACGAAGAAGGATCTATCCCGGTAAATTATACAGTTCCCGAGGGCATTATAAACTTATTACACGCTAATAGGGTTGTGAGCAAAATCTGGATAGTAATACTTTTTGTGGTATTCATTAAACTTAAAAAAGCTAAGCAATTCTCGGTGGAAAACTGGATAATCCCCACGTTTCTTTTTATTGTTGGAAATCAAAACAGTTAAAGTCCGTGTTGAAATCGGACTTTCCAACTACCTACAAAATATGCTACCTACGGAAAATGAGTTGGCGTTATCGGACGGATATGGAAATCGGTGCGGCCCACTGGGCTCGCGTGATCGGCAAATGGCGTCGTGATTATACACAGAGCAATTATATAACTTCCTGTTTAAAAACGATGTTGCAAAATAGAACACTAGAAAGGTGGCTCAACAAAAAGGGAAGTGTTATGACAATAATGCGCAATGGCGATGGCTAGTGGTATAATTACATAATCTATAAAAAGGCAAACCTGACTGACTTATATATCAACGCACAGCCGAAACTATTGTACCTAGAAACTTGAAATTTGGTACAGGGGTTCCTTTCATGATGTAAGTGAGCATTAAGAAAGGATTTTTCGAAAAACGACCCCCAAACGGGAAGAAATGAGGGGAGTAGCGGGAAAGTAATTCTACGCGTACGAAGTCGCGGGCGTCCTCTAGTAATTACATAATATGCTTTTAATAATCGACGAAAAAAAGAAAACATCCTAGCTGGGTTTAAGGTAAGAAAAAAGAACATCCTGTTGAGATTATTCCTGAGCAGTAACGGAATTATGTTGGCAATTAAACGTGATGTTAATGGGTAGACGACGGCAGAAAGATGGGATGAATATAACAAGCAATAAATAAAAGTACAACACCCTGGTTGTAATTTTGATTGTAATTTTGAATTTGAGTCAAATTATAACACCCTTTGGGCTTCTACTCGGTAAAACCTGCGTTTGATAAGTTATCCTATTGTTTTTAATACTGCTGCGATAATTGTCAAGTAAATAACAGCTATCATAACGTTAACAATACGGTAAAATGGCAAAAGGAATATGGTTTTACAGAGTAATAGTCTCTAGCTGTATATAAATAGATAAATGAAAAGTAGATCACCCTGGCGAGGTAGTCGCTAAGTGAATAGAAGGTGTCAATGAATGATGAATATGAATGACGTTACTGATACCTAATACATTTTCTTTTTGTGCCTTTTAAGTGCTATACCTGTCAGGGTTATTTACACCCTAGTTAATAGTAGTTTACAAAAACATTAAACATTTCAAACACGAATCACTATAGTCCTCGTACTACGCGTTTATTTTTTCAAGTCTAGCGCTAGCTATGATGTTGAGAAGAGCATGTGGCGTTAAAGCTCTGTAGCCATTAGGTACCAGTTATTTTTTAAGTAAAAAATTAACAAGAAAAAATAGCTTTTCAGAGGAACATCTATAATCTTTTAGGAACATCTATAACAATATTTTTCAGAGCACTTTTTAAATCAGTTCCTGTTGTAATTGAAAATTATTTAAATGAAATAAAGCAAAAGTCAATAAGGACCTTGTTATTGTATTTATTTTTACACCAAGAGAAGTGAAACAGTATGAAGTAACAACAATAGGACAACCAGGAAACCCTACCAAATCACATTGGTAATTTGTTCTCCCCGCAAGAAACCATAGCAATATGATTTTAATTCGTTAGCTTGGCGACATCTAGATTGCGGCGTTTCGTTCCATTCATTCGCTGGGGAAATCAATCTCCTTCATAATAGCACGTAATGAAAGGCACAAATTGGCCCGTCGTTTTCGTGGAGGCGCATTGAAAAGGTTGACTATAGCTAAAGGTTTTTCTGTTTTCTTACGAATATTTTGGGCATGGTGAAAATGAATTTGGTGTGGTATAGGATTGACGAAAAGCGAGGTTTAAACTAGTAATGAAATTGCACAAGTTGACTGCTGCCTTACTCTAACTTTTAAGATAGAAAAAGACAGCAAAATTGTGCTTCTTGCTTTAGAATTGAAGTTAAAATAAGACAGCGATCACCTTCTAAATTTTTATTGCGAATTGTGAGAGTAACACCTTAGCCAAGATGAAAAAACGCTGTGCTAAGGTTTCTGTTTTTTTATTGACTCGATACAGAAGTATTGACATAAGCTGCCGACGCGACTTTTTATCAGCTTACGTCAATCGTTTCGTAAATTTTCGAAAATTGCTGAAGCGTTATGCATCTTTACTATGCAGGAACCATCCTATCTTATCCTGGATCTTACCAAAGCATGTTGCTGATCACCAGCTTTGTCAACCTCTGCTCCGCCTTCAGGAACAAGACACTACGATCATCATCTATAAGGTTATCTTACTCTGGGTGGACACTGCCCGTCTCCGCGCCAGGTCTATCTTGTTGTCCAACACCATGTCACTGTTCACCAGCTTCGTCAGCTCCTGCTCCGCCTTCAGGAACGAAGACGGGTGCTCCTTGAATCACCGACACTCATTTCACGAATGCGTTGTTTCATCGAATTTTCATTTCATCGACACCTAATTTCTGCTGAAACCTTATTGTTTTTAGGTCATCTTAAGCATGGTTTACGTAGGTTAGGTTGGGTTAGACCTGTGACGACCAAAAAACTACAACTCCTGCACGTGGAAATGCCTGTTCGATGAAATGAAAATGTGATGTAATGAAAATTCGGTGAAATGAGTGTCGGCGATTCAAGGGTAAACCAACGAAGACACTACAATCTTCATCTATAAAGTTATCTTACCCTGGGTGGTCTTAGCCCGGTTCCGCACCAGGTCGATCTTATTCGCCATCATGTCACTGTTCACCAGCTTCTTCAGCTCCTGCTCCGCCTTCAGAAACGAGATCACTACGATCCCTATCAGAAAGGATATCTTACCCTGGGTGGACACTGCCCGGCTCCGCGCCAGGTCGATCTTGTTCCCCACCAGCACCGCCGGCCTGGCGCGCAGCATGTCGCTGTTCACCAGCTTAGTCAGCTCCTGCTCCGCCTTCAGAAACGAGGCCTTGTCCACCACGCTGTATATCACAACGAACGCATCTGGGGGCTCACTGCGTTCAATTTCCTCCTGGGAAAAAAAGGGGAGTGGTATAGAAATCTGTAGTTCTTGAGGAACGTTATGAACAACGCAAAGAGAGGGGTGTTGTAAGTTGTTGTATGTGTATGTCTATCAGTGGCATCTCATCTATCACTTAATTCTATTCGAGCTCTTCTTCGGCGAGACGATTATTGAAATATTTGTCGTTGTTATAATATTGAACTGTATTACTAGTTACTAATAAATATAATGTTATTAACTCGTCAACGGAAACAAAATTCATGCGATGGCTCGTTATTTGGCTCGGTTTAGGTAACTCATTATTTTTATTGATATAATATCAATATCAGCTAGATTTCAATTCTCGTCTCGTCTCGTTTAGCCTCACCGGTTAATCGGCACTCTAGTATCCTTATTAATAAACGTGGAGTAACAGTGGAGTAGTTAAGCCATGCTTTGTCCTTATCAGGTCTGTCACTGTGACATTTGAATTCGACAGATATAGACAAAGCATGACTTATTCCACGGTTACTCCACGTATTAATAAGGGCATAATGGCCGACGTACATACAGCGAAACGCAGCGCAGATAATTTTGCACTGACAAATTGTCATCGTCTGTGAACGTGTTTAAAGTTTAAATAAGATCGAAATTAATTAACACCACAAATACGAGTTGATGCTGGCAGAGAATTAGTAGTGTTAGTGTAACACATTCAAAGACGATAAAACTTTGTCAGGAAAAAAGAATCTTTGCGCTGTGCTTCGCTGTATGTGTGCCAGCCCTTATCTGTCATTGTGATATTTGGATTTGACAGATAAGGACAAAAAATTGTATAGCTATACCACCGTTACTCAACGTTTATTAGTAGGGGGGTTTATCTACATTCATATCATAACTACCCTACAATATGTCCAGAAACGATAAGCAAATGGCCTTTGTTTTTCGTTTCTGGACGTTTTTGGCCATTGCATGTCATTAAAGTATCGGTTATTGATGTGGTTTCACATTAATGTTCACATGAAAGTATCGATGACCGATACTTTAACGTAAAAATTAAGATATAGGTAACTAAGTTACAGGACAACCACAGATTCTCACATTGCAGAAAGCGTGAGTATGCGATTCTGCACATAATTTTAGGCATTAAACTTTCATCTAAGGCATTAAAACTCTCATGTGATCTTATTATAAAACTCGCCTTTTGTTTCGTTTCATAAAACCACACTATGCACCAGTCACATTAACTACTATAAAGAAATCGCGCTTTATATTTAAATTATTTGCCACAGAAGTCTTTACTCATTTCAACCCTAACAGCAAGTAACAGGTTCACTGCCTTTATCTCGACTGAGAATAATGCCTTTCTTATTCAACCCTCTTTCAGCTCGGCCGGCTTTCACGTCACTGAATCACCCACAAAGAGATGATTATCAGTGAGGTGTGGTCATGTTATGGCCTTGTTTGCGGTTTGAATGATGAAAGGGATAGCTGGTTTACCCTTGAAATGTCGAAAATTATTTCACCAAATATTCATTTCATCGTATTTTCATTTCGTCGAACAGGCATTTTCACGTGCAGGAGTTATAATTTTTTGGCGGTCACAGGTCTAACCTAAACCTAACCTACGTAACCCATGCTTAAGATAACCTAAAAACAATAAGGTTTCAAATTAGCTTTCGATGAAATGAAAATTCAATGAAATGAATAATTCGATGTTTCGTTAGTCGATATTTCAAGGAGATCCCGGGATAGCTACATAGATTTATAGGGATGTATGAGCGGGAGGCCGTTATTTGCCTTTTTAAGGTTCCGTGCAGATAAAAAAACTAAGCCCTTATAGGATTATTCGTGTGTCTGTCTGTCCGTCTGTCACAGCCAATTTGCTCCGAATTTACGGGATCGATTAAATTGAATTTAGGTATTTGGTAAATTAGTAAATTTTAAATTAGGGGGTTACTTTTGAGGGGAGGGGGGAGGTAAAATAAAGAAACCTTGTATTAAACGGCCAAGTTCGAGTCGACCTCACACACGAACTATTCTTGAATGCGGATCGAGGCCCTCCTTTAATTTAAATTTATTTTATTTTATTATTTAGCGGCAACACTCAAGTGAAAATTTCAACTGTCTACCTATTACGGTTCATGAGATACAGCCCTCTGACAGACAGACGGACGGACAGCGGAGATTTAGCAATAGGGTCCCGCTGGGACCTTTTGGGTACGGAACTCTAAAAAGTATTAGTGGCGCCTTCTTGAGTATAGAAAGGTACGGTAAGATTCGGTCTTCATTATAAATGATTTCAATGATTAAATAAAAAATATATCCATACAGTATCGTCTAAATTATAGTCTGTGTGTTATGTTATGTCATTATGTAAAGTTGATTTATAAAACCGCTTCAGCTGTGAGTGTTCCCTCAGTATTTATTGATAACATTATAGCTATTTATTAACATATAAAAACTTTGATAAAAATACAAAGTCAATCAATTTGCCTAGGTATCTAAATTTCTTGTCACGAATATTTTGGCAAACGAACCAAATCACTTAAAATTTATGAAGTTACATGCTTAATTTACCCCCGCAAAGCCCGTACTTAATGCCGTGCTAGCATGGATTATTTCCGGGCAACCGCAGGATAATGGAAAGCCGCGTGCTAGCCCTGCGGCTTTAGGGGCCATTAAAGGCCTAAACTACTTACTCATGATAGCTAAAGTGTGCTTGAAACATGCTTTGTCCTTATCCTTCATTATGACATTTGAACTTTACAGAAATAGACAAAGAATACTTGAAACAACTCTAACAACAAGTCTAACGAAAAGCAAGCTTTAAAAAAACCCAACTACGGTCATGTATTTATTTCTTATTTCGCCAATTTCATATTTAAATAATTTTAATATAGCCTATGACACTCCAGTGGTTAAGACGAATCTAACCACGTATAATTTATTAAAATCGGTTTAGCCGTTTAGTAGATGCGAGCGGACATTGAGTCGGACATATATACAAGTCAAACACATAACCCTCCTTTTGGGCTTTCCCGCAGTCGGGTAAAAAGTAAACTTTAAAAATCCGACTGTTGCTAACCAATTTTAAATCGTTATAAATCTTAAATGATCATTCAAAATGAAAAATTATGACAGAAACCTAGAAATGATTTTTAAATACCTATTCAACGATACCCCATTTGTCATAATTCGTCGACTTCACTTTTTCATTTTTACAATATGGCGTCCGGTTGCCGCCATATTGAAGTTTTATTACTGTCATATCTTTAGTGATACTCACAAGATTAAGACAAATCGATTGACACAAGAATCATCAAAATCGGTCTATGCGTTCAGTTTCTAGAGCGCCACAAAGGAACAAACATACATACAAACATTGGATAACACCCTAAAATGTCGAATTATTTAATTCCGAATTTGAAAATACCGAATTTCATAATTCCCAATTTCGAATTTTATATTACCGAGTATATGTGCATTAAAGTGGCATAATAAAATAATAACCCTCTTAAGATTGTTTGTAAAATGTAATAAAAGTAAATTATTTAACAAGTTAATTAATTACCTTAACACCAGTGCAGTTCACGAAGTACAACTCTGATTCTTCGCTGTTCAGCATGATTGACACCTTTTGTTCCGCTTCTGCATCTGTAAAAAGAGAGAAGATTAAACTGATTCAATATTTAACTATTTCTCCAGCCATAGGTACAATCGCCAAAATGAAACTCTGAAGAACCGTGTCAGAGTAATGTTATAATTTTCATCACATTGAAATTACATTTTGTTGTTTTTATCACTTAAAATTGTTAGGTTCAAAATGACACATTTTTTTCGTTCCTAAATATGCTGGTGAGTATATTTTGTCCGTTTTTGAAAATCGTTAACCTTAAGCAACTTGTCTAGCCTCACTATTGATTCTTTCAAAAGCAAAGGTGAGCGAATGCGTCAAATACTTTGTAAGAGTGAGAGGGGGGAAGTATTGTATGGAATTACTGTTCGTTGCAAGATTTTTGGTTACATAGAGCTGGGGAAACTGCAATGTTGAGATTGACATAAGAGAGAGAGCGTTTTTTTTTATCACATGTAGAAGGTAAAAGATCACACCTGGGTAGTGATTCTTTCGAAAGCAAAGGTGAGCGAACGCAGGAGTGAAGTCCAAGCGGCGAGTTTAAGTAGTCCCGTCAGTGCGATCAAAACACATATTAGCGCGTGCATTTTCAATTAGGCAGCCTTATACGTTCGTGAAGCCATGCTGCCAAATTGAATACACGCGCTGAAATGTGTTTTGTTCGGCTTGACGGTCCTTGCCTTAAACTCGCCGCTTGGACATCACTCCTGCGTTCGCTCACCTTTGCTTTCGAAAGAATCACTACCCAGGTGTGATCTTTTACCTTCTACATGTGATAAAAAAAAACGCTCTCTCTCTTATTTCAATCTCAACCTTGCAGTTTCCCCAGCTCTATGTAACAAAAAATCTTGCAACGAACAGTAATTCCATACAATACTTCCCCCCTCTCACTCTTGCAAAGTATTTGACGCATCCAAACTTTATTAATTAGTCGCGAAAGACACTCAAACTTTACAGCAGAGAACTTTGTTTGAAGCGAAATATAAATTTATTGAGTAAAGTTTGAGATTTATTGAACGTATTTTATTAAACACTAGCTTCTATCTGCGTTCCGTTCATGAATAATTTATTTCACACAAAGTTTTATTATACTAGGTGAAACTATATAGTTTTTGACATGTTATCGTATAGTCAACGTTACGATAGCTCTTATATAGGGTGGGCCAATTTTTTTGCAAATTAGCACGAGTAAAAGCTAGTAAAAATGCAAATATTTCTGACCCACCCTGTACGCAATTATCTGTCATGGCGGCTGAATTAAAAACAAGACTCGTACGATAGCATGTCAAATGCAAAATGATTTTACCCATTAGAACAGAGGCCGAGTTAGAGAGTCCTTTGTAGAAATATCTAAGCAAAAAGTCTTAAATTTAAATTCGAACTCGAGACTTTAAGCCTGTAAGGGAAATACGAGTATACACTCAGGAGCAAAAATAACGGGTCAGAGTGCGTTTTTTATACAAACGAGACTATTTCGAAGCCTTGGTTCCTTGCCAGGGGTTGATTTGAGAAAGGTTTAATGGTGGATACCCCGAGGTTTATTAGAGGAGGTCAAAAGTTAACACCACAGCGAGAGAGTTTGGGTCAGCATTTAGATTTCCTAACATTTTATTGCCGTTTTAGATGTTTTTCTGAACATGCACAATTCCGGCGTTAACCGCAGATTCAATCAGTTGGGTATCCTAGGCACTCTGGAAGTCCTGTAGCGATGCTCGGGTTATACATCATCAGATTTCACTGAAAGCATCCCCTGGTGAGAAACCAAGGCTTCAAAATTGCTACTTTAGTATGAAAAACGCACTCTGACCCGTTTTTTTTGCCCCTGAGTGTACTGTAAAACTTCAATATCTGTTTCAATGAATGTAGTGTCTTCTCTAGCTATACAAACATTTGCCTAAAAAGAAAGCTATATATAAATATACCTAGTCCTGAGGGCTTATCGAAGTTTAGTTTAGGTTGAGAGAAAGGGACAGAGCTATATCGGTTATACCGCTCTGTCTCTCTCTCAACCTTAACTGAACTACCATTATAACCCCCTGTTTACCGTTTCCCGGGGTCATTAGCCTCTAAAAGTCAGACATGACTGTGGTGAATCACGACATGTCGCGACATGCTGATTACCGGCCGTTGCGTGTGTGGCCACAAAACAATTCGAGAATAACTGTTACATAGAGGCCTCTGGGTAGGTCGTGCCCCCCCCCCCACTATTAAAGGTACTATTACCAAGTGCAAAGGTCCGTCATAAGAAAAAACATAGATAAAAACCCCAGATTTAATTGCGAACCCATTGAATTTCGACGCATTTAAGACTATACTCTAATTATTCTAAGATGATGCCTGTGACAGCCGTATTTTGTAATTTCAATCACTTACTACACTCACAAGCGATGTGTTTAAAAATAGCTGGTAAATTATTTAAATTCCTGAACGGCATCGTTAGTATTTATGTTATGCTGGCACTTTACTTGGCGTTGCGTGTTCGCGTATTTGCTTTATTTGGTCAAAAACGACTATGCGTGGAGGATTCATTCGTCTATATTTGCTATAAATGCACCAAAAAGCCAAACACGCAAATACGCAAACACGCGTATCCACCCGCTTGTCGGTTTTTAGACACACATCAAAGGACGCAAATATGGCGAATATTTGCGTTCACCGTCCACACATGGCTTACTCAGTTGTGACTTTGAACTGCAAACATATTCGCGTATTTGATATATTTTCTGTTGGCATCCCAAATGTGGATGTCGTGTTTGTGATATTTGGACTACATACGAATATTTGGACAAACACGACGAAAAAGTGAAGTGCCAGCATTACATTAAGACTACGCCGAGCGTACGCCGGATGTACAGTGGCGCCCTCATTACTATTATTGTGTTTTCTAATAAAATGAAGTATTTTCTTGAAATCGGACGATGCATTTTTGAACTACAAATGAAAACACAACTTATAGGACATATCACATAGTTTAATAACAATTAACCTTTGAGTTATCAACTTAACGGAAAAAAGTGGCCACCTTTTCCCGTTAAGCTGACTTCTCATAGGGTAATTGTTATCAAAGTTTGTTACGTATCCCATAAATTGTGTTTTTACTTGTGCTACAAAAAAGCATCGTCCGATTGCAAGGAAATTCTTTAGTTAATTAGAAAATACAATAATAGTGATGAGGGCGCCACTGGACGGTCGACGTTTGCTCGGCGCAGTCTTAAAGAAGTAAGTGGGTGTTTATAATGAGCTCTCACAGGCATCACCTTAGAATAGTCAGAGTATAGTTGGTATTGACCCTTTCAGTAATAACTGGCTGATCCGACAAACGTTGTCCTGTTCCTGATTTTCCCAATTATCTAGGATTTTCTTAAAACCCTATTTCAGATTATTACGCATATTAAAAAAATAGCCACGTCGGTTCAGACGTGAACCATGTGCTTACCAACGAACAGCTTTTAGTTTTTATCTATATATATATATATATATATATATATATCAAATTGAAATGTCACAATGACAGATAAGTAAAAACCATATTTGAAGCACACTTTAGCTATAGTCCGTTTATGAATAAAAGGTTTATGAATAAGGGATTGTTATGGCTTATTAAAACGCTGTTGCCATGGCCCAGTAACTCGAATCGTGGGCAATTTGAAGTGCTGACGGAGTTATTTCTAACTGGAACTTGCCAAATTACGCGTTTTATTACAAAACTAGCTTCTGCCCGTGACTTCGTCCGCGTAGATTTCGATTACTGTAATTCCCTTGGGAACATTTAAACTTTCCGGGAAGAAAAGTAGCCTATGTAGGGTATAAGCTATCTCCATTTCAAATTTCATCCAAATCCGGCCAGCCGTTGCAGCGTGAAGGAATTCACACACTTTCGCTTTAAAATATTAATAGGATGAAAAACCTTCCGTGCAAAATAAATAACTAATGGAGAAGACAGCATCAAAATATTTTGCGTGGTTTAGAAGGAGTTTTCGGATGTACAGACAGACAGACAGACGACGACGATGAATACGAAAGCGAATTTGTTGTATTCTATGTAAAGAAGACAAAGACAAAGATAATCATCCGAGTATATTTTAACGTAAGATAGTATTTAAAAATTATAACCACATTATTTATAAACGCACTATAAACTTATTCTAGTTAAAGTAAGCATTGTCCCTCTCTGTCAAATGGAAAAGTCACAATGACAGTAAAGGCAAAAGCGCTTCAAGGTCACTTTAGCTATTATGTGTTTATGAATAAAAGGGGCAAGCTTTATGTAAATTTAAAGTGAAATGGTTTAACATTTAAGTGACATTTAACAATGACATTTTCCGGTTCATCCTCTCACTCCGTTCCACTCAACTGCTCCCTGTCAAGAGGGATTTAGCTGAGGGCTGAGGTAACTTAGTGGAATCTCCGTTAAAATTAATGTAAATTTAGACGTAGGTATCGGTAAAATTAGGTATCGGTGAATATAACAGATTGTGATCGCGTTTTCTTATAAACTATGTGAAATATTATTTTTTAGCTTTTACCCTTTATAAGCTTTTGGGGTCAAAAAAACATCACGATTAAACAAGCTTTTTAAAAAAAAAAACGCTTCCAAATTGGGTTGACTACGGAACCCCGGAAATTTGTCAAAATTTCAGAAAAAAAGACATGTATAGACGACAATATCAAATCATGACGTCGGGTTTTTGTTAGTCAGGGGCTCTAAATTATTACACTCAGTAAAAAAATATCGTTTTCGACATGTTATTACAATAACAGTAACAGTTATTACAATAATGTCGAATCGATCTATAAATAAAAATAAAAAATATCAGGGGACAATATCACACAAATTGACCTAACCCCAAACTAAGCTCTAGACTTGTGCTATGGGACAACGACAACGACAACAACGACAACGACAACGATAACAACAACAATATAAATACATAAATATATATAACTACTTATATAAAGAAATAAACACGTCTAAAAAAATAATCGTACCTATATAAATGTACGACTAATTTTCGTAACTCAGCGGAAAAGTTAACGTTTCTTAATTTTAGTCCTTAACTCTCAATCAATTAATTTAGTCTTAATTTGTAAGAAACGCCCAGCTCTTGTTTACTGGACAGTAATGGCAACCGAGTTAAGTAAAAAAAAACACATCAAAAGCAATATGGTTTTACCTTCTAGAGACAAAGTAAAATAAGTAATAAGTAAGTAAATTAGCTAAATTGCAAACGAGGGCCAAAGAAACAGTTGGAGCTCTACGCATATGCTACAAAATGCAGCCAAGCGTAGCGCTACGAAACTCCTACGCTGCAGGTGCTACGCTACTTGTGCTTTGAAACTTAAAGTTGCAGTATAATGATGTTGCGAGCTTTTGTTGTTGTGGCGTCAATACAATATCTGGAGTCTTAACTTTGTACAAACACGCTTGGACAAGTTTCATCAACGACATTTGAATTAAGCTTTACATTACTGCTTTACTGAGACAAGTGGCGGTATGTCAGACAAAAGTTCTGCTACAGAACTTTTGTCAGACAACCTTATTACTAACGGGAGAGGGTTGCATCTGCGTTGGCTTTTGAGTTTGAGATATCGCCTTTTGGGGGTGTCCCTCGGAATCCCTAACAACGTTTGTCCTAACACATCGTTTGTCCGAATTTTCATTTGCTCTAAACTGGCTTTCAGATGAGTCAGGCAACTTTTTATGTCTTCCAATTATATCTGCGGCTCGGTTAGGTTAGGGTTTTTTTTTTAGTAATCGCCTGAGGGGCCAAAGACAAAAGTCCTTGCTTTTGTTTACTGTTTTTTAAAACATTACTTTTGGTTAGGGTTGTATTATAACAACACTAAAAAGTTTTAAAATTTAAGCGGAAATGGCTTTAGGATAAACAAAAATTAGGGCAAACGATGCATTAGGACAAATGACGATTAGGGATTTCATAGGAGAACCACCATTTAGCATATAAGGGCAGATTAGAGTTGAGGACGTTTATTGCTATTCCCTCAAAAAATGCACAATTTTCAAAAAGAAAGCGAGTTCAATTGGAAAAGATAAAAACTCCCGATATATTAGCAATCACTACTGTGAGAGCAGATATCTCTAAAAAGTCTAAACCGATTTTCACGAAACCTGGCTAAGAACCACCCTGATTAAACTAAATGTCGTCGTTTTAAAAACCGCGTGCAAATTGGTTGGTTATTCCCACCTGTTACCACAGTGTTTTTTGGGTTCACTAATGTTTTACCAAATCATCGTTTGACAAACAATGTAATTTTATAAACTTTCATTTCAAAGATGTATTTCCCACCACATCATTTTATATTTTTTGTGGTCAAAAGTCTAACCTAACCTAACTTATTTAACAAACCCATATGTAGCTTATATAATAGGTAATGGTTTAAGCACAATCGCATTTTTGCGAAATGAAAGTTTGTAAAATGACAATTGTTCGTCAAATGATGATTTGGTAAAAAAAAACAGGGTACCGTTTTTTTGTTGCCACTTTGAACTTTATTCACCTGCAATAAGCCAGCAAAAATGTGAGTGGTAACTGACGGTAATAACTCAAATTGGTCCATTAATTTGGAAACTTTAATGCCACAGATAAACAAACGGATACACATATACACAGATACGCACGATAAACATGTAAGCCCCCTCTATTTTTATCGGGGGTTATGTCGCCGACACTTATTAATTACTGGTTCTTAGGTGACGACACAAAAACTTCAATTTATGTTTGAGTAGCACATTTAATAGGTATACCATGCACTGTGTTTTTTGGCTAACTACTACAGTGTTGCTATAGTTATATCTATTTTTCTTATATCTATGGACGTTCGGATACAATGTTTAATATTTTGTTAGTATTTAATCGAATATAGGGGCTATTGTCTAACGCACTCGCAATCGCAACCGGCTTCAAAGTGGAGCAATTGTTTTCATTTTGTATGCAGACAAGCCTTCGATTTTCAAAATGAAAACGATCGTGATTGCGAGTGCGTTAGACAATACGCCCTCAGGTTAAAAAACGTAATAAAGTAGGTCGAGCTTATAAACGAAAAGCCACCATTAGCATAAGCCTTCAGAGTTTACGGTTTGTTTGATTTTACCTCCTTTACAAGAAAACAAAGCACAAAATCGACATAATTCTTTACACAGCGATATGGAAAGCCGGAGAGTGTTAAAAGTTACTTTTGCCCCGTATTCCGGGAAAAATCCGGGATAAATTTGCTTTGTAATTTTATTGTTTGCACGTGGGCTAAGCCGTGGGGAAAAGATTATATTTTATAATCTCGAAAACAAACTTAATGTATTAAAATTTTGCCACATTTTGTTATATTATCACGTGGCTTAATTTTTTTGATGTGCAAAATATGGTTTTCATTTGATCTAAAATCGAGTGATATAATCATTAAATTTGCCCTAAACTTCACTTCATATAACTAATCTATAACTATAAATTTCATCATCTAAATTTTATTCGTCAGGATTTTCGTGACATTGCCGCAAAGGCCTTTTTTACTTTTAATTTTCATTTGTATTTTTTTCAGTTATAGTTTTTATAATACGTATTATTTCATGTCATAATAAAAATAAATCATTATCATGCATGAGATAAGAGCAAATAATTTTAGGTCGGATAATAATATAATATACACTCACGCCTTCATTCCCAGAGTGGGGTAGGCAGAGCTACAGATCAACGAACAAGTCTAAAAATTTGTTGTTAATTCTGTAACCACATTTTGCGCAATCAGGCTAAGATGTTTTTACCAGTGTAATTAGTGTCGGGTTGCAAGCCCAGCGCCTAAAAATACTTAAAGCCTTCATTCCCTTAGTCGCCTCTTCCGATTTCCACGGGAAGACATGAAATGGCACAATTCTAAGCCGGCAACCACACGGCATAATGTATAATAATATATAATATAAGCGGGATGATATAGACCCATTAAATACATCATTAAATAATATGTAATCTAGGTACTTAAAACAAATTCCAGTTTCAAAATTAATTCACCCTAACGGAAAGGTTACCCTTACCCTTAGTCTCACCCACGTGTGGATCACAAAATATGATAAAATATGTAAATGACCAAATAAATAATTATTATGTTTAGACGCGTTCATAGTCAGAGAATAGAATAGAATACCATCAAAAATATAAATGTGAAAAAACGCCAAGTTCGTAAATGGTTATGCTAATAAGAGAAATGAGTTCTTTTAAAGTTCCTTAGATCACCAGTTCCTGTCATGCATAACGTTAATGTTAAAATGATTTGTTATGTTATTTGCTTCTTAATAGCGCGACGTCCTTTGTACACCCACAATTAACCAGCTGGACGTCAAATTTAAACTTTCTAAGTCATTTAGAAGTAGGTTAGGTTTTGCATGAGTGAATGAGTCAGTCAGTGATAAAAACGCCGATTTTTAGACTTCTTGAACTGTATTTATGAAATTTGGGGTTCGCATTAATCTATAAGGGACTTAACAAATAGCTAAATTTCAAGTGTTTATGTTAAATAGATTTTAAGTTATTAGAGGTTCAAAAGTGGCCCGAAATGGTTCGTGTAATAACCCACTGCCGATGTATCGGCTAAATAGCAAATGCTTTGCAAACTTGGCTGACACACTACCGTGTGTCTAGATAGAAAACGTTAAGGACAACAAGGCCTATATTAACAAATACCTTACCAGTGCCGAGATTCTAGGCGGTAGAAACCACATCGTCTTTGACCTGTTATCGTACTGTCAACGTTTTGATAGCTCTTATTTTGGTCTAAGATCCGAATAGGAGACGACCTTCACCCAGCTGTTTATTCGATAAAAAGTATTTTATATCAAATTTAATATGGTAAGTAATATATGGCGAATAGGTTGACTGAAAAAGTTCAGTCCAGTATAGAGTCCATAATTTAAAAAAAAAAGATCTTTTTTTTAAAATTGCTGTTGCTTGTTTAATAGACCTACATACTAATCGAAAGTATGAAGCCTATAGAATACGCAAACGTTAGGTTTAGTGCAAATTATTAGTACCGACTTTAACTGCCTACTCAATGGTTATGATTTTATGATGGGAAAAATAGTCAACCTAACGTTTGCATATTCTATAGGCTTCATACTTTCGATTAGTATGTGAGTAATTGGTCTATTAAACAAGCAATAGACTAAAAAAAAAAGTTTTTTTTAAATTATTGACTGTACAGGACTGAAAATTTTCAGCCTACCTATTCGCCATATATTACTTAGAATATTAAAGATATAAAATACTTTTTATCGAATAATCAGCTAGGTGAAGGTCGTCTCCTATTCGGATCTCCTACTATTTACTTGACAGTAATGGCAGCCGAGTTAAAAACAATCGAACAAACAATTAAATTATCGCCTAGAATAGAGGCCCAGACTAGGGTTGCCAACTTTTTCTTGGCAAAATATAGTATTTTCTAGCCCAAGGTATAAAAAATATAGTACACAGAAAGAAAATATAGTACTTTGAAGAAAAAGTGAAAAGTGTGTAAATTTATTAATTAAATCTAATGCAAAATATTTACTACTTACTAACATTCTGCCTGCTATTGGGGCAACTACCTGAGCTGAAAAAAGCCTATTTAGCCAACCCAAACCGCATATGTTTAAGGACTGACCGGAATATAGTATTTTTGCGTACTATATATTTCTTCAACAGTATATAGTACACAGAGTCAAAATATAGTACAATACTATATATTATAGTACGGTTGGCAACCCTAGCCCAGACTAACATGTACCCAACATGTTAACTATTATTTGGTAAAACAATGTCGATAGATTTGTTCACGCGTGAGGGTGGGAAGTATTAGGGAACAATAGAATCACGGGTTTGCGGTGACACAATGATTAATATTATTAAAAGGGTAGAATGGAAACACCTGAGGCTCCTATTCATTTTAGCTGTTTTGCTATTAACCGGTTTCTACCTAACCTTCCATTGTTTTACGTAACTTACATAATTTTTACGTGTAAAATTAGTCGTGTGCTTAGTTACATACCTTATTATCTTATTTTTATGCTCTTTTTAATATTTTTTTTGCATTGATGTATTTTCATCATAAACTTAATATATTACTTCGTATGGACTGGCATCTAGTACAAAAAAACGGGCGATTAAATTGGTGCTAAGTCTAAGAATCTAGCACCAAATCGTGACAGTGACGTTTCAACCTCGCACCAAGTCGTACGTACTAGTAAAATCAAAAATGCCATGTTGCGTCATAAGTAAGTGCAATAATTATACCTCAAAGGTATCGAAAACAAAGGATGGAGTTTCTTTTTTCGGGTAAGCATATTAAGTAATGTATTACTCGAGTTAAACCATTTTTCCAAGCATTCTTAATATTATTGTAAATACAGCTGTTGTTTGGTTACCCGGCCACGTTACGGTAGTTCTATGTAGTTTGACGTAGTTTATAAGCAATCTGATAGATGTCGCTACTGTTTCTTGGCCAAACATATGTGACATTTTTGTTCGGAAGACCTTATCTAGTTGTTTAAATCAATGATTTTCATATGTTTAGTTAAAGGCGGAGATGAATTATTGTAGGGTAGAAGTACCGTTAGTGGCTACTGTACCCTTTTTGGCCATTTAAGGTTGAAATGAGCATCAAAAGTACTGTAAAATTAAAAATAATGTTCATAAATAGTTAAGACTGAAGATTAATTTAAAGATAAAATATAAAAATATTTTTATAATTTCATAATGCTTAAGATATTAGTTAAAATTTAGAGTGGCCAAAAACGGTGTATAGTTCGTTTGTTGAAATATTTTGAATGCTGTGATGTGCCGCCACAATTGGTACAAAAAAGCCGCCGCGGCGCGCACAAAGCGGTATCGGCGACTTCACAGGGTTGCAATGCACACTATTTGAACGAACGAACTATACAGATGGCCAAAACAGGTACTTCTACCCTACAACTTATTAATATTATTCAAATTAATTACCCTACAGTACTACGCGTTATTTTAACACTAGAGGACGCCCGCGACTTCATACGCGTCGAATTAGTTTCCCGCTACTCTCCCCATTTCTTCCCGTTGGGGGTCGATTTACGGGAAATCCTTTCTTAGTGCTCACTTACATCATGAAAGGAACCCCTGTACCAAATTTCAAGTTTTTAGGTACAGTAGTTTCGGTTGTGCGTTGATATATAAGTCAGTCAGGTTTGCCTTTCATATACATATAGATAGAAGACCAATCATTGCTTTTTAAACATTTTATTCTACTTTAAAAAAACCATCTTAAGTAACCAACATGTTTTAAAAAAAATTGTTGGTTAAATTGATTACTAAATTACCTACTTGCAACAAAGTAGTCGCATAGCAGTCACTATGGCACCTACATAACATAGAACTAACGTTAGCAGCACTATCAATTCATCAAAACAGATAAGATAATTGTATACTGCGGCATGCAAACGTGAAGGCATGCCACAATGTCCAATCAGAACAACATCGCTCGCGTGACGGTGGCGCACCGGTTGGCATGCGGTTGTCGCGCGGTTTGTATGCGGCGATAACACTTCCGAGAAGACGCCATTTTGAATACATAAAAGGACATTTATCTTTAGAAATGCTATAGGAAATTAGGTTAAACAGCCCATATCGCATAGTAAAATTACTAGACAGGTAATAAATAAGGTATTAAGGAAACCAGAGTTCAGGAATTATTATGGGAAGCGAACGTCTGAATACATAATACCTGATTTAATAAACAAGCTATCAAAAGATTTAAAAAATAAAATAACTTCTAATAACCTGGATAGGGTACTCAAGTCTGAATTTTTTCGTCAGTTACGCGATTCTGGATAAAAATAATAATAAAAAAAAAAATATATATAAAATAATAATATATATATTTAATATGTATTTAATTCGAAATATAACGAAGCATCCTGTACCTGGTGGGCGAGAACAGGTTTCGCTGCGCGCGCCCGGCCCGTCGCTCTAGTTGTAATGTTAACATAATAAATGTAATAGTTTTAAGTAAGATGGAAGTGATTTGTGGCGGAATTGCATCGAGTCAAACCATATTGTGGTTTAACGATGCGACAGTGGAATAGTTAATTGTATTTATTGGTGTGTAAATAAATAAATAAATAAGGTTTTACGTCTAACAAGGGACGGTTGAATTGTCTTTGTCGTTAAATTGCAATTGTGACGTTTTATCTACTAAGAATGTGAGCTGCATTTGTTATTTGTTTTGCATAGGCTGCTGTGAATTACAAATGATAATGGTAGTTTATGTGACGTAGATACTCGTACGGTTAAACTCGGATGTAACTGTACATTTTAGACCCTTGTCGTAGTTATCGAGATACTAAATTCAAACCACTCACTTAAACATCTTACTGCGGCAAGGTAGGTACAGTCAAGGACTTTAATTGTTATGCCACTATGGAACCCTGTTGCGTAACGTTAATCATTAATTTTGGCTTAATTTCTTTCATGTGGTTTGACGCTGTCATTATGACAGGGTTCCATAGTGGCATAACAATTAAAGTCCTTGACTGTACCAAATTGTACGGGTACTTATGACTGACTGAATATACAGTGTTGAGTTTGCCACGAATTAAATAGACTTATTTAAGCGTTAATCAATTGAAAATAGATGTCAAATATGTGGTTAGAGCGGTATAGTACATTACTTAACAAGGGCTGTAAAAGAAAGAAAGCCCGAAATCGCAGGCATTTCGAAAATATGCGATAGAGGGCTTTCTTTTTTACTGCCCGTGATGAGTACACAATTTTACGTCTTCACCTGGCCACAATGCGAGTTTTACCGTGCGCGCAGCGTGCGATAAAACTCACATTATGGCCAGGTGTGACGTAAAATATTATATTGAATAAGGTGGGGCTATTACGACTTACGACTGAGGGGTACCTAAAAGCGTCATTTATTTTTTCAAAGGATTGAGTGGAAACGTTTAAATATATTGTTGCGACCTTTTATAGTAATTTAAGTACCTTAATTTCTATAAAAGGGAGCAAAAATTATTTTAGAAAGTTTTATTCGTATAGAAAATTAAATGACGCATTTAGCCCTGTGTCGGTATAGCCCCGCCCGACCTTAGGTACTTATAAATACAAAATTACTTATTGATAAACTCAGCACTTAGGCACCTCCATTTTTTAACAAAGAAGTATGAAACTAAAATAGGTTACCTCAATAATTAATTCATTAATTCATTGTTTTCTGAAAATTATGTAAGTAAACATTTCTTTGCTAGAACACAGAAAGAAAATTAATACTAGGAATATTTGTAAAGTTACGAGTACATTTACAAATATCAATCTCTATTCGTGTTAGACGAGACAAAATAAGTTTTGTAACGTTTCGTAGCGTAAAAAGTTGGGAAATGATACATTTGGCAAACATATTTTTGCCAAACGGCAGCCTCCCAAAAAATTGACTACGTTAAAAAAAGTTCGCGAAAAGTAAACTTTTTCACACCGATTTAGCGCGAGAAAATACGCCTTTCCCAACTAAAATTGGTTCACTTTCCAGCCAGCTGAAAAATCACCAACCAGAGAACAACAAACTACAATTAAGAAGACAAATACCTCATCCGAAGCTTAATCTGGCGAGATCGGAAAAAGTTGATGAATCTAGGGGGGGGGAGTAGATTGAATTTTCCGACGCCGCTGGAGACGACATGTGTCGCGTTTAAGGCCAGGAAGTTAGCGGTACGAAGAAAATATCTCACTAATATTATAAATGAAAAGTTAGTGGGTGTATGAGTTGGTATGTTTACGTTGAAACGGCTGGATTTTGATGGGAATGGGGTGGGAAATATCCTCATGGTTTCACAACCTATATTACTGATTCCGTCAACGACGAAGGTGCAGGTAGACGCGCAATAAAATGAGAAAATGTGATTCTTAATTCCGATTTTACGCTTCAACGCTTCTGCCAATATAATATGAAATTAGGTACGAAAGGTATAGTTTATGGCAGAAAATAAACCAACGTCAATTGCGTTGTGGTCGTAAAACGTGACTTTAATAAAGTCTGCTAAATTATAGCCAGATTATACGAGTATAATAGCCATTGCAGGAGTAGGTTTTATTCCTATTTAACATGAAGGATTGACAAATAAACCAACTCACACATTTTCGTTATAAGTAAGTTAAGTCTAAGCTATGATATTCAAAGGAAGAGGATTAGGAAAGTTCTTACCATACTAGGTTGAATTGCAACGACGCGCGTCACGCGCGGGCATAAAGATTGAAGCAAGCATGCTGCGAGATTGAAAACGAGATCGATATAGGATATCGGATGCGGATGCGAGATGCCAGAAACAAATTGCTTGAAATTTGAATTATTTTACGTTACTTAATTGGTTTTTAAAATTCGAGATAGGAAATGACAGAATTTAACTTCACCAGAAAAAAATTGGCTAATATTTCTACGGGATTTCTATCACTTGGATTCTGAAACACTGATGAAATAAAAACGCGGCTTTAAAACACTCACAACTGAAAAATGGTAAACGAAACTTCAGACACCTAAAAATGCATATTTTTCATCATCATCATCATCATCAGCCTATATTAGTCCACTGCTGGACATAGGCCTCCCCTAATGAGCGCCATAGTGCCCTGTCTTCAGCTTGCCGCATCCAGCATCTGCCTGCAGTCTTTCCCAGATCGTCATCCCACTTGGATTTTTCTTGGAATGCTAAAACTTTTCCCGGAACAGATAGACATCCAACAGTTAGTAAAAATCGCTCACTTTCTGGCTGTAATTATGGTTGGCCCGTATTGCTTCCCCGCATCGTCTAAGCTCGTTAAGATCGTCTTACTCGTTTTACAAACGTGCGATCTGTTTAAATACGTTTAATGAACATTTATTTACCTATCCTGCTGAAAAAATGCGTAGGACAATAAATTGCTCGGTTTTTAGAGTAGGTACGTACTGTTAGCAGGTTGTCATAGGACCTTAATAATTATAATAATAATTTTGAATATCGTATTTTATTATTAGTAAATACATAGTTAGCTTAGATCGATCCTAAATTTTAAAAATATTTTTTTACGTAGGTAAATTATTTACGTTGTCAATCCTGTTAAAAAAACAAGTTTAACCTAACGGCATGTTACTTGGAAATATTATTTATTTATTTATATCGAAATTGTGGCTTATGTCTTTTTATGTTATTTAGATGTGTAATTTTTGGATCATTACCGACCTATACTTACCTACCGTCCAAAGACGTTTAAGCAAACTTCAGGAACATGATGTTTAAGTTCTTTATGAAGTACAGTCGGCCAAAAATGTGGTACCACCCTACGGTTGAAGTTCATTTGCACGTCATGATACAACAAGTTCGGTTTTCCCTTGCAATAATATTATGACAGTGACAAGTGTCAACCTTAGCGTTAAATAGATCTCACAGAAAATTTTGTCAAAACTGGTAGACCAATTTCTTGGCCGGGCGTACATTCGGATTTTAAGGCAGTTTCCTCACTTTTCGGTTGAGATCTAGGAGGAAAGGAAACACAATAAATACGAGTATGATCATTAAAAACAACGTCAACAAAATTTCCTGACGCTTTCCCCCATACGTAATACATTTTACCTGCGTCACCTCTTTCCAAATGAATGGTAATGAATTTCAAGCGTCATACAAGAACGAGATGAAGAGCATATTAGTCACGAGCGCGAGGGGGACAAAACCGGGAGAAATAAATGACGAGTTTTGCTAACAACGGCAAGTCCGCGTGTTGGGAGTAATACGGTGATTTCATTTGATTTGTTGGTGTGATAAAACGACATATTTCAGGGCAGCCAGCGGAAAAAGTCAGTGTTTTTTAACGTTCAACGCTGCGGTCATATCTGTATTCCTGTTTTATTTTTTTGCTTTTTTACCCCGTGCATATAAGCGACCGGCCTATTATGGTCGTCACTTTCTGACCGTTATGTTAGTGCGAGAGAAACGGATGCTTTATCCACCGCGATAAAGGCGACCATAAGGCTGCCCTTATAAGGCTGCGGCTCCACTGAGGCGGAGACAATATTATACCAACACATATTATACCGCACGCGCCTTCTATTGGTTAATACCACAATATTAACCAATAGAAGGCGCGTGCGGTCACGTAGAGCGCGCCTTGTGTACGTTGTTTAGATTCTATTGGTTAATATTGGCACAGCTCCGCTCCACTCCACTCATCTCCGCCTCAGTGGAGCCGCAGCCTTAAACGGGCCCTGTTGGTAAGTGGGACCTTTGTAAACCCAAGCCTGCAATCCCAAATACCTACTGCAAATTAGTTGCCAACCATGAGGACTAAGATGGAATGCCTCAAAGCTAGTCTTGCACGTCTTATCCCCGCAGCGGAATACGGTAATGCATTGTAATAACTTCACTAACTATTAATTTAGACGCATAAAGGTGTATAAAAAACACTAGCTTCTTATTATCTGGGTGAATCAACTTGTAAGGTACCTACTCCCCATTTTTCGACATATTTCACAGATTATATATTATTTAGAAAAACTATATATTTGTCAACGACGTGGCTTACACGCTTATTAAATCAGACAAATAGGCTAACATTTGACATAATTTGATTAAAAATAGAACAGTTTTAAATAATAATATAGTTGGTAACGCAGCGGACAATGTTGTTCCTAGGTTTTGTATGGAAAATGTGCATTTTGCAACGCGTTACCAGGTTTTTTCGAAGATTAAAAAATATTTGAGGTATTTAACGTGTAAGGTCTGTAAATTTGGTGGTGTGATTTTAATATTCATACATTATTATTAATCATAAGTCACCAGGAAAGTTTTAATTCCGCAAAAGAAATGGAGTACCTTAAAGGTTGATTCCCCCACCTACCGTACCTATTAAGACTGCGCCGAGCGTACGCCGGATGTACAGTGGCGCCCTCATTACTATTATTATGTTTTCTAATAAACTAAAGTATGTTCTTGAAATCAGACGGTGCTGTTTTGTACTGTATATGACATTTCAAATAGTTTAATAATAAAATTGACCTTCGAGTTATCAACTCAACGGAAAAAATTGGCCCCCTTTTCCCGTTAAACTACTCAAAGGGTAATTGTTACCAAAGTTTATTACGTACCATCCCATAAATTGTGTTTTTACTTGTACTACAAAAAAACATCGTCCGATTGCATAGAAATTCTCTAGTTAATAAGAAAACAATACTTAATAGTGATGAGGGCGCCACTGGACGGTCGACGTTTGCTCGGCGCAGTTTTAAACCTTTATTAGGCTTATGGCCTGTTTCACAATCGACGAGTAAATTTATCTGTTATTTAAAGTTGGCTTTCTCATTGTCTATTCTCAAGTGTAAGAAAGAGAAAAGGCTAAATTTATCTGTCAAATACGCTTCACTTGTCGATTGTGAAACAGGCGGTTAGGATTTCCTTTTTCCTTTGTTTTCATTTATTTATATTATACTATTAGCGCCCCGCTCTCAGTTCATAATATCGCGTCTTGTTAGTAAAATAATTGGTTTAGAAGTTCTAGAAATTATCATTACCATACAAACAAGTAAACACACAATGTATTTCCTTATAACATTGGAACGATTTTTTTTTAACTTCCTCAAGATAAAATCTAGCGAAGGTACCGTAAAACGGGGTGAGTAGGAATTAAGGGGTGAGTAGGGACACACCCTGAAATAAGTCATAACTTGTTACAAATAAGATCATTATTAAATTGTCAAAAACGTTACGTCTATTGGAAATAATTTCAGTCTTATAATTTAGTAACATATGCTTCATTTTAGGTTGTGTCCCTACTCACCCCTTAATTCCTACTCACCCCGTTTTACGGTACAAAGCAGAGTTCATACTTGCTTGCTTTTATTACAAAAGTTACAAACTCAAATAGTTATAAAATTGCGCAAGTTCCGACATGAAAAGTTTCCACTTAAAGACTTTCTTATTGATTAAATTTCCACAGATGCCTTTTCCATATATCCTAACTGGTAAAAATATTCAAATTCACTTTTCATTTTCAACTGAAAATGCATTTTCCTTTGCTAAAGCGTAAGCTGCTTTGCCAGAAGCGCTGGCGTGAAAGTTTTGTGCTCTTGTGCTTTACTTAGAAATTATGTAACTTTAGAATTTATGTTGAATTAATGTATGACTATATTAATTCAACATTAATATATGACTGTATGTAAAGATGTATATCTCTATTTCTACTCTATAATTAACTTGTCCGCCATTACTGTCAAGTAAATTGGAGCTATCCCAACGTTGACAGTATGATATTTAACGGTCGTAAGTTATTATATTTATAAGTTTTTGGTCGGGAAAGGTCGTATTGATCTTTCTTTCTCAGTCAACTTTGGTACCAATCTATAAGCCAACTGAGAAAGCAAGACGAATACACAATGTTTTATGAATACGCACTACATCAATACCTCTATTAAATTCTTCTGCGTAAAACAATATTACTTTTGACGTGTTATGGCATCGTTTCTAACACGAATAGTTGCCCAGGGCTGAAATTCTACGCGGTAAAAAATACAATATCATGCCAAGACCATTTTTTTCCCTTAATCGCTTTCACTCCTTGTTTTAAAAATGTGTATTTCGCCAATATCGAGTTTTAGACAATCACCATGAATAGGAGAAATAAGTCCATGGATATCACAAGTGAGGACAATTGTTCGGTTAAAAATTATATACCCTGAGGGCTTATTGTCTAACGCGCTCGCAATCACGATCGTTTTCATTTTGAAAATCAAAGGCTTGTCTGCATACAAAATGAAAACCATTGCTCCGCTTTGAAGCCGGTTGCGATTGCGAGTGCGTTAGACAATAAGCCCTCTGGTGGACTAGTCTAAACAGAAGCCCAGGGTATTAGGTCCACGTGCTTCTGCCAAGTCCCAATATTATTTTACCACGTAGAATAGAGGCATTGATTTATGATGTAGTTATCACATGTCACCTCTCACTGTCTCACCTATGTTAAATAGGGGACTATAGTGAACGAACCAACCACTTGTTTACGATTCTCCTTTGTTTCTATCCTAAATACACCCTTCAAAGCGTCGTTTACCTACCGTCGAAATTAATATTCAGTTTCCTGGTAATTCGTAGCGCAATTTCACCAAATGAAATATTATTACGTAGGTAGGGACGCTTGGAATTTTCGTTTATGTTTTACTCTGAATTTTTTTTCCCAATCCTAATCATCTGTTTTTTTACTCAAGTAAAAGTAAGATAAGAGGTCAATCCTGAGGCTCTATTTTTAAAATCGAAGTTCGAAGTTATGTTTGATCCATCCCTTCCTCTCCATTTAGTCTAGAATGACGAGTGACAGGGATGGAGCTAACGTAATTTTCGAAGAGCGTCGGTGGCCTAGTGGCTTAGGGGGTCGACTCGTGATCGTAAGGTACCGAGTTCGAACCCCCGCGGTCACCAAGTACCAATGAGTTTTTCTAACTTAAGTGCATTACCCGATGCTCTTACGGTGAAGGAAAAACATCGTGAGGAAACCTGCACATTCGAACAGCTGAGTGTGTAAGAGGGTAATTGCACAAAAGATCCTAAAGGGTCGAAGTGTATCCGAAAGGGCCCATCTGTAAGATAAGATAAGATAAGATAAGATAACGTAATTTTGAACTTCGATTTTCAAAGCTAAACCCAAGAATAGGTTTTTTCACTCCTGGTTTTTACAAAGTGTATTTCGCCAATGTCGAGTTTTAGACGATCACCACGAACTAATTAGAGATATAAGTCCATGGATATCACACGCGAGGACAATTGTTCGGTTAAATATTATTTACTCTGATGGAATAAACAGAAGCACAAGGGGTTAGCTCCACGCGCTTCTGTCCAGACGCCCAAGAATAGAGGCTCTACTTTGAAATCCGTAATTCGAACTTCGTCTATTGCTATCCCTTTTGCTCTCGAAGCGTCACTAATTCGCAAGAAAGTGACGGGGCGATCCGAAGTTCGCATTACTGATTTCAAAGTAGAGCCCTAGGTTATATTTTGTAGAACGTAGACAGCTGTCAGAATGATTCAGCGTTTGTCTATAGGAATTTATTTTGCTTCCTATCTGCCATTTACTGTAGGAATTATTTGTGTAGATGCAATTTTTTCAATTACCTACTTATTCGTTTATCTCTGTTTAAAATAATAATATTACTTTAATCCGTTATTCCGAGTTAAAGTGAAATATATGAAATCGAGTTAACTTTCGCATTTACACTGCTTATTGCTGTTTTTTGTAATTAGTACGAGATGACCCCGTAACTAGGTACGTTACTTGGATTATTTATTCAAGTTCCTATGTTTTGTTTATTATTTAATTTCAGTTACCACTATAATCTTAACAAAACAAAAACTGAGATGTTTTACTGTTATACTTACTTATTACTTTTACTAGAATAAATAAAATGAACAAACATGCATTTTTTTAGAATATAAAACTTTTTAAATGTTATTTTAAGAATAATTCACAAGTATAAATGTTTTATTTTCATTTAGGATCGGTAAACGAGTTCTGTTTATCTGAAGCTGTTACCTACAGAAAATGATACTTTTATATTATTCTTTCAACTAATACACGTAATGTTGTCTTTGAAGTACCTAAATGGAGAAGCATTTCATAAAATAAATAAAAAGCGAGCGGGAACCGAGACAGTGTTTTCCAAGATCTATTGTTGTTGAAGATTCTACAATTTTATATTATTTTCAGCTGCTAAACCTGTAGTTGTTATTTAAAAGCAGCTCGGACTAATAAACATGAAAATATTTAATTTGCCTGTTTAGGAACAAAACAAGGCTAAGTATTGGGCAAACATATTAGTTATAATTAGTTTAGTTTCTTATTTTAGCGACGCATGAAGCCTAGTTGGTAGTGACCCAGTCTACGAATATTTGTGTTATGAGCGTAAGTACTTTTTTCTGAAATTTGGGTGTTTTCTATGTACGAATATGTATGTATTTATTTCTCTATACAGTATGTAAACTAACTAAAACCATCTCTTTAAACCAGTTGATAGCCAAGTCGAGTTAAGTGTTTTAACACATGTTTTGCTAGTACGGGTCGAATATTTTTAATTTTATCATTGTTTAAAAATTATAAACTCTTACCTTTTTCAAAGTCGGTTAACCCTAAAAGTATCACCCTATGTGTAATGTCTACGTCGTGACAGATTTATGTCATTCAAATTTCACTGGTGTCACTTTATTGTCAATTATAAGGGCGATTACCAGACTGCGTGACAATGAAAGAGCGGTTCCGCTCAGTACCGGATAGTAGTAGTAGTAGTGGTGGGCCTCGTCCTCGTATTGACGTCAGAACGGAAAAAAGGATCTACAACCATTTTACAGAAAATCTTGGCTTCAGCACTAGAAAAGCGGGGAGTTGTATGATATGGTACGTTTGCTGAACCTCACACCTTTAGACTATTTCTTCTGGGGATGGGTGAAACAGTTAGTATTTAAAAAAAGTGTCGAGAACGGAGGAAGAAATGATGCTGCGGATTGTACAAGCTTCGAACATAATCAAGCGACGTGCCCGGCAAAATCCAGCTTTGATGCGTAGCGTTCACTTGAAACAACCATCGTCGCTTGGTTCAAATAACGGCCACATTTGGTCTAATCTACGTCGTATTTAATCGGAAGTGTGCACATAGCCTTACTTTAACTGACATTGAAAATGTTGAACTTGGCCTTGACCTGACAACCAGATGACAAATGTTACAATTGTAAACAAATAATACAGGATGTTATTGAATCATGAATAACTAAAATGATATTTTTTGTATTACAATTATAAATTCTAAAAAACGTTAGAATTTCAATAATTTATATACGAAGACCTTATTTATCGCCTATACATGCCCGGATTCAAACAAATGGTTTTAGTAAGTTTACATACTGTATAAGTATTTAAATCTTTGTCTGTACCCATAGTACAAGCCGAGAGCTTAGATTTGGACTACATTAATTTGTGTGAGAGTGTCCCCCGATAAATATGTAAATACTAAGAAAATTCTCCAAAAACACTTCCAAATACATTCTACGAAGATACAAAGATATTACTGATCGAGTCAAAATGAACATGCGTCACTTGCGTGTTACGTAGGTATTACCACGCTAATTCATAATGTCTACAAAATATTCAATAATCGTTTAAATTTCTCTTTCCTTAAACCTAGTTAAGGAAAGAGAAACGATATCGCATTTTGTATAGTAGTTGTCGCATTTTGTTGAGTTAGTCTGGTATAGATACACTTGCTGGTCTGAAACTGGCTGATTAGTGCGGCTTTGCCCACGCCAAACCACCAATCAATGCCATCCATTATAGCGCGACTATCTCTCCTATCTCTATTTTTATCTCAAAATATTGACATGCTATCTTACCTCTTTGCCGATAGTATGCATTGATACACGCGCTAGTTTGAAACTGGCTGATTAGTGCAGCTTTGCCCACGCTAGACCACCAATCAATGCCATCCATTATAGCGCGACTATTTCTCCTATCTCTATTTTTATCTCAAAATATTGACATGCTATCTTACCTCTTTGCCGATCGTACGCATTGATGCATTCGCTAGCCTGAAACTGGCTTATTAGTGTGGCTTTGCCCACGCTAGACAACCCAATCAATGCCATCTGTTGTAGCGCGACTTTTCAATGTTAACTTCTATCTTAAACTATTGACATGCTATCTTACCTCTTTGCCGATCATATGCATTGATACACTCGCTGGTTTGAAACTGGCTTATGAGGGCGGTTTTGCCCACGCCGGGCGCGCCAACCATGGCGACCCGGTGCAGCGCCACCACTCGCCGCTCGGTGGGCTCCGGCGCGGCCGCTGGCGACGGCGCGAGGCTGCCGCTGCGCGAGCGCCGACGGCGGAACGAGTCGCCACGGTTTACTATGCCTGAAACAATGAAAATGTACGATTTATTATTTAGTAGCATGTAGGATTAACAAAAAAAAGCGGTAAAGAGTGATGGTTTTTTCACGTGAAGTTTCTGTTTGTATGCAATTCAATAAATGAGTTCAAGCGATGAAAATTTAACCCCAATACAATTTTTTTCTTGCGATTTTTGAGAGAAGTACTATATTTGCCTTGGCAGGAACAGCAATTGCGGGCTTCGTACTAAACCAATACTCGGCCCGCAATTTCCTGCTTCCCTGCCTAGGCAATAATGTAATATTACTGTAGTACTTCATGGTCCAAGTCAACCATCCAGGTGATCCTAAATCGTTTACTATTACACCCGATGGTTCGGAATTTACGCTTCTGGACCGAAAAAAAATCGAGTTCAGCATGCACTCTGCTAACCGGTCCATTTGAATTCGAAAAGAAGTTTACTCAGCCCGACTAGCACAAGTTGCCCGAGACATGTTTGTCGCTCGGATCTCCCTTTCTATCTAGTCCGTAACGATAGAGACGCACTAAGCGACGAGCGAGAAAATACAACTTGTGCTACCGGTGCAGTCGGCAAGTTCCTTGCAAACATGTCTTGTAATTGTTTATGTGCAATAAAGAGTTTACATACGTAGATACATTTGTAGTATTTACGTTGTTTCAATAATCATTTCACTGTTATTCATTCGATAGCAAAACATGAACAGCGTGACGAACATTCATCGTAAGGTAGCTTTATAAAACGGTTCCAACTCTAGTATGAACACAGCCGGATCACGTACAATTTGTAAATATACGTGTAATAAAGCTGACCACAAATCTCGGAGGCAGTCTAAATCCAGACCTAAACAGTACGTCTAGACGCGCGTGATTTGCTGCCCAACGACTGACGTCAAACGCAAGCGTGCGGCGCCGCGGTTATGGTTTACGTTTGCGTTATGGGAAAGATTTTTAAGCTATTAAAGCGAACGTAAACCGAGGTTTTATATAGCAGGTATTGCGATTTCTTTGCAGGTCTTAAAAATTATTTGTATGTGGTATTTATTTATACACAAAACACAGAGTCAGTGCAAGGTATATAGTTACGAATATTAGAGACAAAAATAGGTGAAGTGCGAGTCGGACTCGAGCACCGAGGGTTCCGAACCTACGTTGTATTTCTATGAAAAATTAGAAACCCTATAAAGTCCTGCTACTTGCTATCTTCATTGTTTAGAAGCCCCATCATACAGGACATAATATTATTATCACTTTAAAGTATAAGAAGTATAGAGAACTTCACCAATCTTAGTAACTATTAAATTTACCTTGTCACGGTTCTTATCTTTTTCTAAAACTTTTTCAACCTATGGTATGCTGATGAGATTTTCTGTTTCTGAAATAAAAAAGAAGGGACAGGGTATTTTTCTTCGCATTTCATGATAATTACCCAAATAACTCAAAAATAATCAGTTTTACAAAAATATATGGTTATCCATAATGGGTACAATTTTATTTTTTCTCCCGAACAAATAAATAATTCCTAATTTCAGATTTCTAATGATAAGGCTTTTTATTGATCATTTAATACTACAAAATATTCCAAATTTCAGTTCTTTATCTTTAGCCGTTTAAGAGAAAAATTGTTACCGATGGACAGACTGACGAACCGACCGATGGACATTAAAGTCATCTTATAACGGCTCCGTTTTCAGAATTTGCTACGAATCCTTAAAAATGACGTAATAGGTGATCTCATCTCTTCTAGGAATCTTATTATACAATACCTAATTATGCAACCGTCACATAATGAGGTTGTTATGATACGAGTGGCCAAGTAAGGAGATCAAGCGTAGTCGAGTCTATCGATCGTCAATTTGTCTGTTTAAATGATCGGCCTACTGCCAACTTGTGCTGATTCTATATACATTGATGGCCTTGGTTCTTAGGTGAATGATAAAACTATGTAGGGATGTACAGTCACCAGCATTCATATACTCTTCAACATTGCGCTATAGTACATTACTTAACAAGGGCTGTAAAAGAAAGAAAGCCCGAAATCGCAGGTATTTGAGACCCGAGCCGTAGGCGAGGGTTGTAAATATGCGATAGAGGGCTTTCTTTTTAACTGCCCGTGATGAGTACACAATTTTACGTCTTCACCTGGCCACAATGAGAGTTTTACCGTGCGCGCAGCGTGCAATAAAACTCACATTATGGCCAGGTGTTACGTAAAATAATATCTGACACGCTCTTATGCCTCTAGTCATGTGACGACGCGCTGGCCTAGTTGGTGGTGACCCTGCCTACGAAGCTAGCGGTCCCGGGTGCGATTCCCGGTATGGGCAAATATTTGTGTGTTGAGCACGAGTATTTGTTTCTGAGTCTTGGATGTTTTCTATGTATTTAAGTATTTATTTATCTATGTAAGTATGTTTATCGTTGTCTAGTACGCATAGTACAAGCCTAGAGCTTATTATGGGACTAGGTCAATTTGTGTTAGATCGTCCCTTGATATTTATTTTATTTATAATATATTATTGCCGGACCGGAACTCTATGCCACTCGGTAAAACCTTACGGCTTTTGACATGTTATCGTGTTGTTTTAAACTCGGCCGGCGTTTGAGCTGTATTTTTGGGGTTCTGGTTAATCTACAGGACAAATAAGCTTAATTTCAAGTGTTTATGTTAAACAGATTTTGAGTTATTAGCAGGGAATGCAATTTAACCAGTTATTAGACGTTTTTGTAGGAAAATAACCGGTTCTTTGCATTCTGTAGTTATTTGGGGGTCAAAAATAGCTCATAACCCATGGCCGCTGTGTTGCCTACACTGAAAAAAAAATGGGTTAATTTTACTAAATTTTAGGACCTACCCATAAGTTTGATTGGGGTAACACCTAACCTTAGTAAAAACAACACATTGAAAAGGTTGCTTCAACCTTTTTAGTGGTTAACTGAACCAAACTGACGTGTGTAGGTCCTATTTTAACCATAAAATTAGTAAAATCAACCCATTTGTTTTTTCATTGTATTTGTTTTGTGTGCCTGGATCATTCGAAAACTTTTTTAGTCGGGGAAGTTTGTATTTATCTTGCTTTGTCATATAACGGTAAAACAATATTGTCTAACGTATCATCTTTGTTTTTTTTAACTCTACGCTATAATAACTTTGACAATACGATTGCATGTCCAAAGCAATAAGGTTTTTTCAAGTGGAATAGAGCTCCTACTATTCAATTTAAAAGGCAAATTCAATACAGTTATACGGAACTTTATAAATCAACTTCGCAGAACGAGTTTTCTATGAAACTGCTAAGGTTTACTTTAGTTAGCAAGTAGGTACAAATTGGATCGCTGAGCATGTAACTTCACAAGTTATTCGGTGTCTACGGCAGCTGTAATTAAGTCAGCTCACTTTAATTATTGTAGCAGCCAATCGTAGTATGCACTTTCATGAAAACGAAAGGTCCAGAATTGTGTGTCCAGAGGGGCTATTGTCTAACGCGCTCGCAATCGCACTGGCTTCAAAGTGGAGCATTTGTTTTCATTTTGTATGCCTTGGATTTTCAAAATGAAAACGATCGTGATTGCGAGTGCGTTAGACCGTAAGCCCTCTAGTCTGGTCTAGGTTTACTTGACATGCGGAGGAGCGTACAGTCAGGGGTATTCCCGGTCGACCACCTCTAGGGTGATATTCGTTTGCACGTTCGACGCGTAACGACCTGGGTAGTGATTCTTTCAAAAGCAAAGGTGAGCGAACGCAGGAGGGAATGTCCAAGCGGCGAGTTTAAGTAGTCTCGTCAAAGCGAACAAAACACATTTCAGCGCGTGTATTCAATTTGGCAGCATGGCTTCTCGAACGTATAAGGCTGCCTAATTGAGAATGCACACGCTAAATTGTGTTTTGCTCAAAAAGCTTCTGTCAAGTCCACTGGGATGTCTATTGTCCTGTCCATTATGTCATCAACCTGGTAATGACAGATAACAGGTGACAATTAAATGTAATTGACGTTAAATATTAAAGTCCATTTAAATTAGTGGTAAAGTTGCCTCAGCATTGTACTGAGTGGGTCCCTTACTGACGCAACCTAGGCACAGATGAAAATATATTAGCGGCCTGCACACGTAAAGTTCGGACCGCGGGAAACGCCACGCGCCGTTCCAATCTTCGTTCCGAAATGTACGTGTAAATGCAACAGTAATAGTAAAATAGTAAAAAATGTACGGTTCGGAACGAAGATTGGAACGGAGCGTGGCGTTGCCCGCGGTCCAAACTTTACGTGTAAAGGCCGCTATTAACTGTTTTAATTCTTTGCTAATTTTAAACCGTGTCGTTTTTTGTGTCAATAAATTTATTTTCTTCCTTTCAGTTACCTACGAACTCGTCCACTTTGCAATGTATTTTGATAAAACATATTAAAGTGAGAAATATACACAGATAGACAGAGATAACGAAATATAAAAGTTCCTTTTAGAAATTTGACTATGAAATCCTAAAAAAGAGACTCCCTTTTATAAAGGTAAGAAAACTGTCGTAACTTTACAATGTACATGTTTTTACTAACAAGTTGTAACATGCTTCTACCCTACTAGACGTCAACAAGGTATTCTAGTTCCATTGTTTATTCAAGATGGTATTTAACCATTCTGTGTTCTACTATAGGTACTAATTAGCACTAAACGAAGTGTCGCCAGTTGTTTGTAATTAAAAAGTTACACCGGACCCTGGCAACTGGCAACACTGCAATTTCCACGTTTGAAAAAGTTACAACTGCAGACTCTGACATTTAAATCTGAGCTCTACACAGTTACATAAAGTTTGAAATTGAAATAAGTTCTCGTTACGCTTTTGTTTCCTTTTGTTTTGAGCAGTGCAGTGAATATTTTACACGTTGAATTTTCAGTTTGTGATTTGTTTTTTTTTCTGTTAAGTTTGGGCGAAATGTTATTTTTGTAGCAGTTTTTGACAGTTTGTAATTGCAAAGTAAGAGTTTTTGTCACAAAAAAGTATACACGCGTATCAGGAATATGAAACACCTAGCCGTCATAATGCGGAAAATATATATACTACCTACTAGTTTATTACTAGTTTATAGAAGTCGTTTATCAGTATTCCCTCGAGAACTGTCCAATTCTCGGGGATAAAAAAGTAGCCCATGCGTTATTCCAGATTATAATTTATCTCTGTGCCAAATTTCACCCAGATCCGTTCAGCCGTTTTGGCGTGATTGAGTAACAAACTTCTGAACTTTCGCATTAATGCAGTAGTCGGTTTATTGTTTTTTAAACATTTATTTCCATTGCAACTGTCGAATAGAAGAAGAATTGTTAAACATGGTGGTTGCGAGTCGCAGATTTTTATAATTTTTCAAGTATAAATCTTACTTAACCTAACATTTTTCAAATCAATCAAAATTGACGAATATAACGCGCATCAAAGTTCGGGAGTGGGGGCTCGTGACGTCACAACGTGGTTTAAAGTGCGCCACGGCGTGACTTCACGCGAAACTTCAACGCACTTTATCATCGTCAAATTTATGTTTAATTGATAAAAGAAAAAATACGTGTTCAATATTTTTTGGTAATCTAAATGACGGACTAATTAGAATTTTTTAGGACACCAATTGATTTTTCAAGACAAAAATACTCCCACTTCTTCCATTTCACAAAGTACCTAAGGGAAATTCATTTTTAAGCACGTAAAGTATACTCGCTCTGGTAAGTGTTGTTAACGTCCCGTGACGAAATGCCTAAATTTGTCGGAGTGACTCACCCGGTCATTATGCACGGTGCACTTGAGTTAGTGACGTCAATCGGCGTATTATGTTTACCGTACGACTCCATTTTAGCCCTCCGTGTTTACATTTGGGTCAAATCCGGGGGCGGTACAGGGAAGCTGGACAATTCAGTTAACAATAGTATGTATATACGGGTAACTTAAAATTGGTAATACAAAATCAATATTACACACATCTCCACTAAAACCTCCACTCCCACTCTCCTAAATTTCAAGCTGCTAATTTAATTTATCTATTTTTTTTTGGCCTAATACGGTTACCCTACCACTATGCTTAGATTAGATTGATAACATCGAGTGACAGGTATGACAGTTAAGTTTAAATGTAGGGTAACCACACTTTAGGACTTCAATTTTTAGTTTTATTAGAAAATTATAAATAGTTAAAGAAGGCTATTTTAAACAAGTGATTTAATGTAATACATTATTCGTCATTAACTGAGCCACAATAAAATATATTAAAGCGAAAAAATCGTCGGTCTATATCAGGGGACACACCTAGTCCCAAGTCTTGTACTATGGCTTATGGCTCTTGTACTATCCCAAGCCCTAGGCTTGTACTATGGGTACTAGACAACGATATAAATACTTATATAGAGAAGTATATACTTAAATACATGGAAAACATCTATGACTCGGGAACAAATATTCGCGCTCGTCGCACAAATATCTGCCCTTACTGGGATTTGAACCCGGGACCGCTAGCTTCGTAGGCACTGTCACTACCAACTAGGCCAGCGCGTCGTCAGACGCTACTATAACACTACAAGCTATTATAACACTAGTACAGTCGACTACGATACTTATTGCAGTATTATTGTAAATTTTTAATCAAAGATGGCGGACACCTGTCGCTCCGTTATCTGTTGTCGGGTATAAAAGGCGATGCCTTGCCCGCTTCCGCTTGCGCGTATGGTGCAAGTGACAAACGGCAACCTTTTTTGGGACTATCTTACGACTATCGATAAAGATGGGTGTCACTCGCGATCCATAATATCGTTTGTCCTAATGGTCATTTGTCCTAATTTAACGTTTATCCTAAACTGGTTTTCAGCTGAATCAGACAACTTTTTAAGTTTTCCAAATAATACCTGCGGTTAGGTTAGGTTAGAGTTGTGTTATAACAACACTAAAAAGTATTAAACATCAAGCGGAAATGGCTGTTAGGACAAACGATGAATTAGGACAAATGACGATTAGGACCAACGATATTATGGATTCCGATACAGACCCGATAAAGATACTTGAAATAATTGAATTTAGACCTTTGAGTATTGTTGTGACGGTTGACTTATCGAGTTTTATTAAATGTTATTAAACGTAAAGTAAAAACGTAAAGTGCTGTACATACACACATAAATACATTAAATCACGCTTGTTTTCCAGAGCCATTGGCACTAGGCAGTGACCACTTCTTTCCACCTGCTACATCCTGACAAATCTCTTTCGCTTGTTTGAGTGTTGTTTTATTCTTTAATCCGAAACCACCGACGATTGAGAGAGACAGCGCTAAAAATATACTTGGCCGAGATTCTAGATGGTAAAAACCATAAGGTCTTTGACCTGTTATCGTATTGTCAACGTTTTGATAGCTCTTATTGACTTGACAGTACCTAATGGCAGCCGAGTTAAAATCAATACACACAACAGGTCTAAGACGATATAGTTTTTTTACAACCTAGAATAGAGGTCACTGTCGATAACTGTGTTGTTATACGATGACAAAATATCGTATTAAACATACTTACTTAAACTCATAAACAAATCAGAAACAATGTTACGAAGATCCAAGATGGCGGACACCTGTCGCTCGCTTATCAGCTAGAGGGAATCCAAGCATCGCTCCCCTTTACTTATAAGTGTATGGTGTAAGTGAGAAGCGAAAAATTATGTTCGTAAACTGTCAAATACTTAATGATGTTCTTAATTGGAATGAGTTTAAATGGAGTCTTCTATGTTGTTTGAAGGCGAATAGTAAGTACTAGGTTACCTACTGATTGATTTGACACTGAATCTTGGCATTATGGTGATGAGTTCTTCCATAAACCAGCCTTTTATAATTAACTATAGTTGCATCTGGTGTCCCTTGTTTCTCACAACTATTATTGTTCCTAATGTAAAGTAGAATTATGAAAGAGGTATGGCGAGCGAGAAAGAGTAGAGATGTCGTACAGTGATACAGTGATCAGATTCGCGATGTACTGAATAAGGGCCAAATCAAAAGCACCCGAAACAGACGTACGTGCATGAAGAGGTTGATGAATGTAGAGGAAGCGATAGTTGTATGTTCAGACCGGTGTACCTGGCGTTCCATAGTGTCTGCCTACCCCATTAGGAGACAGGCGCGAAGGTAGTATGTGTATGTACGTATGTAATGTTACGTATAACCTTTTTTATAAGACTTGTATTTGTTATTGTATTTTGTTAAAAATATATTTAGACATAAACTATTTGAAATGATTTTATGCGTAACACATTAGGAAAAAATACAAGCCAATATAGACCCATAAATGGGAACTGGGACTGCCCGATGATGGCAAGGTGGACGACCCTGCACGTTAATTAATTAATTTGTCTTGTTAATTTTAGTTGCCTGTAATTTTACTAACTCGTACCTACTTAAGATACAATGTTTTACTAACACTTTTATGGACCTCGGTCTGAAATAAAGTTATTATTATTATATTATTATTATTATTATTATTATAAATGTCATAATGAATTCAAAGTCACAATTATTTGTCAAAAACCGCTCGTCGCTTCTAGTTTGGGTGATGTCTACAAGACCACTTCCGACGGCCGCCGGCTGTTTGCCGTTCCCGTTTCAAACTGGTCAAGCCAATACTGCCCTATATATGTATAACACAATGCATCTATTCGCTATCAAGGACTGTTTTATTTACCCTTTTATTCATAAACGCACAATAGTTAAAGTGTGCTTGAAACGTGCTCTATCTTTATCTGTCATTGTGGCATTTCCATCTGACAGTAAGGGATAACGCAAACTTAAACTAAAATTGGTTTAGAGTGCGTTTATTAATATAAAATTATATTTAAAAAGAACACTATCAGAAACGAGCACAGTTTAGTTTGGGCTCAGAAAAATTAGACAGACATACAGCAAAACAAAACCTATTTACGGTATCCTGCATTTTGGCCGAAATATGTTTGGCATACATTCGGCCAAACATATTTCTGCCCCTATTTATAGCATAATAATACTAAAAGTTTTTTGATATTTTCTGTTATGCAAGCACGTATAATCTTACTCTAGTGTAATAGAAAATTAAAATAATTGTAATTCACTGTACCTACCAATAAAACACGGAATAGAAAAAACAGTGGAAGTGGCATGAGCTTCGCTTAGTATCAGACCTTTTGTCGCCAATACTCACACTATCATAAAAACAACACGCCACCATGGAAAATGTTTTCGGTGCGGCTATCGTGTTTACATTCCAAAATAGCACAATAAGGCATGCTTCTGGATATATTTCCTATTTTAGAAATATCGAAATAACGAAATAAGCGATCGCGGCAAAAGTATGGTAGGTTACGCGGAACTCCGCATAACTATGCCACACGTTACACGCCCACTTGACACTTCTACTGCTTTTTCTGTTCTGTGCAATAAAATGAGGATGAGAAACGTTAAATACGCACACGAACGTATTGAGAACCATTTAAAAAAAAAATGCTTTATGTCACCAATGTCATTAGAGATGCCAAGTCATTTTTAACTAATAGGAAACTCAACCTTATAGTTGTTGAATGATTGACTTTGGACCTAAGGTGGGTCAAAAATTTAAGTCTTTGACTGTACATATTAATAATTTGACACTCATTTTAACGAAGTTCTCCAAAGGATTATAAAAACAACAGAATGTCTTTATAAACTGTTTAAAATAAAGCATTTGTAATTACAAGGGAAAGTGGCTGAATTTTTAATAATAATTGCTTTTCCTATTTATGAGCGTTATAATGAAATTCGAAGGTAAATTAATTTCTCATTTACAGCGAAATTTGTAGCGACGCTGAAATATAAATCAAATTGAAAAACAAGGTACATATTTGTTGATGACATCGTTTTATAAATACAATATTTTGACGGTTTTCTGTGATGAAGATATACCTTTCATTTTTAGGGTTCCGTACCTCAAAAGGAAAACACGGAACCCTTATACGATCACTTTGTTGTCCGTCCGTCTGTTTGCCTGTCAAGAACTTTTATCTCGGGAACTCGTGGAGGTATCAAGTTGAAATTAAAACCATATACTAACTCATGTCTACCGTTCCTTCAACCTGTGAAAAAATCTTCTAAGTTAACGTAAAAAAAAAGATACGTTCGTTTATGCCGCTAAAAACGTATATTTTCCGTTGACCTAGAACTATGAAATTTGGCAAGTAATACCGTCTTATACTACAAGTTTAGGGAAAAATCCGAAATCTATAAATTTTTAATTAAATCACAAAAAACAGGGTCTAAAAAAAACAATTTGACACATTGTCACAATGCCAAAGTGATTGATTCTATTTAAGTATTTATTTCTCTATATAAGTATCTTTATCCTTGCTTAGTAGGTACCTATGGGTATGAGATGGTCTCCTTATATTTAGTTATTGTATTTTAGTTATTATGGGATTTTCATTACTCACTCAACTACCGCGCATTTGTGGTCGCATTTTTAGCATAACCCAGTCAAGTAAGAAGACACCTTGCGAAAATAACATTACTTAATTGTAAAGATCAAAGTTGGTACTCTTCGAATATTTCATCGATTCTAAATTCGATTTCATAGAATTGCATAAAATATAGGTAAAACCGAACCATGTTCTATTTAAAGTAAGTAAACACTTGCAATTTTGCGTTAAACCGCTTGGTTTGGAAACCGTCCAACGCTAAAATGTGTCCGACTGATTTTCTAACACCGGTAATATAATATAACGTTAGGTAGTTACTAGAATAACCTGGCACCTCAACAAATCTAGGTTATACAGATACCCCCTTACTAATAAACGTTGAGTAACGGTGGTATACCCATACAATGTTTTGACCTTATCTGTCATTGTGACATTTGAATTTGACAGATAAGGACAAAACATTGTATAGCTATACAACCGTTACTCAACGTTTATTAGTAGTCATAGTCATAGTCATAGTCAGTAACAATATACATTGCATTTGAAATAGAATTAATATAATATTACAAAAAATACAAAATAAAACATAATCAATATTTAAAACATACAATTTAAACAAAACCATAATTGCAGTAAGCCGTAATATTTTAAAACAAAAAAAAAACATTAATTAATTAGTTACACGAGTCACTGAAATCCTCAACTGAGTAAAAACACTTCCGTAGCAAAAAAGCTTTAAGTTTATTTTTAAATATATTTATATTTGAAAGCAACTTCATTTCAACAGGCAACTTATTAAAAAGAACAATAGCCTGGTAACCCGCCGAGTGCCTTAATACCTTAAGCCTAGTTTTGATGGACTGTGGTAGATTTTTCCTCCGTGTCGCCAGTCGCTTTTCCCGCTCTTCGGGTGTTTCTATGTCAGTAAGGCCGCTTCCTGACTTGTCGGTATGCTTGCAGTAAAACACGGAATCGGTAAGGGTTGCTAGGCAACTAGTGGCATCTACCAATCAACGCGCAGCGTTTATGCCGACAGTAAATTTTACTGCAAGCATACCGCCAAGTCAGGAAGCGGCCTAAGGGGGTTAGAATATAATATTTTATGAGTATGGTTATGTCATATGTAGGATGTAGGTAACTTAAGCATCTTTCTTAACTCCCGACAAAAAAGAGAGGTGTTTTAAGTATAACTTTTGTATCTGTGTAAATATGTGTCTGTATGTGTGTATCTTTTTCTATCTGTGGCCTCGTACCCGCCGAACGATTTTTTTTTAATGTTACGTTGTTGATGATCAGATACCAAGTTCCTTCTGAAATCACAAAATTATAGCTTCTAGTCAAGCGAGCCGAATGTGTACAGAGAGAGCAAGGTAGTGTAAAGATTCGGTGCTTGTATGTAGCGTGCTGGGGCCCTAACCAGGAAGCATTACTCTTACTATAGCGTTACTATTCGTTTCGTTTTTAAACCAATCGCGTTACTGGTAGATCACGTGACTCTTTGTATCACGTGATCTACGAGTGACGCGATTGGTTTAAAAACGAAACGAATAGAAATGCTAGTTAGCGTAATGCATCTTGTCCGCATGAAGCCCTACAATGTAAATAAAGTAAATTTAATAAAAATAATTTAATTCTTAAAATGAAGTAAATTTAATGAAGTATTGAGCCTATTGCAGTTTTTATTTATTATCAAGATATCAAGAAGGGAACCTGTACAGAGACGCTTCCCAAAATAGTGTTTTTTACCTGCATCATTAAACCTCAATAACTTATAAACTAAATCACTAACTTAAAGCGACGTTTACACTAGCGATAAAAATTGCGGAAGTTGAATGCTGTCTTACTCTAACTTTAAAATTAGAAAAAAAGACGAGAAAATTGTCCTTCTTGCTCTAACCTCCTCGTAAGGCCCACCATAATACAAGCAGGCAGTTTTTTGTAAGTGGGGCTTTGAATCTAACATGAAGGCAATAAAGTTCAATTACGTTCGTTTCATACTGCCATTTTCAGTTTATGAACATAGCAAAATAAACCTTATCCTTATTTTAACACAGTTCAAATTAAATTCCCTTAATTATGTACATCCTATTGCACACTTGGGCCTTAAGAGGTTAACAAGCCTTTCTTAAACCGTAATATTTACGTCAAGGACACCCTACACCCTACCCTATATGTCCATATATTATGCTATAGAATACTTGCTATACCCCATCTGTTTGATAGCCACATGCCACTAAAACCGCAATGAAAGTCGCTCGAATGAATTGTAGGGTCTTCGGAATGAATATGAAAAGCCCGCTGGATAAAAAGTCGGGTCGCATTTTGTTTTATTCCTAGCCAGAGCTCGTCAATGTCACAGTGGGTAGAGTTGAAACAGTACGAGCATCAATTTATTGTACCTTAGTGATGGAATATAGTAAGGTCGCTGTCAATAGAACTTGCGAACTATGTAAACAAAACCAAAGGAACCAATTCACCATGATTACTCGATAATCACGTACTTTTAAGGATCAAGTGAGGTCTTTGCAACGATTCATACACTAAATCATTATATTTATATTAAGTTTAAGATGAAATAACTATTCCTTATACGTTATTTTATGTGTCAAACAGTACTAATTTGTTTACATAGTTCGCAAGTTCTATTGACGGCGACCTTAATGGAAAAAATCTTGACTGGGACTCTATTCTATTTGGGCTAAAGATTGCTTTGCTTTTAACATTTTATCGTATTGTCATCGTTATAATAGCTGTTATTTACTTGTCAGTAATGACTCGAGTTAAAAACAATACTAAAACAAAAGAATAATTCGTAACAGTAGATTTCTCTTTGTTTTGCTTTGTACCCTTTTAGAAAAGCAAATTTAAGACATTAAGTACATAGAACATTTTCAAGTTTATAATCTATGTCAGTTGCCTTTTTTCTAATGTAAATTATCACATGTCTCATTTCATTAAGAAATAATCTCAGGGCATTGCTTTTTACGTAGGTAATGAACTAAGACCTAAGCTTGAGATTGCAATGTAGCTTGAGGTTAAAAACTTGACACAATAGTAAATACACTTTTTGCTATTAACCGTTAAAATAAATAAAAGTAAACTGCCTAGGTACGGTCAAAACATCTACACGCCTCTATGTTACTGACAATAAGGTCTGTGTTTACACATATTATAGTTGACGTGATGACTGTATACACTGTATTAACGCCTTTGTACCTTTTCTTCCGAGAGGCAAATGTTCGTAAGATACCTGGTTTCATAAATAGGGAGTGGGACTAACCCACTTAAACCCCCTCGGAGGTCTGCCTCGGCGAATTAAGTGTAGGTAACTCCGGGACGTTTACACTCGTAGGTACACCATTACAGTCAAGGACTTTAATTGTTATGCCACTATGGAACCCTGTCATAATGACAGCGTCAAACCACATGAAAGAAATTACGCCAAAATTAATGATTAACGTTATGCGACAGGTTCCATAGTGGCATAACCAATGTCAAAGGTTGCATGGAGCAGTTAAAGGTTCCTATACACTTCCTGTTTAATTTAGCACTCTCCACTGGCAGATATCTGCATCAGTGGAAGGTCACTAGGGTGAGGCCTATCCCAAAGACAAGTGACACTGGTAATGTGGAAAATTATAGGCCCATAGCTGTACTTTCTACATTGGCAAAGTTGTTTGAATCCATACTCCATCGGACAATTTCCACGCAGATAAAACCTTTCCTATGTGACTCACAGCATGGTTTCAGACAAAAGCGCTCGGTTAATACCAACCTTTTAATCTTGGTTGACACCATCTCGGAGTATCTCGACAGGGGTATCCAGGTTGATGTCCTCTATTTTGATTTTGGGAAAGCTTTCGATCGCGTGGATAATGATATTCTTCTATGTAAGCTTGAGGGTATTGGCTTCTCCCCAAAGTTGCTAACTTTTTTTGCCAGTTATCTGCGTGATCGACAGCAGTATGTGCGGCATGGATGCTTCGTGTCGGCCCCGTATCATACTCGATCTGGTGTCAGTCAGGGTTCTATATTGGGCCCCCTCCTCTTTGGAATTATGATTAATGACCTAGAATCAGTCGTCAAGCACGCAAACTGTCTGTTATATGCTGATGACCTCAAGCTGGTGTATGGGGTCGAAAATATAGCACATTGCGACTCCTTACAGGAGGATATTACCTCGGTGGTCCGGTGGAGTGTGGACAACAAGCTCCTTTTTAATACGGCTAAGTGTTGTGTGTGTACGTATAGTCGTGCTTCAGCCCCATTATATGCGCTGTACGTACTTGGGGTAGAGCCTATTGACCGGGTCGTCTCGGTGAAGGATCTCGGTGTTGTTTTCGACACGCGCCTCACGTTTCACGAACATATTCGGCTACTCGCGAGTGACTGCTTTCGGAGGCTAGGTTTTGTGATCCGCAACATCAAAGACTTCCATGATCTTGGGGTTATAAAACTCGTTTTTAACGCTCTAGTACGAAGCAAGCTGGAGGCATCGTCCCTCATATGGAACCCGCACGAATCGACGTATATTTTACTTCTGGAGAAGATCCAGAAGACCTTCCTTAGATTTTTGTACAAGAAAAGTTACGGATATTATCCATTCTTATACCCTACAAAATTTTTACTTGGTACCCTTGGATGTAATTCGCTAGAGGTAAGGCGCAGCAAGCATCTGCTGGTCACTGCCTGTCAAATTTTGCGCGGGGAGTCGGATTGCCCTGAGCTCGTAGGACGAGTCGTGAGGCTGTTTGTCCCTGAAACATCGCGAATAACGCTTCGGCCACGTACGCGTCCACTGCTAGCTGCACCGGCTGCTCGCACTGTGTCGCGAAGGAACTCGCCCTTGCTCCGCGTCTTGACGCAGCTAAATGCGCTTCTGGTACTAGTACCTGAATGTGATTTGTTTGCGTGGCGATGGGCAGCTGTGTGTCGTGAATGTCTAAGATTTTGCGAGATGATGGATGATAGGCCATCTAGTATTAATTGATTTCTGTTTTTAATTTATTATCTCTATCATTTGTAATTAATCATTAAGTTTCTCGGTGTATTGGTCATACTGTAATGCCGTGTAAATGTATTGGAATAAATAAATAAATAAATAAATAAATAAATAACAATTAAAGTGCTTGACTGTACATAGAAATAAATAACAAAGATAACTGCATACCATCTGTGTACTGTGATAGCAAATTGCACGTCACCACGTGAGGGGAATAACCAGTTTCTATTGCCCTCTTCCCCGAATTGACTCGAAATAAAAATGGTTTTCAGAACATATTCGTAAAGGCGGCCAAGCAGGTCTCTTGCGGAGTTGTTTATCGGAATAGAGGTTACGAATGAGAAATAAGCAAGTAGTGACGTCACAGATTTAAGCTTTTTAGGGATAATGCTGATTTTGTTTCTAATGAAGTGAATTATAAACGGTGAAGATTCGTACATTTGTGATACTATATTATGAAATAACCATTCGAATAGTGATACTGACATTATTGCAGTTATAAAGAATTAACTTTTGGGTTAATTCCTACATAAAAAACAAAGACATATTTTCAGCTCACTTTACCTATTGTGCCTTTATGAATAGTAGGGTAACTCTACACATACTGTTTTAAACTAACACGATTAATGCTTAAAGACTTTTAAACGGACTCAATCGTGTAATAAATAGCATTTTCCCCGACGTTTCGACTTTACTGTACACAAGAGCCGAGGTCAGGGGTGGTGTAGAACGCTGTTGTAATACTACAGTTGAAACGTCGAGGTTTTTTCAAGTCTCTTTTTGTAGTATTGTAATATTCAAACAATCCTACTAGTTATACTTACTAAATTTAATATTATAATTGAGAAAGTTAGTGTGTGTCTGTGTGTTAGTTTGTTACTCCTTCACGCTGCAACGGCTGGACGGATTTGAATGAAATTAGGAATGGAGATAGCTTATACACTGGATTAACACAGGCTACTTTTATCCCGGATAAAAGTTCCCGAGAGAATAACAATAATCGAAGTCTACGCGGACGAAGTCGCGGGTAGAAGCTAGTATTCAAATACCACTTAACGTTACCCTTTTAATACCCGTAAAAACCGTTTAAATCGATCTAAAAGCCTATAGGTACGTTTAATGTGGCGGGTGAAATTGAAAGCTTATATACAGCATGCTCCCTTAACTCACATCATTCCCCGGGGTATATAACTCAGCCCCCCCCCCCTTCTGTAGCTCTTGGGAGCATTAACCACGAGATCAGCAATATCTTTTGAATAAAAGTCCTGTACATCCATGGCATCAATTTAACTTTAGTTTTATTTCTTTCTCATGAAAAAACTAAACAAAAAAAAACCTGTCTGTGCAATTTATAAGGTTTTTTATAATGACTTCGTCAGTCACAATGTTGAAATGTTGAAGCTTTAAATATTCTTTGCAAGAATTTCATAGCAGTTATCTATGCCACACTTTCCTTCCTAACTAACTAAGTTAGTCTAGCACTCGGCGGACTTTTGAAAATGATATTTTTTAACGTTAGAACTACTTATTCTTTACAATTTTTATAAACAGTTTTTGTTATTATCAGCATTCAAAATAAAGGACTCTATCTCTGAATTTTTAAATTCTAGACAATAATTTTATGGGTGACAATAACAGGATCCCGGACTTATGGTGATTGGGAGTTAGCAAACGCTACCAGGGCCTTAATTCCACATTGTATATTCTCCTATTGCTATTGTATTGTTAACGTAATTATAATAGAATATAATAGAATAGTTTATTCGTCAATTCTTGGACAATTACATTTAACATTTACATAAACATGAAATGCACTAGAAGACATATCACGTTATAGATAATATTTATTTAACATTTTATTATTATTTATTATTTGACATTAACTTGGCATTACAAGCTCCTGAGTTATAAACAATGCGATAAAAATAGGCAAAAACAACAAAGAAATAAAGAAAGGGCCTCGCTTCGCCCCGTTCATGTTTCTCTCAACTTTAAATGTTGAAAATAACAAGTTGATCACGTGATTTATCTCAACAAACAACTAAAATGCTACCCAATCACTTTAGTCATGTGACATGACATGTCAAAGATAATAGCGGCCTGCACACGTAAAGTTCGGACCGCGGGAAACGCCACGCGCCGTTCCAATATTCGTTCCGAACCGTACGTGTAAATGCAACTGTAATTGTAAAATAGTAAAGAATGTAGGGTTCGGAACGAAGATTGGAACGGTGTGTGGCGTTTCCCGCGTTCCGAACTTTACGTGTAAAGGCCGCTATTTGGAACGCATCGTAGCATTCGATGGCGTCGCTATTTAAAACCCATGCAAATGACTACCCCAGTTACACTTCTGACGTGCGTTCTATTTTATATTCTGTAGTAGAATTGAGAAATAAAAATGGCGGGTTTAAATCAGCTGTATGTGAGTGGAACATAACTTGAGATGATAAACCTAGGTAATAATATACACGCTAGTCTAAAATTACGGTTAGTTACATATCATACAATTTTGCCGACACGTACCCTGCCTTCGAAGCTAGCGGTGCCGGGTTCAAATCCCGTTAAGGGCAGATATTTGTGTCAATAGCGCGAATATATGTTCCTGAGTCTTGGATGTTTTCTACGTATTAGGTATAAACCTATAATACAAGCCTAGAGTTTAGTTTGGGTCTAGGTCAACTACTGCGAGATTGTAAAAAAAAAGAGCTACTCATACATGAGGCACTTCAATTGTCACATTCACTACGATAGATTGGCACGGCACTTCACTCCGTTCAAATGTCCCACTTCATTGTTTATTTCCCACCGAGGGAAAACGAGCGAAATAGATAAAGGAGTGGCGAATCGAGTTCGAGTACCTCCGGGAGATAGAAAGACAAACTGCACACAAGCGATATCTCGCGTCATTTGAGGTAGGACGTTGTACCACTCCGTTTTATCCATGGGGTACTCTTCTTAATTGTACGGACGCGAAAAACGACTTTATCTACACACATATCATGTCCAGTCTTCTATTATGCGTTCAAAACCCGTAGGCAATGAACAGCATTACCTGTGGTAGTAGGTGACACCGATGACAGCTGTTAGTTTTGGAAGATGTTCCAAATTTGGATCTCATTACCTTACAATATTCGATAACGCAATGAAATTACGTTACAGCTGTCATCGCTGTCACCTGCTACAGGTAATGCTGGTCATTTGCCTTTCGGCTTCTGAACCCATCTTAGAGTAATTATAATAATGTGTGTAGATAAAGTATTGTACGCGACTCTGCGTAATTGGCATTACGCAACCCTCACGTAAACTACTATGGTTTTATACTATGCAATAAAGAAGATTTAATACACACCATGATTACAAAAGTTATCCACTTGCTTCGTACTCAGAGGTCAGTAATCCTGCAAACAACTTTTCATTGAACGTTGTTTGCTACAGTATAATCAGCTTCTGCATTTTCCTACGCTAGACACAGTTCGTACACATAAAATGACACTATTGTAGTCAAAAATGACATTATACTTAAACTAAAATCAACTTTCAACAAAACAATTGACATGTTACATTGCGGCGGTAAAACTGCAAAATCGCGTAACTAACAAATTTTTGTTACTTACGCGGTTTTGCAGCTTCGAGCAACTTTTTTTGCGTAATAACTAACGTGTTCCATTGTAACAAATACAGTCATAACTTTAACATGTATGTATGTATGTATGTATGTATGTATGTATGTATGTATGTATGTAAACTCTTTATTGCACATAAACAATTACAAGACATGTTTGCATCAATATAGATAATGTACATAGGCGAACTTATCCCCTATGGGATCTCTTCCAGTTAACCTTGGAGCAGAGTAAGCAAGGACAATGCAGAAGGTTAGTCAAATTAACAAAATTACAGGAAATAACAAATAGATACAACAGAGAAACAGGAAGGGAATAAAATATCTTCTGTAATAAAATACATACATAGATAATAGAATCCATACTAGTCCATACTAATATTATAAATGTGAAAGTGTGTCTGCCTGTCTGTCTGTCTGTCTGTCTGTCTGTCTGTTACCTCTTCACTCTTAAACCGCTGAACCGATTTAGATGAAATTTGGTATGGAGATAGCTTGAGTTCCCGGGAAGGACATAGGCTACTTTTTATCCCGGAAAATTAGACAGATCCCGAGGGAGCAGCGATAAACGACTTCTACGCGGACGGAGTCGCGGGCTAAAGCTAGTATACTAATACACTACCACATACCTACATAAACAGCAATTTAAACCTACAACAGAAGTAAGCATTAACACTCAGACTCATCTTGTTGACTCATCTTGTGACATGTCTCTAAACAAACAGAAAAAGGCAAGCAAGCACAACAGTGACAGATATAGCATTATACAGAAGAGACAATATAGGTCGGAATATGCGACATAAACACTGACCGTCGTTCACAATACCGAATAGACAACTATAATAGACAGTGATTGTTTAGATAAGCATTGTAATTGTAACCTAGTGACTGGATCTTGCCGATTTGCCCTATCGACTGGATATTATCTGCCATTACGCGACCCGTCGGCTGTGAAAGGCTATCCATGTTGTGGCAATAGAAGTCCGCCATTACAATAGCCGTTTTACGAGTTCGTAGAAAAATATTCATCTGGGATCAAAAAGAACCCTGCCTATATATCTTCCCATAATCCACACTTACTTATATATACTAATATACTAATATACTATACTAATACTAATATACTAATATACTAATACTAATATACTAATACTAATAGTAATATACTAATAATATACTAATATACTATATACTATATACTATATACTATAATATTATAAATGTAAAAGTGTGTCTGTCTGTCTGTTACCTCTTCACGCTTAAACCGCTAAACCGATTTAGATGAAATTTGGTATGGAGATAGCTTGAGTCCCGGGGAAGGACATAGGCTACTTTTTATCCCGGAAAATTAGAAAGATCCCGAGGGAGCAGCGATAAATGACTTCTACGCAGACGGAGTCGCGGGAAAAAGCTAGTAATATCATAAATGCGAGTTTGGATGTTTGTTACTCAATCACGCCAGAAAAGCTGAACGAATGTTGATGTTTGGCATAGAGATAAATTATAATCTGGAATAGCACATAGGATATTTTTTATGGCGGAAAATTTAAATGGTTTCCGAGGCAAGAGCTAAGAAGACTTCTAGACGGACGGAGTCGCGGGCAACAGCTAGTATGTAATAAAGAGCCAAGTGAATTTAGTAATTTCGTATTTAATAATGTATGACGATCTTCGCAATCGTGCTCGATAGCGTCCAATGGGAGAGGCCTACGTCCAACAGTGGACTAGTACATATAGGCTGATCATGATGGTAATAATACGTGCTACTAAAAACTAGTCCAAAAAAAAGTCACCCTGTGTAATGACTGAGATGACAGCTTACTAGGGTTAACATTATTTTTGGATTTGATAATTTTTGAATTGGGTATTTTTGTAACACGTCGTGTACAACGACACGTATCGTGTGTATGTGTATTCATTTTTAGGCTTAAAATTCCATTAACTACAATATATTTAAAAACTACTAGAAAAAGGAACTGCTCATTTTCGTCGTAAAGTCGTTTAGTTCATGGGACACTGGTATTTTTTAAAACTACCGGTATTTAATTCTTGAAATAATTCCGCCTTTATAAATCTTAAACCGCTGCATGCAAATCGCGAGCAGAATGCCAATGCGCCGGATCCTAATGACTCTATTTTTCTCGGCATGGAAATTTCTTTAGAAAAGTTTTTCACCGAGATTCGATTTCAGCAGCGGGCATTATAGCTATTCACTTGGAGATCTTTAGAGATCTCGTTAGGATAAATAGGATAGAGAAATGTGATTTAAATGACGTTACAAAGTTTCTAGATTAAAAATATTTCACATGGAGATAATTCTAGATTAGGTAGGTAAGGTTTTTTTATAAATATCCTGATAATATTTAAGCGGCAAATGTCAATTGTACAGTCAAGGGCATGAATATGTATACACCCTAAAGTCTCAAAAATATGTACACAGACCTTATGAATATGGCAATAAGGTCTATGTGTACATATTTTTGCACCTTTGTGCGGATATTTATTTTTACCCTTGACTGTACCCAAACACCCTGTACCCTATTCTGGCACTAGCGGTTTATATTTTTGTTGGAATTAAATTATTTTTAACATTATAACAATAGCACGCTGTAATAATTCACGGTTTGACCTACTTATCTAAACTAAACTAAACTTCTCCTAGCTCATTAGGACACGAAATTTAATTAAGTTGTTCCAGTAGCATTTGTCTCCAACTAACGTCCCGTGACCAAGGCAATTAGGCCACTCCCTAACACTGGTGATAAAAATAAATGGGCCAACCCTACTGGCTTCAAACTAACGCGGAAATGCTAAATTAGAGTTTCTAGTTTCTACGCAACATGCTGTATAAGTTATGTTATAAGGTTTTATGATACTCTTACTTTTATGACTCTGTCTGTGACGTCAACAATTTTCGAAAACTGACAAAACGTATTAAATTGACGTCGGCGCTCGACGCGACCGTCTGACAGCTTACGTAGGTCTACTTACTGGGGTGTGATTCTCTCAACAACGACGGACGGACGGACAAACGAGTGAATGTCCAAGCGGCGAGTTTAAGAGAGTAGAGAGAGTAGAGTCAGAGCGAACAAAAGACATTTTAGCGTGTGTATTCAATTTGGCAGCGTGGCTTCTCGAACGTATGAGGCTGCCTAATTGAGAATGCACACGCTAAAATGTATTTTGTTCGCATGGACGGGACTACTTAAACTCGCCGCTGCGCTTTTGCTCGTTCGTTCGAGCGACCGCCGTTATTAAGAGAATAACACCCCTGAATAAATAAACAGGGTGTCCCAAAATCGGTAACCCACATTGAAGCCTATAGGCTTCATTGGTCTAGCAATTTGAAAAAAATAAAGTCATTTTACTGAGGTCATGTTAGGCTGGTTCGGTACCTCTTAAGCTGACCTACCTCCGGTGTCAATGTGGGTTACCGATTTTGGGACACCCTGTATATTATAATCAGTCATTCATTCTCAAGCATAAATGAATATAAAATAAAATATCATTTACCGTTGTTCAGCAGGAAAATGTGTCAAAACTTAAAATTATAACCACATTGTAAACGATGTGATGACAAGATAGAAGCGAGATGAGTTTATTAAAGTGGCCCCAGTACGCGTTATTTTATACCTGCCATGGTTGTTGCACGTAATATAGCCGGTGATCGAGCCCCGGCGATATTGCATTATCCGCCAGGTTATTGACAATTTATTACCACGTGTGTTCGCTTCAATGAGGTGTTGTCGACGGTAACGTCACACGTGAGTGGTTCACTAAAGCCTATCCTTAGGGGCTCTACTTTGAAATCAGTAATTCGAACTTCGGATCGCCCCGTCACTTTCTTGCAAATTAGTGACGCGTCGAGAGTAAAATGGATAGCAATAGACGAAGCTCGAATTACGGATTTCAAAGTAGAGCCTTAGGTATTGGAGACATAATTCAGGGCCTCTATTCAACACGGTAAAACGACAGAACAGAAAAAACAGTAGAAGTGTCAAGTGAGCGTGTAACGTGTGGCACGGTTATGCGGAGTTCCGTGTTTCTGTATTGTCGTTTTAATGGCTCTTATTTACTTGAGTAAAAGCAGGTATTGTCTTACCCAGTTAAATGGAGGCCCAGTTCAAATAAAGATAAAACTAAACTAGCTACAAATTTTGTTTAAAATGAACCACTTTGAAAGCTTTTAGTTGAAAATATATAAATTAGTGGCCGTTTTGTGGTTTAAAAGCTACGCTTAAACTCAGTAATGAATGTTTTAGTGAGCCAATAACAAATAATAAAAAACAGGATTAGTGACGATACAAGCAAATAAATCTAATTAGAATTTGAAAGTACAGAAATCATATGGAATAAACGGTTTTGACTGAAGAAACAAAACCGTGTATATATCGTGTAGTTATCGCGTTTTGAAAGTACTTTTTGAGTTATCGCGATAAGAACTACCTATGTTATTTCAAAAAAATGAAAAACAACTTTATATAAAGATTTATATCTTTAACTTTAGCTAAGTGGTAAATAAAGTTAAAAAAAAATACTAGACATGTTATTTTAATGTACTTTTAATTTGTTTATTTTGGGATAAAAAACTGTTACGTTTATTTGAAACTTATTTGTATTTATACTGTAAAGACAGTAACAAATTGTACACTAGTTTCAATTTCGTTACACTCTGACAACACATATAATACATAATATCCATGTCAACCATTTGAAATTGACGCCGTCTACATCAAGCAACCCACCAACCGTAATAATCTAACATCAACATGATGTAACACAAACCAACACGCCTGTTACGGCATACCTAATTATTCGCATAGCACATCAAACCGAGACATGTCCCAGATTTAGCTGGATTTATGGTCACTCTAATATTATGCGTCAGAGGAGAATAAACGCGATTTAGCCACGCGATGGGGTGAATGCCAACCTTTGGCATTAGGGTGGCCATGAACTTTTTTATGCAAAATATACCTACCAAGGTTATGATGTACATCAGCATGAGTTTTAGTCTGTTTTGAAATAGACAAAAATAGAAGAATAGTTATTAACACCTTATATAGGTACTTAGAAGGATTGACTGGCAGAAATGTGTGTGTACCGAATTACCCAAAAAAAACCTCATAGTGTGAGGTAACAATATTAGGGTTTACAAACGTCACTTAAAAAATATGTAAAATGAATAATTAAACTAAAAGATCATTCATTAAATTACATGCTGTGCAGTCGGTTACACCGTACCTTCCTATAATACCTACCTACACGCAGGGCGATTTTAAAATACGGATGGAAAAAAATCACAGAAAAACAACAGCATAGTAAACCATTTAAAAAATGTCGGTTCGTGTCAAATATTTAAATATATACAAATATGCCGTCCATTTCCATCACGCGATCAATTTGTATTAAACTGGTGGCGAAATATCAGCTTCACCTTTGAATGACGTATCTTACTTGAACGAAAAGTTCAAAAAACAACTGACACTCGATAGCGATAAGGTTGAAATTTTGTTAATGTATTGTAGAGATGTGATCTTTAGAAATAAGGAAGGTAAAAGCGGTCATTGAAATTCCATGCACACGTCTTTAGAATGTTTGTGGGCACATTTCTAAAACGCAAACGGTAAGGCTGCTTTTCCAATAAAGCTGAGTGAAGCTAAGCTGTGCGTAAGAAAAAAATAGGACAGCTGTGCTCTGTGAAGCTAGGGAAAATAATAAGGTACCGTAAAGTAGGGTTAAAAACAAACAAAAAAATAAATTAAAAAAAATGCTGCTTTGGGGATTATTTATATGGAGTACTTAATTGAAAAAGAAACTAGAGGAAGACTACGTCGTCACGTAGCCTAAACTGTCGATTTTATGTGGTTTATTTTTCGATTAACCTTGAGTTAACACATCATATTTTTCTTCCAGTACCACAAAGACCAAAAAACTGCATTGAAGTTTATAATAGAAACTATTTTAATTAACATATTGATTGATAAACCGAGATCGAATGCTAATACATATGTTAAGAGTGTTAAACAAACAGTAAGTAAGAAATAAAATAAATATGATTAGACTAATAAATCATAAAAATTATAACGCATTTTTTGTCAAAAATACACATTTATAGCCCTTGAGGCTTTAACGAAATAGAATTGCCAAACCGCACAATTTTATGACTCTTGAGTTTCTTAACAACGTCGGACACGCTTGGGACTCGTAACGAAATAAGGACAAAATGAGGGTAGGACAATGTTTTACAACCAAGAACAATGCTCATTATGTGACAAGTCATAAACTGAAGAATGCAGCAATTTATTCTTAAGATTTTGCATCTTTGCACAGAAAATCAAACTTTTTAAAGAACGTGTCAAAATTATAAAAATCTAGCGACCCGCCCTCGCTTCTCTTCGGTTTATGTGATTTTTCTGTCACATCAGATTTTTTTAAATACAAATAGAGATTCAGTAAAAAAATATTTAAATGATGGTGAAAATCGCATGAAAATCCGTTCAGTAGTTTTTAAGATCATCGCAAACATATAGACAGACGGGTGCGGTGGAGTTTATTTTATAATAATATTTAGCGATATTGCGTTGGCGACTACTTTTTTTAGTCATTTTTAAAAAGGAACTAAATATGCAATTTCTGTGATTAAAACATTATACATCATTTCGATCTGTTACTGTAAAAAAAACAGTATTAATGGTTATAACAGATAACGTTTTACATTCAAGACCAATGCTCTTTTACGTAGCAATTCATAAACTGTAGAATGCCGCAATTAATCTTGAAACTTTGCAACTTTGCACAGAATATGAAAATTTCAAAGACATGTCAATTTCCTGGTTTTTAGAAGAGCCTATTAAAAGTTGTAATGGGATTTGCCATGTGAATCAAAAGAAAGTATACAGAATGTAAAGTATTTTAAACTGAGTCAATATAAGGAAAATAGAGACGGCAAATATCGTAATGCTTTTAGATGGAGGCCAGGCCTGTCAACAATTCTCTCAATTTACCTATGAGTGACTTAAAGGTAAAAGTGGGCTCCTTATCCCGTTGAGTTGAAGACTAATTGTTACACGAAGATTAATTGTGTATTCATTTGTACGACAAAAATACTCTTCAATTTTAAACAATACTTTAGTTTATTAGAAAACACAACAATAGTAATGAGGGCGCCACTGGACGCTCAAGCAGTCTTAAAATAGAGAATTTAGCTGATACAGTCATTTCCGTATTGGTGGGTGAATTTTACTAAATTGGGTATACTCGTAAGAAAAATGGGTAGGGGTAAAAAATAAGGTGTATCTGATACAAGTAAATTAAAGTTGAACAAAATAAAATGCTTCTGTTTTCTTAAATTTAAGAGCTAGGCTCTTGTCGGTGGAGTAATTAACATGACTCTCTTCCTAGAGCCTTTTCCATTAGGGCCTGATACGACTCGACGTGTACTTTTTCTTTTAAGGAGAAAGTTCATGGATCGGATAAAAGAAAAAAAAACTTCTAAAAAACAAAAAAACATTCTGTCTTGGAGGAGATACGGATATATTCGGATAGTCGGTGAAGTCAAGTCAGTAATTTCTGAACAGGTTCGAACTTTAATGTTATAAATCCGAAAATTTGTTGTTCCTTTCGTCTCAATGGTTTATCGATGTCGATAAAACATCTGTCACTCTCTGACCAGTATGTAAGTGCGAGGGCTACGGATGCTTTATCCACCGCGATAAAGGCGATCATAACACGGGACCTGATTGATGTAAAATTCGGTACAGGGATAGTTTATAATATATAGCCCGGAGTCAGACATAGGCAATTTTTATCCCGGAAAAGCGGACAAAAAATTACCGAGATAAATAGCGATAAATAACTTTTATGCAGACAAAACCTAGTTGGATATATTAAGAAATGGGATTATTTTTTCATTTACTACTACGATTAAGTTACGAGTATTTGGCGTAGCGGAAGCATGCTGTGCAATCCATTCTGAAATAGGGTCAAGAATTACGTGCGTTCGGCTATTTTCGGCAGCGGTCGGAGCGCGTCGGCTATTTTCGGAACCGTTCGGGCTGCCGTTTTAAAATTGGAAAACGCTTTCGTTTCGGCTTTGATGTGAAACAAATGTTGTTTATGTGAGATGGTGCGTTGGTAGAAATGAGTCCAGTTTATTTTGAGGGACTTTTGAAGAAATGAATAGAATGCTGTGAATGTTGAATGGAAGGAACGCGTGAATGCTTTTTTAGATTAATATTTAACAATGAAACCGTTTCATTTGTGGCAATATTTGAGTCTGAAGAGTTTTTATTAAACGCGGCTAAATGTTTTCGTGTTTCACAATGAATTGTAAGCTATACGTTAGTAGGAAAGTAGTTCCTATTAGGAAATCTGTATCTATAGGATGATGTTGGATTGATGATGTTGGATTGATGATACATTTAATAATATAAATAAGCTGGTGTTGTCCCACTGCTGGGCAAAGGTCTTGCTTCACTTTTTCCAGGTTTCTCTATTCTAAGCAGTCTCTGGTTCTTCAAAAAGTAATCTAACTCATCCCGACATCACCGACGAGATCTGCTGCGTCTTCATCTTAAGTTTTAATATACTATGTTTAATATTACATACATACATAAACTCACGCCTTCATTCCCAGAGTAGGGTAGGCAGAGCTACAGAATTACCTACAACTCTAAAAACGTGTTGACAATTCCTCAACCACATTTTGCACAATCGGCTAAGATGTTAACCAGCGTATTATTAACAGGTTGCAAGCCCATCGCCTAACAGTACCACAAGCCTTTATTCCCTTAGTCGCCTCTTACGACATCCACGGCAAGATATGGAGTGGCACTATTCTAACTAGCGGGCCTATTATGGTCGTGTTTATCGATATCGATAAGCGTGGATAAAGCATCTGTCACTTACTGACCAGTATGTTAGTGCGAGAATGACAGATGCTTTCTACATACATAAACTCACGCCTTCATTCCCAGAGTAGGGTAGGCAGAGCTACAGAATTACCTACAACTCTATAAAATTGTTGACAATAAAATTCCGCAACCACATTTTGCACAATCGGCTAAGATGTCTACCAGCGTATTAGTGACAAGCCCATCGCCTAACAGTACTACAAGCCTTTATTCCCTTAGTCGCCTCTTACGACATCCACGGCAAGATATGGAGTGGCACTATTCTAACCAGCGGGCCTATTATGGTCGTGTTTATCGATATCGATAAGCGTGGATAAAGCATCTGTCACTTACTGACCAGTATGTTAGTGCGAGAATGACAGATGCTTTATCCCCCGCGATAAAGGCGACCATAATACGGGCCCAGGCAGCTCGGGTCAGGATGTTTAATATTAAACTAGTAAAAATGACTGCCTCTTAAGTCAGTTACGTTTACTGCCTAAACTACTCGACTGATTCAGTGATCGGAATAGGTAGAGTATATTTACCTAAAGTTCGCAAAGGGACATAATATAGAGTGGTTGCAACCGGGTGAAATATTAATTTATTTCATTGAATTCCGGATTTACGGTATTTTTCTGGTACTAGTCGTAATGCTAAATATACGTTATATTACATAAATAATTAATTAGACACTTATATTAATTAGATACAAGAAATGATTTACAGGCCGCTTTTATCACAAACTAACAGAAAATATCCCGTACTGTGAGTAAATATTACGTATATTTAGCATTACGACTAGTATCACAAAAATACCGGAAATCCGGAATTCAATAAAATAAATTAATATTTCACCCGGTTGTAACCACTCTATTATGTCCTTTTGCAAACTTTAGGTAAATATACTCTACCTATTCCGATCACTGCTGATTATAATAGAATTTAGATGAAACGTATTTTTTCTAACCCTCGCACAACCCAAAGAATCTCGAGAGAATATAACGAGCAGAGTGCACGCGGTCAAAGTTAAAGAACCGAACAGTACACAGGGTGCTCCTAAAAATAAGTCGCTTATTAATTCATCGAGCTATTAAGCGGTAAGCCTCAGCAGTAGCGAGTTTGTTGTAATTTAGCCTTTTTTTTACTTAGTTGCAGGTTTTCTCTTTGAACCAGTTCGGCTAAGAGCGGTAGGTAGGTAGGCAACTAACTTTGCCTTACGTGCTTTTGAGAGCGTTTGTTCACATCGTTTTGTTTGTTTCTTTTAGGCTCAAAAGAGAATTCGTTTAAAAAATCTAATCAATGTTGACTGGTTGACTGGTAGAAAATGTCTTAATGCATTAAGTCAGCCATTTGCACTGTGCAATAAAGTTTGAATAAATAAATAAATAAATGTTTTCCTAGAGTAAAGTTGTTACTCCGAATCATTAGTCAACTTGGCTTACCTTATGAATGAATGAAAAAATACAAGCTATATCAGTATGCTTTGAGATTTCTTATTATCCAAACAAATTCATGGTAATATTATAAATGTGATATTAACTCTGCCTGTTTGTTACGTTGTCACGGCTAAACCACTAAACCGATTTCGATGAAAGTTAGTGTGGAGATAGCTAGTCTCAATTAAAAAAACAAAAAAACCGCCTTCAAAAAGCAAAAAATAACTTCATTTAAAATGGTCGGTAATAGGTCAGTCCAACTGGAGTCTGCTTTTGGTTAAAATACTGTAGGACGCCGACTTCAGTTGGACTGACCTATTACCGACCATTTTAAATGAAGTTATTTTTTGCTTTTTGAAGGCGGTTTTTTTGTTTTTTTAAACTTTTATTTTATTTTATACTTTTTAGTGGTCATAATTATGCTGTTTTGTAGTCCCACTTTAATTACCTAATAAGATTTAATAAGAAACTATAGAACATTGAAATTCAATCTCGCCGCAAGCAACGCCGTGGGAAAGTCATAGTCATATATTTAAACGTACATATGCTTCGTCATAGTCGCTCAACTATCTTAATCGAAATATCTTGTCGCCACCCTTGAAATATATACCGTTTAGGAGTTCCGGTGGCCATCTGTGGTTTTCATCATCAGTTCCACTTTACCAAATAGTGCTTTCCAAGAGCAAATACACGAGTTACAATGAAAAATACCAAAATCGCTATAGGTGTGCCTATAAATTTTGAAGAGTTCCGTCGATTCCTCATGGATTCCATCATCAAATCTTCATTTTGAAAAAAATGGGACCAAATGGGAAGCACCAGCTTTCAAATAAAAAAAGAATCATCAAAATCGGTTCACCCAGTCGAAAGTTCTGAGGTAACAAACATTAAAAAAAAAAAAAAAAAAAACATACAGTCGAATTGAGAACCTCCTCCTTTTTTTGAAGTCGGTTAAAAATGAATATAGGTTACTTTTATACCGGAAAATTTAACAGTTAACGAGAGAATGGCTTAACGACTTCTACGCAGACGGATTCGCGGGTATTACGTAGTAAAGGAATAAATCTGTCATTGCTGTTTAGAGGTATTTTTAATTTAAAGCGCCGGTTATAGTGCAATACCGCGTAAAAATACTTTTTAACACGCCAATCCTTGGGGAGTGTTGACAGTAAGATTGTGTTATTTCCTCGTAAATCATTGTCAGCAAATTTAAAGATACAGTATGATCGTAATTTTGTTGCCAGTATTCTTATATTTTCACAGCCTGTATATAAGAGGGTCGCAGACATACAGATAAGGTATTGAGTACTTTTATCTAACAAAGGGTAAGAGCCCTACCAAACAAACAAAAAGAAAGTAGCCAGAATATTCCAACAGTAATATTCGGATTCCTTTGTAAAAAAGAAAGGGAAATAGTAGTCTATTTGTCAATCACGTTCAAAGGCAACCCAGTCTGACCTTACACTTATAAAGGCTTATCTACAACTTCAAAGTCACAGGAAATTCGATTCTGCTCAGTGGTATATAAGGTTGCATGTGCAGAAGAAGACATTCAACTTTTGCGCTTTTTGTTTTTAAGTTTGCGTGGCGTAGTAGAAATATGCACATATGATTGCGGAAACCTTATAAATAGAAATGCCGAACATGCATAGAATGTTAAATTTACGCATTAACGGAAATAGTGTTTATTATCCGACTGCCGACGAGAAGGTAATGTATTAAACCTGTATGACGAATGCTACACGCTCGATATGTATAGCGATATTAAACGTGATATTTATTTATCTAGTGGAACGAAGTGGTCTCTGCCTACCCCTCTGGGAAACAGGCGTGATTTAATGTATGTATATATTTATCTAGTAATATTTTGGCATACTACACATACGATACGTATCGCGTCAGTACGACGGTAAATTTCATGGAGTACACTCGTGTTTCGTATTACTTTCGTATGAATACTGACGCGATAAATATCGATTAGAGACTAGACGCTCGATATTTATCGACGAAACCGAACCAGAGGCCTTGGGGGTTATTATGACATAGCAATGCAGTTGTTTACGCTGAGAGAAAGGGACAGAGCTATATAACTGCTATAGCTCTGTCCTTTACGCTCAACGTAAAATGAACTGCATAGCTATGTCATAATAACCCCCCTTATTGTCTAAAGCACTCGCAATCACGACCGTTTTCATTTTGAAAATCGAAGGCTTGTCTGCATACAAAACGAAAACAATTGCTCCACTTTGAAGCTGGTTGCGATTGCGAGTGCGTTAGACAATAAGCCCTCTTTTGGATTTTTAGAAATCCAGCGATCCGTATCACGATACGTGATATGCTATACTACACACTCGATAAATATCGTGATCCTGGATTACGAACCAAATATCACGATAAATATCGAGCGTGTAGCATTCGCCTATGCATGTATGGTTGTTTGTTTGTAGAAGCTGAACCGATGGCACGATTTCGATCAACGAGGTTTGTTAATCTCGCCTGGGTACTTTAACAATAAAAAATAGCGGATTTTAATGGAAATCCGTGCGTACTTTATGAGATTATTGCGAACATACAAACAGACAGAGGCGGCGGGGGCTTCGTTTTATAATATTAGGTCCTTACCTATGAAATTAGCGTTTTATATGGAGAATTTTATGAAAACGGTGGTTTTCAAACATTTAATTTTGCGGATTATTTAGTAACCTCAAATGCAAATCAAACAAAATTCTGTCAGGAATATTGGACACTTCTAAGCTATATTATACATATCTTAATTACTTAAAAATAGTTAGCTCCATTAAACTCTGCGTAATTTAAACACTTGAACTCACAGCACATGTGAAGAGTTGAGTTCACACTTTAATTTTAAACACTAAGTAAGAAATTGAACCATATTATTTGTATCTAAAACCTTTTTAACATACTGTATTAATGAAATTTAAAAATAATTTGGAAGTTAAAATTGAAATTATTTAATAAATTCCGTACGAAATAAAACACGTAAAAATAACGCCAATTTCATAGGTAAGGACCCAATATTATGTAGCGATGAGAGTAATCGAACTATACTTTACACATATAGTATCAATATTTTTCCTTCATTGTATAACAAAGTCTTATAAAACACTTACTTCCCATCGGCTTTATCTAACGTGTATATATCCATTCTTATCCCGTTGTAAGTGTCACTATAAATCCGGGCAACATCAACGACAGAGATTCGGGACCGATCGGCTATTTCCGTAAGTGCTCGTGCTTGGGACACTGTTTTAAGGCTTGTGCACACAAAGGACGGGACTCTACGTGAGAGGGTCTGTGGATGATGATCTTTTTAAACCGAGAGCTGTGTTTTTGTAATGGTAGAACCTTTGAAGCCGGTTGCCATTGCGAGTGCGTTAGACAATAGCCCCTCTGGACCCAGAGCAATTGTTTTCATTTTGTATGCAGACAAGCCTTCGATTTTCAAAAAAAACGATCGTGATTGCGAAAGCGTTGGACAATAAGCCCTCTGTACTGAATTAAGTGCTTTGTTTTTTTTAAGTACGAGGTGAGATTTTTGTTAATCCTTAGGCAGGCTGCGTTACGTTCTGAGCATTCTCAGTTTGATGGCTTAAGTTGATGCAATGCAGGGTGTACTTACATTTTTAGTTGATTATAAGTATGTTTTATTTTCTTATTATTACAGCACCGCTGGCCTATTGCCTAACGCACTCGCCATCGCAATCGACTTCAAAGTAGAACAATTGTTTTCACTTTATATGCAGACAAGCCTTAAATTCAAAATGAAAACGATTGCGATTGCGAGTGCGTTAGGCAATAGCCCCTCAGATGGTTCCTCCCTGACATTTTACAAAAAAAATGCATTCGAATGTGTTTGTATTTAACGCCCAACTACCCCTACTGTGTTAGTAGCCGTATCCTGTTTGAGTAGCATAGCACGTTCCAAACTCAAGTTACGAACCGCACATCGTGTGCGCTGGCCTTTACACGTCAGGCTTTCTCGATTCTTTCCGTGAGTTGCGCAAATAACATAGATTGGGATCGCTGTATTGCGATTGTGGGAAGACCGTATAAAAACTACATAGCGGGATTACAGGGTATTGATTCTGTCAAAAGCAAAGGTGAGCAAATGCAGGAGTGAAGTCCAAGCGGCGAGTTTAAGTAGTTCCGTCAGAGCGAGCAAAAGACATATTAGCGCGTGCATTCTCAATTAGGCAGCCTTATACGTTCGAGAAGCCATGCTGCCAAATTGAATACACGCGCTGAAATGTGTTTTGTTCGCTTTGACGGGACTACTTAAACTCGCCGCTTGGACATCACTCCTGCGTTCACTCACCTTTGCTTTTGAAAGAATCACTACCATGCACACGTAAAGTTCGGACCGCGGGAAACGCCACGCGCGCCGTGCCAATCTTGGTTCCGAACCGTAGTACGTGTAAATGCAACTGTAATAGTAAAATAGTAAAAAATGTACGGTTTGGAACTATTGAGTGCGCTGGCCTTTACACGTAAGGCTTTCTCGATTCTTTCCGTGAGTTGCGCAAATAACATAGATTAGGATCGCTGTAGTGCGGTTGTGGGAATACCGTATAACAACGAAATGGCGGGATTACTGACCGTGTTGGGTTGAAATTGTTGAAGTTCATAAGCAGACCTCAGAAAATACGGGGCAAAATTTAATGTCAGCTAGGGATCGCCTATATCGATAAACCCAATTAGGATAGACCAAAAAATATATTCACGTTTTTTGCATTCTAATTCGAAAGAATAGGTAATTTTAAGAGACCAGTTTAATTATTTTTGTATTTGACCCAATAGTTTTGTTTTAATATCTTTATTTATTTAGCTGACATTTTATGGATGACATGATTATTTTAAATTTGCGTTGGGATTTCTAATAAACTACAACAATTAAATGATATCTAATGATAAAAAGTGATTGTAATAGTGTATTAAAATATAGTATTTCAAGCGGTTTTCGGCTAACGCGTAAGATACACCTAGCAGGGCTTCAAGCCGAAAACGAAAGTCAAACAAAGGTTAAATATACTTTTGTCGAAATATCCGAAATAGATAAATATTTGAAAAACTTAATAATGTAGAACGGCTTTAAAATCCCATTCCTCGAAATGGTTTTCGAATTAGAGTAATTGTAAAAATATGAACAATCCCAATTATCGATGCTTTTCCCATACCTATACTAGCGTTCGACCCCAGCATTGTTTGTAAGTGTGTGTGTGTACTATATATTACTGACTTCTAAAAGAGCCCTCATGTGGTCAATTTACTGAATAAATATTGAATTTTGACGCTGTAAATTTCAACATGAAATCGCATTATAATAATGTTTTACTAAGTAAGTATATTAGTCACTTTCCAGTAGCTCGCCACTTACGTCACATTACAAAATCCAACGCGGAAATCGCAACACTTCACGAATGTATTTAAATGCACTTATGCACACTCTGCTGGGCTCCAAGCGCAACTTAGTAAATGCAAATGCATTTCATGCAAGTGCATTCAATGCAAGTCGTTTCTAGCTGTATCGGGATCGGGATGCAATACAAATGGGAACTCTTCGCACGTTTCGCTGCATGAGGTGGGAAAGATTCGAGATTTTATTTGAAATGTATCATGATACGTTTTATCACTTTGCTCCCTGCTTTTTAAGACTATATTTAGGGGGAAATCTAGGTAATCTAGGTAAGCCAACATGTTCACCCTTGATATATTACTTGTTATGAATGGGTCCAATTCAAAACTGCTGCGTTCATGTAAAAATCGTTTACCGTTACCTTCACGTATATATACCTAAGTAGCGTTTCTATTCGTTTCTTTTTTTAACCAATCGTGTCACTGGTAGATGACGTGATACGAAAAGTCACGTGATCTACCAGTGACGCGATTGGTTAAAAACGAGACGAATAGAAACGCTAGTTAGCGTAGTGCATCTTAGCAGCGCCCTCTGGCCCCAATGGGGTAGGCAGAGACTACACTGAAAAAAATAATTGGTCGCTTCTAGCAAGCTTGTGATTGTTGTGCATAAGCGCCTTGATTCCATACGAGCCTGACAAGACGTTAGATACTTCAACTACGATGTTAGTTGAATCACTCAAGAAATTGCTGTTGTTACTATCAGCTTTGGTTGATATAACTAATATCTTAACTATTGTATTTATTCTTTCTCTGAAAATCTCTCTTTGTTGGCTCTCATTTTTTTGAGTGTATGGAACACACAAACATACAATTTTCCTTTCCTCTATATTCTTTAACCTCCTCGTCCACGTACATCGGTTTCGGGTGCTTTTAATTTTTCCCTTATTCGCTAATGTCGAATCTGATCACTGTCTAGGGCGTCCCTACCGAAATCGTTTACTTATCTATATTTCTTTGGGGACTGTACTTTCTCGGGGTAAAATGTAGCATGCATCGGGATAAAAGGTATGGGCAAATACAAACCTTCATGTCTTCATCCCCAGAGTGGGGTAGGCAGAGCTACAGAATTACCAACAACTCTAAAAAATTGTTGACAATTCTGTAAACACATTTTGCACAATTAGGCTAACTTGTGACAGGTTGCAAGCCCATCGCCTAACAGTACTACGAGTACAAGCCTTTTATCCCTTAGTCGCCTCTTACGAGAAATAACGAGGTACGAGGTATAGGCAAAAAAAAATGTGACTAACCCGATTTTTCGTTTCTGAGTCTTGGATGTTTTCTACTTATTTCAGTATATATTGCTCTAAATTATAAGTATGTTTATTGTTGTCTAGTTCCCATAGTAGAAGCCTAGAGCTTAGTTTTGAACTAGGTTAATTTGTGTTAGATAGTCTCCTGATTTATTCATTTCTTTTCTATAATTTTAGCAAATGTTTGTGTGCCGAATTCGTCCATATTTGTCAGCTTAACGAATTTGGACGTTTAGCAAACAAATATTCCATATTCTTTATTAACACAATGTATACTTTTATCCCGGAAAATTTAACGCTGCTCCCATAAGGGAGAAAGCGATACTTAAACTACTTCAACGCGGATCGGAATGCAAATAATATTATAACTGGTTTTAACCGGTTATTTGCATAGAAAAATGGTTAATAACCGGTTAAATTGCATTCTCTAGTCGCGAACCAAATCTAGTTGGTTCATACTATTAAAACCCAATATCACCCCGCGCCCGCCATCCCCGTTTTGGCCTAATCGGGCAAAAACTGGGCTACAGACGTTCACACTCCATTTGGCAGCACACTCCGGCCCACTGGGCCAGAAACATTGCATCCAGTGGCGATCGTCCTGTACTTATATTATACGTTTTCACGGATTTACGGGAAATGGGTTATATTGGTACTGAATAGAGATTGTGGCTCTTACATTGGTAGTGTAATGAGCGTTAAAAATTAACTATAAGACTGTTTCTTTTTCTTTCAATGTGACTGCAGGATTTCATATTTTGAATTAATATTGTGGTGACAGAGTTACTAAAAAAAAAACCGGCCAAGTGCGAATCAGACTCGCGCAGGAAGGATTCCGTGCCAATATCTATAAAAAATCACGTTTGTTGTATATTTTAAGGTGAACATACAACTAAATATTCTGTGAATATTTCAAGCGTATAAGCGGTTGCCGTTATTCATATCGAAAAAAAAACGGCAAAAAATGACGTTTGTTGTATCGGAACCCCCGTGAAATATTTATTTAATTTTACTATTTATTTTTAAAGTGAACGTACAACTTAATATTCTGTGAATACCTATTTCAAGCGTCTTCCTATTGCCGTTATTAATATCGAGCAAAAAACGGCAAAAAAATAACGTTTGTTATATCGGAGCCCCCTTAAATATTTATTTTATTCTGTTTTTAGTATTTGTTGTTATAGCGGTAACAGAAATACATCATCTGTGAAAATTTCAACTGTCTAGCTATCAGGGTTCATGAGATACGGCTGGTGACAGACAGACAGACAGACAAACAGTGGAGTCTTAGTAATAGGGTCTCATTTTTACCCTTTGGGCACGGAACCCTAAAAAGCATACAGGTTAAGTCAATATTTTACTTATTTACAACTTAATTGGCGCTCGGAGCCGCCATTAAATTCCTGTCAACGAGCTCAAGCGCACGTTGATTAAAAGCCAACTTGTTTTCGAAACTATATTGGTTTTTAAAAAGCGATCGTTTTTATTAACATCAGTTTTTGTGTTGTTTACGAATAAATAAAAACAAAGTGGAATAGAAGTCCTGTACAAAATGTTGTTTCATTTTATTTTAATTACGGAATGTGTAATTTTTTATGATAACTATGGTGTTTATGTATGAAATAAAAGGCTTTGTTTTGTAGGTTATTATTTATTTAACGTTTATAACATAGAAACAAGTAGGTACAAATAGTGGACTTGATGCCTAACGGCTATCTCTTTCAGTCGACCTAGGTATTTTATTTCTTATTTCCTGATTTTCAGTCTTTTTTTTAATAATTTATTATTGAACAAAAATAGTTTAATCTGTCGAGCCGTTTAAAGAAAGTACTTGGAACTTCGTAACTTAAATTCTACTTTGTAACTTTGTAAGCTTACTGGGGTATTTAACACTAGCAAGGTGTTAAATACCCCAGTAAGCTAATTTTGTTGTATCCTTAAACATACAAACATCGAATTCAGCATGATTACAAGTACAAGCGCTGAAAAAAAATATTAAAATATGGTCAAGTGGGAGTTGGGCTCGCGTTGATTTGATTCGAAACCGAATTAAAGTTGAAATATAATATTACCTACTGTAGGGCAGTACGGAACCCTCGGTGCGCGAGTCCGACTCGCACTTGACCTTTTTTCATCCCACTCACTTGTCAGTAAACAAGGGCGTATTTATTACGCTTCGATAGAACTTCTGTTTACCTGGAACAAACAAGGAAAGCATATTAACGTTGGCCACGGAAGTTTTCAAATAAATCAAATTTCAATAGAAAATCAAAACAATGCGCTTGAAAAAATCACTATGTGTATTCACATATATTCACATAAAGTTCCAACTTTGATTAAACTGTCTAAGATTTAATTTGCTCCAAATAGAGACGAACACATAGCGAATTTTGCACGCGCAGTGACGAAATTACATTAGGTACGACAAAAGAGGTGAACAACTACCCATTTTACCCCCTAGATCAGAGGTTCCCAAACTTTTTTTTCTCATAGACCACTTTCAAAAGTTAACTAGTTTTGGTAGACCCCCTTCACACACCACATTTCTACCATATTCCCAAAACTCGGCAAAAAATTTGAAGATTACGTCGTCGAGTCTCCTGTGGATCCCTGGGGGTCCACCTGGACCACTTTGGGAACCCCTGCACTAGATTAATTGGGTATATACTCAGGTCCTCAACATCATCATTACAGCCGACAGAAGTCCACTGCTGTCCACTGCTTGTTGGCTCTCCCAAGGTTTGCCACGAGGACCGGTCCTGCGCCACTTATGCATCTATCGTTTTCTCGCAACCGCCGCCACGTGTCGTCTGTACCCACGCTACCCAGGTAATTAGATAATAGATACATATTAGGTAAAAATCATATTGTCTTTGGCCTGGGCCTCTATTCAACACGGGAGAAACAATATGGTTTTTGATCCGTTTACGTATTGTCACCGTTTTGATAGCTCTTATTTACTTGACAGTAATGGCGTCTGACGTCATAATCAGGGGTCGGATTTTTCATCGCATGGTGAGATGAAAGAAAACTGTGGAGTCGATATTAAAGCTAAATTTTAATTCATATTCATACTCATTCATTTCATTAAGAACGAAATTAAATTATAAATAAAATAAGTCATATGAGTAGAAATAAATTATATCGTAAATAAAAATAAAATAAAATATTACTTTTTTTTACCGCAACAAAGTAGTCTGAACCAAACAAAAGATTAACTAATTTGATATAGTTACAGGGTAAATGTAACCCTTTACCAAGCAAAAGGCTTAACACTTCCCAAATCATACTACATAAATAATTTTAATTACATTCAGTAAGATTAATTTTCGATTAACATTTTCGATCTGTCAACCTGCACAAGGAACAAAAGTATTACGGGACTAAGAAAATTGGTGAGTATGAGTATGAATATGAATTAAAATTTAGCTTTAATATCGACTCCACAGTTTTCTTTCATCTCACCATGCGATGAAAAATCCGACCCCTGGTCATAATAATACCATGACAGGTCAACTATGATATAGTTTATACCGTCGGAAATAGAGGCGCTGTTTTGATATTGTTTTGACGTCAGCCGCCATTACTGTCAAGTAAATAAGAGCTATCAAAACGTTGACAATACGATAACAGGTCAAAGACGATATGAGCCGGGATCGGAGTTTTCATAGCACGGTAAGACGAAAGAGAGCCTGTGGAGTGAACATTAACATTAAAATTAAGCTCTTACTCATACTCATACTCATTTGTTTATTTAATTGCAATATTTAATTTTATTATAAATATGTATAATGACTTTCACTTTTAATATCATGACATTGTGAGATTAATATAGTACCTACATGATAATCATTTTGTTTAAAATTGTAATCATTAATTACTTAGCTTAGCAGCTTTACCCAGGGGCTCAGGACGACTATAAAAGCATATTGGAATTAAATAAACAAATGAGTATGAGTATGAGTAAGAGTTAAGTTTTAATGTTAATGTCGACTCCACAACTCTCTTTCGTCTTACCGTGCTATGAAAACTCCGAACCCTGGATATGAGTTTTACCGCCGGAAATAGAGGCTCAGGTCCCACTCACTATCAGGTGGCCTGTATGCTCGTTTTCTTTCTACACACCATTTTCTAAAGCGATATAAAAAACAGAAACTCTACTAACAATCAACCCAAACTTTCCCAAACTCAAATATGCAACCACTAGTGACCTGCCCCGCTTTGAGAAGAAACAACAAATTATATTTCCCATATTTTATGCAACGCGTCAGAATTGGAAAAGAAGGGGGTCAAAGGGGAAAGGGTAAACTAGGGGACAAAATTTTCGCATTACGTATTCAACAAGCAGTCCTAATTTGGTCGGTCTGAGGGCGAGGGAGATGGCAGGATATCACGATAGTTTAAATGTCATACGCGGTTTTCTGGTGGTTTGCTAGATTGCCTTAGAGAATAATTAATAAAATACAGTGTAATCTTGGATTATGTAGGTACGGTCACGAGCGTTAATTTGGGACCCATTTCAAGAAAAATATGCTTGAAGTCGTCAATGTCATTAGAGATGTCAAGTCATTTGTAACTTTTAGGAAACTCAACCTTATTGATGTAAAATGTCAGATTGACTTTGGACCTAAGGTGGGGACCTACCAAATTTAATCTCGTGACTGTACTCAAAATATGATAACAATGAATTAGTTGTGATATTAGCTAAAAAATATTGTTTTTATCGTTGGATCGTATTTATACAATACGTGCAGTTGTTTTGATTTAAAAGTTAATATAAGCAACAGTTAAAGATTGTCAGTAACCATAGGTTAATGCCGAATACTTAACAGACGATTAGAATGTAAGCAGCTGTCAAAATGTATGAATTAACAGTCGATTAACGTTGACTAACATTTAGGGCCGAGTTCACCAACAATTAAACGGACGGTTAGCAGTTTAACGGTTGTCAAATGTATTGACTAACAGCTGATTAGGACTTAACCGTCTGTTAAATTGGTTGGTGAACTCGGCCCTTAGCATCGTTTGGTGAAATTGGTACCTACTATATCTTCTGAAAAATGTTTTACCTACATTTTTGATCCGATTTAGCAAACTATGCAACGTGCAAAAACACCTTTGTTGTCCTCTTTTTTACAATTTAGAACATTAAAAGATATTTAAGGTTTCTAAATAAGTCACTTTAATTGTATAAACCTATCCAGAATATGAATTCCAAAGGTTAACCCCCTTACTTATAAATGTGGAATAACCTTGGAGTAGAAAGTTTTGTCTTTATCCGTCAAATTCAAATGTCACAACGACAGGTAAGGACGAAACATGGCATAGCTACTCCAAGGTTATTCCAAGTTTATAAGTAAAGGGGTTAGAATTTATGTTTAGTTTATCGTAGAGTCTTTAATAAATAACAAAGTCATCTCATAACAATAAAGCTTTCCAATAACGCCTTATTCCAAAGCGCACCTGAACGAAATTAATATAAAAAATGAAGCTGCAAAAACATAAATACCATCCGGTATCATTGCAGGAAAGACCGCAGTTTTAATATTTCAGCTGAACGGGCGGATCAAAACGAAGGCTTAAGGGAAGGCTTTGACATTATAATTGCTCTTTTTACCAAACTGTGCAATAAGGAAGGCAATGTTTTTATCTGGGCCTCTATTCTACACGATAAAGCCATATTGCCTTTGACATGTTATCGTATTGTCACCGTTACGTTAAGCAATATGCTTTTGCTTAGTGGAATAGAAGCTCTGAATGTTCAAATTTTTTTTTCCTTTGGATATGCTGGTAGATTAGGTGAATAAGATGTCATTAGCCAGAACTGTCACCGGGATTTTTATTTTAATAAGCTTTAAATTAAATACGACGCATAACGTAAAATCCTGCTCATAGGGTAAATCCGGGATAGATGCCGCAAAGGGATAGACGCCTATTTTTTAAAAACCTAACTTCCCAAATTTGCAGCAAAGAATTAATAGTCTACATAGGGAGCGCAAGGGCCATACCCTCGGTCCCCCGCAGGCCATCGTGAGGACCGGACGCGTCTCGGTCGTGTGTGTCAAAATCTCCGCGACGAGCGCAAAAAACGCCTCGAAAATTAAAACGTAAGTATTTGCAGTTTCATAACTTTATAATTAGTATTAACTTCTGTTCTTTTTTTTGTTATATCAATATACTGGTTTATTAAGTGTACAACTAAGTGTTAATTATCGCTCTTTTGTATTTAGTTTAGATAAAAAATAAAAAGGCACCTATCCGTATCAAAAAGGATACTCGCCCCGATTTTTGTGGGTATACGTGCCTTTGGGGCGTCTATCCCCCCTATATAATCTCAGTATATATTTTTATTTTGTTTATGTTTTGTTATACTTTTTATTCTTTTTACAATCGATTTCTATCGATAGGTTTCTATGTTCTACTAAGAGTCCATACTTACAAATTATCCTTATATTTTATACTTATTTTATTCCATAGGGCATCTATCCTACACCATATTTTTTACTTAGTTTATTCCAAAGGGCATCTATCCTACACCACAAGCATCTATCCTTCTTAAAAGTTTCATAGTGGGGCATGTATACATATAGGTAGGCATCTATCCTAAAAAAAAGGGGTCTGCGAAAACTCAATTTCTACACAATCAGTAATTATTAGGTAAACAAAAACTAGTCGTAATGAAAGATTAAAGACCAAACTAGCTATATCGAAAGGAAATATTCATGGAAAATTGATAGTTTTGAAATTATGAGGCCTTTTCAAAAAGTGTGGCATCTATCCCGGTTTTACCCTACATATATCCGTAAAATTCTGCACTTCAAAAGCAAAACGCGGTATAAGTTTTTGATAACTGACAAAATGTATGGAATTGACGTAGGCGATCGATCAATGGACACATGTGTGTGACGTGTATAGTGTGTGTGTGTGTGTGTGCTGCAGTGGGGTTCCGGCTTAATACCTCATTAAAATCATACCGCAACCGCATATTTCAATATCTGCATGTCGCATTTCTCCTGCGGTTTAAGGCCTATCGTTATATTTCACATTTCGAATATGATTATCGCTTTGAAAAAACCTCGTATCTCATATTTCGTGAAGTACGATTTTAAACTTAAACATGAAGGGAATTAAGTTCAAAGTCACATCTCGAAATATCAGATACCGTAACGATATATTGGCTTGTATATATTTTTAAATGAGCATCAATAACTAACCTAACTTAATTTATAAAAAACAAACCGACCAGCCGCCGAGTTAATATTTTAGTCGCCACCTTAGTATTATTGTCAATCGATTTATTATTTGACTCTAGCGAGTACGTTATATCTGCCATCGTAACGAAAAAGGGCACAACAACCATTTTTTTTAATTGAGACTCTGAAGCTTAAACAGCCATTCGCAGTCACAAGATTTCAAATCGTCGGTGATCCGCAATGCCACACGTAACGAAAATTAAATAAGGTGCAAAACACACCTTAGCAAGTATTTCAGTAAAGTACATTTTACAACTCCTTGAATTTGTTAGTTACGCGGTATTGCACACCGACGAAATGCGTTTTTTACCCTGTGTACAGTCGAGTTCATAAATATGTGTACACGTTAGTACCTTGTCTATTTAATGACATGATTAAACTGCCATTTACGAATTGTCACAGCGATTAAAGTGCCAAGGTATTCATATATTTACGAACTCGACTGTACGAAGACGGTATGCCTCAACGCTAGTCATTTATTCATAGACCATCTACAACAATAGAATACAGACGTCTATCAAACTAATTGGTTATTTGGTCAAAGGCCAGCACAACACCCTCTCACTATAACACAGTGGCACAGATTATAAACAGTGTTCGTCTTCAAACATCGATATATTAACGGCCGCTTGCATGCGCAATAGGGAATAAAAAAAGGAGTGAAAACCAAAGTACAATTAAATAAGACCTCAGATTTGTTAGTTGACTGGTAGTGATTAACTTAAATCTTTTAGTCCGCCATTTGTACTGTAATTTAATGTACAAAAACTTTAAATAAATGACGTACAAGTGAGCATCTGTCTATGCCGTGAATATTTACTCAGATTTCCATTATTTAAAGGTACTTTTCATCTTTATAATATTTCTTATATATACATATATAAACGTCTTCCGGACAGACAACGCACAGATCAAACAGCCGGACTTAGGGACCTCAAATTGGGAAAGAATATATTTGAAGTTTCCTAGGGTGCCCTAAAAAAAAAACATTTTTTCGAAAATTGGGGAGATATGCGAAGAAATACGACTATTGGAAAATTATACGCGTACAAAGTTGCCTGCCCGCGACCCAAAACCTGAAGGGCTAGACAAGATGCATTACGCTCACCAGCGTTTCTTTTCTATTCGTTACGTTTTTAAACAAATCGCGTCACTGGTAGATCACGTGACTTTTCGTATCACGTCATCTACCAGTGACGCGATTGGTTTAAAAACGTAACGAATAGAAACGCTAGTTAGCGTAATGCATCTTGGCTAGGGCCTATTTAAGTAACATTGTAATTGCTACCTTCTCGAGTTAGCTATAGGGTGCCTTTTATATTAGGTGTTATGTCCTCAAGCGTAAACCTGGAACTCAGGAGGCTAGACTCATCAACAACTACAAGTTTGACCCAAACCGCTTTCGTGAGATAAAACAACTGAGGCTCTAGACAAGATGCATTCGGCGTTCGTTACCGATATCAATAATGTATAGGATTGACGTAAGCTGTCAGACGGTCTCGTCGAGCGCCAACGTCAATAACGACTTGACAGAAGCGCGTGGAGCTAGAGTCAGCCCACAATAACTTTGCACAAGATTTTAAACGGCAACCCATAAAATACCCTTATAATCTGTGTTCTTTCATGTCACTCAAACATGACATATTGGTATTACGTGAATATTTTGTCGAGGATTTTTTAACGATTCCTATTTTCAAAATGGATAAACCTATTAAAAGTGGAGTTCGAGAACTTATACTCAAGATGATAACTCATTTCCAAAATGTAAAAGAAGAAATGGAGTCCGTCCGTAAGCAAAAGGAGCAATGTTTACATAAAATTCTAAACTCTACGAGTAAATTCTTGATATTTTATTACTGCGTTCTGTGTTATTTTATATTAACCCCATGAATTAATATTCTATTATGAAAAAATAACATATTAACGAAATGATTAGGCTAAGATGATGTTATTTTATTATAATACTAGCTTCTGCCCGCGACTTCGTCCGCCTAGATGTCGATTACAGTTATTCCCTCGGGATTTTTAAAATATTCTGGGATACAAAGTAACACACAAAAATTCTCGTTTATATTATTAGTAGGATTGTATTTTAACTTGTTCAATTTCTTTAAGGTGAAATTGTTTGAAGCTGTTCATACTACAACACGGACTTCAATCGCAAATTATGTACAGAGCATAAATAGAACTGGACAAATTGGACCTGCCGTATGTTATAAATGCGCAAAGTAATAATGACAGTGAGCAGTATGATGACAGTGAGGTTGAAACAGGAGAAGGGTTCGGAGAAGTTGAAGTTCAGGAAGAACAGTATGAAAAAGTGGAATTTTTAGACTCAGATATCTCATTTATTTATTGATTAAACATGTCAAAAAATCTTTTGCATTGTATTAAATAAAAACAAAGTATTTGATTCAGGAATCAGGGACCGCTTTGGACTATGTTGAAGTGACACTGTAAATAAAATCATATGAAGTCTCTAACGTTTTGATTACTTACGTCATGACTCAGTCCAAGTGGCCTGCGAACCAAATTCTTTGACTGTACCTCATGCATGTAAGACCTCAACTTATAAAATTACCCGCTGACATACATGCATTTTTGCCTGCGACCTTGTCTGTGTAGAATTGGTTCATAGCGTTTCATTGGGAACTGCCAAATTATCCAGGATAAAAAGCAGCCTATGTCCTCTGGGACTCAAACTATCCCTATGCCAAAGTGCAGCAGTTTATGTAAGCGACAACCATACTTTCGCATTTATAAATAATATACTAGCTGTTGCCGCGACTCCGCCCGCGCAGGTAATCGTGAAATATTTTTTGAAATCGGTCCAGTAGTTTTTGAGTTTATCGTTACAAACATACAAAAATATAAATCTTTCCTCTTTATAATATTAGTGTAGAAGTAAGGATCCAGTATGCATATACATACTTCCATAGGAGTGTATATCATAGTTTCGACTACGTACTCTCGGAATATCATGCTATCGAATGTTCGTTGGCTCGACTGTTACCGTACATAATAATTAGAGCTATACTTGTAAGTATCAAAACGTGTTGTGTGACTAAAAATCAGTATTGCCATAAACAAACTTATGATTTCTACTATTGTCACCTCATTGCAGAGTTATTGTGGGATGATTCTAACCCCATGTGCTTCTGTTTAGTCCACCAGAGTAAATCTCTTTAACCGAACAATTGTCCTCGCGTGTGATATCCATGTACTTGTTTCTCTAATAAGTCCATGGCGATTGTCTAAAACTCGATCCTGGCGAAATACACCTTGTTAAAACAAGGAGTGAAAGCCTTTAATTAAGAAAAAAAAAACGTCAATAACATACATTTTGTCAGTTTTCGAAAATCGTTTACGTTAGCGTTAAGAAACTTGTACCTATACATATAGTACGTATTCGCAATGCATGTACCTGATGACCGCATCAGGTCGATTGAGCAAAACCATGTGTTAGTTATTAATAACCGTTTGAGAGATGCTCCGTATTTAATGTTCGATCTACATAAATCTCAGTTGTGTTCGATTTGTATGCAGAAGTAATTGATAAGCGAGAGAATTAAGAACACGCGGTCACTTAAAATAGAACTGGTACCGTACACAACTATCTATTTGACAAACCAAAGACTGTATCATCACTGTTTTCATCGTATGTATTTATGATGTACATACATTTTTTTTTTAAATAATTAGGGATTTAACTAAGTTTTCTACACTTTTAAGATCTCCAATTGCACCGGTTATTCTCTCTTAACCATGTGATTCACTGGTAGAGAATGCCTTCAGAGCAATATCTTTACTTAGTGTAACATTTCTGAAATCGCCCTTGAATTATGATGAGTTTTGGTTTAGTTATCTAATTTTTATTTTAAATCAACCCCTGATTCGGAAAAACGGAGGAATACGAATTCTACGCATCCAAAACCACGGGCATTATCTAGCATTAAGATAAACCTTTCCGTATAAAGGAAAAAAATGGCGGAACTTTTAACAAAACTACCAAAGCGTGCGTGGCTGGCATACTACATAGTTGAATTATGCCGGATAGTGCCTGCATGCCGAAACGTAAGGATATGGCCGTGGGATGGTTCCGTCCGTAATTTATTTAGTAGGTAAATTACCCCGTATTGCTATTTGACTAAGAAGAGTAACTCTCGTATTGATAAATTGATAAGCTGTGATTGGTAATGTTATCTGTGTTTTGCTTATTTATAATGCCGTCAAAATGTCAAACTTTACACACAAACTGCCGCACTCGAGACGTCAATTAAATTTAATGCTTGTTTAGTGACGTGTTGTCTTATTCTATTGCTATAGCAAAGAAAGTGACAGCAGCAACTTTAATCAAGCATTAAATTTAATTAACGTCTCTGAATGCGGCAGTTAAACACAGTTTTATATAAGATACATTCGTTGCTTTTTAAGAAAGTCTCTTTATATCTTATCAGTGGGGTCCTTTCGGATACACTTCGACCTTATGGAATCTTTTGTTTAATTACCCCTTTTTTTCTTCAGAACTTACACCCGTATTCACAAACAATACTTAAGGGATCCTTCACTGAGTAAACGCACTGCGTTCAATACAGCTTTGTGATTGGTCCTTTTTGACCGACTTTTTATTTATAAGACGATTTGAACCACCCTGTGCGTTCCTGAGCACTGTGATCCTCATAGTGACGTTTGTGAATACGGGTGTTATACTTAAATACATAGAAAACATCCATGACTCAGAAACAAGTATTCGCGCTCATCACAAAAATATCTGCCCTTACCGGGATTTGAACCCAGGACCGCTAGCATCTTAGGCAGGGTCACTACCAACTAGGCCAGCGCGTCGTCGATATGTGGGAGCCGGAGAAGTATAACTCTTTGTATAGCAATCATAATTAAGCACACTACGCAGCGTCTTTTACAGTCTTGAGCTCTCGAATGCAATTTTGGCAAAAGTAAAAGATGCATCTCTTTCAATATCGTTCACACGTCTATCTTATTATCTCTGTTTCACTATCACACACTGATAAAAATAATTGGTGCTTCTAACAAGATTGTGACTGTTGTGCATAAGCGTCTTGATTCCATACGAGTCTGACAAGACGTTAGATTCATCAAGTAATATGTCAGTTGAAGCACTAAAGAAATTGCTGTTGTTACTATCAGCTTTGATTGATATAACTAATATCTTAACTATTGTATTCATATTTTGTCAACTAAGAGAAAATCACTCTTTGCTGGCTATAATTTTTTTGAGTATACGTTATCTGTCAGTCCGTTTCATGCATTATTACAAATATGTAGAACAACGTAGTGGCGACGACGCAAAGCATAGGCAACACTTATATAGCATTCCTTTAACGCTAGTACTTTCACTTGAAACTTAGGGCAGCATATCTGTAAAATGCAATCAAGTTACTTAAACAAATTGGCTACAATCAAAGCAAAATCCGTCTGAGAATATCTCAAAAAAAAAACAACGTAGCTACGTTCATAAATACACCATTAAAATGCAATTCGATACGCAATCTTAAGAGCATGACTAATTGAAAAGCAATAACGTTGAGGTGATTCATCAACGTTTCCGACGTGAATTGAGTTATTCGTCGTTATTTGCCAATTCATTGATTACGTTTCAATATACATTTGTTATTTTTGAAAAGCTCCGCGTTGGAATGTAAGAGTGAAAAGATTTCCTGTGCAAAGAATCAACGTTTATAAAATATAAATGATAATGATACTTAAATGATAAAATGATAAAAATCTTTATTTACTAACAACATTGAACTTATAAATATGACGGAGGCCCCTACACTAGACTCTGGGCCTGTATCGCGGAAACCAGTTCCATTTTAAAAAAGAAACACGTACGTATTTATACATTTAAATCACTTAATCCGAAAAACTTAAAACAATTATTGATGTTATTTAAGAGACGAGAAACAACTTTAGTACCTTGTCGCTTTAACATCTTTGTCAGATTAGTGCAGCCGTTCGACAAATCACGCAATTAAGTATGCAGTTACTTTAAAGCCGACCTACTTACATACATAATTTGTTTAAAAAGAGGTTTACTACTATTACTACACTATATAGTAATACCAGTTAAATTATGTCTAATACAGTGGTTACCAACCATTTCTAGTCCAACCACCCTATTGAAGAAAAAAAACGGACAGAATGACATGGCGAAACTATTGTTGAATACGGAATCCTAAGAACGTCTGTGATAGTTTTTAACCCTTGACCAAAAGAGGAAATTAAATAGTTGAACTTATCACCCCCCCCCCCCTTTATCTCTAGGATTCAGCACGATACCGAAATAATTAGCCACAACACTAATTTTCAGTAGGACTACAAGCACTTACTAGTATGTATAATTATGTATAAAATGAGGTAATACAGTTTCATCTATTTCCCGTCAGTGCCACTTTTTACAAACATCGCATGGTTTAGGAACAACCCCATACGCTTGTCACGTCTCCGTAAATTGAATATACCAGGCGACGCGTGCCTTGTGTCTCAAGTCTTGACGATTACAAACGGTCGTAGTTGACGACTTGTCCGTCAACTAGTCGGGTTCCTTGTTCGAATGTAGTTTTCGCTGCAAAGCGGAAAAAATATGGATTAGGCTACGAGTGGCTGCGAATGCTTTATTGGTATGTAGGAATTACTGAAGCTTCCGAAAAATAATTTTGCTTATTTCTTAAAAACAAAATAAAAATCCAGTCAAGTGCGAGTCGGAATCGTGCACCGTTTCCGTAACACCGCACAGTAGGTATTATTATTTGAATTCGAGCTCAAATCGAATCAACGCGAGGCCAACTCACACTTGACCATTTTTTTATATTTGCTGTTTTTCTTCACATGATGGTGATGATTATAAAATTTCCCTTCAGCCTAAACTAATTCATCAGCTTCAATCAATATTTCCAATACCATCAAAACGGACCAACTATTTTAAGACCAAAACGGTTTAAACGATTTCGGCAAAGAATGCCGTAACTCCACTTAAACCTTTTACCCATTCGAGCAAGCAGCACGGCCCATTTATCAACTCGTATCGAAACCATCGAAATAATTCGAGTTTGATGGAGTTTCCGGCTCATTACCTCGGCGTTAGGAGGCCGCAACTTAGGGTGCGGCTCCACTGGGGCGGAGACTAGCGGAGCGGAGAGGAGACGTGTAGGGATTGACCAATCATCTTAGTTGAAATTCACATCTCGTCTCCAGTCCGCTTCAATGGAAACAGTCAAGCGGAGATGAGCGGAGCGGAAAGGAGACGTGTAGTAATCGACCAATCATATTAGTTAAAATCCACATCTCGTCACCGCTCCGCTTCAGTGGACACAGTCAAGCTGAGACGAGCGGAGCGGAGCGGAGAGGAGAGGAGACGTAACTGCATTACTACATTGTAATCACTCCACTCAGTTCCGCTCGTCTCCGCCTCAGTGGAATCATTTGCTCTTTTGACAGCTCTGCTCCACTCAGCTCCGCTCGTCTCCGCCTCAGTGGAGCCGCAGCCTTATGGCGATATTGTACAATGTGTCCATATTCAAACAAAACTTTACAATCAGTGGCGGTTGTGATTTTCTTGTCATTACTATTGTATAAATAAAACGAGAACCATAATAAAAACGGTGTAAACGCCAGCCTCCTTGAGGTGGCTTTTCACTTGAATGGCCGTATTGCTCAGTGGAATGAAAATATTAAGTCGCAGCCTATATACGTCGAACGCCTGAGTAGGTCAAACTTTAATGTCACGGCGTTTGAAAGAGCGCTTTATTGTTACTAGCTTTTGCTCGCGACTCCGTTCGCGTAGAAGTCGTTTATCGCTGCTTCCTCGGGAACTGTACAATTTTATGGGATAAAACTATCCTATGACTTATTCCAGGACCTCATCTATATGTGTGCCAAGTAGGTCCATATTGGCTCATATAAAAATTTGTAGTCCGAAAGTGTTTTAAGTCATAATCATCGGAATTCATAATGTATTTTTTTAATTGTTACTTTTTCAGGATTTTTATAAATAAAACCTTACCTAACCTAATCTTATCTACACATTGAATATTTCAGAACTTCTGAAAAGTTTACGGTTCCAGCGGTATAAAAAATACATTTTCGGAGTTCCAATAATCGGAGTTGCAATTTTATATGAACTTTGGCGCACCCCCCGTGCCAAGTTTTATCGCGATCTATTCAGTGGATTGATCCAAACATTTTCATTTATATGATAAGATAAGATAAATAAGATAATATAAGATAAGATAAGATAAGATGACACGTTTTTATAAGTTTTAAGTAAGTTTAATCCCCGTTTTCATAATACTGTGTTAGAAATACCTGTTGATGTTAAAATTACTTTGTATCGTAGATAGGGTACTTGCTTATTTCGGAAAATGAGATAGTTTCCTAGGAAATTGCGATAAACCACTTTTAAAGAGGGTGGAACCGCGGGCAGCAGCTATAGTAGAGCCAAAATCATCGTGCAAATTGAGTCATAAATCATTATGTCGGACCTCTTTGTCATACTCGCTGTCGCTCACTCGCACTTTAGTGATGCGTGTAGTAATCTCACAAAATCGATTAGTTTATTTTTAAAAATTGGTTAGATTTTGGTTTGAACTGATATACTAACAAAAAAAACATAAATACAATAAAAATATCCATTAAAACCGGGAAAGAGCATGTCGGACCATACTCAGTAAAGAGTTCCGACGCTATTACAAAAAAACTCAAAAAATGTCTCGTTAAACAACAAGTAGGTACGAACGAATTTTCAACTCTAGCGAAAATGACACTTTTCGAGTCAAATATTTTCCTAAACGGTCTCTTAAATCTAAAAATGGATAATAACATATTGCATGTAAATATTTTTTAAGATCTATCCAATTAAATCTCACTCGATGTTATAATGTAAACCTGTACTTTATTTTTAAATTTTATTTTACCAATTACAACTTTGTAGTACTTTAAATGAAAAAATAGTTCATAATGTACACAGTCTGATGGAAGAAGGAACCATCGACAGGAGAAGAAGATTATTCGAGTTGTTTTTTGGGATAGTTTTCTACGTTTGTAGTAACGACTTCGGAACCCTACAATGGAGCGTGGTCCGACCTTCACTTGCCTAGTTTTTTTAACCTTTTATAGTTGTATTATTAAGCATAAAACTGTACAATTCGTTTTAATTAATCACGCAAACAATCGCATTTGTGTCGTTAACTACGGCTACGTCAATTTAAAAATAACTTTATGCGCTTTCTAATAGAATAAACTATCGTTTACTTTTGATTAATAATTTAATACCTTTGTCTTTTCACAAATAAGTAAAGCTCGAACTTCAGTAACGAACAAACTGCGGTTTGAACACTGCTATAATAAAGGTAAGTACACACGGCGACACACACAGATATAAATATCAAAACTAGTGTCACTGGCGTCTTTACGCGATTAACCTAGGTACTTAGTAGTGACCTTGCCTACTACCTACTTCAGCAATCCCGGGTTCAATTCTCGGTAAGGGTAAATAATTGTGTAAAGAGCATTTATTCATGAGTCATTTTTTTTTCAAGTATTATAAGTATTTATTTCTCTATTTATAATAGTATGTTTATCGCTGTCTAGTATCCATAGTATAAACCTAGAGCTTAATTTGGCACTAGGTCAATTTATGTCCGGTTGTCCCCGATATTTTGTTCATGTTTTTATGGCGTAATAATTCAAATTGTCATAGAATTTTATTTAATACGTAACTTTGACAGTTTTACAATACAATTATTCGTGGAATCTTTGCCGACTGTGTACATTCACCACGACAGGTACATAATCCCAAATTCTAATAATTCCGAACGTCTTTCATTGAAGACATTTTTCTACAAATGCTAGTTCTAATATAATCTGCATAAGCTTGTTTTTGCAAGGGCCAAGTAAATTAATCAATGAATTTAAAGCAGTGTTGACACTAAGTGCCGACTGTCAAGTGTCACCGTGTACACTCACCTTAAGACGCAAACTTTGGCCTCAAAGCGATTGCTTAGGGAAACAACCACTAATTGAGATATTTACCTAATTAATTAGTTTCGCAGTTGATTGTTTAATTTAATTATTAGAGTTCATTTAAAACGATTTAATATTGACACACACTGGTGTCCTGCCCCTGGTGTATTTCACTACCCCGACAATGACAGGTGACAGGTGACATTTCAGTGTACATGGCGCAGCTTATATGAAACCCAGTCATGTATCAGCGCGTTAACTTTGCAATGTATACCGAATTGTCACCTGTCACGTGTCATTGTCACGATGGTAAAATAGGGGGCGGTTTTTTCAGAGCTAATAAACTGCTCAACGGGATTTTATGAAACCTAGTTTAGGACCTTCCCGAACAAACAAGTTTTTTTTTTAAATGGCGTCCAGATCTTTCTATCCGTTTGGGAGCTAGGATGCCACAGAGAGATTAACAGATACACAGACACACACATACACAGATAAGAATAAGAACAAGAATAATTTATTATTCAAAAGATTACATGTTCCTTAAGGCTAATTTGCAGAGGATTCCACATTAGGCTGAGTCTGTGGTTTTATTCTCCTAAAAATGGCGTTCGGTCGGTCGAAGGAATGAACGCATTAAACCAGCGAGTTTAAGTAGGCTCGTGCAGTTAGCGCGTGCATTTTCAATTAGGCAGCCTTATACTTTGGATCTTTCGGCAGAAGCCCTGCTGCCTAATTAAGAATACACGCGCTAAAATGTGTTTTGTAAGCTCTGATGGGACTACTTAAACTCGCCGGTTTCGTGCGTTCACTCGTTCACTCGTTGAACCGACCGAACGCCGTTTTTAATAAAATAACACCCCGTATCTTGAGCATAGCTGTGGTGAAGTTAACAATTAGATTTTATAATTTTAAATTACGGACTAGGCATTTTTTTTCTCAATAAAGTTGCAAATAATACTAAGTAACAAGAATAAAAGACATGTGCGTAGGTGTGTGTGTGTGTGTGTGTAATACTAAGAACACCCCTTTTTTGACGGTGGTGTAAAACAACAGAATATAGTTTTAAATGGGCTACTGCCCGCGTTTTCTAACTCTCCTATAATGCTGAGAACAAGTTTCAAATAAACATTTCACAGAGAGAACAAAACTTTAGTTTTATCGGTTCCTGCAAAAGTTTCAGATAGGGTAAGAATCGGTTTGATTGGGATAACCCAATTCATTTGGCTTTATACCAACAAATAAAGGTCTTGTTAAGAGAAAATAAGAGTTTGTTATGCTTTTATAACTATTCCAGGTTTTAAAACAGGTTAAAAAACAGGCTTTACATTTTTTGAAATTATAATTTAAAGAAAGGAGAAGCGAATGCAATGTATCGGGTAACCCGCATGTACGTTTGCCTCCCATCTCCCATAAAAAATAAATTAAAGGAAACTATCACGATTAAGGAAGACTAAAATGTTTATAAGTACAAAAAATACTTTAATTTTTATGTTTAATGTGCCTACTAAAAATCTAGATGACTAAAGTAGATGGCATCAAATATTTAAAAAAACCGGACAAGGCGAGTCGGACTCGCCCACCGAGGGTTCCGCACATGACACGGTCAACTCAATTCAAAATTTGCACCGCCGCCATACACAGACAGACGGACAGACGGACAACAAAGTGATCCTATAAGGGTTCCGTTTTTTTTCCTTTTGAGGTACGGAACCCTAAAAATAGAAAACTATATAATATTTGTGGCTTTTGAAGATTTATGTGTTTATAGTAACGACGACGGAACCGTACACTATTCATGGTTCATAAAGCTATTGCGCAGTTTATTTTGAAAATAAAAGGTATGTAAACTACTGCAATAGCTACCATGTTTTAAAACCATAGTTTAACAAAGTATTGTGCAACACGACGGTCCCTAATACATTGAAGTTCCAACATCGTCACTCGATAAGTGTTACCTTTATTGCGCGGCGATGTACAACGAACCTTTTACGTTCGCGTGAAACCACTCTAACAAATTGATCTCCGTGAAAATACACTGTTACACTTGGCGACTTCAAATACTTGTACAACGACCTCCAATAGTTTCAAGTTGTTTTAAAATGTGTGTTTTCTGTTAAAACTTTTAGTTATAATAGATACTAATGAATAGAAGGATAATTTTGTTACAATTTTTTTTTAATTAAAATCACGTAGTTTTGTTTTCTAGAGAGTTTGAGCATCTAGCTCCTTAGTAACCTTTATGATATTGTGCAATTTGCTGATGATAGGTAGGTAGGTACATTATTTGGTTTACTAGTAACAATTTGCTTTTCAATGCTAAAAAACTAAATGTGTTAGATTCGCATTGCCTAATGTTAGATAGATAGAATCTAGTATATTTCTAAATGACGAGTGTTTGGAAATAGTAGATAAGGCGGTTTTCTTAAGGATAACTAAAGACAAAAACGTGCGATGGAGTTGCCATATAGCAGTACTAGTTCGGCAGCTTATGCTGTTAGAAAAATCAAGTAATTTACTGTGAGATTGCCCCCTGATATTTATTTATTTTAAATGCACAAGCCACAAAACAGCATTTCGATAATATTAATAAAAAAAGTTAAGACTCATTTTAGAGCAACTTCTATGTTTACTGCAATCAAATGGTCGTCTGACATTTTGCGCTGTAGACATATTTTCAAAGAAAGTTCTGTCTAAAAGAGAAGGGGAATGATTTTATTTACCTTTCACGTTAGTTACCATATAGAATAGGTATACTTAACTTCGTAAGTACTTTTTTATCTATAGCGGTATAACTAACTACCGAATGTACGTACTAAAAAAATTGCCCCCTTCTAGGACAAAAAGATGTCCGTTTTAGGGCAGATTTTTCAATCCCCAGATAAAACTAACCGTCAGTTAAATGTATTACTATCCTTTTCTGAAGTCTTAAGAAAAAAAAGGATAGAGCTAAAATTTACCATCCGGATAGCTTTATCTGGGGATTGAAAAATCAGCCCTTAAAGTTTTTAGCGTCTATAACATCTCATTTAGAGCCAAACTATTAAATATATTTTGTACTAAAGTGAGTAGCCAAGTCTGCGCCTCTATTCAACACGGTAAAAACAATATCGTTTTTGTCCTGTTATCGTATTGTCAACGTTTTGATAGCTCTTATTTTTTTGACAGTAATGACGGCTGACGTCATAAAAATACCTTAACAGGTAAACTACGATATCGTTTATAGCGCCTAGAATAGATACAGAACTTACATGACTTGAGAACTCTCAAATGATATTATACTCGTAGATAAAAATTTAGTTCAAAAATGGTAAAACAGTATCCTAGACTAAACATATACACGTAGATGTAGGTGAGGCGCTTAAAGTGTATTATTTATACTCTTTTATAGGAACAAAAGGAAAATAGCATGAAAATAGTAATTTATATTCAGCCCGTCACGAAAGCGGCGCTTTTGCTCTAGAATGTATTGTAACACTGAAAGCTGGAACAAAATAGCAGATAAAGTTTCACACAAAACGCCTTTTGTTTCGTGCTTTTTATTTTCGTTCGTAGGTACATGTGTTTTCAAGTTTAAGATGGATTTCTTTATTCAAAAATCGGTCAAGTGCAAGTCGGACTCGCGCAGAATATCAAAATAATGTGAAGATAATTTTCGATCAATGGACATTTTTGATGTGTTTCACCATAGAACTTGGTCACAGGGACGTTATGATTCAAAATCGTAAGAAACGTTAAACAAATTGTTTTTTAAAGTCACTGTGACACCGTTCTATGATGGGTCAGGGTTTCATTGAGCTGATAGTAAGTAAGTATCGGAGTTTTACATGCAGTTCTATGTATTTAAATAAACTTTTTTTTAATTATAACAAATAACTATACACTTACACGCTCATTTTCTTTTCTCGTGTAAGCGAAGAAACGAGAAATAAAATGGAAATCGTGCTCGCCCACAGTTTCAACAAGCAATTGCTCGTGAAATGAGCATTGAGTCTAGGTAACATGGCGCCGAACGTTTTCAAGGTTTTTTCCAATATTGGGTTTAATATTCTTATTTAACGATACGAATTCGAGTATTTGAAACTGTTTTTTTTATTAGATTATTTATCTGGCATTATAGGTTAATAAAGTCAGAACAAATACGTACCTAACTCCTAAATTTTAGGACACATAAAACATTAAAGAAAATGCAACCTTGTTACCTACGTATTCATAGTTCATTTACCTCATAAACGCGTAGCGGTAAATGACGTAGCGCTACGGGCGTAGAGGGCCTACGTCAAGCGTAGCGTGTGACGTGACGTCACCAACACGGACAGTGGGTCATTCATGTAGGAGGATAGGCACAAGACTTTTCTGACGTCACATGATAACAATACAATCAAGTACATTGATATTAAAGTATTTTGTAGTTTAGATTTATATCTACTTTATTAATCACAATCTATATTTTTTTTATGGCAAACTACATCAATATTTTCCGACTTTTCGGAAGATGAATAATTTCCTTGTGTTTATAAAATTATTATATACTGAACATTTTAAATAACTGTTTAATATTTGACGACACGTTAACCTTGTTGGTAGTAACCCTGCGTACGAAGCAGGCGGTCGCAGGTTCAAATCCCGGTAAGGGCAGATATTTGTGTGGTGAGCGTGAGTTTTTTTATATCTATAAGTTAAGTTTATTGTTGTCTAGTACCCATAGCACAAACTTAGAGCTTAGTTTGGGACTAGTGACCTAGTCCTGGTGTGACATTGTCCATTGATATCTATTTTATTTATGTTTATACATATTTTTGTTTTTGTTTAATTAACCTTTTCTGATATGATATTGTTTTATCTTTTACACTCTTAACGTAGTCGTATCTTATCGTTTTTAATAACTATCTATAAATGCAATCGATACGTTATCTGTTGACCTAAAAACATAGTTATTGCTGGATTAAAAACTAAATTATAAATGAAAGCTGCAAAATTACTCATAAGTCACTGTTTTTATAATTTACGTTTAGTCAGCCAAAACTAATGTAAACGATTTTCCATCTGATGAATTTAGTAAATTCCTGTTTATAAAGACAGGTTAGGCAATAAATAAATAAAAATGTAATTTTTTTTCGGTAATTTTTTTATTAATAGTTATCATTGTTGACGTTTTCTTTGGTTTCGCAATAGTTTACAAGGATATTAAAATAGGTCAAGTGAGAGTCGGACTTACACATAAAGGGTTCTGAACACGTTTCTTGTTTAGGAACTCCCATTAATTTTAAAGTTTATTTTTCAAGTGTCTAACTATTGCGGTTCAAAATTACAGCCCTGAGACAGACGTACAGACAGCAAAGACTTAGTAATATCCAGTTAGCTGGTTTTCAATCATAAAAAGGACAGCAACATAAAATAAGGCAAATATATTATTCAGTAAATAGGCCCTGCGGGCACGTTCACATAGTCTAACCTCACCGGTTACGCAATATTACGCTCTATAGCAGATGACACACGCATAAATGACCATCATTAATCAACAGAGCATTAGGAATACGCATCAGCTGTTACTGGGTGACCTGGAAAAGAACAGCGTCAGTACCAACAATGTATTTGGAACAAAGCTTTGTTCAGAGAACAGTATCTGGTACACAATAAAATGAACTTTGAATGTCATCCTGTTGTATAATTTTGACGACATGATGCTTTATTTGCACCAGTGGGGTACTCCTAAAAATTCTACAGCGCCTCTATTCAACACGTTAAAAACAATATTGTTTTTGTCCTGTTATCGTTTTGTCAACGTTTTGATAGCCTTTATTTTCTTGACAGTAATGTCGGCTGAAGTCATAACAATACCATACCAGGTCAACTACGATATCGTTTTTACCGTCGGTAATAGAGGCGCAGGGCCTCTATTCCCCACGGTAAAAACAATATCGTTTTTGATCTGTTATGGTATTGTCACCGTTTTGATAGCTCTTATTTACTTGACAGTAATGGCGTCTGACGTCATAACAATACCATAACAGGTCAACTACGATATCGTTTTTACCATCGGGAATAGAGGCGCAGGTCATATATTTTACTATGTGTAACAATTACTGCTTTTGACGTAGGTATTATGTTATTGTTTTTAACTCGGCTGCCGTTGCTGTCAAGTGAATAATAGCTCGTTCCCACTATGTCGTGTGTCGGTCCGATTTTTAATCGGTCGTTCCAGTGGCAGAACGTTTTATATGAAGCTATTCACACTCGTCCGACAACGATTTTGTGTCGGATCCGACCTAAAATATCGTGTGTTTTGTCAGCCCACCCGTATAGTGGGAACAGAGGCGCCCACACCCGATTAAAATCGGAATCCGACACACGACATAGTGGGAACGAGCTGTAAGAGCTATTGTAACGATGACAATGCGATAACATGACAAATGTAATATGATTTTACCGTGTAGAATAGAGCAGTGCCTCTTCTATACGGTGTATAGTCGACTAAGAAACTCATTTATCATTTTTCGATTCTATTCGTATTAAGTTAAGGTCCAAAAGTGGTTAAGGACTTTTCTGGTCGAGTATACTAGGTAGAAGAAGTCAATCTTGGCACATTGCATAACGATGAAGTTTCTGATAATGTTAACAGCAGTAAAATATATTTTGGGTAATGTTGACAACAGTAAAAAATATTTTGGATAATGTTGGCAGCAGTAAAAAAACTGTTATTACTATTCCTTTATACGCAACAAATAATTTCGGCATCGTTTTACCGCTGCTAACATTTATCAAAATTCCCAAACTTCATGGTTGTGCAATGTCTCAGGAGTGCCTTCTCAACTTCTTAGTCCTATTACTTAGGGCCTGTTTCACAATCGACAAGTAAATTTATGTGCCAGTTAAAGTTAGCTCTCGCCTTGTCTATGGTCAAGTGTAAGAAAAGGAAAGGGCAAAATTTATGTGTCAGATACGCGTTACTTGACGATTGTGAAACAGGCCCTTAGTATCATATTTTTTATGGTTTATGCACATCCCACTTTTTTACTAGCACTAATGTTAAGTTAGTAAGGAGATTTAAAAAAAATTAGGCAGACAGGAAAAAAGGTAAAAAGGGTTTTTTTAGTATGTTAAAGAAAATTACTTTGAATGAGTTTTTTTTTAATATCGACTGCCTATAAATTACACGAGGCCTCTAATCTGCTTGCTAAGCCAGGACGCATAAATTTCATTATTGTTTTTTTATAACCTATAAATTTGCACCATTTGGTTGTAATCGCCATTAATATTAAATTTGTAACCAAAATATTGTACGTTTTTTAATGAAATTAAATTTATGGGAACTTTATACAAGTATAAAAAATAACTGTTTGTTATTTACGTATGACAACGCTTTCACAACTAAAGTGCTGTACTTAACGATTTTGATTAAATTTGGCACGATGATAACTTTAATATCAGTAAAGGACATAGAATAAACAAAAAAAATTAATATCAGGAGACAATCTCACAAAAATTAACCTAATCCCAATCCAAACTATTAGTACAGTAATTTAAGTACTTTAGTACCTCGTCAAATTAATCTTCAAACTGAACATCAACTGACAAGCATAGCAAAGACAATAAGAATCACAGTGACAAGGTTCTAAGTATGCACAACCTCTTTATTCGGTGTCTGTACATGCACTCTTGTTACTAGACAAATAACTTTGTCTCATTTCCTATTTTCCGTCCCACTCACTTGAACACGGTTGTATATATTACGTTAGAACTTCTGTTTACCTGAAACAAAGAAGGAAAACATATTAACAATGGCCATGAAAATTTCATAGATGTAATTTTTTATTTCCCTTTTTAATGTAATAGAAAATTAAGCTACATTACATTACCTTCTAAAGAAAACAGTAAATAAATTCAAGCAGATAATTCAATCGATAAATTAAATTGATTCCAAGAGTTAATTCGACCCAATGAAATTAATTTTAAATATACTTTTGTGTTAAATGCATGTGTTTTTATAAACGAAACTGGACGCGATTACAATTTTAGTTACCTATCTAGTATCGATAAGTCATTTCAATCGATATACGAAATGTACTCGTATGTATGTAAACACTTGAATGTACAAAAAATTACCAAAATAATACAATCCATTTTAAAAAAGGCGAACTTATCCCTTTAGGGGATCTCTTCCAGCTTACCCTTTTACTTGACAAATGATTTAAGTCAAAAAAATCCGATTTCTGATGATGATAAATTCTGATGATGGAATAGGTACTATAACTATAGGTACAGTCAAGTTCATAAATATATGTACACTTTAGTACCTTGTCTATTTAATTTAATGTTTAAACTGCCATATATAACGCGCTGGCCTAGTTGGTAGCGACCCTGCGTACGAAGTTAGCGGTCCTGGGTTCAAATCCCGGTAAGGGCAGATATTTGTATGATGAGCGCGAATATTTGTTTCTGAGTCATGGATGTTTTCTATGTATTTAAGTATATGTTTCTATATATGTATAAGTATTTATATCGTTGACTAAGTACTTACCCATAGTACAAGCCTAGAGCTTAGTTTGGGACTAGGTCAATTGGTGTGACATTGTCCCCTGATATTTATTATTATTATTTATTATATATGAATTGTGACAGCGATTAAAGTGACAAGGTACAAAAGTGTACACATATTTATGAACTCGACTGTACCTAATATTTTGCAGTCAAGAGAGTATAGGATGAAAGTTAAAATATAAACCAGTTTAGATTACAAAATAATATCGTGCTTTTTAATTAACTGCTGAGAAACTTCGCTTCAACATAGTTTTTAATTAACATCGTTCTAAATTACGAAAGTTAGTTAGTAACATTTAATTTTATTTGAAAACCAGCAACGTCTGGTATTGCAAGTCTGATTTTGATTTAATTTAGAAATTGTCGTCTTAAAATTGTCGGAACTTTATTAATTAGAAATTCTCAGTTTAAAAGGGAACGCGCAAAATTACCCCAGCCCTGGGGCAAAAGAAACCTATTAGATAATTTTAGGTAAGTAAATTATATGTGTATTAAAAATAAATATACGCTACGTCCCCAATCACAGTAAAAAAAACGGAGCGAATTTTCATTTAATCATATAAAAAAATAAACGAACACAATAAGAAATAATGGCTTCTGAATCGTCTAGATACTTAAATATAAGGCATTTCTTCAGTAAGAGCCTCTGTTCAACACAGTAAAAACCAAATTGTTTTTGACCTAGGGGCTTAAATAGCTTCGTTTATCGCATGACAAAATGTCGCGTGTCACTTTTTGACACGTATATAATATAAGTATATAATATAAGTACGAGAGTGACGGATGCTTTATCCACATTTTATCACGCGTTAAACGCAACCATACTAGGCCTTCGGGGGGTTATTATGACACGGCGAGCGTAAAAGACAGAGCTATAGCATTTATATAGCTCTGTTCTTTGCTCTCAGCGTAAACTGAACTGCACGGGTAGCACAAGTTGTATTTTCTCGCTTGTCGCTCAGTGCGTCACTATCGTTCCTGAGTAGATAGAAAGTGCTAGCCGCACTGCATAGCTATGTCATAATAACCCCCCTGTTATCGTATTGCAACGTTTTGATAGCTCTTATTTACTTGACAGTAATGGCGGCCGATTTAAAAAACACCATAAAGGGTCAAATACGATATCGTTTTAACCGCGTATAATACCGGCCCTATTCATAATATTAGGCGTAAGTTTTTTTCTATAAAAGTTTTTTATTACAACGGCAGACGCCAGCAGCAGACTGTAGCGGCAGGTGACGCTGATGCCCGACCGCAAACCCAGTAGTGACGCCGACGTCTGACGCCTGCTGCCGTCTGCTGCGGTCGGGTGCGGAATGACGTATGACACTTTATTATTGCTCTTGTATTTACGGCCGTCAGACACCAGGAACTTGCGCCCATGTTATGACTATTTTTGTTGAGCCTGTCACAACAAACTAGATCATTCTGCTACTTTCTTACCCCCTTACTAATAAACGTTGAGTAACGATGGTATAGCTATACAATGTTTTGTCCTTATCTGTCAAATTCAAATGTCACAATCATCATCGCGCGTCATCGGTCCCACATACTACGAGCGTCTACCCGCCGAACTCAAACGCGAACCATCTGACGAAACGTTTAGGCGCCGGCTTAGGAATCTTTTGTTGGATAACCCAGTTTATTCGGTAAATGAGTATAATGGAACTTGACTTATAAAATAAGATTGAATTTTAATTTTTTAATGTACTTTATATTTGTGTTGACTTTTACTATTTTTATTATTATAATTTAATTCTATTTCTGACGACCTCAATGTAACTGCATATAATTTGACATGTAATGTAATTTATACTGTGTTATATTGAGTAATAAAATCTGAATCTGAATCTGAATCTGACAGATAAGGACAAAACATTGTATAGCTATACCACCGTTACTCAACGTTTATTAGTAAGGGGGTTAGCGTATTATTAGAATTGGAAATATGATTGTGTTCGTTTATTACGAATTCAATATCATATATATTGATATTATTTCAATTTTTTCCTTTGTTTGACTGTGATTGGGGACATCACATACATTTATTTGTAATACACATGAAATGTACAAAAGACCGAGATAGTTTCTATTTGTCGTAACACTCGTAACGCATCGCGAGTCCGAATTATAGTTTGCCCTAAACTGGTTTTTAGAGTCCTAAACTTTAAGTTTTCCTAGAATACCAGCGGTTATGTTAGGGTTGTATTATAATTCAGACGGAAATAGCTTTAGGATGTTATAGAATATGTCCAAAGCTATATGGTTTTACAGAGTGGAACAGAGTGTTTGGGGTCCATATTGGCTGATCTAATTATTTTTACTCATAACGTATTGTAAGTCATAATCATCGCAACTCCGAACGTATTTTTTTCAGCAACTGTTACTTTTTCAGGATTTTTATAAATCAAGCCTAACCTAACCTAGTCTTATCTACACATTGAATAATTTTCAGAACTTCTGAAAAGTTTACGGTTTGGCGCACCGCCCTGTATGCTTTGTTTGTTTGTTATTATTTCCAGCCTGAGTAACGGAGCAATTTATTTATTAATATATTATTTAATCTTTATTGCACAGAAATAAGTACAAATGGCGGACCTAATGGCCAATGGCAGTCTCTACCAGTCGACCACAGAATCAAACAGAAAATATAGTGAGTATACAGAAAAAGAAGACAAACAGAGATTAAACTAAAATCTTAAAACATAAAATATTGCTAATAGCAATCTATCATATAAAACTATTTCTTGACTGCGGCTGACTGAAAAACAACGTACAGCCTAAACCGCTCAACGTTGGAACTTGAAATTTGGAGGGAATATTTCTTGAATAAGTACTCTAAGAAGATAATTTTGGAAATATATTCCCTAACGGGAAGAAATTGGGGAAGTAGCGAGAAACCAAATCTACGCGCACGTAATCGCGAGCTACTTCTAGTACCGGTAAAATGGGGTTAAATTGATTAATTTTAAAAATAAATCTCTGGTAACTCCCGCATTTAATCATAAAATAAATTATTAAAATTATTATATTAGCGACTACTCATTTGGAGTAACTTAAAGCAACTAGAGGCAGACTACGGTAGACGGCTTTGTAGAAAAAAAAATATTCGCGGTTCAAAATCTCGTTTCTTAAAATGGGGCTACTTTGATTATCCCTGTGTTAATACTACAATATCAAAGTCGCCCCTGAAGCATATCAAAAATGAGTGGTTTTTTGTTTTGCAGTTTTTAAATCCAATTTGTCTGAAAATACTTCAACTATTAATGTTTTTCGCTTGCATATGAGACATATGAAAGTAATGTCGCGAAAGAGCTAAATAATAACTCAGACATTTCACAAAATCCATATTTAAAAAAATTATCAAAGTCGCCTCGCGATTCTAAAGTCACCCCAATTTACGTACTTTTTAGTATTTTTTTAAATTATAAATGCGTCATAAAAAATGCTTTCTATGATCTTGACATTTGACTTCAAAGCCGAGCTTAAACTAAATTATATATCATCCAATCTCCTCTCATATTGGATTCCGCCAAACGTACCGAAACCACAACAGGTTATCGGATGAATTATTCACAATTTGACGAGGGTAGAGTACTCTATTTGCTCGTCATAAGAGCATCACTATGTCCAAAATATAACACTAACTCAAAATGAATAGCAAGCCATTTCTAACTGTATATCGAGAAACGTACGGTTGCAAATGAGAAGTCTTGAATTTTGAGTTACGGGATTATGCCTCGAAGGGTCATAGCTATGATTGTAGCGCAGGAACATAATAATGTAAGTCTATATTTAAGACTTACAATTTACAACTTTACGCGTTAGGACATAAAGTTACAAGGTTTGTCTTTAATTTGGACTCGTGATCTTTCGATTCTAACTTAGGTAATATACGATGGCGTGGAAATTACTTAGGTAATAGGAGTTGATTCTGACGTACCAATAATTGTAATTTGTCACTTTAATATGGATTTAAATTGACAATTGAGTTAAGACGCCATATTATGCTGCCACGCTTACGCGAGAAGCAAAAGGGATGCCTTTATGCTTCCACGTGAAGAACGTGAGATGGAGATAGCGCACGCCTTGAGTTTTTTACTGGTCGCAGGTCTAACCTAACCTGAGCTATGTAACCTATGCTTAAGATAACCTAAAAACAATAAGGTTTCAGCAGAAGTTAGCTTTCGATGAAATTAATTTCGATGTAATAATAAACAGTACATTCGAAATAAGTGTCGGTAATTTAAGATCCATTGAAAGATACCCAACTTAGTTTAAAAAAAACATTAAAATCATAGCAGTAATACAGACGAAACATATATTTATTTTCCTTAATCACCCAAAGGTTAGCTGGAAGAGATGCCTTAACGGGATAAGTTCGCCTTTGTACATTCCTTTTCTGTAAGTAAATATTGTATTTGAATTTATGTGGTTTGTACAATAAAGAGTTGACATTATGTAAGTATGTAAGTATGTACATTTCTGTATCGGAGAAATACTGGAAAAGAGCCGAATTTTAAGTACCTACCTGAAACCGACGTGCGTGCATGACTCGATGTATGAATGTGGAAGAAGCGAAAGAGATTTGTCAAGATCGTAGCAGGTGGAAAGAAGTGGTCTCTGCCTACCCCTCTGGGAAACAGGCGTGATTTAATGTAAGTACCTATGTATGTATGTGTGTACATTTCTTTAAATTTACTGTAGATAAAATAAGGAAAAAGGCAAAAGGCTAGAGGTATATATAAGGCTCCAAGACATTTAATATTTCTCCGCAATCGAATCAGCCTACAGGCAATAATTTAGTTAAACGACGGACTTAAATACGAATGATACACTTTATTGCGACAGAGTCGTATCTTAGAAGGGTCTCCATTAAAGTTGTAACCATGTCTCCGGGTCGAGCTTTGATATCTGAATAGAGTTATATCAAAGATCAAATGGCGAGGTAAATGCGATGTTAAAGTTATTTAAGCTTTTAAATTGGCTGGAATAGGGCTTAAAATGGTTTAACTATAGTCAAGAGCAATGATAATGGGTCACTTTGTATTGAATTACTCGTGTCAAACGATTTTTTTTCCAAAAATTCCGATGTCTGAATTTATTACAGTATTTTTTTTTTGATGTTCGGTGGCCTAGTAGCTTAGACTCGTGATCATAAGAAAACTAGTTCGAACCCCCACGTATGTACCAATGACTTTTTCTAACTTAAGTAAGTATACAGGTTGCCTCTGACATTGGGCCTTCACTGAAAAAAAAATTGGTCGCTTCTAACAAGATTGTGATTGTTGTGCATAGGCGTCTTGAATCCATACGAGCCTAACAAGACGTTAGACGCATCAACTAAGATGTTAGTTGAATCGCTAAAGAACTTGCTATAACTAACTAATATCATGAATAGTGTATTTATTTTATGTCAACTAAGAGAAAACCTCTCTTGGTTAGCTCACATTTTTTTGCGTTTTTAAATGCAACGATCGATTCTACTCTCTAAACTGAACTACATCTGTTTTGCAACAATAAAAATACTGAAGTTTAGACAACTAATTGTTGTTAAAGTCTAATTTTAAAATCAGTGTATTAAATAATGGCCATAATAATCACTATCTCATGGGACGGGGGCGACATTTCCTTGGTACGAGGGCTAAAGGCAAATGGACATTGAAAATTACATTTAACATGTGTGAAAAATTTTTTAAGTTGGACTTATTTTTAACAACTTACAAAACAAAATAAGTTCAGTTTCAGGAGAAGAAACGATCCATGCATTTAAAGCCCCTATTTATCCGACGGTCTTACGGTAAAGGAAAAACATCGTAAAGAAACTTGCACTCAAACAGCTAAGAATGTAAGAGGGTAATTGCACAAAAGATCCTAGAGGATCGAAGTGTATTCGAAAGTTAGAAAAACTTAATGTACATAAAGTCAGCCAATTTGATTCCTAGGCCACTATTGACTTTGTCAATGTGACGTTGTACACCAAATCATAAGAAGTCTGTAACGTTTGGTTGTCAACGTCACTTTAACATAGTCCAAAGTGGCCTAGAAATCAAATTGGTTGACTGTACATGGCCACCGCAGGTTCGAACACGGTACCTATACATAACCATGTCAGACATAACAAACTGCTTATACCCTGCATAAAGGCAAGTAATCCACAGGTAAGTAAGTAGGTACTGCGCTGCTGAAGGCCTCTTCAGACGATCGGCGAGCGGGCGAGTGCACTCGACTCGCTACTTGACTTATGTACTGTCGCGCGCGAGACAATGACTTACTTGATAGTAAGGATGGATAGATTTTAAATACTTTACGTAAAGTTAAATCATTATAATGGTAAGTATTAGGAGATAGAGCGTCGGTGTGGTTGAAACCTAGTTTTCCTGAAGAAGACTACTATGCAGATCAATTTCTGGAACTGAACATTATTGCGTTATTTTTAAACCGTTGTCAAAAAAGGAGTGTTGAGTACCTCCGAATGGACCAATCTGGAAACGATTTTCTTTTTCAAATCTATTTGAAAAAAAAATCATTTTTTTTTTCAAAAAGAAACTACTTTAATTACTATGGTTCTAAGCTAGGTTTTATGAAAATCGGTTAAGCCGTTTAAGAGATATCTGATCTGAAAGAAGTAGCCATTATATCGGGTGTTTTTATTTTTTAAATAGTTACCTCCTTATTCATATACTCAGTCTACCCACTCACTCTACTCACTAAGACATCGGTTACACGCTCAGTATTTCATCAGTCTGGCGTCAGTTCAATCATGATCGAGGGGGACGCAGCTATTATGTTAATATAGCTGCGTCCCTTTCGAGCACGGACTGAACTGACGCCAAACTGATCGTGTAACCCTTGTCTAACTCTTTTTGACGATTCCAAATGTAATTTCTTGTACTTTGACATAACATGCAATTTATACTGTAACTTACATTGGAAAATAATAATTCATTCATTCACTATAAACCTATTTTAGTTAAGAATGTTCTTAATCCCTTTCTGTTAAACTGATAAGGACAGAGCGTATTTCAAGCAAACTTTAGTTATTTCGCGTTTATGAATACGAATGCTATAACGGCTTTAACGGCAAGTAGTTCCTTAGTGACGATTTTTCATACACAAGTTTGAAAATGGAACAAGTTAATTGTCTCTAAAATGTCTCCAAGTACGACGGTACCGTTAACGTTAGAAATCCGGAATAATGGACCATCAAAGAGAGATCTTTATAAGTTGGAGCTAACTATGCGCTACAGTTTAATATTACACAGCCTACCTACCATCAATCACTCCCTTTTAATCTAACCTAAGTACCCTTCCCCTGCTGCCCGTGATGTGATTTTATAAATCCTGTATTTGTATAAGGGATCCAACATTGGATATTTATAAGAGGAAGCATAAGGCTAATATTACGTGTGTTCTGTAGTTACATATATACATACCTTCACGCCTGTCTCCCAATGGGGTAGGCAGAGACATGGAACGCCAGGTGCACCGGTCCAAACATACAACTTTCGCTTCCTCTACAATTCTACATTCATTAATCTCTTTATGCATGTACGTCGGTTTCGGATGCTTTTGATTTAGCCTTTATTGTATCTGTAGTTGTCGGCCTCTATTCCACTAAGGTTATGGCACCACCTATCCAAGATGCATTACCCTAACTAGCGTTTCTATTCGTTTCGTTTTTAACCAATCGCGTCACTGGTAGATCGCGTGATACGAAGAGTCACGTGATCTACCAGTGAAGCGATTGGTTAAAAACGAAACGAATAGAAACGCTAGTTAGCGTAGTGCATCTTGGCTAGGGCTTCAGTAGGCCTATCCAAGATGCAATTGCTACCAATGTTTCTGTTTTCTATCGAAATGTATGGGGTGCCCGTGTGGTGCCGGGTTTAGAATGTTGCCACTCCATGTCTTCCCGTGGATGTCGTAAGAGACGACTAAGGGACTAAAGGCTGTGTAGTGCTGTTAGGCGATGGGTTTGCAACCTGTCACTAATATACTGGATAACATCTTAGCCTGGTTGTGCAAAATGTGGTCACAGAATTATCAACAAGTTTTTGGAGTTGTTGGTGAGTTTGTGGCTCTGCCTACCCCACTCTGGGAATGAAGGCGTGAGTTTATGTTACGTGTTGTTATGTATGGAGTTGATATAAAGGGATGATGCGATCTGTCATCAGCGAGGTAAGTTGCTTAACGCTTGCGTAAACGATTTTCGAAATCTGAATGTATGGAATTGACGTAGGCGCTCGACGCGACCGTCTGACAGATTACGTCAATCTCATACATTATGGGTAACGATATCGAACGCCGAATGCTTCTTGTCTAGGGCCTTAGCTTACTTGTTTACGTCAATGCTTTTTGACATTCATAGGTGCACTAGAACGCCCGCGACTTCGTACGCGTAGAATTAGTTTCCCGCTACTCCCCCCTATTTCACCCCCTTAGGGGTTGAATTTCTAAAAATCCTTTCTTAGTGCTCACTTACATCATGAAAGGAACCCCTGTACCAAATTTTAAGTTTCTAGGTACAGTAGTTTGGGCTGTGCGTTGATATGTCAGTCAGTCAGTTTTGCCTTTTATATATATAGCTTATACTATGCCTAAATTGAAGAATAAAGAACTTTGACTTTGACTTTTGACTAATTCTATAATATGGTCGATTTTCCAGATCGCTAACTTACATAGCGTTTTGCATTGACTAAGCTAAACCCCCAGTATTGGAGATATTGCTGACAGCACCATTAATTGACACAACTCTTAATTCCAAGATCAACGGTTTTATATTTATCATTGCAAAACAAATGAATAACCTTTATCGTCTTTTAAAAAAAAAACAAGTGCTCAACACTGGTCCTTTTTAACCCCCGACGTAGCCGTAGCTCTTAAACGGATGAACCGATTTGGATGCGGTTTTTTTTATTTGAGAGCAGGTTTTTCAGCGGTGGTTCTTAGACATTTTATATCGAAATCGGTTCAGCCGTTTTTGAAGTATTGAACTTTGAAATGTCAATGTCGGGGGTTTTCCAACTTTTTGTTGATTAGGTTATCCGTTAACGCGTTTATCACTTTAAAAATGTGGATAAAGTTTTTATCACTCTCGTACTTACATAGTTACCTACTTGTCAGAAATGACAAATGTTTTATCCAAACTTATTCCCACAGCGTCCATAACACGTCGAAGACAATAATGATTTTAAAGACCATGATCATGGTATTTGTGTTCATCAAATAAATATTTGACCCAAAGAGACAAATAACTATTCCAAAACAGAATAAAGCTATGGATTTAAAGGCAATCGCAAAGTTCAGCCCGAACCTAGCCTATTTACATATAAATGCCCTATTCTTAAAAAGGATGTTTAGGGAAATCTACTACAACAAGAACAAAATCTTATAATAAAGATGTGATTCTTTTTACAAGCTTTGTTAACTCCGTATATTTGTTTGTTTGTTGTTTATTTTCAAATCTAGCTATCGTATCTTACTTCTGATTATCAGATTAAGTTAATTACACATTTCATTGCTTAAATACAAAAGCGACACGAATCAAATTGTGTCTGTGTTGCATTTAAATTCAGAATGCTCTTTACTTTAAGTTTGAAATCAAACTTTTTTTAATTTTGATTTGTGGCGCTTTTGTATTTAAGCAGCGATTTGTACAGTCGAGTTCAACATTTTTTATACCCTTTAGTACCTACCTTGTCTATGCAATGTCATAATTAAACTGCCATAGGTACATGAATTGTTACAACGATTAAAGTGACAAGGTACTAAAGTGTATACAATATTAACTACTAACATCACCACTGACCGTAAGTAAGTTTTTTTTATGGCAACGTGAAGGCACACGAGCACTCAAGCCACTTTATGATAGGTAAGTGGGATCTGAGAGTGGACATTTGATTTCTCAAGACTGCAATAAGACTTCAAATGCGTTGCCAACCCTGAGGACTAAGATGGAATGCCTCTATGCTAGTAATTTTACCGGTTGTCTTATTCCCACATCGGAGCACAACAGTGCGAACACTTCTTGGCGGTGCGTTAATGGATTGTGGTAGCGATCCTACTACCACTAAATAGAAAGTCTTAGTGAAGATTTTTCATACATAAGTTTGCAAAAGGAACGAGATAATTGTCTTCTAAATCTCTCTGAGTACGGCGGTTAGTTATTACTTAATCTGCCTACTTTATCTGACAACGGTCAGAGGTTCGAATGCGGGCAGCAAACTTTAAGTGTTGATCACAATGTTATATTAAGTAGGTACAGACAAGGACATTAATTGTTATGCCACTATGGAACCCTGTTATACTGAAAGCGTCAAACCAAATGAAAGAAATTACGCCAAAATTGTTGATTAACGTTATGCGATAGACTTATTTGTTAAGAGAACTCTTATTTTACCTAATTATACAAAACAGGTCGAAAGTATCTTCTATCTAAAAACGTTAAAAAAGTTTCTTTCTGCCCCTTTAAATATGTTACTTAAATTTTTCAATATCTGTAAGAAAATCTGCCGTTACATAAGATATTAAAAAAAAAACGGAGCTTATGGTTAAAAAGATACGGTTCTTTAAAGACAGGGCAAATGACAGTCAGCATAGGCTTAGTAATTCACTATAACCGTTTGGCACCCTTTGGGTACGGAACCCTCAAAACTATTTGGGTGCGGAGAAGACAAACGAGCGCACAAGCCATCTGAGGCCCTAGCGTTACAGTAGAACACAATTTATATGGCGTGTCGTGAACCTTCGTTCGCGCAGACACGAACAACGATTCCGATGATTTCAGATCAGACTTGTACGTAATAGTTAAAAGGTGCAAATTAAATTGCATCTCATCTTATCTATTTTTCCCATCTAACTCACGGCTGACTGAATGACAGGCGGCCGCGCGTCAACATGGCGTCACTAATAACCAATAATAGCACAGAATACAGACTCGCAACGCGTGGATCATGCTGATTGGTTCCCGCGTTTCGAAATTTTGTCAACTGCGCAGGTACATCGGTAAGCCATATCAGTTGTGTTTTACTGTACTATTCGTTTTGTTTTTAAACTAATCGCGTCACTGGTAGATCACGTGACTCTTCGAATCACAAAATGGCAAATGGACTCTAAAGACCATGTACTATCAGCCCAATATAACCCTGACCCACCATAGAACGGTGTCACAGTGACATTATAAAAAAAATTGTTTGATACTTCTTACGACTTAAATCATGACGTCACTGTGACACAGTTATAAGGTGGGTCAGGGTTCCATTAAGCTGATAGTACATTTAGTACAAAAAAGAACTCGCTACGGAACCCTTGATGTGTGAATCCAACTCGCACTTCACAGTTTTTTTGTGTGTCTATCTCAAAGCACGTTTAAACTACGTTCGTTAATTATAAACTTGGACGCTCCCATCGAACAAGGGAAATACCGAGGAAATGAGATATTTGGAGGCGCCGGAACTACCCTTAACTTAGTTCTCCTGTTAGTTTGTTTGTAAACTGCCCCGCATAGGGACGGACAAAAAAAACTTTGAGCTTCGAAGCTCTCGACGTGCTAGTTTTGGCAAGCTCAAAAGAATTCATGACACGGAAAAGTTGAGGCCAGGTAGAGCTAGAGCTTCTTGTTAAGCGAAGCGTTTTGTTGAAGTGTCTCCAGGAAAAGCATTCGCGGCAATGAGCATTCATCATTATTTTTAATTTAATGTTATTGAACTCACATTTGTACCTATATTTGTGCTAGTTTTAATAATTAATTATCATTTATTTTTAATGTGACTCACTTTTAATTATTGTTGTATTTTATAATTGAAAAAAAAACACCTTCTACTGGACTTCCTTGCAGCGCTTCTTTTCCTGACTTTCACTACATATTACTGACGTGTATAAGAGCCCTCATGTTCGATTTCAACAACTAACCAACGAAATACGTTTTATAAACAAATGATGGTCACAGGGTTCGCTTCATTGTAATAGCAAAATGTTTGTGTGAGGAGCGCAAGTATTATGTTCTGAGTCTTGGGTGTTTACTAAGTATTTATGTATGTATTTCTCTATATAAGTATGTTAATCGTTGCCTAGTAACCATACTATAGGCTTGTACCCTAGAGCTTAGTTTGGGCCTATGTCAATTCGTGTGAGATTGTCCCCTGATATATGTATATTTATTTAATTACCTATTAAGAAACTGAGGACCTAGTCAAGACGCATATAACAATAAGTTAGCTATTTTCAAAAATCGACAAAATATATTGATGTAAGCTGATGACAGATCGCGTCCACCGCTTATGTCAACTCCATACATTTCGACTCGATAGAAAATTGAAACGTTTGCATTTGCATCTTGGTTATGCCTATTGGGACCTTAGCCAAGATGTAAACGCTACTAACGTTTTGCTTTTCTGTCACTCAAAATGTATGGGATAACATTCTCGTGCGTTGCGATAAATCACGTGGTCATTTGTCATCCCATACATTTTGAGTGACAGAAAAGAAAAACGTTAGTAGCGTTTGCATCTTGGTTAGACCTACAGGGACCCATTTCTCCAAGCGTTTAGTCTAATAATATTAGTGTTTTGTCTCGCAATTAAAATTACAAAATGAGACAAAACACTAATATTACTAGATTAATATTTTTTGAGAAACGGGCCCCTGAGGCCCGTTTCACGAAGCTACAAGTTACAAATTACAAGCGGAAGTCTCTTTCTAACTCCTCCTGCTAGAAAGAGAGTTCCGCTTGAAATTTGTAACTTGTAGCTTCGTGAAACGGCCCACTGGTAGTGACTTCTACCCGCTCCGCTACTACACCGACCACAGCCTACCAACTCCCAGGAAACTTTAAAAACTTGACTTCGAACTATATGAAGTAAACTGAAGTATAATTAAATTAGAAAATTAACTCCAAGACACGAGTTCACTCTCGACGCGTGCGTCTTAAAGATAATCGTGTTTGAATATATTACGAACGATCGTTTCACTAAAACCAGGGGGTTTATTCTACTTTGTAATTAGACCTATTGTTATCGTATTGTCAACTTTATGATAGGTCTTATTAATTTGACAGGGGCTCTTTTCTGAGTAAAACAGTATTGCTTTTGACATGTTATCGTATAGTTTTTAACTTGGACACCATTGTCAAACTATTGTCAAGTAAAAAAAATAATATCAGGGGACAATGTCACACCAATTGACCTAGTCCCAAACTAAACTTTAGGCTTGTGCTATGGGTACTAGACAACGATATTAATACTTATATAGAGAAATATATATTTAAATACATAGAAAACATCCATGACTCAGAAACAGATATTCGCGCTCATCACACAAATATCTGCCCTTACCGGGATTAGAACCCAGGACCGCTAGCTTCGTAGGCAGGGTCACTACCAACTAGGCTAAAGCGTCGTCAAGAAATATTGGTTTACGATTTAGCATAGAGCCCCTGTAGTGGCGACCGAGTTATATACCGAGCAATATGATAGCAATAGGTGTATTGTTTGTGCCCTCACTTTGGCACAAGCACCATTGTTATAACTGATGTTTTTTATCTTTTCATAAAAAAATGGCTGAACGGATCTAGAAATTTGGCACGGATATAGATTGTATCCAGGGAAAGGACATAGGATACTTGATATCCCAAAACATGTACAGTGCCCGAGGGAATAGCGGTAAACGACCCCCATTAAGAGCTCTACAAGTGCCAGTAAATTTACTGAAAAACTAGTCGACCAATAAGTCCATTTACTCCTAAGAAGTCCGCTTATAGAACATCTGACACTTGTCAAAGCGCTATTTAATTTCCTGTTGGAGATGGCTTATGTAAAGTTTGCAATAAGATCTCAGAATAAGCTGGTACGTTTTGCTAGGCGAACTACTCGTAGATTATATGTTATCTTTCATTTCAAACAGTCGATGTACCTCTAGGGGTCAACTTATTATGCAAGTTCTAAAATTCTATGCAGAGAGCAGTAAAGATGAGGAGAAAAGCTAAAGTTATTAACAGCTAAAAAGCAATATGGTTTAATAAAAAAAGGTTTCGGTCATGACTACTAAAGAGAAAAGGCTCCCGTCATAAATCACTGTCCCTTTCCTACCTATAACTTGTCAGGTTTAACAACTCGAGTCGAGTACGGAACTTGTACGTTCTGATCAAATCGACAACAACTTGCTTACTAAGGGCTCTTAACGCCCCTTTTAGCCAAAATATTACACGAACTGACCATTACGCTTGATTTTAATCTCTTGTCCCGAACCGTCAGCGAATCCAAACGATAATCCCAACAATAAAACGTTACAACTCCTATTACGGCCACAATACCCCCCCTTATACAACCATCTGCCCAAATTCCGACTTTAACAGTATGCTATAAGAGCTATGAAAACCGAAAAGTCCTGTAAAAGTTCGTAAAGACGATGTTGTTTGCCAAAGTTGTGGAAGTGATATAAATAAACGAGCCAAAAACAGATTTATTTTATTCGGAAATGAAAGTGGAACGTTCTGGTAAATGTCCTGTGGAAAACTAAAAGGTTTTAGTGAAGTCTTGATGAGGTGTTGACACGTGATTTAGTCTGTTATAAGTTTAAAGCTTTGAGTTGGAGAAAATGTGACTTGCAAATTTTAGTTTTAATTATGCGATTTAAGACTCGTCAGAAAGTCTTATTTGAAGTCGTATTTTTTCAGTCACTTTAGTTATTTATGTTATGGTATTTATTTATATGTTATTTGTGTAAAGTGCTTGGAAATCAGAAATCTGGACAAATTTAAACATTTACTTTACGGTTTTTGAGAGTACCTAGTGGTAAAGTAAACACAACAATAATTCTGAACGACTTTCTTTTTTCTCAGTATTTTAACGATGACAATATTAAGACTGCAAATGACAGCAAAGGGCCAATTATGGACACTGATTCTATATGATAAGGGTTATTCATTTGTTTTGTAACAATGAACAATCGTATGAACTTTGAATTAAGAGTTAAGTGTCCATTATTGGTGCCCTTACTTTGCGTTGCCAACCCCAAGAACTTAGATAGAATAGCGGCCTGCACACGTAAAGTTCGGACCGCGGGAAACGCCACGCGCCGTTCCAATCTTCGTTCCGAACCGTACGTGTAAATGCCACTGAAATAGTAAAATAGTAAAAAATGTACGGTTCGGAACGAAGATTGGAACGGCGCGTGACGTTTCCCGCGGTCCGAACTTTACGTGTAAAAGCACCGGAACAATAATGCAATCACTGATGTTTGGAAGCAGGTTAAAGGGTAAATTATGCTAGGTTTACACGGGCTTAGTAGCGAATGCTTAGTACTTGTCACTAATACTTGTCACATGTACGTAAACATATTGTACAAGTGCTTAGTATAAGTGCAACTGCAAGGACAAGTAATTAGAGGCCGGTTCTATTTACTAAGCGACAAGTATCTAGCTAAAAGAAAAACGTTAGTAGCATTTCGTCATAGCGTTACGTTAATTTTCGCATTCCGCACGTTGTATTACGTTTTACGGGTTATAAACTAACCGCGCTAGACATTTATTTCGGCAATTAGCGGATTAACCGTCTGTCTGGTTTTATTATAGGAACAGGATGTTGTATAATGGTTATAATGGATATTTTAGGTGTTATAAAGGTGTTAGATGTGATAAAGTAGTATTGTATTGTTTGTTTTTTTCCATACTGGTGTTAACGTATTTTGTTGCTGTTCAATAATATTATTATGCATCGTGCATCTTAATAGGCTAACGTGGTTGCGTGCAAGAGCGTCGTCGTGACGTCGTGGCAATTAAGTGTTATAATGGTAAAATACAGTTTTTTTTCCTTCCCTTAATCTAAATTAAAATCACCAAGACTACGACAAATCCAAATTTCAACCCGATAGCTTTAGGCATTTTTGAGAAAAAGGATTTTGATAGATCAACGAACACACTAATAATATGACATCTTATAAGAGTTCCGTTATTTGATACGAAACCCTAAAAAAACATTACTTAGTTTGATGCTAATGAAACTCATATTCGTAAATACCACGATATTTTAAACTTTCCATTTGTGAACAGAACGATGTCAAAGAAAAAACAAATGACGCGCAAACAATTGAATCACTCAATTCGAAACAAGAACATTATGAGCTTCAATTTAAAGTAAATTTGAATTTGGAATTCTAACCAAACGCCAGATATTTGGAATCGAAGTGGCCAGTACGACAAAACGTCAATTTCACATGTAAGGACCTATAAATTAATTAACAGTAATAAAAAAGATGTGTTAAAACGAAGTGGAATACACACCCTGTATGGCCAACCTGTTGGGTTAGCAACATTTTAAATCCACCAATCCTATAATAGATCTATAGCCGATTCTGTAAACATCCTTCTTACGGCACGTGCTGTAAAATAAACAGTCGTGTGAGCTCATTGCCGTGGTACTATTGTATTTAGACCTCTCGATAACCTGTCGATGCTCATTAGCAAAGACCAGATTATATTGGTGATGCTTACCAGTAAATTGAACTTCAATTTTAAATAGTTTTTATGAGTCAAAGGGCCGGAATAGAACGATTTCAATGCTAATTATCAAAATTCCGATTTAGCTCAACTCTAATTAATTGTAATCAAATTTTTTGACGAATATTAATTAAAAATGTACCTACCTAAAAAGTACATAGCACCACTCTTCACTAGCACAAACTAGTCCTTAAATCTAATAAAATAACGAGACTTATTATATTATAAGTACTGTATTCAGCATTTTTCCTCAAGCGAGTTTTCGTAAAATATGAAACGTTTTCATGAAGTGAGTGGGTAGGTAAGTTTACTTCAGAGGTAAATGCTCTCGTTTTGTTTATTAGTGCTGTATAATAGTGCCCTTTTAGTACTAAATAGCACACTTGAAAGTATATTGTAAAGTGCAATTAGGGTTTCGTATTAAATAGTTAAGTAATAGAGATTTTTTAATTCTAGAAAAATTATCAGCACATTTTAATACTTTCATAGTTTTTTTTGGCGATATCAAGTTTTGGAGTTCTGGCGACCGATAGACAAGACGTTCACAAAAAAAAAAACGTGAGGTGAGAACTGAGAAGCGAGTCAAATTCTATGTCGTATATACATAAGGTTAATTCAGAATTCACACGCTAATGTGGCCCCCCTTTATCTTTTACACCGTATGTCCAAAAAATATGAAATAAATCACAAATGTAACATTATTTTCAACATGACCAGCGCCTCTATTCCCGACGGTAAAAACGATATCATAGATGACCTGTTATGGTATTGTTATGACGTCAGACGCCATTACTGTCAAGTAAATAAGAGCTATCAAAACGGTGACAATACGATAACAGATCAAAAACGATACTGTTTTTACCGTCTTGAATAGAGGCCCAGATATACCGTTTTTATTTTTGCCGTGAAACTGCGCTTCTCAACAAAAGGATGTAAGTGCCATGAAGATATTGCTCAATGCACTTTTTCACATCGTAAATATTTTATTTTTTGAGTTATTGATTTATTTTGTAGTAACGGCTTCGAAACCCTACACTGTATTTTGGTTTATTTACTTTGTATTTAGCGCGTAACCTTAAATTAAAGCGTGTTAAACACGCACTTTGCTATTTTTTACTTTAATTGCTGTCATATTTCCACATCTTCCATATTATTACCTCTTTAAACCTGCCAAGTTCCACTAAGTGAAAAGGATACAGCTATAAGTAGGGATAGTACTTTTGGTGGCACCACGTTGTTCTAGAATCCATAGAGTCGCTATTTCCTAATTATTATAAACATACTCACTTAATTTTGACCTGCAGTATTGTCATATTTACAAAATTCATTCATCCGTTAAATCGCTAACCAGTTTAAATGAATTTTGGTTTAGAGGATATCTACGCTGTAAAAGCGTTGCAAACAAACAAATATATATAAATATATTAGTAGGTATGGATAAACCCTACTAAAAATGTATTTAGTTTTTTTGGATTTACCCTTATCACCGACACTCATTTCACCGAATATTCATTTCACCGAATATTCATTTCATCGAATTTTCATTTTCGTCGAACAGGCATTTCCACGTGCAGGAGTAATAATTTTTTGGCGGTCACCGGTCTAACTTAACGTAGCCTACGTAACCCATACTTAAGATAACCTAGAAACAATAAGGTTTCAGCAGAAATTAGCTTTCGATGAAATGAAAATTTGATGAAACAACGCATTCGATGAAATAAGTGTCGGTAATACAAGAGCACCCGTTTTTTTTAAATATTACAATATTGAAGACCAAAATCAAAGTGTTATTTTTATACTAGGAAATGGCGACTCCGTGGATTCTAGAACGACGATATGCCACCAAAAGTCCTTATCTAGCTATAAGCCATATAACTGTCCTTTTCACTGCCTAGAACATTTTCAGATTAAGTTTTACAGACATCCCTCACGTACCTACTTAGACGTGGCGTAAAAGGTTTAAAGAGATAAAAGTGAGCTAAAAGAATGAAACAGCAAATGGAAACACTCAGGCGCACGTTTCCGTCCGCCATTTACCTGTGCGAATTACTTTACTTCCTTTATGTGCAGTGGGTGTCATTTTTATCTGAACAATGGAGGTGCTTGAAGCTTGTATTTTGAATCAAGGCCTTTTGCATGGTAAAATGTATGTATGTGTTATAATAGAAATATGAAATAAGCGGTAAAATGTATAATGGGGCCAATTCAGATTGTGTTCTCTAATTTTAAATATTTTTAAACTTAAATTTATAAACGTCCAACTCGATTTTATAGATTATATCGAGTTTGACGTTGATAAATTTACTTTTTGGAGATAATTAAAATTTATAGCACAGACTGAATTGAACCCATTTAAACAGATTTAATGGAATATTATGGGCCTGTTTTCAATGTGCATTACATAATAAGACCAGTGGTATATAATGACCATTATGATACGCTAATTAGAGCTGGGGGTTATTATGACATGGCTATGCAGTTCATTTACGGCGAGCGTAAATTATGGCTACAGCAGTTATAACGGGTTACTTCAAATTGGTAATACAAAATGAAACACACATCTTCGATAAACTAAACCATTGTCCTTCTTCTTCGTCTTATGCTGCTAAATTAATAAAAAGTAATTATTTTTACTTTTAATTTATCCCAATTTTTTTGGCTTAATGCGGTTACCCTACTGCTATGTTTAAATTAGATCGATAACATCGAGTGACAGGGGATCGCCCCGTCACTTTCTTGCAAATTAGTGACGCGTCAAGAGCAAAAGGGATAGTAGACGAAGTTCGAATTACGGATTTCAAAGTAGAGCCTCAGGTATTAATTGTAGGGTAACCACACATTAGGAATTTAATTTTTAGTATTACTAGATAATCAACGATTATTTTAAAAGGCTAATTTAAACAGCTGTTAATGTAATACACAATTCGTCATCAACTGAGCTACAACCAAGTGTTTTGTATCACTAATTTGAAGTCACCTGTAAAGCTCTGTACTTTTCTCTCAGCGTAAACGTAACTGATGAAGCCCTAGCCAAGATGTATTACGCTAACTAGCGTTTCTATTCGTTTCGTTTTTAAACCAATCGCGTCACTGGTAGATCACGTGACTCTTCGTATATACAGGGTGTCTCATTTAAATCGGTCAGTATGGGAAAGTCTGAAACTATAACACATACGAAGATCTGTTCTTAGGAACCATGACAATGTCATCGATTTTAATGAGAAGAAAAACTGCATATATATTTAAAAAAAACCTGTACTCAGGTCGGGAATCGAACCCGGTTGTTTTGAAAAGAAATAAACTTTCATTAGGTATTTCTATCTAGATATCGATTGTGTAGGTCTTAAGCAGTAAAATCTATGAAACATGATGTCTAAGATGAATAAAATGCATTGATTACACATTTACTCTTTAAGACCTACACAATCGATATCTAAATAGAAATAGTGTAAGTTTATTTTTTTCAAAACAACCGGGTTCTATTCCCGAGCTGAGTACAGTTTTTTTAAATGAATGAATGCAGTTTTTCTTCTTATTAAAATTGATGACATGGTTCCTAAGAACAGATCTTCGTATGTCTTATAGTTTCAGACTTTCCCATACTGACCGATTTAAATGAGACACCCTGTATAGCTAGGTTATATTAAACCTCCTGATGCCTGTCTAGGTGTGTATATGTACACTATTGTACACCCGACGGCTTTAGACACGGTAATTAGACTATGGCCTTACTGCAGGCAGGGATAGGCAACCTAAGTAACTAATATTCGATTAACTTAGGCCGTATATCGGCTTAAAGGCCAATAATTGGATAGTAAAGTCAACTAAGGTCAATTGTTAGAATATGTATATTAGATATCCTTTGTTGAAGACAAGAAGGTTTAGTATCTACAAATACTTTTTAGAGTTACAGATACATTTATAAATCCATTATAAATCTGTTTTAGTAAAAGTACGCTTTGTCACATTCTGCCAGATGCAAATGTCACAATGACAGATAGGGAAAAAGCATATTATAAGCATTTATAGCTATTGTCCGTTTATGAATAAGAGGGGTAATACTTATATTACTTAAATCATTAACATAACTATACATTAAACTAGATTGCTAATGTGTCAATTAAATGGACAAATATTAGCCCTGACCGGGAATCGAACCCAGGACCGCTAGCATCGTATGCACTACCAATTAGGATAACTGCTTCGTCAAATTATCTTGTTTTGCTTAAAATTTAAATAAAAATTTAAAAACCTCTTAGACCATTATAAATTAAAATATCGCAATTATCAATTAAGGCAGCGTGTAACATTTAGGTAAATACTTTAAGTTAACAAATTCATTTTTTTCTCAAATCAATTACTAGGCTTTAGCCAGACGAGCGTATTTTTTGAGTTGTGAGTCGCGTAATTTCTGCTCCTCCATTCAGTTTCATAGCAGTAGTAGTAGTATGATGAATGGAGGAGCAGAAATTACGCGACTCACAACTCAAAAAATACGCTCGTCTGGCTTCAGCCTTACTACTCCCAGTAAAACTAATATTAATAGTACTATTATCTGTCACTCTCTATCTGGCATCTTAATTTTATTGGTATGCCACATGAGTGAGAAAACGATAGACAGTCGATTACTATTTTAAAATATGGAGTCGGTGTACTGTTTTTTAAACATTTGACATTATTAAGCGTTATTAAGTATTGGCTTCACCCGACCCGTCAAAGACACCCAAACCAATTTCCACGTCGACGCGAAAAAAAATACTCTAAAACACCCTTTGATTCCTTTGAAGCTTTCAAAAGTTTTCTTAGCAGCTGTTAAGAAAATTACAAGGGTTCCAATAAAGAGGAATTCTTTAGCAAAACCAATTTGAATTTTGACGGGGCAATTAAGTATTGATTGTAGATTTTTAATGGTTTGACAACATTATAAATAAGGTTCTGTCAAGAATTTCTTTTTTGGAGCAAGATTTTCTTGCCAACTGCCACTTTTATGCAAAAAAAAAATCTGCTTATCAAGACTAAACTACTGAGTCCCAACACGGTAGGTCTACTTAAGTATAGCGGAAATCCTGTCACCACCTTCCGACTCCATCATCAGAATAGATTAGCTCCTAGATACCACACATTGCATTGTCATTGAGTTTATATTGGGTCCTTACCTATGAAATTGGCGTTATTTTTACGTGTTTTATTTCGTACCTACGGAATTTATTCATTTCAATTTTAACTTCCAAATTATTTTTAAATTTCATTAATACAGTATGTAACAAAGGTTTTAGATACAAATAATATGGTTCAATTTCTTACTTAGTGTTTAAAATTAAAGTGTGAACTCAACTCTTTTCATGTGCTGTGAATTCAAGTGTTTCAATTACGCAGAGTTTTAAGCTAGCTATTTTTAAGTAATTAAGATATGTAAAATATAGCTTAGAAGTGTCCATTATTGCTGACAGAATTTTGTTCGGTTTGCATTTGACGTTACTAAATAATCCGCAAGATTAAATGTATGAAAACCACTGTTTTAATAAATTTCTCCATATAAAACGCCAATTTCATAGGTAAGCTTGCAATGTTTCGATGATTCGGTCATTTGGAAAGGATGGATGAATGAAGATTGACGAAAGAGATATACAGAGCGAAAGTGAGTGGAAGGGTCGGAAGGGGCCGCCCTAGGCGTACTTTTTCGAATCAAATCGGAGAAATACTGGAAAAGGGCCGAATTTTAAGTACCCGAAACTGACGTGCGTGCATGACTCGATGTATGAATGTGGAAGAAGCGAAAGAGATTTGTCAAGATCGTAGCAGGTGGAAAGAAGTGGTCTCTGCCTACCCGTCTGGGAAACAGGCGTGATTTAATGTATGTATGTATGTTCTATTAAATTAACAGAAACTTCAAAATTGACTTGCAAGATTTGATCTAAACTGACATACTTACGAACATTGCAAGTTTATAAAAAGCTTGTAAAAAAAATATGTTTAAAATTAGGAATTTCAATCCAATTTTAAAACGGTTTCATAGACAGAGGGCGTTTACCTAAACCACTCAAAAGGGTCACGAGTAGTCATCCTGCTCGTCGTTTAGGTATTTCTGAATTAATGCGTGGGATTCAATTTGGATTGACCACAGGTTTCTCGATGAAAGGGATAGGTACAGTCAACGAATTTGATTTCTAGGCCACTTTGGACTATGTTAAAGTGACGTTGACAACCAAACTTCTTATGATTTGGTTTACAACGTCACATTGACAAAGTCAATCAAAGCCTAGGAATCAAATTGGTTGACTGTACATTCTAAGAAAAAACAAGCATTGGAAAATTACTGGAAGTCCAAATACCATGGACCCGTGAGAACAAAGCAATACCATCTTCCATGTTACTAATATTACGGGAAGTTGAAATAGTTTTTCTGCAGATGATTTTCCTAATCTGAGATAGAATGGAATATTTACAGGGAAAAGAAAAGTGGAAGAAGGGAGGAGAGGCCTTTTTGCCTAGCGGGGGGACGTGCAAAACGGTTGGTAAAAAATAATTTGGTAACTCCACGAATAAAAAACAAACTCATTTTGAAATAGATTCTAAGATTAACTTCTCAAATGAAACAAAAAACACGTGATGTTCGTCAGCCAATAGAAACAGAACATTGATACGTCAAAGCTCAAAAAGGTTTTAATTGGCTAATTAACATCGCCACGTGTTTTGTCTTATTTTTTAAAGTTTATTACCGTAATAAATGGAGCAAAGCATTAAGGTTTTACCTACTTGTTTGAACAAGGTGTATTTTGCCAATATCGAGTTTTATAGACAATCATATATTAGAGATATAAGTCCATGGATATCAGACGCGAGGACAAATTGTTTGGTTAAAGAGTATTTACTCTGGCGGACTAAACAGAATCACAATGCTTTATTTACGTTTCACTAGTAACTAGTATTATAGGTACAAACTTAGGAGTAGTTAAAAACCGGCCAAGTGCGAGTAGGACTCGCGCACGAAGGGTTCCGTACCATTATCTATACAACATTAGCAAAAAACGGCAAGTCACGTTTGTTGTATGGGAGCCCCCTTAAATATTTATTTTATTATGTTTTTAGTATTTGTTGTTATAGCGGCAACAGAAATACATCTGTGAAAATTTCAACTGTCTAGCTATCACGGTTAATGAGATACAGCCCGGTGACAGACAGACGGACAGACAGACAGACGGACAGCGGATCCCGTTTTTACCCTTTGGGTACGAAAACCAAAAAACCTAAATGAGTAAAAAAAAGAATGTAATACACACTATCACTCCATCTACCTCTACATTTACGTAACAAACAAACCGACATACTATTTATTAAAGTTAATAGGATTACACTGACGCAATGACATTTACCTTAATCCCTTTCATATAACCAACTAGAGCAGAACTATTAATAATCCATTGATTTATCCAACAGCTCTCTATCTATTGAATACTACACGAACATGATCACTATTACTATACAATAGTGCCTAATATAGCTATAGATACATACATACAGACTGAATATGATGACTGTTACTATAGAATATTATAGATACCGTAGACAGAGTGATACCTAGACAAGCTGCACGGCTAGTACATGTTGTTCGCGACTTTGTTTGTCGCTCGGACCTCCCTTTCTAGTAACGATACTGAGCGACAAGCAAGAAAATACAACTTGTGCTACCCGTGTTGCTCGCGTATCGTATACCCTTTGAGATAGCAATAATATAAAACCCGACCAAATCACATATCACCTTTAGCAGACAAAGCTTCTGTCATAAAGGACTACCTTATAAAGGCGGTTTACTATGAGAAATTATTACCGGTGAAAGATTATGTTTGCGTCTTTTCGGACACTTTACTAGCTTAAAATACAACAATTCAGATCACAGATGTAAACCTACAAAAATACACATAAATACAAACAACACATAATAATAGTTAAAAGCACCAATTCGCTCCATTTTTTGGCACCAGTTCTGGTGACAAACAAAATCGGCCTTGAATAAACGTATATTCGGAGTGAGATGAAAAGTAAATATGCCGTCTACTTTATTTAATTTATTGTCTTTCCGTATAAATGCTTCTCTTTTACTCTTATAATTTTTCGTGTCCCGTCTAGTTAATACTCTGTCTACGATAGACACCTTAGAGAAAACGGCGTATGTCTTATAGAACCGCGTATTTATTACTGACCTTATTTCTGAACACGGAGGGCCAAATTTGCTTTGCCTATTGAATTGCGCATACGTCCTATTCGTTTAGAAGGGCAGGATGGGGACCCCAACAATGTGGCATGTGTCGAATATTCCAGAACGTGCGTTATTAGTTCCGTGAGAGTTGCGAGTCAGTTCGGAATAGAACCTCTTTTGATCCCTTCGATACTGCATAATTCAGCATTTTTTTAACGAGGTTGGCTGATACTATAACTTTGTGGAAAAATACTATGTCTATAGTCGGTAATCGAACTCGAGATCAAAATCTGACAGATCCCGTCTTGATTATTTAGTTATTTTAACATTATTTCATAAAAACATGAATCAGTAATATTAGGGTAAGTTTTATTGATAAAAATACCTACACTTAAACCAAAATGCAGTAATCACAGCGAATGTGCGCCCGTTGAGGTTAGGATTTTGATCTCGAATTCGATCACCGACTGTAGTATAGATTTGTGACTAGGGAATGCAATTTAAGCGGTTGTTAACCGTTTTTGTATGAAAATAACCGGTTAAAACCAGTAATAACCGGTTATGTGCATTCCCTATTTGTGACTGTGTAAAGATAAAGTTTTTTTTTTAAACTGTCTATGCCCTATATTTCAAAACACAATATTTCAGTAAGTTCATTTTATATGTAACCATTGAACATCATAATGCATATGGATATTACTCTTATATTTTAGCAATTATATGTGTATCTGAAATCTTTAATATCGTAAATTTCTTCAAACTAAGTAAACGCCTAGATGCTATTAATCAGACCTATAACAGAGCTTACTTCAAAAGAAAAACTAATTTTATATAAGTGTTCAATTTAGAAGAATTACGTCTAAAAATCTCCTTCGCAGAAAAATACGTTTGAAGTAAGTTTTAAATTCACTTCACGTTTATTCATTGGAGCGATGTTATCGACAAATTAACTTGACCCTATTTTAAGTTAATCGAAGGCAATTTTATACTTAACTACGTTTTTCCATTAAGGTAAGGTATCAAGAAACGATTATTCGAAAAAAAGGTTGACGATTACAGGCTTCGTGATAAAAAATAAACTTTACTTTAATGCGATGTAATAAAGAAAATATTTGACGGTTTAAAAGATGGATATCGCATGATAAAAGTATGATTTATAAAAGATTTGATTTTGTTGCTAAGGTAAAGTTCACTTAATCTGATACATTGTGTTACACTTAACCAAACATTTTGCTAGTTATATCTTTTAATATAATTATTTCATTTGAAATAATTGAAAGTGAATTATTATTTAACCTTACAATATTCACTAATAAAATTATTTAAACGTATTAAACTAAAAACTCTATTCAAGTTCTTTACAATAATTAAAAGTGAAATAGATTTAGTTACAGATGTTGTGAGAAAATTACGTACAAATTTACAATGTACATTTAAAAAAAGCATTATAGGTTTCTTTTGCTTCCACTCTCGCTTTTATTCGCTCGAAATTCTAATCTAACCCAAAAAGCATTATGCGATATTTAATAATTAAAAGAATAATTTACAGGTTACTTACCTTAAGCGCTAGTCTGTGGCACTAGTTCACTGTTTTTTTTTTAATACTCACATACGCACATTATTTAAAAAGCACGAACATTACCTGCAACAAAAAAAAACACATCAATAAAAAGAGACTTAGTCATGCCTCGTTTCGTAAATCTGTAAGAGCACTTGTCGTTTAGCATCTTTTATAAAACCCCTGAACTTATAAAAGGTTGGGAACCCCTGAACAGCTGTGAGCAGTCGACGGTAAAAGTTAAAGTATTATCGAACAATTTCTAAGCCAAAACCTTTTGTCCGCCATTTTGGGGCGCCATTTTTTTCAGTTCCATTACAATTTTCTTTGAACACGAAAAGTTTGGAAGTCATTATATTTTTAGAGTATTCAAAAGAATTGGCATTATTAAAAGAAGTTACGTTTAATTTACTATTTATTTGTATTTTAACCCCCTACAAAAAATAAGGGAGTTGTAAGTTTGACGTGACTTGTGTATCTGTGTCTGTCTATGGCCTTGTAGCTCCTAAATGGGCAACTTGAATTATACGCGTTTTTTTTAAAGAGAGCTTGTTAAATTGGGGTGATTCTTAGCAAGATTTTATGAAAACAGCCGTTTAACAGTTATTAGCTCTGAGAGAAGGGATCGTCATTATAGCGGGGGTTTTAATTTTAATAGTATTTTTTTTTCCTTTATATAAAGCCAAAATCACGCCCAGATAAAGCTACAGATAGGATAAACTACAATAGGTACACCAATTCCGAATAATCATAATTCCGAATTGTTCAAATTCCGACTTAAGAGTGAAGTGTCCATTACTGGTGCCTATCAGCTAAAAATGTCTATTATTGGTGCCGTCACCCATTGTGAATTTATTGGAACACAGTTCACCGGCAAATGCCCAACTATAACCTCTGGCCTTTCCTCAATATTTGCCACAGGAAGTGGATTGTATTTGACTTCCGCCAGATACCCAATATTGGATGTAATTGAAATCAGTTCATTGGGGAAATAGAAACAAACATGCACATTTTCTTGTTTGTAGTTTTTAATTAAAAGTGAGGCAGGTCTAGTTGTAGCGTAACTCACCTGTCAAACGAATTATATCGGCTTCTCTTGGCGTCAAACACTTACCCCCTTACTAATAAACGTTGAGTAACGGTGTTATAGCTATACAGTGTTTTGTCCTTATCTGTCAAATCCAAATTTCACAATGACAGATAAGGACAAAACATTGTACAGCTATACCACCGTTAATCTACGTTTATTAAGTAAGTAAGTAACTTTTTCTTAATACGCGATCATTTGTTGTAAAGGCACCCATTTGCTTCAAATGGTTTAAAATTTTCATATGTTGTAAAATCCTTTTGTAACCCAATACGTGCAAAATCAAACACTCACTAAGACATGTATCCAAACATAATTACACATTATCATAAAATAATAATATATCTTTGAACGCAGTATTTTCTTGTTTTTAAATTCGGTAAAATGGGGTGAATAGAGATTCGCGGGGTAAATAGAAATACAGCCTAAAGTAAACCATATTCTACTAACTATAAGGCTGACATTCTAACGTAATTTTCTGATAGACTTGTCAATTTAATAATTGTTCTTATTGGTAACAAGTTATGACTTATTTTAGATTGTATTTCCATTCACCCCGCGAATCTCTATTCACCCCATCTTACGGTTCATGATATTGTTCCTGTCAATTTTCCTATCTAGAATTTCATACTTTATTTCGTGCCCCGTTGTCGGCTACACCAACATAGTATTTTGTAGTTACATATATTTAATTATAGCAACCATTGTATCTCCCTCGCTTCATATCGGCGATCACGATAAAAACACGAAAAGGAAGACTCCGCCATTTTAATTCTATTCCACGAAGCTTTTGAGACTTTTTCAGACTACCTTTTAAAAAAGTTCCTTTTGTCAATTTAACAAAATACTGTCTAAATGATTTTTGTTAACTTTAGCGTTTACCAGTAACATATCGATGCATATACATACATATACGTTGATGATTTCAACCTTCTTGCCCTTCAAGAGCTGACAAAACAAAAGTTTCAACCTGTGAACGGGACAGATATATACAACCCCTATAACTCTATCCCTTCTACTCACATGAAACCTGGCAATTGTTTTACCAGATACGACTTCAAGACAAACTTCCCATTGTCATTCAAAATTAGATTCCAACCATAAACCCGTATTTAGCGAGTGTCTGATTTAAAGCTGGGCATTCACGACCGATCTAACAAGCCGAATAGAGCAGCGCCGCGCCGCGTATTGTTTATACGTACTTAGCGCAGTCCGTTGGATTTCCAAATGGACGGTAAGCCAGCGCGACGCGCCACCACGCAATCCGAATGGAACTACAGTGAATGTCGAAATTCAACGTTGGAACACACCACGCCACGGCATCGTCAAAAAATGGCATCGTCGTGAATGTGTTCTATGGCTGCCATTTTCTAATCAGTCTGCTCCGTGATGTCGCACCGTTGAGGCATGGCGTGGCGCGCCCGTGAATGTTGTCAAAATATTACGCCCATCCAGGTGTATGGGCATTTTCACTACAAAGCGTGACCCAATCAAAGACTGAGATTAAGGAACTATACATTGCGGCAAATGTATAGCTAATTTTCATCACAAAACTAACAAAGTTAAAGTTTCAACGTTTTAGTGAAAACGCCCGTATACACTCTATCCGTCGCCGAGACAAACGGCGCGTCCGTGAATGCCCAGCTTAACTCACTTACAGGACTTTCATTGTCGTCTGCTCCAAGGGTATAATGCCAAGGACTCCACAAGGAGACCATTTTATATGTAAGTCAAGGGGAGCGGTAGTGAATGTGTTTGAAGAGGTATCGTCCAATGGTCCCGACAGATGGCGTGTTAATTGCTAAGCATTGATGTGGAAATAAGTCTACGAGTTGAGGGTAGTTTGATGTTATCGATCATGGAGTCTGTGGGTAGATATTATTATCGTTATAGAAATAATAATAAGGTGCTTCGATAAATCGTCGCTAGGACTTGACAGAAGCGCGTGGAGCTAGCCCCATGTGCTTCTGTTTAGTCCACCAGAGTTAATTTCTTTAACCGAACAATTGTCCTCGCGTGTGATATCCATGGACTTGTTTCTCTAATAAGTTTATGGCGATTGTCTAAAACTCGATACTGGCGAAATACACCTTGTTAAAACAAGGAGTGAAAGCCATTAATAAAGAAAAAAAAATCGTCGCTAAGGCCAACTTAATCGTCATAATGTGGCTGCCATTAAAGAGAAGAAGAAGAAGAAGTAATCGACATAAAATGACTGTGTGCGGTCGTAAACTATTAAAATATAATTCGAATGTAACTATCACGAACGTTAATTTGTGACCCATTTCAAGAAAAATATGCTTGAAGTCGTCAATGTCATTAGAGATGTCAAGTCATTTGTAACTTTGAGGAAACTCAACCTTATTGTTGTAGAATGTCAGATTGACTTTGGACCTAAGGTGGGTACCAAATTAAAGTTCGCGACTGTACGTAAAATCGGCTAATTTTCCATCTCACTTTTTCCAATTTGGGTTTCAGGAGGTTAACCACTCTTCAACTCTATTTCTAGCGTACTAAGATCCAAAAGTGGTACTTAAAGAAGTTTCTTGGTCAGCTATGCATTACCTACTTACGGCTTAGGAAAAACATCGTGAGGAAACCTGCACATTCTTACAGTTGATTGGATAAGAGGGTAATTGCACACAAGATCCTAAAGGCTTTCTAGGCTCTATTCTACTCGGCAAAACCATATTGCTTTTGACATGTTATCGTATTGTTTTAACTCAGTCGCCATTACTGTCAAGTAAATAAGATCTACTTACCAAAATTTTGATAATATGATAACATGTAAAAAGCCATATGATTTTACAGAATAGAATAAAGCTCCACTACAAGGTAAGATGATTGTCTTGGTGTTATTGAGAAATGAAACCGCATACACAATCAAATATCCCTTGTAATAATCTAATTCTACTATTCCAGATACGGAACGTTATTTGCATGTTTGTATCTCAAATATTTGGAAGGCAATTTAGATTACGACGCAGAGAGAAACATATTTGTATAGCACGGCCAACATTCCATTATTGGCTTTACAATATCACAAATTGAACCGGCTACGGTGAAGCAAAACCGAAGGCGATATTGTAGGTCTTGGGTTCACTGCATAATTCCAATGAGTCATAATACCCAACGTCATTTTTAGATTGTTTTTTTTTTATGACAATGAGATCACACTGACCTGATGAAATGAAATGAATGAAAAATAATTTATTTGGCACATAAAAAAACAGTTTACAAGTATAAAAATATCTTAACCTAAATACATTTTTTTACGGCCAAAATGGTCACCGCTCAGCTTTATGCCTCTGAATGTCGTTGATACGAGTACATTCACAGACTCTGGTTTTCAGTGAGACCAGAGGGCTTATTGTCTAACGCACTCTTGGCACTATTGGCTTGTCTGCATACAAAATAAAAACAAATTCTCCACTTTGCGAGTGCGTTAGACAATAGGCCCTCAGGTAGAGTATGGCGATCGATGGCATGATGATGGTATGTAGGATCTGATACCCATAGAGTTATAGACTCCAATTGCGTCGCCAACCCTAAGGACTAAGATAGACATTACTTAATTTGGAGATTATGCCACACAGACTTATTGCTATTTGGATGTTCTACGTTATGAACGTTATGTTAATTGGGCAAAAAATATGACGCCTGACATTTCGCTTTTTGGTCAATTTGCGTCACTGGACGTTTTGCTACATAGACGATTCGCTACTGAGCTGACATTTCCAATGGCTAAAGGGGCCCCATATACGGTACAATCCGTCGGTTCAGACTGAAATCGAGCGATGGATTGTACGTGTGTGGCAATATCGCATCCAAATTTCAATCGAAATATGAATCGTCACGATATCGGTTCAAATTGATCGTAACGACGGATCGTTCCGTATATGGGGCCCTTAAAACAATAACTACAGTCGCCATTAGCATGAATATTTTATAACGTCGTTGCCGTTTCCCGCTGCCCAACTTTGTTAATTATTTTGTACAGTACACAGACCTACAAACGGCCGTCTAGTGCACTAAGTGAATTCGCTGTTACAAACAATCGATAAAACAGAAGACAAAGGTTGAAGATGATCCAAAAAGTCTAAAAACCTGCCAAGTGCGAGTCCAACTAGCACACGAAGGGTTCTGTTCCATTCTTGTATTGGGGCCCTGTTTTTAGGATTCAGTACCCAAAGGGTAAAAACGGGACCCTATTACTAAGACTCCACTGTCATTCTGTCTGTCACCAGGCTGTATCTCATGAACCGTTATAGCTAGACAGTTACAATTTTCACAGATGATATATTTCTGCAAACTAATACTAAAAACAGTATAAAATAAATATATAAATATATAAATATATACAACAAACGTGATTTTATTGCCGTTTTATGTTCGATATTAATAACGGCAACTGGAGTAATGTCTAATGCTGTAGGTATACATAATGTTACGGAACCCTTCGTGCGCGAGTCCGACTCTCATTTGGCCAGTTTTTTATTATTTGTTGTTATATCGGCAATAGAAATACACACTGTAAGAATATTTCAATTGTCTATCTAGTAGGGTTTATGTGATACAGTCCGCTGTCAGAGAGACAGACAGACGGACAGCGGAGGTTTAGTAATTGGTGTTTTTCACGCCTAAAATCTCCATTGCGTGATAGGGTATGTAATGTTAAATACTCTTGTTTCATGCTTTTAGGTCCGTCTTTGTAGTATTTTTGGCCCACCCTATTGTATTTCGCTAAGTAAAGAATTTAAAATCCCACTAATATTATAAATGGGAAAGTTTGTGTGTTTGTTAATTCACGCTGCAACGGCAGGATGGATTTGTATGAAATTTGAAATGGAAATATATATAATATAGGCTAGGCTACCTTTATCCCGAAAAATTTAAAAATTTCCCTTGGGCATAAAGATAATCGAAATATACGCCGACGAAATCGCGGGCAGAGGCTAGTCTGTTACAAAAATAATAACATTGTACAAATAATAAAACTCGTTTTATACGGGGTGTACTTTCTTGGAGATTTGTGAGTTAAGCTTTTCCTTAACAAGATTCTCCCCTCTGTTTACTGTAACTTAATTGCAGTCAAAATCAAACGAGGGTAGGATGAAGACTCTATGGAAGCCTTAGATTTAACTGTTTTAATACAAAAAAACCGGGCAAGTGAGAATCAGACTCCAAAATTACATTTTACCAGCTTCTGCCCGCGACTGCGTCCGCGTAGATTTTGATTGACGTTATTCCATCAATTTTTTATTCATTTTTCGGGATGAAACACATAGGTAATATTAGTTTCTATTCGTGTAAAAGCTCTTAACTAAAAACACGACGCCTTTGGGGATAAAATTACCATCATATAATGTTGTTTCTATGTATTTTCAGCGGTTCGGCATACAGATACGCGATTTAGGCGAGTGACACTGAGGTACTCGTGCTTACAAAGAAAATGTATTTTTTAAAAATCCTATTTTCTCTCGATTACGTATTTGGATGATACTTTTTTAACACCGTTTACGTTGAAAGCAGGCAATTTTTATACATATTGTAAAACCTTTCAGTGCTTTCAAGATTACCATTTTCGGCTTCAACGTCTAATGTTACTCTTTTGAGCGAGTATTTTTTTTCACCTGTGTTTTTAAGAATACTTTTTTTTGGTAAAAGGACATGGTGGACATGGTGGTGAGACAATTAACATTTCTTAATACGTGTAATACGAGTATCTTTTGGTCTTGAGTTCGATTCCCGGTATGGGAAAATGTTTTATATAAAAAAAATGTAGTTCGAATGTATTGTTATTCATAATAATTGCAAGTCATAGTGTTTTTGCTGAAACGGTTTTTATTTAACGGATTTTTTGAAGTATTTAGCGGGTAAATGAGGTTAGGTTAGGTTAGGTTTGTTTTATAAACACCCTGGGTTATAACCGGGTTTAACCGGTTATTTTCATACTAAAACATGTAATAACCGGTTAAATTGCATTTCCTAGTGTTGACTATGGATCTCGATTGCCGGTAACTGTACGCGCCGTAAGCGGTAAAATTATTCTAAATAATACAATATAATATTACACGCGTAATTTTTACACGGTGAATAGCAGACTTATCGCTTAATAGCAATCTGTTCCAGATTTAAAAAGAAGAAAATGCTGAATATATTTTAAAAAAAGAGACATTATAATCATAAGACAAGTAAGTGAACGGTCGAATCCATATGAATATTGTAAAAACGTAAGACTGTTTGTTTGTAACGCTTCTACAACTAAACCGCTGAACCAATTATAACGAAATTTGTTATGGAAATAGGTTACAACCCCAAGGAAGGAAAAAGGGTATTTTTATCCCGGACAAATTGAAAAACGAATTCTTCGTTGATAGAGTCCCAAGCTAGTGCTAGTTCAAAATTATGTACATTAGAATAGAATAGAATAGAATAGTAATAATTAATTCAACGCATACACACATTTGAAAAAAATAGATGACAAACAGAACAAAAACAGCTTACCAGCAATAATATATAATCTAACATTGGACGCAAAAATATCTGACTCGTCTTTATTACTAGAAGTATAAGAGCGTGTCAGATATTTTTGCGCCCAATGTTGGATAATATATCATTGCTGGTACACAACTGTACACAATTTACTGTGTTCATATAAAGGCACAAGACAAAAAATACAAATTTACAAACTACGATCTACAACGACGATATAATACCTACAACCTCACTAAAGACTTCTAAAGTAGGTACCCAAACAATCTACCAAATTACAACATTAACCTAACGAGCTAGTATATACCTTGCCACCTAATTCGAAAAGTTTCACTTTACACCCTAGTTTCACGTAAAAGGTAAGTTAAAAGACATAAAAGCTTTTATTTCTTGCTTGCAGCGTAAGCTCACGTCAGATTATTGTTATATGAGTCGGTAGTGAGAATAATAAAGCTGGTTATGAAACTTTTATGTTAGAGCTCGTTCCCACTACGTCGTGTGTCGGATTCCGATTTTAATCGGGTGTCGGCGCTTCTGTTCCCACTATGTCGGGTGTCGGATTCCGATTTTTCCGATGACGTATCTTCGCGGTGCGATCAGCGGCAGCGACGCGCGGGCGGCACAGGGGGTGCGGCGCGGGCGGGGTCGGCCCGACATCCGGCAAATGTACAGCGCCATATCCGATCATATGCGAGCGTTAATCCGACACGATTTTTTTCCGAACGGGAGGGCTGACAAAACACACGATATTTTTGGTCGGATCCGACACAAAATCGTTGTCGGACGAGTGTTTATAGCTTCATATAAACCGTTCTGCCACTGGAACGACCGATTAAAAATCGGACCGACACACGACATAGTGGGAACGAGCTCTTAGTTAAACGGAAAATATAACGAACATGCAATGCATTTACGGTGTGAGGATTGCAGTTTCAAGACTGTGGTCTTGATTACGGTGCTGCATAAGGGCCAAATCAAAAGCACCCGAAACCGACGTACGTGCATGAAGAGGCTGATGAATGTAGAGGAAGCGAAGTTGTATGTTTAGACCGGTGCACCTGGCTATCCATAGTCTCTGCAGGGTGTAACTCCGAATCCCTAACAACGTTTGTCCTAACACATCGTTTGTCCGAATTTTCATTTGCCCTAAACTGGTTTTCAGATGAGTCAGGCAACTTTTTAAGTTTTCCAATTATATCTGCGGTTCGGTATGGTTAGGGTTGTAACACTAAACAATTTTGAAATTTAAGTGGAAATGGCTTTAGGATAAACGAAAATTCGGACAAAGGATGCATTGGGACAAATGACTGGGGGTTGACTACGCGCTGGCCTAGTTGGTAGTGACCCTGCCTACGAAGCTAGCGGTCCTGGGTTCAAATCCCGGTAAGGGCAGATATTTGTGTGATGAGCGCGAATATTTGTTCCTGAGTCTTGGATGTTCTCTATATAAGTATTTATATCGCTGTCTAGTACCCATAGTACAAGCCTTGAGCTTAGTTTGGGACTAGGTCAATTGGTGTGACATTGTCCCCAGATATTTATATTTATAGGGGAACCGTGTCTGTTTACTCCATTGGGAGATAGGCGTGAAGGTATGATGATGATGATGATGATGATGATGATGATGATGATGATGATGGTTTTTAGAGTGTAAATGTCTATGGTTCATTTAATATCAGGTGGCCGGTGTGCTCGTACGCATTCTCCTTGTCATAAAAAAGCTTCCGTTTTAAATCATACTATTAGATTACAATACCATAACAGGTCAAAGATGACATGGTTTTTACCAGGGAATAGAAAAAACAGTGGAAGTGGCATGAGCTTCGCTTAGTATCAGACCTGTTGTCGCCAAGACTCAAACTATAATAAAAACAACAAAAAACAATCCGATGGGCCATTCTACTTTTCAGTGTACATATTTTGTTATCGTTCGATAAAAAGTATACCAAATTATGAATCCGCTTCTAAATAAATAACATAAACTTAGAATGTTTTAAAAGTTTCATGGTTTCCAAAAAAATAACTCTCAAATTACTAAATTATCATTGAAGAATCATGGTAACTCGGTCGTAAATTGCACCATTTCCATAGAAAAGGCGGGGACATCGACATCCACTGCGTTACTCACTTTATATTTATTACAAATAACTTTTTATGAATTAGGATAATTCTAAATATAAGCTTATTTACGTTTCTTTTCGAGTTCAAAGTTAGAAAACGCTGCACTTTACCGTTTTGAAATAAAAATAGTTTAGTGAGAAAGTGGCTAAAAACTTTTGTACAACGAAAAGTAGAATGGCCCCGATACATTTTATGGCAAGCGTAAAAGTGTGGCTACGAAATTCTCTCTAGAAGTCCATTTTCTCTCTAGAATTCAAAGCTTTTACTCGAAAAGTAATTGAAAAATACGATCTGGAAATTCACCAATCCCTTCCTCGAAATACCTTTATACCTCTACTAAAACATGGCTGCCAAAAGAGACATTTCGTCTCAATAGCACTTTAATTCTGCTTTATGGCTCGGCAAAATTATTTCTCGTTTCGTGCTTAAAATTACCTTTTCCCTTGCAATATTAATATCTTGGTTGAGTGAAAACCGGGGTAATAGTCGGTGTACGTGGATGTTTTATGGGATATTAAAAAAAAGGCCAAGTGCGAGTAGGACTCGCACACAAAAGGTTCCGTTCTATATTTGTACGGTATTATTCACTTTTTGAAAATACCATGTGCCTACCTATTACAGTTCAAGATATACAACAAATGTTCAGGACTCTCCAGTATGCCCCCCTTTAATTTTTATTTTTATTTTTTGTTGCTGCTAGCAAAAGAAATAACTAAGTATATAATCTGTGAAAAATTCAACGGTCTACCTATTACGGTTCATGAGATGGGTGGATCAACTTTTTGTTGTTTTTATTCCGTCCCGTAAGCCAGGAAACAACAGTGACTGAGTTTCTTAGAAAAAAACGTTATATTTATTATTCGTAGGACACTCAGGAGAAAAGCCATAAAAGAGTAGGTTTGTAATTGCCAATAAAACTGATTTTTAGTGGACTTACATCCTTTGAAATTATAGTTTTAAAGAGTGACCCAGGAGACGTCATCATGGCAACGAGCTACAACAAAAAGTTGATTGACCCGTCCGTGACAGACAGACGGACGGACGGACGGACATTTAGCGGAGGCTTTGTAATAGGGTCCCATTGGCACCCTTTAGATACGGAACCCTAATAAAAGCTTCGGGTTTTTACAAGTACATCATTCTTGTTTATCGAGCGATAGTTGAAACGTTCGGTACCGGGGACTCGATTCCAAGTCAGTTTTGTAAGGAATTTTAAAATACCTGGCGAGCTAAGGGCTGATTTGGTACCTCCTATGAGCCACCATACAACGAAATTTGTCAATGGAATATGAATCTATTGTGAATGAAATAAAGTCAATTTTCTAATTTGATTATAAGTCATAAAAACAAGAGAAAATCCACTTTACGTCCTTTGCACTGGATCTTTATTTCTATGGCCGTATTATTTACTATTTTTAGTACAAGGAGACTCAGGAGGATAAATTGTTATAGAGTTCGTAGCTTTAGAGAAAAATAATGGCGATTCAGATAACCTTTGCGCTTGTATGCCCGTTTGTCTATGATGTCAGTTTGCACCGCCTTCCTATTTTTATTGTGTATTTTTAACCATCTCTTCTTTATAAGGTTGTCTGGAAGATATCGCTATTTATCGATAAGACCAGTGTCCTCTTGTTTCACCGACATGCATTTCATATAACGTATCACTTCGCATAATTTTCGTTTCATAGAAAGGCATTTTCTGCTGAACCCGTGTTGATCAGGTTATCTTAAATTATGATTCACGTAGGTCAGGATAGGTTAAAAAAAAAAGGTAAAAGACATTTATTCAGTAAGTAGGCCGCACGGGCACTTTTACACGTCAGGAGTCTACCAGCGCTTCCCAAGAGGAGACCACTGCCGAGAAGAAACGCCGCAAGAAACTCAGCAGTCAGTCATTTTTTAACCATATTGCTTACTACAATGATACTACTTAGTCTAGTATATTATATAAAGCTATAAATATTAAATTAAATATAATATCAAATATCATGCGTAGTTCAGCAGGAAAACATGACAAAAGTATTAGGAGAGAGATAGAGGGAGAAAAGGCAAAAAACACTTAGTAGACTTGTAACCAACACAAGATAACCTGAAATCAACACGGGTTTAGCAGAAAATAGCTTACATCCATGGTGTATGTGGTGATCATTCAGTAAAATGTCGTAGATCAGAGAAAAAACCAACAGAGGGCCCTGCCAAGATGCACTACGCTAACTAGCGTTTCTATTCTGGTTTAAAACAATCGCGTCACTGGTAGATGACGTGATACCACAAGTCACGTGATCTCCCAGTGATGCGATTGGTTAAAAACGAAACGAATAAAAACGCTAGTTAGCGTAGTGCATCTTGGCAGGGCCCTCTAAACTGTCCCCGCCTTTATATTCCATCACAGCTATTTTAAAAATAGAATACTATTGAGACTAAGTTAAAAACTAACTAAGATTCATGTAACTTTATTACTAACCCATTTATACTCGTGCCATGCCATTCTGCGTAAAAATAACTTAAACGTAAAAACAATGTGCAATAAAAAACGATAAGCAAATTACGAAATACCGTAAATGTAATAAAGCTAAAATTATTGATTGTTTTGCAGTTTAACATAGGGCTCGGATACCGGTTATGTACTTGACGCAAAACTTTTTTATTTCGGTTCCGTTCGCATGAACCGGTTCTTAACCGGTTTTTTGAGGAGGTTTTTTGAGGAACCTTTATATAAAGTTATTTTCGAATTAACCGATATCGAGCTTAAAAACCGGTCGCTCGTGGATTAAACCGGTTAATTAATGTTAAAATAAAGTTCTCAAAACGTTTCGCGTTCCCTAGTTCGGAGCAAAACCGAAATAAACCGGTATTTACCGGTAATTTTTAAACCGGTTCCGAGCCCTGGTTTGACATAATACGCGAAAAAGCCGTGTTATACATTTCCCAGCGTGACACGAATAATAACACGTCGAAAATTTATAACCCGGCGAATTGACGTATTACATCAAACTGCGAAACAATATTCCTCGCCAATTAAATATGCTGAAAGTTTAAAAGCAATACTCTGGATGCATATTTCCATATTTCCAAACTGTTTTTCATCAATCCAATTAAAGTTAATCGTTAGTAGGGAAAACACATTTCGTTGTTTCAGTACAGTCGGCGGCAAATTTTTACCTGACCGCGGAAAGAGAGCAATGTTTTTGACTCTATTCTGCGCGGGAAAACTATATTGTTTTTGACATGTTATCGTTATCAACGTTCTGATAGTTCATTGATAGATAGAATGACAGTAATAGCGGCCGAGGTAAAAACAACGGCGCTTCTTCTCCGCAATGATGGCCTTTTCCGAAGCGCTAGTAGGTTCACTCCATATTACTGACATGTAAAAGAGCCTTCATGTGGCGAATTAACTCAATAAATATTTGTTTTTTTTTTAGTTTTAATTTTTGATGGGAGTTATAAGATTAGCGTGTGCCTTGTTTATGTCATAACTCCCAAACAGATGGACCAATACCGACGCATTTCAATTTGATTTACCTCACAAAAGCGGGGCCGTAGGTACTTGTATTAGTAACGCGTATAGGTATAGACACGCAAACTACGGCGACGCTTAGAAACGACACGCTCTTAGAGACATGGACATACATACACACAAGTAAAAGTATAGTTAGTGTGTATTTTTTATTTACATGCGTATGTGGTTATTTATATATTTTTCGTGATGCTTTGGAAAAAGTTATTGGTGTCTATTGTTTCCTCTCATCTGTATTTTTTACTTTAATCCATTGTTTGCTACATTTATTTTTTCTCACTCGCCCAAAGGTTAACTGGAAGAGATCCCTTAAAGAGATAAGTTAACCTTTGTATTAATTTTCTTACAGTAACTTTAATATTTAAGAGATACCGACTGTGGAAGTAAAGGTCGCCGCTATATCGGGGGTTTTTATCAAATTAAAAGTTATTGGTTAGACTTTTAAATATCCATAACGTTTCCGTTTCCGGTGTCCTTGCGGGCGTCTTGTGTCGTCCATTATAACGACGATTACAAGACTCAACAGGCTTATACGGACGACGTAGTAATTAACTCTAGTTGATTACCAGCAATAATATTATTATCAAACATTGGGCGCAAAAATATCTGACAGGTCTTTATTACTAGAAGCATAAAAGCGTGTCAGATATTTTTGAGCCCCAGGTTGAATAATATACTAATTAGTTTCCGGGCACGTTTTTTTATGTATTAAAGTATTTATTTATCTATATGACTACTTTTATCGGTGCCTAGAGCTTAATTTGGAACTAAGTTTATTTACTGTGAGATTATATTTATTTCATTGATTTCGGTTTCGGCGATCGGTTCAGCGATAAAGACGTGAAACAAACAGACAGACAGACAAAGTTACTCTCGCATGATATTAGTGTGAATTCAGAATTGGTGTGTTAATTGACGAATTTAGATCAAAATTGGAAATACTCCAATATTAATGTTTCATCAGTATTTTAAGCTTTGTCAATCAATCATTGTCAGAATTAGATTTGCCTAGCTCAATAGAAATGGTATTTTGACCGCGATACATACTACGAATCCAGGGCTCTATATAGAGTGGATTTCAATTTTCATCAAGCGCTAGACGCATTTCATAAACTATATGATTAGTGCGTGCGTATGAGTTGTACAGTCGAGTTGATAAATATGTGTACACTTTAGTACCTTGTCTATTTAATGTCATGTTTAAACTACCATACATGAATTGTCACAGTCACAGCGATTAAAGTGACAAGGTACTAAAGTGTACACGTTTTATGAACTTGACTGTATAAGAATATGATTTGTTTATAAGCTAGCTTAGCGTGAAAGTCTTTTATCGCTATAACCTCGGGAACTGTCTAATAGGGAATTTGCATGGATTTTTCAAAGTGCATTTCTCAACAAAATATGAAAATACCGTAAAAGTGATCACCAAAAGTGAAATTAAAATTAAAATCGGCTTAGGAATACGGCTTACATGATGTAGGTACATGATTTTCTTATTATTTTTTATATTGAACTGGAAAAGTGTAATTTTCGGTAGAGTTGTGTGTGCCTCGGGGTTTAAAAATAAGGATATCCACCAGACTGTAGATAAAAGCTGATTTACTCAAAAGGATCACTCCAGAGATATTCGTTGGTCTCGTTATGGCTCCCTGACGGGACCACTGTGTGGAATGAATGTGCACAAGCTGTTCAACCGCTTATAAAACAGTAACAGATGCAGACTTGAAGTTTGAGGTCTGAATAACAATTCTAACAAAAGCAAGCTTTAAAACGTGACTGCATATGATTTTCTACAGCAGTTTTGCCTTTTCTAAAATCGAAAGCTTGATTCCTAAAAACAGATCAATTTAACTCTTACAGTTTCCGAATTCCATTTGGATTGTTCACCGTGTACTTATATAGACTCTGGAATCATAGATTTAACAGTTGTATCTGTGCATAGCCAAACGGATGGACCGATTTTGATTAGGTTTTCTTTATTACGAACCTAGTCTTACTAACCAAAAAATTAATTGACAACGGGCTTTTTTTTAAAAAGATGTTCTGTAAAAAAAGCTTATAGAGGTTTGTCTTATTGGGTTTTTTGTTTTTTAATTAAAAAATAATGCCGACAACAGTAGGTAGGTACGGTCAGCCTTATAAGAAGATGCACACTTTAGTGTTTTGTCACTTTAACGTCATGTTTGAACTGCTGCACTAATCTGTCAAAGGCTTTAAAGCGACAAGGTACAAAAGTGTGCAGCTTCTTATAAGGCCGACAGTACTCGGTTAATAAATGGGTGGGTCGCGGGGTGGAAAAATAAACATGTTGTTTAATTTGTACTTTTATGAGGCGAAAAGTCTGAGCAACACGACACCGAAGTTATTTGCATCTCGTGTCTCAATCAACAATCGCGGCAAAAACCAACTGGGGTGTGATTCTGTCAACAACGACGGACGGACGGACGAACGAGTGAATGTCCAAGCGGCGAGTTTAAGTAATCCCGTCCGAGCGAAGAAATCACATTTTAACACGTGTATTTAATTTGGCAGCATGGCTTCTCGAACGTATAAGGCTGCCTAATTGACAATGCACGCGCTAAAATGTGTTTTGCTCGCTCTGACGGGACTACTTAAACTCGCCGCTGCGCTTTCGCTCGTTCGTTCGACCGACTGCGATTTTAAAAAGAATAACACCCCTGTTGCACAACAGTTGTTTTTATTTCTTAGGCAAACGGGTAAAAAACCGAATAACAAAGTACCTTCTTACATTAGCAATAAGGAAACAATGGCCTATCACTTACAGCCCTCGAGACACAAACGCATTTTAAGTCTCCTTAACCTAATCACGAAGCGAAAAAATACTCGGTCCAAATACTCGCTGAAATACTTTTAGCCCCGAAAATACTTGTTTGTATATACAGTTTACCTTCTACCTTCGTCTCAGTTTAATAAAGCTTTGTCGCAACAACTTGATTTATTTACATTTCATACAAATGGAGACTTATTTTTACTTATTTATGTTGAAAGGGGTGTAAGTACACGTAAAGTGAGGCTTACATACGCCATTTCGTATTAGGTTTCAAGGTTTGTTATTCAAAAACTCAACGCTATGAAGGGTATTAATTTGGTACTTGTCTTCAAGACGTTTTCCAGAAAAGTAACAAATTTTCTTATTAAAATGATACGTATTTCGTAAGTATAAAAAAAAATGTACTCGGTAATGATACTCCTAATAATAAGGCTTTTCTGACACTTTTTTGTCTTCGACTGTAAGCTATATAAGAGCTTCTAATGTAGTTTAGAGCACTCTTTTGATAAATGCTAATTCAACAATGCCTAGCACTTTAAGATCCATCAAAACGTTTAGCGTTCCTACAGGCGGTTACAAAGAAACATGGACCCATACAAACATACACCTTTCTTTATTTTTCCTTATTGGGTAGTCGAACAATAAGTCTTTTTTCGGTTCTTACACCCTATACCTACCTATTTATTTATCTCGTAGGATTCAATCTCTTTTTATCCGACTCGGTGGATCTCCGAATTCGTAATCTAATTGGTAACGGTAATACAGCTAAAAGTAAAGCTAAAGAGCCTTTTTAGGGTACCGAAGTCAAACAAGGAACCTTTATAGTTTCGCCATGTCCGTTTGTACGTCTGTCCATCTGTCCGGTTTAACTCTACTACAACTACTACTACTACTATTGCTACTACAAAGATGTTATTTGGAATAGTTGTAGATTGAAATTACGCCGACAAAGTTGTACTCATATTTATACTACACGGAAAACTAAACGTTCAGCTCTACAGGTGGTGGCAGTTTGAAACTACAAACGTAGTCCTTTTATTAAAAAATAAATTGTGACGAACGAGGTCAGTGTTGCCAGGATGTATGCTATAAAAAAACGGGAAAGAAATCAGTTTATTTTTCGGTGTTTTTTGTACAATTGTAGGTAAATTTACAAAAAGTACATTAATTCATTAATGAAACTGTTTTTTTAATACAATCGACTTGTTTTTTGTTTGAGAAAACAACTATACATTCTTTGACCATTTTGAGCCCTCATCCAGTGGGGCTAGACAATTTACCATCAAATACAAAAGCGTTTGGTGACCACTATCGCTTTGCGTTGTCATTGAGAAATGTATGGTATTGACGTAAGTCACTCGTTACAACTGACATTTTCCATTTTTAACCCCCGACGCAAAAAAGTGGGGTGTTATAAGTTTGACGTGTAAGTGTGTGTGTGTGTGTGTGTGTGTGTGTGTGTGTGTGTGTGTGTGTGTGTGTGTGTGGCATCGTAGCTCTTAAACGGATGAACCGATTTGGATGCGGTTTTTTATCGAAATCGGTTCAGCCGTTTTTGAAGTATTGAACTTTGAAATGTCAATGTCGGGGGTTTTCCAACTTTTTGTTGGTTAGGTTATTGACAACGCATGTCGAGTGATATATCACGTGACTTACGTCAATTCCATACATTTTTCTATAACAACGCAAAGCGACAGTGGTCACCAAAAGCTGAGTTTGTATTCAATTGCAACTTGTCTAGCCCCACTGCACTCGTATGTATAAAAGCCCTCGCCTGGTGGCTCGAGGTTTAATCTCATACTCGTTCAAGAAGGCTCACTTACTGGTCGTTGCAGTAATGTACTATGTACGCCGTAAAAGAGGCCCAGGATAGCTCCCATTTTTTTGCCATACTTTTGTTCGATTTTAGGGTTCCGTACCAAAATGGTACAAAAGGAACCCTTATTGTGAGACTTCGTTGTCTGTCTGTCTGTACGTCACAGCAGGTTTTCTCAGCAACTACAAATGCTATCAACTTGAAATTGGGCATAGTTGTACAACTTGCTTGCCCGCATCTATTTGTAGTAAAAAAATATGAAATTAATTTTATTAATAATTGAAAAGGGGTCTAGAAGGGGGGGTTCAAAAATAAAAGTGGTTCGATTATTATATTAATCTGCACATTTCAAAAATATTTTTTTGAGAATTTTCTGTGATGTACTTTTTGATTTATAGTCAAAAATGTACAAAAAATGACCGCCCCCCCCCCCTTATCTCCGAAGTTTATAAATCAAAAATTCTGAAAAAAATCCTGACGTATAGATAATTACTTATATTTTCTGGGAAAAATAAAATAAAGTGTTCATTATTTACAGTTTTTGAGAAATAACAAAAAAACTAAGAAAATCTGTATTAAAATTTAGGCTACTCAAAATCGACCTTATTGCCTGGAAAATAAAGCTTATAACAAAATGAGTATTTTCTTTTGCGGTTACCAAGCATATTATCTTCAATACGGAACCCTCGGTGCGCGAGTCCGGCTCGCACTTGACCGGTTTTTTCTATGCTCGTCGCGATGCTTACCACTAGTTGTTCAATATACGTCCGTTCCAAATGAAAGCCAGGGAGCAAACAATCAATTTTACAAAACCGGGGGCCGATCCGGCACAATCCGGGTTTACCGCCGGATCCGGCGACGCGGCGGCCCGTGCCATTATAAGAACACACGCTGTTTGCCGATGTTTTTACCTGGCTTTTACGAGAAATCCTTTGAAGGGTTCTGTACTGTATTGAAGCGTGAGTTTGCTGGTTTTTGTAAACGTAGAAAAAAACTTAATAGAACACGTAAAGTTGGCTGAATGTGTTCTGCCACTGTAAGGTTGAACAGGCTATTTGGCTAATTTTAGAAAACCTTTTTACTTAAATGATTCATTATTACATAAGAAGCAAACTACATTGATATATCCGCTGTAATATCAATAAAAAGGGATCCCTTTGAAACGCATAAACTTTTTACGCATAACGTATCTGTACGCATAATTTTTTGGGCTGACATTTCAAATTTTAATAAACGTCTATTGTGTAGATTAGACTAGGTTAGATTTTTAAAATAATTAAAATAAAACGTTTTCTATTGTAAAAACCGTTTTAGGTCAAACGATTTTATGCGTAAGATTTTTACGCATATAACCGTAAAAAAATTATGCGATCCAACAGAGACCCAATAAAAATGTAAGTATGTTAAAGTTTACATTTTCAAAACCGCGTTAAAAACGCTGTTTCTATCATGACGCTGGCCATATGACAATGACAAGTCGTCGGCCTAAATCGCATTCCTCGAAACTCCATTTTTTTGAAAATCATTTTTTCTCACTTTTTATAGTACTATTCTGAACGCATCTAACGGCAAAACTCTTAAAAAAATACGTTTAAAACGCAAAATAGAAAACTCGCAACTCCCGACCGTCTACTAAGCAACATCATGCAAAATTTTTGGTTATAAAGTTTTTTGTGCCTCCTGTAAAATTTGGTCAGATTGAGTTACGAGGTTTGCGATTTAGGCCGACGAAGTGTGACAAGATATGCCCTTATGATCTGTGGTTACTTGCGTGTGACGTCACCAGCGAGTTACCACAGCTACAAAGCAATCACATAGCGTTACTGCCACAGATAAAATTTCAAAAAATATTTCAATTTTTTCGTGTTATTTCCAAAAAATATAAAAAGTTTAAAATAAAGTGAAATATGTTGTTTTACGCTATTATCTAATAGGATGACCACAGTTTGGATTATATTTTCAATGTTGTCAAGTAGCCTATTTCGTTTGCGCGTGGTAAAACAATACGGTCGACGTCTGTCAATTTGAAGTAGTAGATCACAGTGTAGACGAGAGAGAATCGTCTTACTAATAACATAGACAGAACCAAGAGAAACCGAACTTAAGGCCACATTTATTTTTAACCCCCGACGCAAAAAAGAGGGGGTGTTATATGTTTGACGTGTAAGTGTGTGTGTGTATGTGTGTGTGTGTGTGTGTGTGTGTGTGTGTGTGCGTGTGTGTGTGTGATTTTATATCGAAATCGGTTCAGCCGTTTTTGAAGTATTGAACTTTGAAATGTCAATGTCGGGGGTTTTCCAACTTTTTGTTGTTTAGGTTATTATTTATTTACCAGCGTCCCGTCCTCGCTTTGCACCGGTTGTAACAAATAAAAAACAGCCTATGTCCATCCGGAAAAACTTTCCTTTCAAATGGTGAAAGAATTTTTGAATAGATCCCATGGTTCCGGAGATTACCTGTCACATAGATACAAAGTCACAAAATCACTCTCTCTTACAATATTAGTATAGATTTATTTGTAAGGGTTTTCAACGATATAAATTGCTTCCTGCCGTCTGTCCCTCTGTATGTACGCTTAGATCTTTCAAACTATGCAACGGATTTCAATGCGATTTTCATCAATAGATAGAGTGATTGAAGAGAAAGGTTTACATATACAGGATGTCCCAAAACTCTACGATAACCTGGTACGAGGCGTAAGGAGAAGTTGAGTTGAGTGGAGTTACAGAGTACAGCGAAGTTGTTGCCTTTCAGTGATCTTTCCTCCTTTTATTTTATCACACTATCCCGATTTAGAGAAAGGGTCCCCGAATGCCGCGTACTGTAATTATGTCAACCACCAGGGAGCCCAATATGGCTGCGTTTATCGCATGTCAAAATGTGGATAAAACATCCGTCACTTTCTGACACTTATACAGCGTGTGTATTCCATACGATCCTATATTTTAAGGGCAGTTAGATAAGACCCTAATTAACGTAAATTGGTACATTAAGTTAACAAAAGAAAACATATTTTTTTTCATACAAATTAATTCGGAACGCAATGTATTCAAATAACCAAGTCGTCTACGTAAGCACTTTGTGTTCATTGATTAGTTAATAAATTGTGTAATGATATCTACTGACTAATGAGTACCTACTTCAGGAAACGATAAGATGTTGTTCACTGGTGTCGGGCATGTTTAGATTATGATGGTGTTTTGCTGACATTTGGTACTAAAATCGACAGCGATATCTAATAAATAATTTAGAAATTAAGCAATTATTAACTTCGGCTGTTAACAATGATAATTTTTCAAATTTAACTTAAATTAAACCAAACCGGCCTTTCAAAATTGTCAACTCAATATTTGCATAACATTGCTAACCGGGAAAATTTAAAAAACTTAAAAAATCATTACGCTTAATTATTGAGAGTATTTGTTAAAATCTAGTATCGTATGGAATACACAAGCTGTATAAGCACGAGAGTGACGGATACTTTATCCACATATTAGGCCCGCAGGTGAGATTAGGGTCAATTGGTGGTCAGTCTTAAAAAAGACACACCACTCATCTTTAAGTTTCATAGGTCAAGAAGGCCTTTTGAAAAATACGCGTTTTATTAACTACTAGAGGACGCCCGCGACTTCGTACGCGTAGAATTAGTTTCCCGCTTTCCCCCCCTTTCTTCCCGTTGGGGGTCGATTTTCGGAAAATCCTTTCTTAGTGCTCACTTACATCATGAAAGGAACCCCCGTACCAAATTTCAAGTTTCTAGGTACAGTAGTTTCGGCTGTGCATTGATACATCAGTAAGTCAGTTTAGCCTTATATATTTAGAGATTTATAGGATCCTAGACAAAAAAAGTTCCAGTATTTTTTCCACTCTTATTGGCGTGGTTTCAGAAAATATCTATGAATAACTTTCATGCTTCTGAACCTATCAGTAATTCAACGAATCTAGTTTATTAGTTTCTCAGAAATCCCGACCAATTTCCCGCACCTACGAGGATTATCCGCCTTATTTATCCCGCGGGAACTCCGGGCAATCGAGAGCAGTACGTAAATAATGGAAACGGGATTATCCGGGGGTTGTCTTTATGATTATTTTTAGAAGCTACTTAAGCTGGGGATGGAAATGAGGTCGGTGATGATATTACCATGGACCTTGAAGCTAAATTTACTCACATGCGAACCCAGTGTGTATCTATAAATAATAGTACAAGTAGAGAACAAAAAAATCGTGTTTTATGGAACAGATCAAAAGCGTCATTAATAGTGAGCGTGAAAATAAGCGTCATATTCAAACAATTCGATTCCCTCTTAAGGCTTTTCCAAAAATCCATAAGTGCAGTAGTGAATGAATTCAAAAATAAAAGTCCTCAGTCTCCTTTGCGTAGGATTTGCTATTTCCAATATTTAAAGTAGTTGCTGTCCATGTGGCGTACGTTTTTTCCACCCTGTATATAAAAACCGGCCAAGTGCGAGTCGGACTCGCGCACTAAGGGTTCCGTACTATTATCTGTACAACATTAGCCAAAATCGACAAAAAAACACGTTTGTTGTATGGGAGCCCCCCTTAAATATTTATTTTATTCTGTTTTTAGTATTTGTTGTTATAGCGGCAATAGAAATACTTACATCATCTGTGAAAATTTCAACTGTCTAGGTATCACGGTTCATGAGATACAGCCTGGTGACAGACAGACGGACAGCGGTGTCTTAGTAATAGGGTCCCGTTTTTACCCTTTAAAATCCCCCAACATAAGAATTTATCTTGTCGATGAATCTTGCCTATGACGTAATATTGTGCCATGCACACACTTTTATTGTATCCGTCATCTATATTCCATTACGTTCTTAATAAAGGATTCTATTTCCGCCGCCATAGCTTTATAAATACATCCAAGTCTCACGCGCCGATCATAAAGGCGAGAATATACATGCCTCTAAACGGTGTAGTAGCTTGTATGCTAGATTCTGGCATGTGCATGTAACTCGCACACTTTGGATATATTTACAAGTTAACTTGCATACAATTTCATCCAGGATGGCATGCTTGTAGTCGTGCGCGTTCATTCAGGCATACGGTTTGCAGACCCAATAATCCCTCCCTCGGATTGCATGCCAGTAATTGTTTGCCAGATACAGGCATGCCAGTTAGTGTGTTCATATGAAAGAAGATGGCACGTGCGGTGCGAGGGCGTGTTATGCAAGTGGGCCAGCGCCGGGCATTGTATTCACGGTTGCAAACCGTATGCCTAATTACGTGTGAATGAACACGGCATATTATTTGTCTAATAAAATAACTGTAAATTAGCCATTTTCATAACACATTTTGTAATGTTAAATTTGATGTCAACTTGCAAATGTATTCACTGTAAGCCAGTTACTTGTACATGCCGTTAACTAGTATACTCGCTACTGTTACATTTTACAGGCATATGTATTCCTGGCTTAACGCAGGGATTGGAATGCTCGTCATTTTGTTGGCGCAGGCGCCGCATCGTTGTCACATTCCATCACATGATACTGTGATACAATGTGCATATGAGTGCTTAATTAAAAGAGCTAATTACAGCCATCACGTATTTTAATTGTTAACGTTTTGAACGCCGACAACGCCTAAAGTAGTCATGAATTGTGTGCCCTAAGACTTTGCTTAGCTTTAGAAACGGCCGGATTAACCATGTCAGGGAGGCAATGCAATTCTGGGGGCTCCCTATTACACATTTTTTTCCGGTACGCGGGCCCCCTTGCCGATACGGGGCCCCTAGGCAGTTGCCTAACCCGCCTTATGGATAATTCGGTCCTGTTTAGAAACATGCATGGCGTGATATTTGTCACTTATTCTTTGACATATTACTCATAACAATGACAATAACCCAGAATAATCCAGAATGACCTATAATTGTGGCTCACTAGCGGCCTTTACACATAAAGTTCGGACCGCGGGAAACGCCATTCGCCGTTCCAATCTTCGTTCCGAACCGTACATTTTTTATTATTTTACTATTACAGTTGCATTTATACGTACGGTTCGGAACGAAGATTGGAACGGCGCGTGTCGTTTCCCGCGGTCCGAACTTTACGTGTGCAGGCCGCTATTGTCTCTCAGGATTCGTCTATTTGATGGCAGGTCCGTTTTGAAAACACAACATTGTACTAACAAACGATTATTTTGCAAAAACGTAACGTAACCAGGGTATTAATAGAACTCGGCTGTCTATTGCTTTCACACTCTGTTACATAACAAATATACTGATAGATGCCAAAGTGTGACAGGGATAACCAATTAGGTACTATTAATATGCTGGTTTAACAATGTAAACCGTTACATATTAGGTACATTGATGATATAGCCTACATAGGAAAGGTGAGATATGCTTGCGATCCCAAAAAAATACTAGTTAAGTGCGAGTCGGACTCGCGCACCGAGGGTTCCGTACGCAACACCGTAGGTAATTATTGTCCGATTTGAATTCGATTTTGAATCGAATTACGGCGAGCCCAACTCATACTTGACCATTTTTTAGTATTTATTGTTTTTGGTTAGGGTTTGTAGGTACTATAATCATACCAAATTTGACGCTTGTATGTTTTACCGTTATTACGATACAACACAAATAAAAATACTTGAAAAAATAATCACCCCGCTATCTATTACTGTTCAAAAGATACAAGTTAAAGTTAGGACTTCTTTAAAGTTAGGACGGACGGACACACGGACAGCGTAGGCATATTAATAGGGTACCGTTGGGCTGGCTCCCTTCGGGTACTAAAGCGTATAAACTCCGCAATGAAAGAAAATGTACTAAGTAAAGTTGAACAGCCGAAATGTATGTACGCGCATAACTTTCGAACTGCGCCAAATTGCATTTTTCTGTTCTGTTTGTTATTTTCAGGACAAGGTTTGTACGAAATAAAATATTGAAAAATCCACCGGGAAACTCGGAAATTTGCAGCTGAACGAAGCCGCTGGCGATCCGCTAGTTCTGAATAAATCAAATAATAAATGCTGCATCAGTATTACACACAGAACAGAAAAAACAGTAGAAGTGTCAAGTGGGCGTGTAACGTGTGGCATAGTTATGCGGAGTTCCGCATAACCTACCATACTTTTGCCGCGATCGCTTTTTTCGATAATTTGATATTTCGATATTTCTAAAATAGGAAATAAATCCAGAAGCATGCCTTATTGTGTTATTTTGGAGTGTAAAAACGATAGCCGCACCAAAAACATTTTCCATGGTGGCGTGTTGTTTTTATGATAGTTTGAGTATTGGCGACAACAGGTCTGATACTAAGCGAAGCTCATGCCACTTCCACTGTTTTTTCTATTCTGTGGTATTACAACTCCCCTTGCAGCAAGAGACTTCAAGCTTAACTTGAAGAGGTCCTACGACCAAGGCAAACACCCCGGGAATAGTTCCTTTGACTTGACAACTTAACTACTTGACTTGTCGACTGGGGAATGTAAACACACCTTTACAACAAGGAACTAGATGGTTGTAAGTGAAATAAGAGCTATGTAGCTGTCTTCAATCGGTTGGTTTTAGATATAACTGCTGACATTATCAATATTATTCTTATTTACTACCATGCACATGAAGCTAGCGGTCCCGAGTTCGATTGCCGATAAAAGCAATTATTTTTGTGATGAGTACGAGTATTTGTTAATACACAACATACCTACTTCCGCCCCATAGCGAAGCTTAGCTTAGTCTTCGTTGTGAGGTATTTTTTTGTAAAAGCCCAGGACATATTTTTTGCTTTAAATGGGTAAAAAAAGGATTATGTGAATGTACATAAAAAAAAACTTAATACAATCTGTTATAAGCTCCGATAGTAGTAGTAAAATTAATTGACAAAAAAATTAGAAGTAAAAAAATCTGAAGAGTGATGAATCGGACTACAAATCGGTAGTACGAGAAAATTTTAGGCAAACAATTTCATGTGAGCCAATATGGACCCGAAATTGACCGCTGATTACTCGTATTTATTTCGGAAAGAAAGTTCAAAAGTTTCCTTACCTGCGGCCCTTGGCCCCTTTCGCAAAAAGTTCCTTGTCAAATTGTCCCATTGATATTTTAATTCAAAGAGCCTGGTGTGAAAATTATGTTTGCCGATAGACTTTGTCGTCGAAATCGAGAACGCTCTGCTGACAGGATGTTCAGCGATATCATCGAAACGGCCACACAAAGGCTGTTGAGGCAACAATGGCTGTCTCCTGTCTTCATGGCAGTCCTCGGTGTCACGGCGGCGGGGTTTTTAATATTGTTATCGAGACAATGATAATGGTTTATTAAGGGACTCTTAGTAAAAAGTGTAGGCTTTTGATGATATTTAAGGTCGATTTTGTCAGTCGGATTTGAATAAAAAAAAATAGGTAATTATTTAACGCTCTTTTTTATTTCCAAGCGCTAAAATTTACACAAAACATTGGTTCCATTAAATTCTAGCTACTAGCCAGCGGATTTTCCCCCATAGCAAATTTCCGACGTATTTTTCCATTTTTGTTATAGCAATATGCAACAAAAAAAGAACGATACATTTCGGTGATTCATTTTTAACAATTTTGAATCACATATTTAAAAAAACACAAATCGCATCTACTTCTTTCATTTCGGCATTGATTAATAAGAAACGTAATATAGTAGTTTATTTTATATAATACTTTATCTAATGTAGGGTTATTTACATCTTTTTATCCTGTGAATTGGTGTAAAGTTTTCATTATAGGTATAGATTTCATCTATCTGAAAACTTTACAGCTTCACTCAAATGATTGCCCTTATTTGCCGTAAACATTTGTCCAATCTCAAATTAAATCTTGATAAACGTTCAGTATTCCGCCAATTTAAATTCCACAAGAACAAGTATAATAAACGTTGTTTAGACTAATTGACAATCTCCAATTCAAATAATGTAGGTACGAAAACTCGGCGGAATCTGAAAGTTGGAGAAATACCCAATTGAATTTGTTGTAGAATTTGGGTGAAGTTTATTAAGCAATTACTGGCTCCGTGATCAAATTAAAGAGGTAATTAAACTTACTTATGGGAATTCTAATAAATGTTATTGCTTGGTACTTATAACATAATTAATTTTCGTAATTATGTGGAAAATTACGAATTTTCCGCACCTTTTTTCAAGGGAGACATAGATCGCGCAACCTATTTGCATATTGTTTAAGATTTGAGAATGTAAGTGAAAAAAAATGTTATGGGGTTTTAATAAAGTTATATATGGATGATTTCATTGTGCATTTTAGTAAGCACTTTTTGAATCGAAAGAAATAGTTTCTGCGGTAGATCCGTAGCCAAAAATGGCAAAATCGGAACCCTTATAGTTTCACCATGTCCGTCCGTATACCACAGGCATTTTACTGAAAAACTACAAGATGTATACATACATACATTAAATCACGCCTGTTTCCCAGAGGCAGAGACCACTTCTTTCCACCTGCTACGATCCTGACAAATCTCTTTCGCTTCTTCTTCAAGATGTATATTGATGTTTGGTAGCTAAATAACAAAAATAAATATTTCCAGGGGAACCATAGATGTAACAGAAGGTGTAATTTTTTTAAAGAAAACTTTAACCTGTGGCACATATTTAGACAGTTCTTTTAAAAACACTTTAAGGTTTCTAAGCAATTTTTATGATTAAGTGAATCTTTTCGGAAATAATCGGTCCAAAATTTGCATGAATATTCCATATTAGTTTCTCGCATACGAAGTCGCGGCCGTCCACTAGTATAACAACTGGGTGTTTGTATGTGTGTGACACATCTCACAAACGATACTACTTATACCTACTCGTATAAGATTAATCGTCGTGCGATTGTGTTATATTCGTATATGCTTATGTTTACGCACACAACCCCTTACGCAAAGCCTAAGTGATTCAGCTGTCATTCTGTATATTATATAAATCTTTACAGTTGGAAATCACGGATATCGGTATATTTATCGCCGACCAATGCCACACAAACGAGGAGACGACACGTGAGTGAACTCCGGAATATAATATATCTAAAAACATAAAACGTACAAAAACTTTGGCGCGTTTCCAGGAAAAGTTTATTTACTAAAAAAAAAGGCGCAGGCGATGTCTCTGCTATCATGTGTGGCTTCAATAAAGAGACGCATCTACAAATGCGAGAACAGTGGAGAAACCGGTCAAGTGCGAGTCGAAATTTAGCACCGAAAGTTCCGCACGTATTAGCGGCCTTTACACGTAAAGTTCGGACCGCGGGAAACACCACGCGCCGTTCCAATCTTCGTACATTTTTTACTATTTTACTATTACAGTTGCATTTACACGTACGGTTCGGAACGAAGATTGGAACGGCGCGTGGCGTTTCCCGCGGTCCGGACTTTACGTGTGCAGGCCGCTTGTATTTTCTCCAGTTAGTAGTGAGGTTAGTCTTACTACAGATGTTTCATAGATGCTGCTATTTGGTTTAATACTGCGCCACCACTGTTAATATCGTCTAAATAACTATTATCTATAAGATCTAAATAACTCCTTAACGGCCAAGCAGATTTTCATTAAACGGTTAAAACTGAAATAACAACAATGGCATTTTTTTTATTATTAACATAGTTATATCGACGACAATATAAAAAATACAGTAGTTTTTTTAAAGCTTGGTTTTTATTTAGTTATTCATGTGTATGTATATATGCACATATGTACAATCAAGGAAATTGATTCCTAGACCACTTTGGACTATGTCAAAGTAACACTATAAATAAAATAATAAGAAGTCTCTTACGTTTTCATTCATTACGTCACTATGACATTACATAGTCCAAAGTGGTAAAGGAATCAATTTCCTTTATTGTACGTCTATTTCTTTGGCACGCTCAGGGTAGTGATTCTCTCATAAGCAAAGGTGAGCGAATGCAGGAGTGAAGTCCAGCGGCGAGTTTAAGTAGTCCCGTCAGAGCGAGCAAAACACATATTAGCGCGTGCATTCTCAATTAGGCAGCCTTATACGTTCGAGAAGCCATGCTGCCAAATTGAATACACGCGCTGAAATGTGTTTTGCTCGCTTTGACGGGACTACTTAAACTCGCCGCTTGGACATCACTCCTGCGTTCGCTCACCTTTGCGTTTGAGAGAATCAATACCGCAGTCCAAACGGCTTGATGGATTCTAACACATGAGGTATCTTTAGATTCATCTTGGTTGTAGGAGTGACATAAGCTATATCTTCATCGAAGTAATGAGAGGGGGGGTTTATTTTTTTAAACATTTACATACAATCACGATCACGCCTCTTTCCCGTAGGGGGCCACTTCCTTCCACTTGCTACGATCCAGACAAAGTTCCCTCGCTTCCTCCACACTCATAAATCTCTTCATACACGTGTGTCGGTTTAGGATTTAAAAAATAATGTTACATTATATAAACGACAATATAAAAAAGTAGACGGGTTTTAAAGTTTGCTTTTTATTAGACATGTTGTAATAATGATTATCTGTCTAATAATTATTAAATAAATAAAAATCCTTGATATAACGGCGTTCCCTATACACGACGTGAACTTTGCCAAGCCAAACTTAATGTTCTTTGAAATGTCATTGCTTCTTGAAATGTTAAGCTTTATAATTAAATATACAACAGGTACTTAGTAAAATAATTTCCAAATTCCTCAACGCATTTAAAAGATTAATATTACGAAAATGTTATGAAGATTTCTTGGAAGGTCTTGGAGTGCCTTTGAGTTTTACGATATACTTTTTTAATTTTAATGTTACATGAACGTTATGAAATTTTGAAATCGACTGACGTAACTAAAATCGAAAATCATTCGAAAAAACCCGGCGTCTACATCGGTCTATCCGTTTGGGAGTTATTATGCCACAATCAGATAAACACACACACATTAAACTCATAACCCCCCACTTTTTGCATCGAGGGGTTAAAATGAAGTCACTTCACATGATTATCATCGTTTTGTTTCATTAATTGTTGTACGTTTATATCCTCAAAGGTTAACTGGAAGATTATGTTGGATAAGTTCACCTCTGTGCATAGCTTTTGTTTTTATTTCTTTTTTACTGCTATTTTCTGTTTGTGCAATAAACAGTTTCAGCACATCACACACTCAATTCAATCAACAATTAAATATGCATGTTGGTTGAAAAACCATTTCCATAGAATATATTTGTTGTGAACTTTCGCCACCCGTACCTATTTCCAATTGAATTGTTTAAAATCCGGGCAAGAGCATGTCGGATTATGCTCAGTGTAGGGTTCAGAAACCGTTAAAACTGACACAAAAATATATGCATGAATCAATTTTCAATTTAAAGTTGTTTGGGTCTGTCTTAGATGATGTTTAGTAAATATATACACTGTATCTGCATGTATCTGAGGAAACAATTAATTCTACGTAGTAGTGATAGTTTTAACTTCCTTATAACGTGCTTTCATTTAAAATATTTTTCAGAATATTATTTCTTGTAGTTTTAGCTGTGTAGGGTAGGGTAGTGTAGGGGGGTTGGACACGCAACTTTAGAGAAAATGACACTTTTCGAGTTCAATATTTCCTAAACGGTCTCCTAAATCTAAAATGTGATCAATACATGTACATAATGATTTTTAAAAGCTATCCAATAATAACTCACTCGATTTCATAATGTAAAACAAATGGTTCTTCTATGGAATCCCTACCCACTTACTTATTTATAAACGTGGAATAAGATTGGAATAGTTTATGCCATGCTTTGTCACTTTCTGTCAGATGCAAATGTCATAATTGCAGATAAGGACACATGGCATAAACTATTCCAAGCTTATTCCACGTTTATAAGTAAGGGGGCTAATTGTTATTTGTCTCGATATTTGTCGCATGCATCGTATGTCCGAATTTTCGTTTTTCCTAAAGCCATTTCGGCTTGAATTTTAAAACTTTTTTGTGTTGTAATACAACCCTAACCTAATCGAACCGCAGATATAATTGGAAAACTTAAAAAGTTGCCTGACTCATCTGAAAACCAGTTTAGGGCAAATGAAAATTCGGACAAACGATGTGTTAGGACAAACGTTGTTAGGGATTCTGAAAACAATGTTTCATTTTACAACTTTGTCGGCGTAATTTTAAATGTATAACTATGACAAATTAAAGCTTTGTAGTGGACAAACAGTCTCTGAGCTAGATTGCGGACAGACAGACAGACATGGCGAAACTAAAAGGGTTCCTAATTTGACTACGGAACCCTAAAAACTACGTGTGCAAAAAAAGCATTTGAAATCGCATGCCGCGAAGCCGGTAGAAATGCAATTTTGATTGCTATGTGCTCACAACGTGCGTTGTGAAAATAGGAATACATTTATTTTGATGACGGTAGCGCTTAGCATAGTTTGAATTGGGATTGTTGATATTTTTACAATTACTCTTATTAGAAAACCATTTCGAGGAATAGGGTTTTAAAGCCGTTCTGCATTATTAAGTTTTTGAAATATTTATCTGTTTCGGAAATTTCGACAAAAGTATATTTAACCTTTGTTTGACTTTGGTTTTCGTCCCTCCTATGTGTATCTTACGGGTTAGGCGAAAACCGCTTGAAATAGTATGTTTTAATACACTATTACAATCACTTTTTATCATTAGATATTATTTAATTGTTGTAATTTATTAGAAAATCCCAATCCAAATTTAAAATAATTATGTCATCCATAAAATGTCTGCTTGATAAATAAAGATATTAAAACAAAACTATTGGGTCAAATACAAAATGAATGAAATAAGTATCTTAAAATTACCTATTCTTTCGAATTAGAATGTAAAAACCGTGAGTTATTTTTTTTGGTCTATCCCAATCTGCCTACGAAGCTAGCGATCCAGGGTTTGGTTCCCGGTAAGGGCAAATATTTGTATGATGACCGCGAGTATTTCTTCAGAGTCTTAAATGTTTTCTATGTATTATTCTATACAAGTATGTTTATCGTTGTTTAGTAGGTACCTATAGTACACGTCTTGAGCTTAGTTTGGGACTAAGTAGGTCAAATTGTGTAAGATTGTCCCTTGATAAAGATACATGGAAAATTTTCAAGTCTCTTACAGGGATTTGAACCCAGGACCGCTAGCTTCGTAGGCAAGGTAACCTAGACTAACGTACCGTCAAACATTAAATAGTTTTTAAAAGTGCCGTGTGGTGCCGGGTTTAGAATGTTGCAACTCCATGTCTTCCCGTGGATGTCGTAAGAGACGACTAAGGGACTAAAGGCTGTGTAGTGCTGTTAGGCGATGGGTTTGCAACCTGTCACTAATACACTGGATAACATCTTAGCCTGGTTGTGCAAAATGTGATCACAGAATTATCAACAAGTTTTTGGAGTTGTTGGTGAGTCTGTGGCTCTGCCTGCCCCACTCTGGGAATGAAGGTGTGAGTTTATGTTATGTGTTAAATAGTTTTAAAAATTTTCGGGTAAAATTTATATGAACACAAGGAAATCGTTCATCTTCCCGAAGACTCGGAAAATATTGATATGAGTGTCGTAAAATAGTTTTAGATTGTGATTTATCATATTTATTTTAGTTTCTGTCACGGCCAAACACACTTAATAGTGTATTTTAATGGACATTGAAAGAACACTTCCGCTCCCAATTCAATTTATTTTACAAACACTGAGGTTTGTCTTGTAAACTAGTTCATTCTGTCTACAGTTTCATTTAAGTAAACATTACCTTGGGAACTGCGTATTTTCGGGTAAAAAGTAGTATTTATTTACTATTCCAGTAATTTAATTGTTTGCTTAGGAATAATACGATATCTCTAGTAACAGCCAACTAAAATCGAATAAATCAAATCGTTCTTTTCACAAGCTTTTGTTTAACTTGGACCTAGTGAAAAAAGGTTTAAGTCGATTTAACTTGAAATTAAAAGAGTATTATATGTACATATGGAGGGGACTAGACTCACCCTTTTTCACTTGATCTTCAGGAGACTTATACCCTTTTTCACTAGGACTCCAGATGTATTGTACGGGTTAAATCTTTCAAGATAAATTTGACCCACTTCCCGTTAACGGAATGGGCTGAAATTTGGACCACGTATGTAAACCCGATGACAATGCAATGTTATGGTATCTAAGAGCTGATCTGATGATGGAGTTGGAAGGTAGCGACAGGATCTCCGCTATTCTTAACGCAGACCCACCGTGTTAGGACTCAATAGTTTGCCTGGACAATAAGATAAAGGATTTGCATAAAAATATATAGTCGGCAACAAAAGCTTGACCCAAAAATTAAATCTTTGACAGAAACTTAAACTTGTGTAGTAAATCGTCGACATTAACTGTGCGGCCGTAAGTTATTACTGTGATTTGTTATATTAGTAAGTTATGTACAATTGGCTACAAACCTTATGCTCCTTATTTTAATGGAATAAGGTGCAAAACTGGGCCGATTTCCATATCTATGAATCCTTATAGACGACAAGATTCATATTTATTGGTTTGGTTGCGTAAAACGTATACCGTTCACTAACGTACAATAAACCTACTATGGTTAAAGTAGCTTTGTCACTTTCTGACTAGTTAAAATTGCCACAATAAAAGACAAAGACAACCCTAATTTTATACATTAGTAACTATTCTACTCGGTAAAACCATATCGCTTTTAACATGTTATGTTATTGTTTTTACTCGGCCGCCATTACTGTCAAGTAAATAAGAGCTATCATAACGTTGACAACACGATAACATGAAAATAACTATATGATTTTTTCGAGTAGGATAGAGGCCCTGTTTGTTAAAATTACAAACAAAGCGAAACTGTAACGTTTAAAAAAGTTAAAAACAGTTACCTAATCTGCCCAGCTGCGGGGCGATTACGACCTAATATTACCATAATAGCAGAACTTAACTAAAATGAAAAGTTTCCAAACTTAATCTCGAGTTCGGAACTTAGTGCGAAGTTAAATTCATATCTCCTGTAAGCAGATTAGACTAATTTTCCCCCTCGCTGCCCTGTCTGGGGCGCCCTAATAAAGCGTATTCAAGTTTATTTACACAGCCAGAGGGTTACTATTCACAAAAGTATGCTAACTAAATAGATTTAAAATCAACATAATACTAACTCATAACTATCATAACTGAAGTGTTTCTTGTAGTTTAGTTTGAGTTCTGAAGGAATTAATTTACACCGCCTGCCATGTATTTTTGCCTTATTATTTCTCTGTCCAAGGTTGTCTGGAAGAGATCGCTATGTAGCGGTAAGACCGCCTGTTATACATATATGTAGTTGAAATGTACTGTTCCGTGTTTTGTTTTCTGGTGTTCAATAAAGAGTATTTGTATTGTATTGTATTGTAATACTTTAACAAAAACCGTTTCAAATTTACTTTAGATACTTGCCAATAAATTAACGCGTGATAAAATTTCCAGCGCCGAAGTTTTCCATGACGCCCAGTTTCAAACCCGTTGACCTGTTACTGTTTTTATTTCCGATGAAAACATTCCCGCCGGCCAACACGAACCGGCCAAACTTAATGTAATTGCGGCGTCGAAACTTCACTTCCAGGAACCGGTTATTTTTACCCGAAACGTAAACTCCTACTGATTTACAACTAACTCATAAACCCGAATGATTCACGAGCTCCGCCGCCTTTTAACCTGAAGAATCGCAGACGTTCTTAAATCTAAAACTTGAACTGTACTCGATACCCGATTGCCGCGGCTGTCTGCCAACTTTTACGTTCCGAAATCGAGAAAGAAACTTTCACACGTCAAACTTATATATAGCGGAGGTGAACGCACGTAGCACTGACCTCCTTTCTGCGTAGTATTGAAGGTGCGGAGCCTGTAGGAGTCTTCATCAGGCTCCTCCTCAGCCTGATGCGACTTCGGGACATCCAGGAACGCATTGGAGCGGCGTGGCTGGCTGTGTTGGCCAGGAGGAGGGCGTCTGCGTGCTGACGCTTGTCTGCGGACTTGAGGAGGGGTTTCCGCCTCAGCTAGTCTAGGTTCAGAACTGTAGCGCGCTCTGGTTTCGCGGTCCAGCTGCTGTTGTTGCTGCTGGCGTCTTTGGCGGACTGATCGTCCGCCCGTGATGCGGGCTGATTGGGAGCGCGCTGCGGGGCGGCGGCGAGGCGCTGGAGTAGTTTCCATGGGGGCCACGAGCGCCTCCATGCTCGCGGAGGCCGGCGCGCATATCGATTGCGAGCGCTTCGTACGTCCGTCCGTAGCCATGGTCGCGGCGAAACTGCGGCGGGCGGGCGGAACTTGTTGCATGCTCGCTTCTCTGTCGCTAATTCATCCCGGATAAATTATGAACGTGAACATGGACAGGGATGAAACGTAAGTACATGCCATAAATAATTAATAGATCTTATCTGTATTTGTTGCGGTTTGCGGTAAGATAAGGGAGGGGAGATAAGCATTTTTATCCGCGGCGTTAAAATGTTTTCCCTGCTAGATTTATTTGTACGCTGACGGGTTTAGTAATTACTAGTTCGAGTGTTTCTTTTAAAGATATAGAGACGTTTATTAATAGGTCGGGTAATATAAACATCGTTGGTACTAGCAAGGCCGGGACCGGAGTGTTTACTCATTCCTTTTACCATCTATTACTGTAACGAAGTTATAAATTAGGAGTAGCTTACCCGGGACCGTGTCTGGGCAAATTTCGTTAACTTTTAGGAATCGGGGATAAACTGACCGGTTTTGTAATATTTTAAGTTATACTGAAGTTCATAGATAGATCTTACGTTTCTTTTAAGATTAAAGTAGATTGTCGTTATTTTATTGTCAAATTTCAAAAAGTGTTCCTCATGAAAGTGTGTGCGACTGGGTTTTATTATTCTAAATTGAAAATGAACATAATCTCCTGACTGTAATCATCAGACCGCAATCCTAAGACTGGAAATTAAATGTCCAATCCTGATGAAAAAGATAGAATGCCTTGATACTGGGTCAAAGGCAATATTTTTTTACCTTGTAACTATGTAGAATAGATTTCTTGAAATATTATAAAGGCCCAGATATAAAACTACTTGAAAATAGTGACCGCTGCTAACGTATTAAAATATTTTCCCATCAATTTTAACTAAGTTAATCCATAAAAGCTTTTATTAACAAGTAAAATACCCGATTGAACCTTAAATAAGGCAATAAAGTGGAAAGTCCATCATAATTCCCATCTACAATTTAATTAACGGACTAAAAGTTATAGCCCGTTTTAATTGACGTTCGGGGCTGGGGTTCCAACTCTGACATTAATTGTTGGTACTGTAGTACCTTGTCAATCAAAGTAATATTATACATGCGAAAGTTTGTGAGTGGTTGAGTTTGTATGTTTGTTAGTTCTTTACGCTTAAACGGCTAAACGGATTTAGATTGTTGAAAATGACTTATTAACAGACGTAGAAGTGTTTGTGGAAAAAACGTCAATTAACTACTTCCTTCCGATATTTTTATCGATAACTGTTTCAAATACTTATTTCAAAGTGTCATAAAACTATAGTACATTGTTGCAGAGGATAGAAAGGACGGTATTTTTGGACGAGTCATATAGAGGGCCGAAACGTACTTGAGGCCCTCTAGTGTACGAGTCCATAAATTGCACTTTCTACCGAGGCAGACATAGTGCTTTTTACAACTACTGAGAGGAAATAAAAAAAAATAGTGTGTTCTGATTGGTCGATTTAAATTTTTCATTTTAAGGAGCTATGACACAACAATTGATTTGTTTATTTTGATTGGTTCTTAAAGTTGGACAATAATGTTCTCGACCAATCAACAAACATGCCGACAAAAACATTCTTGGTCTTTCCTTATAAGTGATGTTTTGTGACCCCAAAAAAGACCATCTATGGCCACATTTCCGAGCAGTGTTGTGAAAATTATTTTCCAACGGCTGCTTTTGTGCTTATGAATATTCAAATGCTTTCTTATGATTATATATTTCTTAGCTACGAAGCTAAATTCACATTTAGTAAAAAAGATCTTAGATCCACGTATACTTCAATCCGGACAGCTTTTTAACCATGAATTTATTTAATTTTCACGCTTAGACGCTGTTTTTAAGGGTAGGTGATAGCAACGCGTGCCTATAGGCAATGATAAACATTATTATATAGAGAAATTAAAGATTTTTAAATTTAACAGAAACGTCTGTTTACGAAATTCTAATCTATAATAAAGCGAAAAAAATTCGGCGGTCTTAGGCAGGATTCGAACCTGCATCTTCTCTGGCTCTCCGGGCCGATGCAAGCGCATTACTATACCCTCCGAGTATGAAAAGCAAGCGATTACTAATTTCGTGGATCTTAAGTAGGGTCTTGGTGGCATAATTGGTAATGCGCCTGCATCGGCCCGGAGAGCCAGAGGAGATGTAGGTTCGAATCCTGCCTAAGACCGACGAATTTTTTTCGCTTTAATATAGTATAGAGAAATGATTACTAGAATATACAGAAAACAGGTCAAAGCCATTTAGAAACACAAACCACTAGAGAAACTAAATTTTCGACACGATTTGATTTACTGAACAGTTTCTTAGAATAGTGGTCTTGACAGATGGACAAAGGGATTGTATAAGGACCACTAATCTAAGAAACAGTACAGTAAATTAAAGCCTCGTTCCAAATTCACTCTACAATGCCAAATCCTTTCATTTGATTATATTAAAAAAAAAAAGAACAATTAATAGGTATATCATAAAAATAAAAGTAAAAATCTGGTAAACATCTTAGCCTGTATGTGCAAAATGTGGTAACAGAATTAACACCAAGTTTCTATAATTGTTGGTGATTCTGTAGCTCTGCCTATCTCTGGGAATGAAGGCGTGAAGGTATGTATGTATGTGTGTAATACAATTGAAACGCCCCAAAGGAAGTTCCGTGGACCGTGTCACATCAAAACATCAAGAATGTAGTGAAAAAAGAGAATAAAGGAGATCTCTCCACCGACAAATGCGTAGCTCTTGAATGATGACGATAAAGTTTTTACATATATACATACAACTATAAAATAGTGTGTCTTTCATCGGTGCGCCAAAGTTCATATAAAATTGCAACTCCGATTATTGGAACTCCTAAAATAAAAAAATATACCGCTGGAACTGTAAACTATTCAGAAGTTCTGAAATATTCAATGTGTAGATAAGACTAGGTTAGGTTAGGTTTGATTACGGAAAAATCCTGAAAAAGATACAGTTGCTGAAAAAAATACGTTATGAGTTGCGATGATTATGACTTACAAATTGTAAGTTACAATACGTTATGAGTAAAAATAATTAGATGAGTCAATATGGACCCGTCTTTCATACGAACGTATATTTTAAGGGCTAAAAGTATAAGCCCTAATTAACATAATTTGATATCCTAAAAAAAAACTCCATATAAACGGCACGCAATGTTCCGGTAAAAAGTTAACAACTGACATTACTAAATGAGGTAAACGGTAAAATTGAAATGAAACTGAATCTGCTTCCTTAGAAGTGTCAAAATAATGTTTGTGTTACATTGCTGATCGAGAAAACTAAATAACATACGATAAGAGAAGAACCGCCATCAAAGGATAACAGTAAAATATATAATTCCACAATATCTAGAAAATCTTATTAATATGAGCTGACTCTTGGGTTTCATCCTCTCTCTCCTTTTCTTTATAAAATCCTTTCATTATGCTAGTAAGATTGCGATAAAAAAGGGCTGCGCTAGAAATTGTCTTCGTCGAATATTTATGAAATCAGTTTTAAACCTTTTTCTTTTAGGGCCTGTTTCACAACCGACAAGTAAATTTATGTGCCAGTTAAAGTTAGCTCTCTCCTTGTCTATGGTCAAGTGTAAGAAAAGGAAAGTGCTAAATTTATGTGTCAGATACGCGTTACTTGACGATTGTGAAACAGGCCCTTAATAACCTAACTTAACAACTTAAAGGTAAAGGGATTAAAACTGTTTAAAAATCAGTTCCCTTACCATGAGTTACAATTAGCGAGTTGAATGCTCTGTCGCGCGCAGACCTCGCAGTATTCATGTAGAGTGCAAGTGACAGAGCATTCGACTCTCTAGCGAGTACGGTAAATTGTAACTCTTCGCAGAGAGAGAAGAATGACCACGGGTCGTAGCCAAGATGCAAACGCTACTAACGTTTGTCTTTTCTATCATCCAAAATGTATGGGATGACAGTTGACCACGAACGTGGTTTATCGTTACGCACAAGAACGTCATCCCATACATTTTGAGTGATTGAAGAAAAAAACGTTATTACCTAACGTTTGCATCTTGTCTAGGGCCTCAGGGGGCCTAGCCAAGATGCATAAACGCTAAGTTAGTGATAATCGAAAATAGACAAAATATGGATATAGGATTGACGTTAGCTGTAGCCCTAGATAGATAGATAGATAGCTTTGCGAGAACGTTATAGTTATAGAAAAGAGAGATTAACGTAAGCAGCCGCATGGTCGCATCGAGCGCTTGTCAATTGTGTCCATCCCAAATTATTAGAAAATCCCATAGGAGAAAAAATATTTTATATCAAATTTAATATGGTAAGTAATATATAATGGCGAATAGGTGGACTGAAAAATTTCATTCCAGTACCTACCTACAGTACATAATAAAAAAAAACTTTTTTTTAAATTGCTTTGGCTTGTTTAATATACCAATTACATACTAATCGAAAGTATGAAGGCTATAAAATAATCGCTCTCTAATTAGCAATTTAAAATGCTTGAATCATCCGTATGTCTTGGCCGATTTTTAATTTAATTTCACTTTTGGTGATCTCTTTTACGGTATTTTCATATTTTGTTAAGAAATGCGATTTAAATAATCCTTACATATTCCCTATTAACATGTCATAACCGATACGGTTTTACCAATTAGAATAAAGCCTCAGTGATACATGTCATAGACAATACTCCAATATCTGGTCAGCTGTCAACTTGACACGGGTAGCAAACCTTTGGTCCTGACAGTTTCGGTTACGTTACACTGACGTGACGTGACGCTGATTGTTTGCCGGGTTTTTGTTTCTGAAAGGTTGGTTGAAATAATGGGGGATACATTTTAGTAGCCATTTAAGGTGTAGGTGTTAAGTACATATGGTTTTTGTTAATGTAGATTAGCGCCTGTGTTTTAAGTTTTTATTAATCTAGATAATAAAGAATGTTAGATAGAGTGTTATACATTTTTTATCGGTTTAATTAAATTTAATATCTGTTTCAGGCAGAACAAAACACAATTGCATGTGTTAGAGTAATTGTTGGGTAGGACTGCAACAGTACTTCACGCACGAAACTGTCTTTATTTCAAGATTACATGCAATTTTACAATAAAAATACTACCACTCGCAGTAAAAGTGCGAGTGAGATGTTGATTGGTATGCATGTAAAGTAAAAAGTTATTTCAGTGCAAAAAGGCATACCTACAGTAATAAAGAAGGAAATGACATTTATTAGTGTATCGATATATTTTAGATGTTAATGTAGAACGTTCATCGGACGTGCAGTCAAACATTTCACCCAGTTGAAGAAATAGCAAAAATAACAACGGTTTCCTCATTGGAACGTATAATATTTAAGTGACAGCTAAATTCATTCGTGTACTAAAATTAATCAACCCAATAAAAATGTTTCGCGCATCTGGTGGGCACTAACACAGATTAGAAACCTTAATGACAAAGTATAAGATTTATAATCGAACAGCAGAAAACTGTTGCACAGTATTTTTAACACGTCATCTACTGAAGGGCCACGCAGTTTTAAATACAGCTGCCCTTTTGTGACGTCATTGTATCTACGTCATCGTTCTATAAACGTTTCAGACGACGACGGCGGCGTGAGATATCTCACAAGTTTATATGTAGGCGTTTGAGTTTTCTTACGCCATTGCATTCTTGATTTTATTAGTTGTGGGCAGTGCTTAGAATTTCTTTAAGAGTTATGAAACCATCCCGGTTTCATTTTCTTATTACATTTGTAACCCCCGACTCAAACAGAGGGTGTTATTTACCTGCTTCGTTCTTGACCTAGGATATCTCATCGTGTAATGCTAGGTTTACACGGGCTTAGTGTTTGTGATTAGCTCATTATTACTAATCGCTTAGTCCTAACCAGCACTGAAAAAAAAATTGGTTGCTTCTAACAAGATTGTGATTGTTGTGCATAGGCGTCTTGAATCCATACGAGCCTAACAGGACGTTAGACGCATCAACTAAGATATTAGTTGAATCGCTAAAGAACTTGCTGTTTTTACTATAAGTTATGTTTGATATAAGTATCATGAATAGAGTATTCATTTTATGTCAACTAAGAGAAAACCTCACTTGGTGAGCTCACATTTTTTAGAGTGTGCATAGTGACAAGTGAGAAGTAACTGTTTACACGTCGGAATTTTTTAGTAGATAAGTATTTATTTAAGGTACAACTTGTCTCTAAGCACTTGTCGTAGCTGTTTATACACAGTGAGCCAGCGACAAGTACTTCTTAGTAAATTGTGGGGGGTATTGACTTGTCGCTAAGTAAATAGGATCGAATTCTATTCACTTGCACTGTACACAAACACTAAACACATTGGGTATTAGTGTAAGTGACAAGTACTAAGCATTAGCTACTGAGCCCGTGTAAAACCTTCTCATATTCATTGTTGGTAGGACCTTGAGCGGGGTCCGTCCGGATCGCTGCCACCATTTATGCTTTCACCTACCGCCAAGCAGCAGTGTTCGCCTTGTTGTGTTTCGGTGTGGGGATAAGACAACCGGTGACATTACTAACATTATAGAGGCATTTCATCTTAGTCCTTAGGGTTGGCAACGCATTTGCGGCCTTAAGATTGCGATCTTGAGATCGTAGTCTTTTGAAATCATATATGTCTATATACTTACCATCAGATGGCCTGTGTGCTTGTGTGCCTTCTCCTTTGCTATAAAAAATAAATTAAATAATTAACTATGTGAATCCTTAATTGCTATTTTACTTATTAAGTGCTTAATAACTGCAAAATATAACACTATTGAATTAAATCCTACCTACTTTCTAAACTCTAGCAATACTGTTTAGTAAAATGTAAATAATAAATGACATCTTAACTTACCTATGTTGGACAAATAAATGTTTGAATTTGATATTGAATTTAAAGGGTGCATAGTTCATATAAAATTGCAACTCCGACTATTGGAACTCCGAAATTGTAATTTTTATACCGCTGGAACCGTAAACTTTTCAGAAGTTCTGAAATATTCAATGTGTAGATGACACTAGGTTAGGTTAGGTTTGATTTATAAAAATCCTGAAAAATTAACAGTTGTTGAAAAAAATACGTTATGAGTAGCGATGATTATGACTTACAATACGTTTTGAGTAAAAATAATTATATGAGCCAATATGGACCCGAATTTAATACCTACAAGTAACAACATTCGCTCTTCGTTCGTACTATAAAAAAATTTAGACCATACGTTAAAAAAGAAGCAATGATATATACTTTAGCAAAGTACCTATAAACGAGTGAGTATATTAATTGCAATAATCGTCAGTCATGTTTTAGTTTCTATTTTTTTCCCGATGTTTTTCCAGATCATTCCACTTTCCTTTAAAATTTTGCACAAATAAAATAGAATAGAAACCGCAAACTCATCAAAATCTCAATCTGACCTAAACTAATTAATCCAAAATTAAAAGAATCGTTACAAAGAAAAGTAATTAATGATTTAATAATGCTCAGCTTTAATAAATACTAATTTAGACGAGTTTAATAACGAGATTATGCCGAAGATATTAAATTCCGTGAACCCAATTCTAATCTGGAGTTTCACTGACAATGCCTATTACGGCTGAGTCAACTTGATAGATTCAATTAGGCTTAGGTACTAGCGATAATTAGGATATCAAATGGTATTAATACAGTTAATTTGAGATTTCTATACGTATTACAATTCATTTAAGTGTTCAACACATCAGTACTACGCTCAAAAAAATGTGAGCTAACCAAGAGAGGTTTTCTCTTAGTTGACATAAAATGAATACAGATGTTCAAAATTTTCGGTCGTTAAACGTCTCCATCTGGGCTGATAAATCCATTTCAGGTGGCTAAATGACTAAATGATTTTTTTTATATATTTGCTGTGTGAATTTCATACTCTTCAGAACAATACTTACAAAAAAATACATACAATGCTGGGGGCCATCACTAGTATATGGAAAAAGCATCGATAATTGAGTTCATCGATATAGGAACTTGTCATAAAATTTTGCCCCATGGATTCCTATCTGGTAATATTAACCAAATGATAATTTAGCTAGTTTCATTTCACAAGGAAATACCAACTTCCTGTCTCGTTTTTAATATTTTTTTGAGGTAATTGTCTAACCTTAGTATCGGATTATAACCTATGAGTACACACGCAACTAACGCTTACACTTATACATATTTTTTACCGTTTTATTTCGCACTTTTGGTACTTCGCACGACTACATAACGTTATAACGGCACTAGCTTTTAAGTAGTAACAAAAACTATTGTTATTTGATATTTACCTAAATCAGCCAACTAAACGGCCCATCCTATTTCCATGAACCATCGCGATTAAACTAGCTTTGTTTTACCGCATTCAAATCAGCTCATCCGTTTTAGAGCTACAATACACAGACACACACATTAATCTTACAACAACCCTTACTTTACGGGGGGTTGAAAGCAGTATCACCTAATGGAAACGGAAAAAACCCCCGGAAAACCCCTTTACATATATCGATTACGCGGAAGCGTTTCCTACATTTTCCGGGCGTATTCCACAAAACAGAACGCTTGTTACAGATACGTCGCTAATTGGTCGTCCGCAAAAATGTTTGTTCATCGATTTACTCTAAACGCTTTGTTTGTCCTCGGCGAGTGTTCCGCCCGGGGCGCTGCTCACACCGAAGCGAACATTAACTTAGAAGCGTATCGACGGCTAACGTGTGGCAGTGAGTAAATCATATTCATGGAAGTGTCATTAGCAAGAGAAAGAAGGAGGAAAGAGGTACGCATGTGAAATCCACCAAGGACGCTATGTTACAAACGAATTCATTCAAAATGTTAGTACCTTTTAATAGCAATAATGTCACTATTCAAATGGACTTTTTTGTAATTTAGTGCCACTGTTGGATTTAACATGCTGCATATTTGGACCGGTGCATCTGACGTTCTAAATCTCTGCTGTATATGAAAACAACACAATGCCATGCATGGTACGTAATAAATACAAAAGAAACAACCGAGATGATGGGTACAAGCTTTTGAGTTCATGCAATCCGGTAATCAGCTAGCGCAAGCGTCGACATATATATAGGTCGGTAGATATTCCGATAAAACATAAAATAAAACAAATGCAGATAGTTAATGAAATAAGCACCAGCTTTTTCCACTCAACTCGTGTTCACAATCGTTGCAATACAATCAATACATCGTGGTATTCATGCATCGCATTTAGATTACGGGATTAAGTCTCGTTTTCGGTACATTACAGTTACCTTAAGGTTCAAAGTTACACAATGTCTAATCTCACTTAATACACTCTGCTGCGAGCTAGACTTTCAAGTGGTTAATGCTGTTTTTTTATTCGCTAGCTAACTCTATCAAGACTGTTCTTAATAAGGCTTGATTAATATCGAATACCTACGCCGTTCGAGTTTTCAATCCTGAAAGTAAGGGCTGCAATTATGTCGTGAGAGAATTAATACTTAGCTTTTGCCAGCGATTTCGTCCGCGTAAAACCAGTTATATTATTGTCTTTTATTATTACTCCTTTCGTGTTGAATTTCGAAGTAACCCCCATTAATTTGTCTCTGTTTTAAAACAAGACTACTTCCCATATTTCATAAGATTTTGAAGCTCGCTATAAAACATAGGCTAAGCAGCTTTCGTCCGTGTTTACCATTACAACTAACAAAATAGTTTGACCTTGGACAAAAAAAAAAATGCCAACAAAAGGGGTTCGTTAAGTTTATGTTCACAGCAAATATTAACTCTCGCGTCTAGAAATTTCCATTAACAGAAAAAAGTTTACTCCTTATTGTACCGGAACAATAAAAAACACAAGCAATGTAACAATCCGCAAGTATAAAGGCAAACTTATCCCTTGTAGGGATTTCTTCCAGCTAACTCGTCAAAAAGTCAAAGCTCATAATGTGATACTGTATACTAGCGTAAAAATTCGTCAACTTCTTCAGAAATCGTAAACAACCAAGGAAATATCTTTAATTCGATGTTACATTACTTGGAATAGCTTTTATTCTGAATAGAAGCTGTTTAGCAATTTAGTTAAGCCATTAAGGAGATTGCGACTGATTGCGAGTGGGCCCCGCTGCGTTGCCAATTGATCGGATGCCTTAACGTCGATGGACGAGAAACACCCGTCTAAAGGACGCCTTTTATATATTACATACATTTTTTTAAGCTTTGCGTCATATAAAATACTTCTTATTTCCCTTAAAATGGTAATACAGCAAATTTGCTAGTTCTGTTTGTTTGACGCCTATGATAATTTATCAGTCTGTGTGTCTGTGTAAGTTTTGTATCTCTTAAACTGATTGATATACATCCTATGAATTTCAATTGACATCTTTTAGTAGTTTTTGAGTAGATTCGGTAAAGTATAGTTAAAATTTGTCATTTTCCACTAACAAAATATGTCAATTACTATAATTATAGAAAAAGAGTATTAAAAAAATATGTAATAATAATAATGTTTAGTGTATAGGTACAAAAACTTGTGCGTAAATATACCGCAACTAACTGAGGCACTTGCCATAATGCATTACGCTAACTAGCGTTTCTATTCGTTTCGTTTTTAAACAAATCGCGTCACTGGTAGATCACGTGACTTTTCGTATCACATCATCTACCAGTGACGCGATCGGTTTAAAAACGAAACGAATAGAAACGCTAGTTAGCGTAGTGCATCTTGGCAAGTGCCTCTGGCATTTTCCATACAAAAAAAATCGTTAGTTACATTAAGAACGTTTGGAAGCTCACTTCGGTGTGACTGAGGACAAACCTACAAAAATGCTATGAATGATATAAAGCTTGGCTTGCATGCAATTTGGTGCGTACACAGAGTAATTGCCTCCATACATCCAATTCATACAACCGCTAATTACGGCGCCTCGGCTGGGTTTCGTCAACATTTCACTGAAATTCAGGTGGGTGGTTGAATATGAAATACTAATCGTTTATTAAAATCGTTCACACTTATAGTAACGTTATGAAAATTATGTGTTGTGTGTGTTGTATTTTTTTGTACAGTTAAGTGTTTAAATACACATATCGCACTGCTAGATCAAAACAGTATCAACTCAAAATCCTTGCTAGTTTTGTTTCAAGTTCATAGAAGTTGTATTAAAGTTGATTTTAAGTAAATAACAGTTGTATTTTGAGTTACTACTGTTTTGATCTAGCAGTGCGATATAATAAACGCAAGAGTCTATTTGTCTGTTTTTTCCCTTTAAGGCTATATGCCACTGGATTTTATGAATTATAGCATATAGATACGAGTAGCTTAAAATTTAACTTAAAGCTGAGATTCGGAAGTGATCAATATTTTCTTGGTTTTTCTTCCACGTTCCAAGTATAAGCATGTTAATGTTTTTTTTTTACATTTTGAAGTGTGCAAATTAAGACCTTTCATATGACACCCTATTTGCTATAATCAAACCACTTTCATTTTTCAACCCCCCATTTTCTAGACCACTTTTCAATTATTTATAAAATTAATTTCACGCTTTTATTACCAAAAGCTGATGCGGGCAAGCAAGTTGTACAACTAAGAGTTCCTGTTTTACCATTTTGGTACGGAACCCTAAAAATTACCAGTGTTTACTGCCGTTTTATACATCCCTGTTATATTTTTGTCTTATTTATAATTTGTATCTATTTTATTTACAAATTTTAAAGTAGTTGGTAATTCTATAGCTCTGCCTACCCCACTCTGGGAATAAAAGCGTGAGTTCATGTATGTATGTATCTCTTTTATTTGTACAATTTAAGTTATACTCTTACGTACAGTCAGCATGAAATATATACATAATATTATTGTAACAGCCAAAGTGACCAAATAATTCACAACATCATATATTTTGTATGGTATGACGAACTATTTGGCCACTTTGGCTAATATGTTATAACGTGATGTTAACTGTACATAATTACATACTTTTAATTATTAAGATACCTAGGTACTTTGCTGATTATGACATTTATTTTGGCTAAATCAGAAAAAAAAATAGTGTTGGTAAGACCTTGTCTAAGGTCCTTCCGGATTGCTACCGCTATTCTGTTACCTACATAGACTTAAAATATTACTTCGTATGGACTGGCCTCTAGTACAAAAAAACGGGCGATGAAATTGGTGCTAAATCTAAGAATCTAGCACCAAATCGTGACAGTCACGTTTCAACCTCGCACCAAGACGTACGTACTAGTAAAATCAAAAATGCCATATTGCGTCATAAGTAACTGCAATAATTATACCTCAAAGTTATCGAAAACCAATGATGGAGTTTCTTTTTTCCGGTAAGCATATTAAGTATTAGTAATAACTCGAGTTAAACCATTTTTTCAAGCATTCTTAATATTATTGTAAATACAGCTGTTGTTTGGTTACCCGGCCACGTTACGGTAGTTATATGTAGTTTGACGTAGTTTATAAGCAATCTGATAGATGTCGCTACTGTTTCTTGGCCAAACATATGTGACATTTTTGTTCGGAAGACCCTATCTAGTTGTTTAAATCAATGGTTACCTACTGTCAAACAGCAGTTTACGCAATGTTGTGTTCCGGAGTATAAGACAACCAGTGAAATTACTGGCTTAGAGGAATTCCATCTTAATCCTCAGGTTTGGCAACTCTTCGTCTCAGAATGTTTACACGTCACTAGCTACATTACCAATAATATTCAAACTAACCCGTAAAAATTGAGAATTAATTAACGTAATGGCACCAGTGTTCGACACTTTAAGCTGACATGCACCAATAATCGACACTTAACTCTTAATTCAAAGATCGTACGGTCATAAATTGAGTGTTACAAAACAAATGAATGAAATGCATAACCCTTATCTTCTGTGAAATAAGAATCAGTGTCGATCATTGGTCCTTGTCGATTACTGGTTCCATTACGTTATTAATGTATTAAACTAATTAATTTCATGCAACCAAACAGACTTATTCTTATTCGCTTGTTATTCATTCCACCCCTAAAGAGTCCATCAACAGTTTAATATCAGGATGTATTTCAGTATCGCGCATTATCATGATGAAGTGTTGATAAACGTCATGACGTCATTCACGTCCGTGACGTCATTCGGGTGAAGGTAAACCTAATCACAGATAATCCCACCTCACTTATATAATGCATTCAACTACTTACTGCACTTTTAGATCCGTAACATAAATAGGTATTAAAAAAAGTCAAGCTAACGAAGATATGTTTCATGGCTCTATTCCACTGTTTAAAACCATTTTGCCTTTGACATTATCTATCAACCTAACAGTAATAATCTCCTAGCAAAGATGGGCCTTTATGACAACACAGATTGTAGAATGTGCGGCGAAGAGGCTGAGACAATGAAACACTTACTGTGTGAATGTGATGCCTTCGCCGGAGTAAGAATGATAATCCTCGGTTGTGGCTACCCAGAACCGAACGATTTCAAGGCACTACCGGTGCACTCCACTATCCGCTTTTTGGAAGGAGTGGAGGCTGCATTGGATTAAGCGCTAAAAGAGGGGTAATTACACAAAAGATCCCGTAGGGTCGAAGTGTATCCGTAAGGACCCGGCCAACAAGATAAGATAAGATTAAGATAACAGAAATGGCGGTCGAGTTACAAAACGGTACGATAACAGGTCATGTCAAAGGGAAAATGGTTGTACAGTCACCAGCAATAATATATGATCCAACATTGGACTCAAAAATATCTGACACGTCCTTATTACTGGAGCCTGCCGTTTGGCAAAAATATGTCGCCAAATGTATCATTTCCCAACTTATTCATTTGCCAACCCAATGTTATATATTTTTTCAGAATTTATTCCAGTACCATCGTGTAGAACCCTATAGGTTAGGTTAGGTTAGTTTATTATAAAATCTGATGGAATGCCTCTTATTTCACATGTTGTCTTTCTCCCACACTGGAGCACAACAATGTGAACACTCCTGCTTGTCCGTAGGATAGGATAAGATGCTACCATAACAAATATTTCCCCATTGTTTTGTACAATATCCTAAAATTATTCAAGGTCAGCGTTCTTCTAAACTTCCTTCACTTCACCTAATTTATTAATGAAAAGAACGCGAATTTTCACCCGACGGTAAATCACGCACAGCCCGCTATGATTTATTCGAGCTAAACGGACAAGCAGGAGTTGGAAATAAGATTTATTATATTCCTTTTTTAATGAAGCGCACATCTGAGATTGTTAGAACTTTGCAGCATTCATTTTTTATCACATTTTTCAGTGATGAAAAATTTGTGTTGTTGGGTCGTAGATTTAAATAAGATATTCAATGATTTATAAGAATCAATTTGAATCTAATACTTTAGTAGCAATGAGTTTAAAAAAACTGGCCAAGTGTGAGTCGTTCTCGCACACGAAGGGTACTGTACCATTCTTGTATTGGGGCTTTTTTGTTCAAAATCAAACAACACCGTGAAAAACACGGTGTTGTTTGTACAACTAGTATGGAAAAAAGTAGTTGTGACAACTAGTATGGAAAAACAAACTTTATGTCATTAATTCAAAAAATAATTATAAAATAATGAAGCATAAGAGTTTGAAAACTTCGCTGATTCGTAATGATTCTATTAATGTAAGTTACCACTGAAAAACTTCTGAAATAAAACATGAAATTAAGGATTTTTCGTGACAAGTACATAAGGGAATATAACAAAAAATCAGATTATAATGCTCAATATCTCCGAAACTAGTAAAAATCGCTAAACATACATAGGGGTTAAATCTATAGCTTTTCATTTAAATTAGGTAAATAATTCATTAACGTTGCTAGAAATTGGATAGCAAAATTTAAAAATATACGTTTTGCCTCTCAAAGCCTATTTTAAAATGTCTCATGTTAAATCCACAAGCTAAGAGATATTTAGCCTAAAATTCAACAAGCGCTTGTAATATCTACGGATCCCTAATACCTAAATATTACAATGTGTAAACAATTCAAGTATCTACGAAAATAAACACTGTGTTTTCGTAAGACCCAAATTAATTGTAAATAAACAAGCCTACATTCCTCTGTTGGTTTTAATACTATAGATTTTCCGTGGTTTTGTTCGGGTATAATTAAATATAATAGCTATGGTTGGTTGTTGCCTTGTTAAACCAAATAGCGGCATCTTCTACGAAACATCTGTATTATGTGGACCATTACTAATAAGATAAAATCAAAAAAACCTCAAAAATGCAATAAGTATCTAAATATTGTATTTCCTCTGTCGAAAAAGAGGGATGATATAAGTTTTAACGTGTGTATCTGTTTATCTGTGTGTATGTAGGCATCGACTCCCAAATGAATGGACCATTTTTAGGGTTCCGTACCCAAAGGGTAAAAACGGGACCCTATTACTAAGACTCCGCAGTCCATCTGTCTGTCTGTCTCTCTGTCTATCTGTCTGTATCTATATCTATGTCACCAGGCTGTATCTCATGAACCGTGATAGCTAGACAGTTGTAATTTTTACAAATGATGTTTTTCTGTTGCCGCTATAATAACAAATACTAAAAGCTGAATAAAATAAATAATTAAGGGGCCATACAACAAACGTGATTATTTTGCCGTTTTTGGCCAATGTTGTTAGATACTGGTATGGAACCCTTCGTGCGCGAGTCCGACTCGCACTTGGCCGGTTTTTTTTTAAAAGAAAACTGGGGGCTACCATGACATACTAAAGCAGTTCAGTGTAGGTTGAGAGATAGGGACAGAGCTATAGCAATTATACAGCTCTGTCCCTTTCTCTCAACCCAAACTGAACTGCATTAGTATGTCATGGTAACCCCCCTGGTTTAATCGTGGTCTTCCTTAGCTTTACAAAAATCGGTTGGGCCGCTTAAGAGACATAAGCTCTAAAGGAGGGGGGGAGGGAATATATCAGGGGGTTTTGATGTATTTAAAAGTTACATTATTTTGCTTTGTTGAACACTGTACTTTGGTTATGGTGAATCCTTGCTTTTTTCAGTGGTTTGCTTTGGCAATGATTGTTTAAAAAAAGCTCTTACTACCGTAGTCAGAGAGTGAGTGAGTGGAGATGTCGGTAGGGGACGACCTAGACGGACGTACGGTGATGATCAGATTCGCGATGTACTGAATAAGGGCCAAATCAAAAGCACCCGAAACTGACGTACGTGCATGAAGAGATTGGTGAATGTAGAGGAAGCGAAAGTTGTATGTTTAGACCGGTGCACCTGGTGCTCCATACCCCACTGCGAGACAGGCGTGGTATGTATGTATGTGTATGTATGTCAGAGACATTTTACAGTCGATTAACTCGTTCCTTTTCAAACTTGGGTACCTATGAATTTTGCTAGACGTTGCATAAGGACTAGGAATGTGCCAGTTGCAGAACATTCCGAGAAGATTGAAATCTTCCCAAGAAATTACCGAGAGCATATTTGAAAGCATTGAGAATGATATTATCCAGACAAACGTTGGAATTTTCTAGACGTTACCGAGAATTCCTCATGAGAAACTTTCACAATTTCTGAACTGTAACAACAGAAGCCACTACGGACGATACACGTAAATAATCTTGACCTTCTAATTGTCTTTCCAATGAAAATACCAGTTATCCTAGAGTGGACAGTTAACCGTAACGATATCGCACAGAGCTGATCCAGGTCAAAGCAAATTGGTCAAAGCGCTGAAGTACAGCCAAGACAGTCGCAGCCGAGTTTAGTGCTAGTTGTTCGTCGAGAAGCGGTGTAGACCGAGAGGGAGCTGTCGGTGACGCTACCTGATCGCGTGCCAGCAGATCACAAAAAAAACTTCTAGAAATGTTATCTGCTTAGGCGAAACGTGTAAGGTTACAAACAAACAACATTATTCACGTATTGTACACCTTACAAAAATTACAGATAAACAAGAAAATTAAAATTACTTATGTAAACAACAGGCTGTGTATAATCAGCAGAAAAAAACGTTAAAATACGTCATGAAGTACAGTCAACATCAACGTCACTTTATAGCCATTTAATACAATGTCAAACAAGATTTTCAAATGCTGAGCCGGCGCCCTTTCACGGATATGTCGTTGAATTAAATGAATGTCGACGATTTATATTAATTAAGAACTTGCACAATATTATTTTACATTATTCTAAATTGTGTTTCGTATATTTGGTGATTTTATTGTATTTTCATGTCCATGGCATATTATTATAGGCTTATTAAGCTGAGTAAAGTTTTTTCTATTCTATCCTATTCTATTCCATTCTAAATATTTCTTAATGTTTTATTTCTACTTTTGACGTTGACTATAGTATACCAAACTGTGTTCACTCGATTAAAGCTCGATAAGTATTGCTAAAAAACATGGTCTGCCGCACCCAAACGTGGTTATTTAGGTCTGTTCGATTAATTTTAGGGCCCCAATTTGAAGTCTTAATATCTCATATAGTACAACAAATATTATTGTGGCCGTGGTCTACCCATATTATAATCCTCTGGTCTGCCAGTCCATAACTTGTTAGTTTCTTAAAACCATCCGTTTTTTTATGTACATTGACGACGTTGTTGCACAAAAAAAGAACGGTCAGGCTAAAATTCGGCAGACCAGGTAAAATAAGTGGGTCTGCTATGCCTCGTACTTGATGACATACAAAGACTTCCACATGGGACCGTAATTCACTTTTTTTAAAGTCACTTTCATTCTTCTTCTTACAATTACTGTGATATGCTAGTACTCGATCAAGTAGTACTACCGACAGTTTCCTCTTGGTCTATTAAGAAACTAGGAAATGAAAGCAGTGATATTGAACCTGCAATAGAGCTAGAGCTAACCGCAAGAGGGCATTAGTTGGATTGAGTTAAAGCTCGAACAAAACGAAGAGGCTGACGGTATATGCTTGTTAAAGTATAGAGAGAAGTTTTTAATTTTAATTAATTGCACGAAACATTACAAATTTAAGATTTTATGTAGGTAAGTATTTCTTTAGGGACTTTGTTTTTATAATTAAACTAGCGACCCGCCTTCGCTCCGCTTCGTTTTATGTGACTTTTCTGTAACACTCCTGAATTTATTATACACGAGGATGTGCCCGCGACTCCATCCGCGTCGAAGTCGTTTATCGCTGCTCCCTCGCGAACTGTCCAATTTCCCGGGATAAAAACTATCCTATATCCTATTCCCGGACCTAACCTAAACGTGTCCCAAGATCCATCCCGAGCCGTTCAATGGTTGAAGCGTGAGTAACAAACGTCCAAACATCGAAAAATCAAAGTTTCTCATTTATAATAATTAGTTCTTAAGATAAGGTAAGATAAGATCACGACCTCCCTCTTGAATCACTTCATTTATGAAAACGGCATTAAAATCCGTTGCGTAGTTTAAAATATTTAAGCGTAGGTACCTACATACACAGGGAACGGTCATTTTTTGTACATTTTTGGGTATAAATCTTTTTTTTTAATTGTTTTGAAATGTACAGTTTGAGCCCTTTCATATGACACCCCATTGGCTATAATCAAACCACTTTCATTTTTCAACCCCCCATTTAAGACCCCTTTTTCAATTATTTATAAAATTTATTTAATTTTTTTCTACTAAAAACTGATGCGGGCAAGCATGTTGTACAACTATGCCAAATTTCAAGTTTACAGCATTTGTAGTTGCTGAGAAAACCTGCTGTGACATACAGACAGACAGACAGACAGACAGACAGATAGACAGGCAAACGGACAACGAAGTCTCACCATAAGGGTACCTTTTTTACCATTTTGGTAGGGAACCCTAAAAACCGATCTATTCGATCCGTCTACCGAGATAGTTTTAGATAAGTCTCTAAACTCAATGTTCAAACTCTTCCAGATATGATCAGGATTATCATACAACCATCATGATACGAGTATCATCACACATCTCAAAGTTCTGATGAGATGAAATGGCACTATAGGATCAGTAGGAAGCGAGAGGAGTGAAGAAACTATGAACAAGCCGGGACGTGACGCTCGTTTTGGCGGAATAGTTCGTGTTTCAACTATGACATCTAGTTTAAACAAGGAGGTTTGATTTCCATACAAATTGAGATTTATATTTTCCAAATCTATTATTAAGACCTTATTGTGTCCCACTGCTAAGTTCATCCCCCCCTTTTTCCAGGTTACCCTGTTCTGAACAGTCTCTAGAGCTCTATTCTACTAGCTAAAACCATATTGTTTTGACATGTAATCGTATTTTTTTGCACTCGGCCGCCAATTAATGACTTTCAGTCAATTAAATAAGAGTTATCAAAACGTTAAATACATCTAAGAAGATATGATTTTTACCGCCTAGAAGAATGTAATTAAGTGCCATCGTTGACAATACCATGTTAAAAGTAATATGGTTTTGCCAAGTAGAATAGAGCTCCTGGCTAGTCCTACATACGTACTCGTTTTCCAATATTACCCATTTGTTAATTCTTTTCTTTTTCTCGCTATTTCAAAGATAACATAGGAACAAAATTCAACAAAGAAATAATTAAATAATCGTTATATTAAGTAAACTAAATATTGAAAACTACTTTAAAACAAAGAAACAAAACTAAATAAAACCAAACCAAACAAACCAACGTACAATGCCAATGTTGCCATTTCCTCTTTGAATAGCAATGCTTATTTTCTGAGGGAAGGTGAGCTTCGGTTGCCAGTAATGTCGACTAGGCGCCTGCCTGATCTCGGTATAAAATATCTTTGCTTTAATTCTTTTAAATTATACGGGGTGTCCTAGAAACCGATGACATGCCATGACAGTAAAATTGATAGTTTTCGAGATATTGCGACTTCTGCAAAAATCATGTTATAAGTATACTCCCTTAGCGTAGTTTTTGCTCGCTCAGCTTGTGTGCTAGAGCTACAAAGGACAGAAACTTGCTACTCTGATCCTAGTTAGTAATGTACAGTCAACCAATTTGATTTCTGGGCCACTTTGGACTATGTTAAAGTGACGTTGACAACCAAAACGTTACAGACTTCTTATGATTTGGTTTACAGCGTCACTTTGACAAAGTCCATAGTGGCCTAGAAATCAAATTGGTTGACTGTACAAGTTGCAGAACATTCTCTGAAGTTAAGTAATTACTGAGAATATTGTCGGAAACATTTGAGAGTATTGAGAATGTTCTCTTGCCATTTAGAATTTAAGAATATTCTTAGAAATTTCCGAGAATTTCTCAAAAGAAACTTTCACAATTTGAAAGGTTACTTTTCGGTACAATGCTAATCCTAGTAGAAAAAATCTTAAGTTTATCATTCTAAAATGCTACTATTGTCTTCTTTAACCTAATGTTATAATATAAACATGTCAAGCACTAGGGTGATGGACACTTTAAGCTGACAGGCACCAATAATGGACACTTAACTCCTACTCAAAGATGCTACGGTCCTAAATTGATTGTTGCTAAAGAAATTAATAACCCGGGACTCATTCGTATGGCATAATGATTGTTTGTCCTAACGATTGTATCGCATTTCCCCCCCCCCCCTTTTAGGAAAAAAAAACATGGATATTCCCTATTGAATTCCCAGATCCTTAGTGTCCTACTACGAACACCGCCTCTCCCGGGGGTCTATTTGGTTGTCCGAAGTTGCGGTCACGTCCGACGGAACCCTAGTTAGCCTATTTAGCGGGAGCTAACTAGATGAGCTTGGATAAGTCAAGTTTCTAAACTAACGGGGTAGGTGTTTATTGGGATGTTTGCGCAAATTGTTAGAATTTTAAACAGGAGGTGCAAAGATATACAGGGTGTCCCATAAATCGAAGTCAACCCGCATAGGGCTGATAGAGCAGCTAAAAAGCTGTCGATTTAACCCCCTATAGGTTCAGCGATTTTTAGTTTTGGAGATATTAAGAATTATAATCTGATTTTTTGTAATTTTCCTTATGTCCTTGTCACGAAAAATCTTAGATGTCATGTTATACAAGCGCTATTATTCACTCTGTTAAGTCAGAAAAAGTCATTGGGACATGGTGACCACCGGGGTTCGAACTCGGTACCTTACGATCACGAGGTGACCCCCTAAGCCACTAGACCACCAAAGTCAAAGTCAAAGTCAATTTTTTTTATTCAATATAGATTCATACAGAACACTTTTTGAATGTCAAAGATTTACCGACGCTTAATACCTAACTCTAGTTTAATTTTTTCACAAGAAACAAGTTTTCTTGTTATTCGGTATCATCATAACAAGGTAAATCTTTAAAAAAACCTTTGATTTTCCTGTTTATTATATTTGAACAATATTTTTAATCCTTTTGCAATTCTTGACCACAACGGGACCATATAATAAAAAACAATGCACATTGTTCTATGTCATTACCATGTCTACGAAGACAATTTGTGAGTTATAACTATAATTTACTTTAATGGTCAAGAGTTAAGGTTCAATACAGATTGTATCTTTATTGCAATCTCGAGGTGTTATTGTCGACCGGTATAACCAGCGAAGTCAGTGTTCGCGTAGAATTGACAACAAATAGAAATACCAGGACAAATATACAATATTTGATTCGATAATTTTGTCCATTGCTGTTTTATTTCTTTTGATATGATAGCGAGGCAAGAGTAGGACGCAAGAGCATATTAGGCATTAAATCATTCATCATCTACTAATTGATGTTAAAAAAATCAAAACTCTGTTTTGTTTCATTCTTTAACTAACTTTTGTGGTGAATCGAAAAGAGAAAAGATGTAAAAATATCTATAGTCTAAACTGCAAAGTGAAATGAATCTATGTCATGTAGAAACTATCTCTGTAACTACCCATTTTAGCTACTTAATCGGCATAAGATCAAAAAAACATACCTATTTCAGTATCAAAAAAACCTTTTTTTTCTAGTCGCATTGTTATAATGAAAGTTAAGTAGCAAGTTCTAAGCATTAATTTTCGTCTTTTTACCATCTGTCACAATATTCCCAATTTAGTATTTTTCTGCATTACAAAAATATTCACTCCAAGGTTAACTGGAATATATCCCATGTGGGATAACTTCGCCTATGTGTATTTACTGTATCGATAAAAATATGTCTTTTTACATACATAAATACATAAAAATAGTTAACTAATATAAAATTAATGATCAAGCGTATAAGAAAATCATTAAAAAAAATACCTCACTTAATCTTCATAAGTAGGTACGTAATTGATAATGGTAAATTAGTTCGTTAACCGTTATTGGTTCGTATTGCCCATTTCAAGTTGACTCCGTCTTTGCTCATCCCTTCTACGCTTTCCTAACACAGATGCGCATGCGGCTGTCAAACAGCCTCTCGGTTAGTGTGCGCTCGCACGGCTTGACGATCAAACATGGCGTTGCGACACTGCGTCCTCCTGCTGGCACTAACGGCGTGCCATGGCCAGCCTAGAACAGCGCCGTACGTGGTGCCACCGGCGAAGCTGGAGGCTATATACCCTGCAGGATTAAGGGTGTCAGTGCCAGGTATGTGGGGTTTTTTAAAATTGATTATGGGTTTGCACTCGTTTAACTCTTGCCATTGTACGATGAAGATTTTGCCGACGATGAAGCGAGCTCACGCAGATATAAGGATGTAAAAATTGCATTTTTATTGAGCTATTTGGTCAATGAAGGATTGGTTAGCTGCAATAATAATAAAAGCTCGAGGTAGTCTTTACACAGGTTAATAATGATAAAAAACCAGCCAAGTGCGAGTCGGACTCGCGCACGAAGGGTTCCGTACCATTATCTATACAACATTAGCAAAAAACGGAAAAAAACACGTTTGTTGTATGGGACCCCCCTTAAATATTAACTTTATTATGTTTTTAGTATTTTTTGTTATAGCGGCAACAGAAACACATCTTTTCAAATTTCAACTGTCTAGCTATGACGGTTCTTGAGATACAGCCTGGTGACAGACAGACAGACGGACAGCGGAGTCTTAGTAATAGGGTCCCGTTTTTACCCTTTGGGTACGGAACCATAAAAATAACTGTTATAATAGGTCAGGTATTTGGAAGAAGTAATTATACTATCCTTTCACCTACTAAGCAGCTGTGCCCGCATTATTGTGTTTTGGTGTGGACTGTGGGGATAAGACAACCGGTACTGCATTTCATCTTAATTGTCTTTCATTTAATTGTTAATGTCTTAGGATTGCAGTCTTAAGATTGTAGTCTTAAGAATGTCTATGGGTCTCAGATCCCACTTACCATCAGGGGCCTGTTTTATAAAGCTACAAATTACAATTTACAAATGACAAGTTTCCATTTGACACAACCTCGACCAATGACGACCAGCCATTTGAGCAGTGTTGCCAGTTTAGATCTGTAAAATTGTTACTTGTAGCTTTATAAAACGTGCCGCCTGGTCTGTGAGCTCGTTTGGCTTATGCTTCATTAAAAAAAATAAGAACAAACATTGCCATGTCTTGTCAAGAGCTTAGTTTGGGAATAGGTCTGAGATTGTCCCTTTATTATTTAATTATTTTAATTTCTATAATACAGTTGGTATGGTTGTGGAACTCTCTTCCCTCAGAATTAACTAAGACGCGCGAAATCGATTCCTATTTTTAAAAATCTTTTAAAAGTCCTTGTTATCTACTCTCCCTTAGCGATATTCATTTTCTTTTCCTTTTACAATATACTAGCTCCTGCTAGCGACTTCGTCCGTGTAGAATTCGTATTTTTGTCATCCCACGAGAACCGTTCATTTTTCCGGTCTAAAAGGTAGCCTATGTTACTCAGGGATAATGTAGTATTCTAATGCTGAAAGAATTTTTGAAATCGGTCCAGTCGTTTTTGAGTTTATTCGTTACAAACATACAAAAATACAAATGTTTCCTCTTTATAATATTAATGTAGAAGATTCGTAACCACAATGTCTGTTTTATTAATCCTGTTAATTATTTTTATGTATATTGTTTGTGTCTTAATAAATATAATCGCTGTTCATGTATATATTTATTTATTTACGTAGCTATCTACATTTCTTGTCTATTTGCGCGTTTGAGTTTTTTATTCCCAATTTATTTTTGTTTATCTTTTAAATTCTCTTCTTTATAAGACCGCCTGTTGACTTACTTTGTAACATTTTCTTTGTATTTACATACTTTCCATGCTGTTCTTGTATCTGGTGTTCAATAAAAATATTTGTATTGTATTGTATTGTATGCAACAACTGCAGTATAAAAGAAAAACAAAAATGAATAATTATCAGAAAAAGCCAAATTATCTCAGACGATGCGACTCTTACTAAGCCTAATTTAGCTTTATTGGAACGTCCTACGTGCCTATCAGTAGGTCACAAGTTATCCATTAATTACCCAATAACCAAGCTTTATTAATTACATTATGTATATCATTGTTTAGGTTATATTTCTGTCATAACAACTTATCACGTCGGATTTCCCAGCCATTAACGATAGTGTTCGGTAAAATGAACTCAGACAGCGATATAAACAGGAAAAAGAAATAAATACATATAGGTACTCTACTCATATTACTGCTGTGATTAGCAGTGCTAGATAAAGTTGAGTTTTCCTGTTTTGTATTATTTTAAGATGTCCATGTCTTTGTTATCTTTCTATAAACAAATAAATAGATAATCACAATGGAGTGCTGGCAGAGTAACGGTGGTATAGCTATACAATGTTTTGTCCTTATCTGTCATTGTGACACTTGGATTTAATAGATAAGGACAAAACATTGTATAGCTATACCACCGTTACTCAACGTTTATTAGTAAGGGAGTTTATCTTTTAAGATTAAATAACAATTAGTTATAAGTTATTTTAAATAAAAACACGCTTGATGAATATTTGAGGTTATGTGTTAAACAGGACTAATTTGTTTATATCTTTGGCAATTTCAATTGAGACAGTCTATAGTTGTACTTTTTATTCAGGAATATTACACGGATCCCGAAGGAATAGCGATAAATAGCTTTTTCTTAGTCATTATTAATATTATTATATGTCACGCAGTACGCGTAATCTAGTAAGTAGAAGAATATTGTTATCAAATTCAAGACCCAGGGGTTAAATTGTTACACATTCCATAACCATACCGTTAACAGTTTCTACCTCGTGATTTTTTCATATTGTCATATTTGGTAATCATTTTATCGAATTTCACATCATATCATGTGATAATTTAATATAATTTGTATGTGCTAGGTAAAAGTGTGAGATGAAGAATGTCAAATTTTAACCCGAAGTAAGCCTTATCTATCCGGGGTTTGAATATAGGGCTCGGCAGTAAGAATACTACAAGCCTTTATTATCTTTAGTCGCCACATAGGTACCTATATATAATTAAGTAGAGAACAAATTACTTCCTATCAGGTAACTCGCATGCTCGTTTGCCTCCCTCTCTTACAAGAATAAAAAGAAAGAAAGAAAAGCATTTATACTCCTTAATGACTATTAATGGTAGTTATTATTAATAGTTTATAGACATTTACCTACTTATTTCCTAACCGCACATCACGTCAATAATCGATCAAAACATCAAGTACTTAAAAATAATGTCAGTAGTTAACTTAAAATCATAATAAAAAGGTTTCCGACCCCCATCAAACAAGAACCCATCTCCACAACTAGTTCCAACTACGTATAAAACTTTATGCTTGCTTTAAACTTAGATTAACTTATTTTAATTAACTTTTAAGTTTAAAGAAACAAATTTGCATAATGCTCAGCTAGCGTAACCGGTATTCGGGGTACTAACCGTACTGTAGGTCGTTGCCACAAGTTACTTAGTTTTTTATTAAGTTTTGTTGCGGTAATCGTTTGCATGGAGCCGATGACTCTAGCAAGATGAAAAAACGCGCCGACGTGATGGATAGGAGACTTTTTTTTACTTTTATTTAACACCAAGTCACACAGGTCATCTAATGATAAATGGAGTCCGAGGGAATTGCAATTTAAATATTTTATTTATTTATTTATTCTTGCTGCCTGCTTCTGCCAGTGACCGCCTAGAATTCGGATTTTTGACATTCCACGGAAAACGTTCATTTTTTTGGGATAAAAATAGTAGTCTATGTTACTCAGGGATAACGAAGCATTGTAAAGGTGAAAGAATTTCTAAAATCAGACCAGGTGTTTTTGAATTTATTATTTACAAACATAGAAAATTACAAACCTTTCCTCTTTATAATATTTGTGTAGATGTATTGCTCACTCAAATGACTAATAAGGTGCACTTAAACGGGCAATTAATGAGCAATAGTTGCCTGTCATCAATACGGATGTCTCATTCTATTGCAAAAAATCAGAGTAAGACAGCTTTTGACGCCGGCTATAAAATTGCCTTTAAAAGTTGCCCGTGTACCACAGAATTTAAGAATTTTGTCGGGAAATAGATTTAAATGTCGGTTAACAAAATGGTTGATGGAGAAATGTTTCTACAGTGTCAAGGATTATGTAAATTTTAAAGAAATATGAAATCAAATACTTTAAATGATGATATTGACCATAATAAAATTTATTTATAAATTAGTAATGTACATTATAAAATAGAATTTGAATATACCTACGACTAACATTTGTACGCCTGCTTGCATGCTGAATACAAGTGCAAAAATAATTATAACACCTTATAATACTGTGTTCTGACAAATAAATTATTTTGATTTTGATTTTTTTTTTGTAAGTGCACGTCGTTTAGGCTCGCATAAAAGCGCTTATAAAGTAGCTAGATAACTATAGGAACGTAGCAGTCGCATTAAGATTTCACGTTGGTAATTTCTCTCTGTATAATTTAATTACTAACTGGCCAGCTTTTATCGGAAAAATTACAAGACGTCATATGATAATATTAATTCTTACAAAAACCCAACCAGCAACAATCTTAACTAAAAAACCAACTTGTTCCAGATGATGGCTTTTCTCTCTTCGCCTTCCACGGCAAGCTCAATGAGGAGATGGAGGGCCTGGAGGCTGGCGAGTGGGCCCGAGACATCACCAAGGCCAAGGAAGGTCGGTGGACCTTCAGGGACAGGAAGACCCAGCTTAAGCTTGGGGATAAAATCTACTTCTGGACCTATGTTATCAAGGACGGGCTTGGTTATAGACAGGATAATGGAGAATGGACTGTCACGGGTAAGAAACCTTTTTTTTTAATGTGTGTTTTGCCTAAGGCTCCTTTTCCACCTGCACGAAAACTTCTGTAAGAAATTTCCGACAGTGGCTAGTGATAGTTTACACTTGCAATTGATGAGCAAGCCACTGTCGGACTGGCTGTCGGATATTTCTCGCAAAAGTAAGCTTGCAAGTGGAAAAAGATCTAAGTGACACAATTAAGTTTTGCTGTGAGACAATGAGCAGACCAACCGCCGCTATTAGTAACTATACTAGTCAAGCCTTTTTAAAGGAATCCAGCTCCTCAAGCTGTTCTAGTGTGGCAATCATTCAGAAGAGGTGTTCAGTCAGCCTTCTAGGAGTTCAGAACCTGAAAGAGTCTGCTCCAAATTGGGTGGCTTTACATACTATACTTGACATCCCGCTACATTTCTTAATGTAACATGATAAATAACTCCTTCTGATCAACTCAATCTTCTTCAGAATTCGTGGCCGAGAACGGTACTAGAGTTGACGTAACCGGCGAATCGAAATACCAACCAGACAAACCACTACCAGCGCCAACCCCAACAACCCCACCCCACAGACCTGGACACCCTGATCCTTGCCTGCCTTCCAAGACTGTCGTCCAGGGTAAAGCTTCTGTCTGTCGAGGAGCCCTCATCTTCAGCGAAGAGTTTGATAAGACTGCTTTGAAGGATCTCAGCTTGTGGGATGCTGAGAACAGGTTCCCTGAAGACCCGGTAAGATATAGAACCTAACCTATTAACCTATTAATTTAGTTAGAAAGAGTACTTTACTTATTTTGGTACCTGTATTTGTTTTATTTTAATCAGTTTCACCCTACCATGTTATGTGTATAGCGCCATAACCAGAAAGAAACTAGATACCTAAATGATTTTCGAAAACTATCACATTGACATAGCGCTTGAAGCGACCGAATGCCTCTTGTCTAGGGCCAGCTGGTGTTAAATAAATATTTCTCTAGAGTCAGCTGATACCAAATTACTAAAAGAACTATAGAATAAATTTAGCAATGACCTATATCATAGATGTACTTAATGAATATTGATCTATCTATAGGTACATGTAACCACAACACATAACACGGACCCTTTTACATTTGTAAGGTATCCATTGTTGCCAAGAAATGTCAGCAAAATCTCAAAACAAAACAAAGTGCATTTGTTAACGAACATTGTTAATTACATCAGGACTATCCCTTCAACGTGTACAAGGCGCAAGGTACGAACACGTTGGAGCTGGAGGATGGCCACCTGGTGATCTCGCCTCAGCTCCTAGAGACGTTGTATCACGAAGGGTTCGTGCAAGAGTCCTTGGATCTGAGTGACATGTAAGTACTATACTTTGTGAACTGGAGTAAATTTAAATTAAAGAGAAGTAGATTCAACGGAAAGTAGAAATTTTTTTTTTTATGGATTTTTGACAATTAATTACTAAACACTCCATTTGTTTAGTAACTTAACTAAAAACACCCAAACTATTGTATGTGTGTTTTTTATGTCTTGGAGTAGGCACGCGAGCAAACAGGCTAGCTGAAGCTGATGAAACTTTAGACTCATAGACATTTGAATTCTCAAGACTGCATTTCTAAAACCCGACGAACTACTTATGTGAATATCACGATTTTTTTGTTCTTTACATTTAGTTTAATTCCTAAACCAATAAAGTAAAGTATTATTATTTATTCAATGATACATATTATTATTCAGATGTACCGGCCAAATTGCCACAGACCAATGCAAAAAAGAGGCATCTGGAGCCAGCATCTTGCCGCCTGTTGTTACTGGAAAGATCACGACTAGGAACAAATTCAACTTTAAGTTCGGCAAGGTGGAAGTTCGAGCCAAAATGCCGGCTGGCAGCTGGTTAATACCTGGTTAGTATTCGATTAAGATGGTGATGGACTTGTAACATTTCTATGTAATTTACCTATCACTCGCGGCTCATTTCTATTGGTTGCGATGAGATAAGGACCTCGTGATATATTACACGAAAATGTTACCAGTCAGTCGCCAGTATCGCCACCTAAAGGCTGTAGTGAAGTCCATTTTTTTTGAGCTTAAGATCTTAAAGTAAAATGCCTTTTTTTAAACAGTCTTACGCCTATACACACGTAAAATTCATCGAGTAAGTTGTATTGTGCGCCTTGCAACCGCACCTTTTAGAACAAAGGCTTTGCCAGGCATCTTCACTCACTCAGGTGGGTTCACCGCTGATGGATACGTCAAGGAGGACCTCATCATCATCATCAGCTCGTTTCCTATATAATAATGAATGTCAAAATTATTTTCTTCTTGTCATTAGCTTCTTTATTTTTTCCTTTCTCGTTATCGACAAAAGACTGTTTTTGTTAAGTGTATTCTCAATTTGAAATAAATAATACCCTATTTCCCAGAAATCAACCTGGAGCCTCGTGAGAACTTCTACGGAAACCGTCGATACGAGTCGGGTCTGATTAGAGTGGGCTTTGTGAAAGGAAACCCAGAGTTTGCCAAGAAGTTGTACGGAGGACCAGTGTTGTCTGACACCGACCCGTTCCGCTCGCAGCTGATGAAGGAGAAGATCGGCATCGAGAACTGGAGCAATGAGTTCCATAACTATACAGTCGTTTGGAGACCAGGTTCGTTACGTATTTGTTTTATCATTGATTGATCTATCATCAGATAAACCTAACTGCCTCCTTCCCAATTTTACTTTGAAAAAAAAACCAGCAAGTGCGAGTTAAAGTCGCGTGGAGAGGGTGCCGTACGTGTTGAGAAATAGGGAAAGAAGTATTTTCTGGGTATTTTTTTTTTAATTTTCAGGCCCAGTATTTTCAGAGATAATGGGGGGGATGGAAATGGTAAATTTTCGCCTACTTTCTTCAATACCATTAAATTTACCCCCAAAAGTAAATGTTTAAAATTCAGTTAGGATCGTTATACGACCGTACCAAATATTAACTCAATCGGTAAAGAAGTTCCGGAGAAAATTGGCTGTGACAAACGGACGGACAAATAGACACGCGAGTGGTCCTACAAGCTCTACGTATTTTCCTTTAAGGTACTGAACCCTAAAAACAAGATACAGAGAGAACTACACCTCAAAGTTTCCTTTGTTCTTCAGACGGTATGGCTCTTCTGGTGGACGGTCAGCAGTACGGCACAGTGGACCCTGGCGAGGGCTTCTACTCCATCGCGCGTCAGAACGCCGTGCCTCATGCCGGGAACTGGCTGCGAGGCACCAGCGTCATGGCACCCTTGGACCAACTGGTAAATTGACAGTCGCTTTGAAACTTTTGGAAGACTAACCAATAATAATGTCTCCTTTCTTTGGCTTTATTCCACTTTGTTTAACCAACAATATCTCTTAAAAAATATATGGTTTGTCGCACTTACCCCACGTAGACGCTCTTACCCCACCTGACATGATAAATTCCGTTAGACTAGCTTAAGAGTACCTATTATGAGTTTGGGTTAGTAAAACCCGAAAGTGGTTTTATTTGTTGTTTTACGCGTGACTCCGTCCACGTAGAAGTCGTTTATTGATATTCCCTAGGGAACTCTCCAATTTTCCGCGATGAAAAGGAGCCTTTGTGCTATTCCAGATTGAAATATATATATGTGTGCCAAATTTCATCCAGATTTGTTCGGCCGATCTGTCGTGATTGAGCAACAAACAATGCATTTGGTCTAGGGCCACTGGAGATCTCTCAACTAAGCTTTGTGACTACTAGACGACGATAGACGATAAACATACTTATTGCTATTATCCAAAGTAATTCTTCTGTCTTTATTAACCCCCAACGCAAAAAGAGGTGTTATAAGTTTATCCACTATGTGTGTATATGTGTGTCTGTCTGTGGCACCGAAACTCTTAAACGGGTGAACCGATTTGGATGCGGGTTTGTAATTTGAAAGCAGGTTATCTAGCGGTGGTTCTTAGCTAGGTTTCATGAAAATCGGTTGGGCCGTTTAAGAGATATCAGCTCTGAAAGAAGGGTCACCATTGTATGGGGGTTTTGATCTATCTAATAATTATGTAGGTACTTATTGTTTTTTTTATTAGCTTAAGGGCTGATTTTTCAATCCCCAGATAAAACTATCCGTCAGTTAAATGTATTACTATCCTTTTCTGGAGTATTTGAAAGAAAAGGACGGAGCTAAAATTTACCTTCCGGATAGCTTTATCTGGGGATTGAAAAATCAGCCCTAAATTTCTTCACAAAATAATATTCAGCTTCACGCTCTCCTTAATACAGAAACATAAACATACATACATACATTCACGCCTTCATTCCCAGAGTGGGGCAGGCAGAGCTACAGAATTACCAACAACTCTAAAAAAAGTTGATAATTCTGTAACCACATTTTGCACAATTACTTAGGCTACCATGTTTACCAGTGTATTAATGACAGGCTGCAAGCCCATTGCCTTTAGCCTTTATTCCCTTACTATATCTCGCCTCGCCTTACTATATCTTCTTAATATCTTCATGAATTAACAAGAGTAACTAAAACCTTTCCAGTTCTACATCTCCCTCGGCCTGAGAGTGGGTGGCGTTCACGACTTTGCTGACTCCCAGGACAAACCTTGGACGAACCGCGGCAATAAGGCAGCCCTCAAGTTCTGGGAGGCCAAGGAAACCTGGTATCCTTCCTGGCACGATGCTAATTTGAAGATAGACTCCGTGAAAGTATACGCTTTGCAAGATTAAGGTCACTGGATTATTTAATACCAGAAATAATAGAATGGACATGCCATTGCTCAAGATGTTGGTTGTAATGTTTCGGATATGCGTCATATTGATGTATTGTAGAAATTAACAAGATTGTTTAAAATTATTTAGTGATAAACCTTATTTTAAACTTTTCGACGCCATGTCAATACAAGTCTTTTCTTCTTATTCATGAACGCACGATAGCTAAAGTATGCTTAAAATGTTGTTTATCCTAATATTTCATCATGACATTTGAATTCGACAGAAAGTGACACAATTTAATTAATATAGGTGTATAGTGCGATTATGAATAAGGAGTTTATTGTTAACCCAATGACGGCTAAATTCCAGCACTCATTTAAACCATACGGGAACACGTTTTGTTATACGTTATTTTAAATAAAAACACGCTTGATGAATATTTGAGGTTATGTGTCAAACAGTACTAATTTGTTTACATCTTTGGCAATTTCAATTGACACAGACTATATGGAGTAAAAATGTTTTGGTAGGATTCATTTGTCAACGAGTTTGAATTAATAGCGGTAAGACTGAAAAAATAAAGAGCTTATCTTGGACATTGAATAGGAAAGCTCTCTAAGTTGTTTACATTTCTAAGTACTCATAAGAAATGAAGCATGGCTAAATGATATAAATGTTAGAAATAAAAGTAGTAATATTAATGTAAGAATATAAGGAATTGTGATCACTTCTTGCCGACGAAATATGTACTTTATTAAAAATATTTCTGTAATTTAACGAGTTTTATTATTACTGAAAATAACTCTAAGTAAATGAAGATCGAGGCGGAATAGTGAAACATAAATTGTGTTAAATTTTAATTAAAAAAATAGTTAATATCGAAATTTAGAGAAACACAAGTCAAATTGTATGAAATAACATTTACATAATATCTAACGATTGGTTAGGTAGATTGTTTGTATAATTTTATCAAAAAAGAAGTAAATAAATAAATAAAATAATAAACTGGAAAGAACCTAACACAGTTTAAGAGCAATGAAAGCGGGTCACTAAACGTGCAAATTTACATTTACCGGGCCAATTTTTATTACCCTTTTAAGTCTGCAAATAAAACCCTCGCGAATTTTTAAGTCACTTTATTTATTTTATAACGGTCATTGTTAATAAGTACACAAATTTTTAAAAATGTATACTGTAAAAAATAATTTGCTAGCCCCTCCTTAAAATAAAAAGGCATAAATATGACTATTATGAGGCACCTGCTAAACGGTACAGTCACCAGCAATAATATGTGACACGCTCTTTTACCTCTAGTAATAAAGACCTGTCAGATATTTTTGCGATTTAATCTAGTGACTGTACACCAGAGTAAATCGAGTGGTGCAAGCTAGACATAGAAACCACCTTGAAATACAAGTAAAACTTCATAATGGATACAGTCAAAAACACTAATATTATATTCACCTACATACTCGTATCATGTTAAATACAGGGTGGCACTCGATAAACTGTACATATTGAAAGGGATGAAATTTTAGGTTAATTTATCGGTAAAACATTTTTTTTTTACCCACTTGTTTTTTTTTACAGATTTTTAAAGTTTTTAGTAAAGTTTGGGTAGTACACTTACTTGTGACGGTGTAACTTTTGATCTAACAGCCCAAAAAAGATAAAACAAAATGACATATACACACACAACAACAATACAACAAGGGGAATCCCTTACAAACGTATTATATATCTAATAGGATAATAAAATTCAAAATGCGGACAATTCAGTTCTATTTAATTGTTGTAGAAAGATCCGTGTTCACCGATGGACTTTTCTTAATAATGGTGAAAACACATGCCGCAGTAAAACAGCAGTTCATCTTCAAACAAAGGTGCTCTTGCTTGCATGTGTGCGTGCCTCGACCGTACGCGTCACGAGCCACCACAAGCAAACTCAACAGGATGCTCCAAGCTGGTTTAGTCAGGGCCATGCGTATTATGTATCGAGCGACGCGCATCGACGCAACCCTAGCACCCGAGCGGCAATAGGTAACAGAGACTCCTAAAGGGCCGGAGATGAACTTCTTATCTATTTATACTATCGTCGGTGATACTGCAAAACCGCGTAACTCACAAATTTATGATAGAGCAAAATAAACCTTACTGTCTTATTAAAAATGTGCTTCACAGAATACCAGCGTTGCAGATCTAACAAGTGTCGCAACACAATGCTGAGTGAAGACCCAAATTGATGTCACATTACCGCACCCTAAACGTCAAGATTAAATTATATGTTTAAGTTGGTGGTGCTGTGTGCGAGATCGATTAAATACTTTTCATTTTCATTTAATTTTTTCATTTTCAAAAAGGTGCATTTTGCTCCTCATTAAAAATGTTACTTATACTTTTGCAGTTCACCGACGCTATGCTAATAAATACACCTCTTTAAAGGGCGTAGACCCTGACGTAGTCCACTTGGAGTGCGCTGGTGTCATCATACCAGGTGGAGAACCACTGGTCGCGGCTGGACCAGAAGTTAAGCATGCCCTTGCTAGAGAGGTTCTTCCAGGGCTTGCTGGGGTCATCAGGGAACTCGCGGACTCCGCCCACGTTGAGACTCAGGGAGATGTAGAACTGAGGATGGTGACAGGTCATCAATTAATAAAAAGGAAAACTTTTAATAGAGATTTCGCTGAGTTGGTACAAACTTAGACCTCGCCCGAATATTTATACTACCCATAGTACAAGCCTAGACATTAGTTTAATAAAATGTGGTATTAAGGTTACTTAAGCACTGAAGAAGCACATAAGATACTTGTCGTCCCAAAAAAACGACCGTTACTATAAACTATAAAAGAGATCTCTGCAGCCAAAGTGGAGACCAAAAGCTAGTGAATATCGTTCGGTTTTTTTTTACGGCATTGGGAAGCCGAACGAGCATGCAGGCCACCATGGTAAGTGGAATCTGTAACCCATACATATTTGCATTCTCAAGACAAGAACAGCTTAAGATTGGAATACTGTTTGCAAAATGCGTCGCCAACCCTGAGAACTAATATGGAATGCCTCGCTGCTGGTCATTTCATCGGATGTCTTATCCTTACACAGGACACTGGTGGTGGTAGGATCTTGTGCAGGGTCAATCTGGATCGCTGCTACCATCTTATTCTTTAACCTACCGCCAAGCAGCTGTGATCACATACAGGCATTCCATCTCAGGTTTGACAACGCATCTGCAGACTTAGGAATGCGTTTTGAAAAGTGTAGTCTTGAAAATGCAAAATGTCTATGAGTCCAGATCCTATTACCATGGGGCTCGTTTCGCGAAGTTACACTCAAAAAATGTGAACCAACTAAGAGACATTTTCTCTTAGTTGACATAAAATGAATACAACAGTTAAGATATTAGTTATATCGACCAAAGTTTATAGTAACAGCAACAAGTTCTTCAGTGATTCAACTAACATCTTAGTTGATGTATCTAACGTTTTGTTAGGCTCGTATGGAATCAAGACGCCTATGCACAATAATCACAATCTTGTTAGAAACGACCAATTTTTTTTTTCAGTGTACAAGTTATAAAATACAAGCGGAAGTCTATTTCTAACTCCTTTTGCCAGAAAGATAGTTCCGCTTGTAATTTGTAACTTGTAGCTTCGTGAAACGGGCCACAGGTGTCCTGTGTGCTCATCTACCTTCTATCTATATATATATATATATATATATATATATATATATATATAAAGAAGAAACTGACTGATCTATCAACGCACATCCCAAATTGCTGGGTCTAGAGATTCCAAATTTTACACGAAGGTTCCTTATGACGTCTAGAGGTGCACTAAGAAAGGATTTTTCGAAAATCAACCCCCGACGGGAAAATATAGGGGGAGTAGCGGGAAACTGATTCCATTAATACGAATTCGCGGGCGTCCTCTAGTTTGCCATAAAAAAACTTACCAGCTTGTCGAAAGGTGCCATGATAGAGCCCTTAAGCCACATGGGCGCGGCGGGCACCCCGCTGTCCTGGGCGCTCTGGTAGAAGTTGGGCTCCACGGACCCGTACTCTTCTCCGTCGACGTACATCGATATACCGGCTGGAAAATTATAGATTATGGCACTAGGGAGCAAAGTGATGTATTTACGGTGAGAGGTGTATTGAATCTAGAGGCATTATATAGAAAAGTAGAATTCAGAGCGTATCGAGGGACTCAAGGGATACCTTATTTCTAACTATTAACTTATTTATTATTGTTTATGAGTGGAAAATAATCAATAAAAACAAACGAACTTGCAAACATACACTACACTAATCTAACAAACCACTACAAGTGGGCACCGACCCCACAATGCTTGCAGCATTGCCACGTTGAATGACAATTCTTGCTTATTGCAATATGTCTATGTTTTTTTTTGTATTTTTGTGTTTTATCTGTTTCTTGTTAATTATTTTAAACCCTTTGCTTAAGTTAGGGCACCAAACATTACTCTGAAATACAATACCTCCTGCTTAGTGCAACGATCTTTAATGTTAATATCACTCACTTGGAGTCCACAATACAGTGTAGTTGTGGAAGGCTGCATTCCAATTATCGAATCCAATTTTCTCCTTCAAGTGTTTTGACCTGAAAAGAGATATGAATAGTAACAACTGCCACTTTATTACCAATGCTTTGTATCCCTTTTCATCGAAGATAGATAATGAATACTTACCTACTTTATATTATAAATGTGAAAGTAACTCTGTCTGTCTGCCTGTTATGCTTTCACGGCTAAACCGCTGAACCGATTTAGATAGGTTAGATGGATAAAATGATTTTTTGATGGTTCAATCCCACACATACAATTGTCACATTTAGTGGAAAATAACTATATCAAACTAACTTACAAACTAGGTACAATTTCAATCGCATGTGTGCGTCGCAGAGGTACAAAAAGGGCATGGCGGCAATGGTCTAGTGAGCAAAATACTCGTACTGGTATTCTGCCACAATCCCGGGATATAAGTAAAAAATATAAGTAATCATATCCGAAAAAAAGCATGCAGGTTGAGTCTCGGAGGAGGACTGGATACTTTTGATTCCGGAAAATTAACTACACATTTCCCGAACTTTTAAGAACAATTTATGCGCTCTTTTATAGTAGTTTAAATACCTTAATTTAATTTGTGTAAAAGGGAGTAAAAGTAGTTTTAAAACGTTTTATTTCTTTAAAATCTTTAAAAGACTAATTTACCCCTCTGACAGAATAGCCCCTCCCGATCTAGATATAAATATTAAGCATTCATACTCGTAAATCAATTGTTTTTTTTTGTAAACCTTGCACACGACGTACATAATTAAATCATGGCTGTATCCCAGAGGGGTAGGCTGAGCATTCTGACAAATCTCTCTCGGTTCTTCCACATTCATATATCGAGTCATGCGTACACGTCGGTTTCGGGTACTTAAGATTCGACGTATGATTATAATTAATAGTAATTATACTAGAACTACCTGTAGGGCTCTGATTCACACACGATAGGCCCTCCGTAGAGCTTCTTGGAGTACTGCTTGTTGCCTTTAAGGCACGCGATGCGAATTATTCCAGAGGCGTAGTTCCTTATCCCATACTCGTTGTCTCGAGGTTCCAATTGGATTTCTGTAACAAATGTCTAAATATTTAGTAATACCTTCTTGCTAGATTCTAGTCAGATGCATAACGCTACATCCTACGTTAGTGATTTTCGAAAATCGACAAAATGATTTATTCCTGATTCGTCATATTCCCAACTCGTCATATTCCTGATTCGTCATATTCCTAAGTCGTCAATGTACATTTGCCGGCGCAAACTTCTTACAGAGTCCTCCTTAGATACTTAATTATTACTTGTCTATCATGAAATTGTCACTTCATTATTTAAATCGTGTCATATGCTACTTAGTACGATCTGTCCTAATACTTTTTAATCCTGTAAGCACGTGTTCGCGATTTTATTTGACTGTACATTGACGACTTAGGAATATGACGAATCAGGAATATGACGAGTTAGGAATATGACGAATTAGGAATAAATCGACAAAATGTATAGGATTTACCACAGAACAGAAAAAACAGTAGAAGTATCAAGTGGGCGTGTAACGTGTGGCATAGTTATGCGGAGTTCCGCTTAACCTACCATACTTTTGCCGCGATCACTTATTTCGATATTTCGATTTTTCTAAAATAGGAAATAAATCCAAAAGCGGTATGCGCTATTTTGGAATGTAAAAACGATGGCCGCACCAAAAACATTTTCCATGGTGGAGTGTTGTTTGAGTATTGGCGACAACAGGTCTGATACTAAGCGAAGCTCATGCCACTTCCAATGTTTTTTCTATTCCGTGGGATTGACGTATGCTGATGACAGATTACATCAAACGCTTGTATCAACTCTATACATTTCGAGCCAATAGAAAACAGAAACGGTAGTAGCATTTGAATCTTGGTTAGGCCTATTTAAGTAAGATATCCATATCAAGACGCGTTAGAAATTACAAATCTCTCTGTCTTGACGTTTCATTTGACATATTTTGAGATGGGTGTCATTCGCGTTCCATAATATAGTTTATCCTAATGTATCATTTCGCATAAAATCATTTCCACATTTGGACGATTTTCGAAAATCGCTAACGTAGCGTTGAATCTTAACAGTCCCAATATAAGGTTTTAACTGTTATAAGTATAGCCCTTACTCCTTACCAGGGTACAACCAATCGCCCAATGGCATCTTGGCACTGACTTCGATCCTGCCGAACTTGAAGTTGAACTTCTTCTTGGTGGTGATCTTGGCTGTGATGATGGGCGGGAGGATCTGGGCTCCCGAGGCCTCGCGCGCGCACTCCGGAGTACCCAGCATACCAGTACATCTGTTCAATATTAGCCAGATTTTAATAACTACAATAAAATCTACGGCCGCCGTAAGTATGTTGATCTTCAGTTCCAAACAGTTGCCAGAAGTTTTAGGTCAAGATACGGTGGCCGTAGTGTCCTCTTTTTGCGGTTTAAGGTCTGCATGACGGACTCATCTGTTAAGCAGTGGTCCCAACTGGTCGACAAGAACCTAGAGAATGGTCCACGGTATGTTCCATAAAAAAATACGCAATTACTAATCCACGGAAAGATATAAATCGGTGATCTTTTATTATTTATTATGGCAAGGAGAAGACAACGTACACAAGTCATTTAATAGTAAGTGGAATCTGAGACCCATAGATATTTGCGTTCATAAGACTGCAATACTAGACTGTCTTCTTTATAATGATTAAAGATTCGTTTAAATCCTTGAAGTCGTTTATTTTGTTGTCGGCTATTGCAATATTGTTGCAATAGTAGAGGGGTATCAAAACCCCGCTCTACTTTATACCGCCCAGTTGGTAAAATAGATCAAAAAGCGACATCTAGCGACGAGAGATAGCAGCGCAAAGGTTAACCATTTCGGAATCTAAGAGTGAAGCCGGACGAGCGTAATTTTGTGAGTTGTGGGTTGCGTAATTTCGGTAGGTAGCGTAATTTTTGCTGCATTCGGTTTCATACAAAAATCCTGGTTCACATGGCGACGTAGGTAAAATCAACTGGACTTTTGCATGCAGCAGAAAATAACTCGATTCACAACTCAAAAAATTACGCTCGTCTGGCTTCACCCTTAGTGGGTTATTCCCAGCTGGTGTCACCTCTCACCGCCAGGGGCTTGTTTTATGAAACTACAAATTACAATTTTACAGGTCCATTTGACACCACCTCGACCAATGACGACCAGCCATTTGAGCAGTATTGCCATAAATTGTTACTTTTAGCTTTATAAAACGTGCCCCTGGTGTCGCAGTCTTGTGACTGTAAATTCGTTGCCAACCCTGAGAACTAAGATGGAATTCATTTATAGTTCTAACTCTAAAAGTACCTGGTAGACAGATCCAAGGATTGCTGCACGAAGTCCTCCCCATACTTAGAATCCAGGGTGATGGGTTTGATGATGAGCCGGCCGTCGTTCACGCGCAGGTTACGATCGCTCAGGTACACGTTGAACGGGTAATCCTGGGACAAAAGAAGTTGTTATCAAACTTGAAAATGTGTCTGAAGATGTCGGAGGAATTCTTAAAATGTAACAATGATGAGATGGCAAAACGCTATAGCCTCTTTCATTCCTGATAAACCTAACTTAAATCCATCAGCATTATCTTGACTTTTTTATGGCAAGGAACATACTTAGGTCACCTGTCCTCTATTTCACTATCCTGACAATGACATGTGACAGGTAACATTTCAGTGTACCTATACATGGCGCTGCTCATACGAGTCCAACTGATTTGAAAGCTTGTTATCTTTGCAATGTACAGTCGCGAACTTTAATTTGGTACCCACCGATGTTTAGTGGACTCTGAAGTCCAAACACTTTTATAAATTCAAGATTGCAATCTTACGATGACGATCTGAAGACCGCAAATGCGTTGCCAACCCTGAGGACTTAGATCGGGGTGCCTTTGCATTTCACCGGTTGTCTTGCAATAATGCAACACAGCTGTTTGGTGGCAGGTTACGCAGGGTAAGATTGTAGTAGCGAAAGGACCCTGCATGAGGTTCTTCCACCACTAACCTAATCAGAAAGAAATAGAATCACTTATTCTGCCCTCATACGGAGAAAAGGCACAAGTGCAATTAATTCACAGAAGCATATTAAACTCTCAAGGGTTATAAGGTTGGAATTGCAATACAATTCATATAGCAGATGTGCCTTTTTCCGTACAGTCACGAGATTTAATTTGGTACCCATCTTAGGTAAAAGTCAATCTGACATTCTACAACAATAAGGTTGAGTTTCCTAAAAGTTACAAATGACTTGACATCTCTAATGACATTGACGACTTCAAGCATATTTTTCTTGAAATGGGTCCCAAATTAACGCTCGTGACCGTACCAGGGCAGTATTAAGTAACAAGAATCACGTGGAATAAAGATTTCCACCAAACCGTTTCGAAATTAACTTTTCCTTCGGTAGGTTTATTTGTATGTTAAAGACAATTTTTTCTACTGCATTACTTACTGGTCCTGCTGGAAATTTAATTTCTGGAGTCCAGATGTTTCCCTTCGCGATCCCAGAGTTAAAGTTATCCTCAAAGAGCAGCTGCCCCTTGCAGACGAAACCGGGAACGGACACTTCAGTAGCAGATATTGGGCAGGGGAAGCCAGTCGGTACGTATTCTGTTGGGTTCTGAGGGGCTGGAGCAGAGTTATTGGGGTCCACAGGGTTGCCAGCTTCGTCGACGTAACCTGGGGAAATGAGAAGCATTACTATAAATGATAGCAGTGTGGGGATTAACGGAGTGTCCTTTTTTATGGTATGCGTGGAGAAGGCGGACACACTGGCCACCTAATGTTCAGTTGGATCTGTGCTCCCGAACATTTGCATATTCTAGACTACAATATTAAGACTGCAATCCTAAGAACGCAGATGTGTTGCCAACCCTGAGGACTAATATGGAATACCACTATGCTACAGTTTGGTCGTTCTAAGGCCGATTTGACAGCTGTCAACGCAATAATACCAAACATAACCTTAAACACATATTTTGTACTGCGTTGACAGCTCTGTCAAATCGGCCTTCTTAGAACGACCAAACTGTAGTAATTTCACCTGTTGTCTTATACCCACACCGGAACACAACAATGCGAACACTTCTGCTTGGTGGTAGGTTAAAGGATAAGATGACCAACTGTTATTCAAACAACAACAAAAATTGCACAAGCAATATATTGTAATGTTCCTCGACATTCCTCAATACGTTGTTATGTGTAAAAATAAAATGATCCAAAAGTCCAGAATTTCTCGATTTGTTATGATTTACTTGTTGCTAGTTAATCAAACTCAACTCATAAACTTCGGTTGTTAATTACCGCTTAAAAAAAGAGGTTGAAAAACGAATCATTTGCAAATTCCGGCCGCTGCGCGATCCAGGCTTCAGGGTAAAGTTGCAATTTATAAACTACATCTTTTACCTAGTGCTCTAGGCCTAGTATGGTTGCGTCTATATCGCGTGTCCAATGTGGATAATGCATCCGTCACTGTCGTACTTATTTACGTGTCAAAAGGTGACGGATGTCTTATCTAAACTTTGTCACGCGATAATAAACGCAACCATGTTAGGGCCCCAGCCCTTTTTTTATCAAATTAAAGAAATCCATATTGAGTGACACATTGACATCCTTGTTACGCCAGTGGAACTTTATATTAACCTAACATTATCCTATAAGCTACCCAACTAACCTGTCACTGTCCATTCTCCGTTATCCTGCCGATACCCCAACCCATTCTTAATCACATACGTCCAGAAATAGATTTTGTCTCCCACCCTGAGCTCCGCCTGTCTATCCCTGAAGGTCCACCTTCCGTCCTTAGCTTTGGTTATGTCTCTGGACCATTGTCCGCCTTCCAATCCGTCCATTTCTTCGTTAAGTTTGCCATGGAAAGCGAATAGAGAGAAACCGTCATCTGAAATATGAAACGCGGCATGAATATAATTAAATATCAGGGGACAATCTCACACCAATTTGATCTAGTCTAGGCCTAAACAAAGCTCTAGGCTTGTGCTATGGGAAGTACTAGACAATATACTTAAATACATAGGACTCAAGAACAAAATACTCGTGTTCGTCACACAAACTGTCGCCATCATCAGGAATGAAACCTAGAATCACTAGCTTCGTAGGCAGGGTCTCTACTAACTAGCCTACCTGCGTTGTCGATGTGACATTGATCTTGGTCATAGGGTAGAAGTACCGGTTTTGGCCATCTTTGAATCGTTTTTGGCCAGTCTAAATTTTAAAGCATTATTAAAAATAATTACAAAATATTTTTTATATTTTATCTTTTTGTCTTCAGTCTTATCTATTTATGAATATTATTTTTAATATTACAGTATTTTTAATACTCATTTCGACCTTAAGTGGCCCAAAAGGTACAGAGGCCACAAAAGGTACTTCTACTTACCCTACATGTAAGATCCAGAAATTTCTCATCACTCATCATATTTCATTTATAATGTCTATGCGCATTTTAGGAAATGTTTACGATAAACAAATAAGTAATAAATGAGAACCCTAAATCTAATCCTAATCTCTACAAAACCAAGTTAGAATCTGAGATGTTCTATGAATTAATTATTGAGCCTACGGGCACATTTTCAATTCAAAGTCTATTATAGAAGGTAGGGAGATAATAAGTCAATCCACCAAGTTTAAAACGACGCTAAACTTATTTGTTACGTCTGTAGGAATCGAAATAAAAGCATTATTCTACTGCTGTCAACGTTATCAATATTTCAGTAATTTAAGGTTGTGTTGTGTAAAGCGCTTTCTGAGAATAGACCACTGCAAAAAAGAAGCAGCGACGCAAAACCAAGTAGCAACAAATAAGCATATCCTTGCTGCAAATAACTGAAGCTATAGTTTATAGGTCGTTTCTATTTTTTCCTGTTTGATGAAATACAATAAAATCCCAGTGCGTCACTTTTGTTTGCCTATGTAAGTAAGTACGCATAATATGGATGTATGTGTTCATATTTTTTTAATTATGTAAACACGACTCTGCTTACGCCGTAAGTGTTTAGCAACTCAGTTACACATACATTATGCCATAGTTAATACCAAAAAAGGTAGTAACTGCATAGTAATAGAATCATTTTAAATTTTGTACGGTTAGCAATGGAGTATATAATGCTTCAGCAGCATTGCCAGCTTTTTCTGTAGATTGTCTACGTTTATTTTAATTGTAATTTATGTATATTTTGTCCTATTGGACTCAATAACATCTCGAATATCTCTATTATTAGACGCATAAGAGTTTGTCAGATATTTTGGAGAGCAATAATTAGTAGTTTATGTGACTGGTGCATAATGAGAGGCTACACGACGGTTTTATAAAACGAGTCCAAAGGCCACAGTTTTCTACAATATGTGGGTAACCTGAATCTGTGGTTGTCCTGTATCTTAATGTACCTGTATCTAATGTGAACATTAAGATGCAACTACATCGATGACCGATACTTTAATGACATGCAATACTTTAATGTTAACATTAAAATACAACCACAGATACAGGTTTCTTAATATAGGCCATTTGCTCATCATTTCTGAACATATTGTAGGGAAGTTATGATATGAATGTAAATTAAATATATTATTAATGGTGACTATACTTCTAGAATGTGAGAATTAGAAAAACTCTTAATTATAGACGTGATCTTACATAAGGAAAGAAATAAGTTAAACAGTGTTTATCGTCAGGCGCCAGTGACACGGATGTGGGTCCAAATTGCATACAAATGCCGGTTGGCGGCAACGAATGATTTATGTGCATACAGCGGATAATGACCTTGTCCAATAGAACCAGTCAATAGTTGACGACTAGATATTAACGTTAAATTAACTGGCATTCTTTCGTTTTTGGAAAAAGGTAGTTAATATACATGTCGGAGCGTGGAGCTCTTGTGCAGCATCCGAAGCGCCAGGGATGGTATCCATATTTGTGGGCGGAAACGGTGGGTAATCACGCACACGAGTACAGTTCCAAACAAAGTGTATAATGAATAATTAAACAACAATAAATCACTAATAAACAGTGTCAATAAACCACTATAAAAGTCACAATATAAAATAAGTTCACCACACTACAAAAATAGTAACTAATTGAGTCCTTTCTCTTAAATTAACTTATCACGAAACGGAAACGAGTCCGTGGGTCAAGTGGTACAAGTACACACGTCTCGCACAATCGAGTCACGGGAGAGCGCGCGTCCCGTCTCAACCACAGGCCGAATAAGAATGCCCACCCGGCATACAAGCCAAAACTTAGAACAAAGAACTTTGTCAAATTACATTAAATACCAAGACCCACGGCCACGTTCGACAATGCTACACTGTCCCGTTTCACCGAACAAAGACTTCTTCTGTGACAAACCACAAATCATACAGCTAATGCTGTTAATGTAAACATTAGGCCCGGAATGCGCGTCACCTACGCGCCCAACTAATGAGAGATTATAACCCTCTCGCACCGAAACGGCGATCCTGACTGTCACACGTCCTCGTGTGCCACCAAACACGTCACAGAGCGTCTGTAAACAAACAAAATTCCACACAGTACAACCTGTTCGGCTATCCTGCCACGAGGTCACAACGACGACAAACTGATAAGTTCCCAATATTTAGAACTAGTCTTATCATCAAGACGTCTAGATTACTCAATATTCTTATAGGACACAAGTCAGATACAGCCCAAAATCGAATTACTCAATTCGATACAAACACATCACGGCTCAACATCACACATGTGATATCAATGGTCACATAACAAACAGACCAATCAGGGCAGGTCACACACACCACATTGCAACAAACACAAGGTCTCACAGACCACAACTTGCCCAATGCAATGTCATCTCATGGACCAAAACGCAACCGTAACCCTCCTGCTTGTCACCACACCGCGCAGCCTCCGTACCAGCTAAACTGGGTTTGGAATACGACCTACGGCTAATGACCAAGTCAGTAGATCACGTTGCAAAAGCCCAAAACAACCAAGTTGCCATACACCATGCCAGCCAAGTGTATCAACTTCAGCACCATGCCAGCCATGTGCACTTCAGCACCATGCCGGCCATGTGCACATCAGCACCATGCCAGCCATGTGCACATCAGCACCATGCCAGCCATGTGCATCAACTACATCTCGTCAACACGCTCACCAATACGGGCTGATTCTGACTGTTCCTCACTTTCATCAACATTGGAACTAATTTCAAACTCTGTGGGAACGTAACAATCTGGCATCGCACGTAACCTTTCGTGCGCATACTTGTAAGTTCTATTGCTATCAATAGCCTTCAAAAGATATCGATCTCCATCGAGCAACTCGACTATCTTAAGCGGACCCCGAAACTTCGGATCCAATTTCGTTTGATTCCGTTCATGATTCTCAATCAAAACAAAGTCACCAACTGTGAACTTCGAAACTTTAGCCTTTCCTCTATCAAATCGCTCTTTATCCATACGAGCAATATCGTTGATAGAATTAACCGCTTGTTCTCTGATTCCAACAATGTCAACATCGTCTTGGTCTTGGTCACCTAAAGCAAGAAGCGACAGTGGTCTGGCTACTTTACCAATCAACAACTCTAGGGGGCTGGCTTTGACTACCCTATTAATAGTGCAATTAAAAGCAAGTTGAACATCATCAACAGCATCCTGCCATGTTCTTTCTTTATTGACTTCAACTGCAGTCAGCATGTTCTTAAGTGTACTCATTACACGTTCTACTTGGCCATTCGCTCGACAAGTACCAGTTGATATTAAATGAAGATGGATGTTATTTGTATCACAAAAATCTCGAAAATGTTTATTTGCAAAACAACGGCCTTGATCCGCAATTACTCTTGTAGGAGCACCAAACAAACTCAATCCAGCTTTCAAGGCATTAACAGCACTAATGGCGTCGATATTCGATGTATGACGCAGAAGTACATACTTGGTAAACGCATCAATAATAACAAAAATGTACTCTTTGGACTTTTGTTGTCCACTAAGTTTACCTGTCGCATCAATATGAACGGTATGCCACGGAACTGTGACTTTCGGTATTGGATGAAGTTCAGCTTGTGTTTTACCAGATTTTGACTTCGATACTTTACAAGTTATGCAGTTCTCAACGAACTTCCTTACGTACTTTCGCATATGAGGAAACCAGTAAAAATCAAATGCTTTTTCTAAAGTCTTTTCCCATCCGAGGTGCATAATTGATTCGTGAATATGATTTATAACAGACCAACGAAAAGCCTGTGGCACAATGGGTAAGCTACGTGTTCTACCATTGCGTTGTATTTTTCGATGGAGAACACCGGAAATATTTTGGTATGTGTTTATAAGACTTAGTGGGAGATCATCATTATTTAGTTTTGAAATAATTTCAGCAATCTCATGATCACGCTGCTGTTCAGCATGTAACCAGTTTTTAGATATCTCTAACAAATTGACTCGTTTTTCCTGAACTTTCTGTTTAATTTCTTTACTTGGTAACGGATTTCGCGAAAGAAAATCAACATGACCCATTCGTTTACCATCTCTATAAACGATATCAAAATCAAACGACTGTAAGAAAGCCCACCATCTATGAACTCTAGGTGTCAAATCAATTTTGGTACGCGATGCTTGTAACGAGTTACAATCAGTTATAACTATAAACTGTCTACCTTGCAAAAAATGCCGAAAATGTTTAATTCCGTTAACAACTGCCAAGGTTTCTAATTCATACGAATGATAACGAGATTCTGCATCCGTTGTCTTTTTGCTGTAGTACGCAATAACATGTGATTTACCGTCCTTCTTTTGCAAAAGCATTGCGCCATAACCATCTGAACTAGCATCAGTATGCAATTCAATCGGATAATTTGGATCAAAAATCATTAGAACAGGTTCATTAGTTAGGTAAGAGATAATTTTCTGACGTATATCTTCGTGTTTTGGTGTCCACTGAACTTTACCTTTCCCTGTAGTGAGTTTATAAAGCGGTGCTGCTAACTGAGAAAACTTGGGAATAAATTGTCGGAAATATGAGGCTAAGCCAATGAACTGCCGTACCTGCGTGACTGTACACGGAGGAGGCAGGTTTGTAAGAGCTACAACTTTACGTGAGTTAGGTCTAATTTCCCCACGAGTGACTTCATAACCCAAGTACTCAACACTTGTTTTCAAAAAAGAACACTTCTTAAGATTTAAAGAGATGCCAGCTTCTTTCAAAGTTTTTAACACAATATCAAGCCTCTCTAATCCTTCTTCCTCATTATCAGACACAATCATCATGTCATCTAAGTAACAGACCACGAATGTATTAACAAGATCACCAAGTGCCTTGTACATTGCCCTTTGAAACACCGAGGGTGCATTTCGCAAACCGAATGGCATAGTTAAATACTCGTACTGTCCGTCTGGCGTTACAAATGCTGTACGCTCAACAGAATCTTTATGAACCGGGATTTGATGAAATCCGGACGCAGCATCTAAAATTGTAAAATAATTAGCTCCTTTGAGCCGTTGAATCTGGTCACTTATAAGTGGCAATGGGAATTTATCGGGCACAGTATTGCGATTAAGCTCTCTATAATCAACACATAATCTATCTGAACCATCCTTCTTTTTAACTAAAAGGATAGGGCTCGCAAACGGAGAGCAACTCGGTCTAATAATATTAGCTGCCAAAAGCTCCTTGATTTTATCACGACAAACTTGTCTCTCATCAGCGCTCAATCTGTAAGGTCTACGTTGAACTGTACGGTTAGGGTCAATAAGTTTAATCTCAATTTCCCCTGTGTTAGCGCACCCCGTCGGCGTGCCTACAACAAATGAAGTACGATACTTCTCCAAAATATGAACTAAATTTTCACGATGCTCACCGCAGACATCAGTATCAACATTCTTAAAGTCACATGTTGGCTTACCAACTTCACACAAGTTAACAACTTTAGATTTCTTTACGATCAGACTATCATTCGAAATCTCAACTGTAAATCCTAGGGTAATCAAATCCCTGCCAACCATAATGCCATTATTAATTGCATCATCAGGTACAACATGAAAAAGTAATTCAACCACATTATCATCAATACATACTTCAGACAATATCTGACAAGTACTGTTAACATCGGCATTACCAATGCCCAACAACGTGACCAAAGACCCAAAACGTTTGCCACAAAATTTATTTGCTAAAGTTTCCTTAATCAGAGAACATTCGGAACCAGAATCAAAACAGTAATCGTACGACTGACCATGATGTGTGAGCTGCGACGAGACCTGCTTTACGCTGCAAGCGTCCACTCGCCGGTGCTCCGCAGTCGACGGCTTCTCTGTTCCACTCGATCGGCCTGCCAGCGACGATGATGCTCGACGGTCAGAACATTGAGGAGCAATGTGGCCAACTTTTCCACACTTGAAGCACACCACAGACCTCTTCTGCACTCCATCTTTGTAGTTTGCATCCGTCTTCTTGTATTCCATTTTGGTAATTTTCGCCTTATGATTTCTTAGGCACTCATTAGACTTGTGGCCTATCCGTCCGCAGGTGTAACAGGTTACAATTTTTGATCGCTTCACTGGCTCATTTGAAGCATGATCACTGTTAGGACGTTTCTTGTAGGAATGTGCCATGAGTTCCCGCTGCATTGACGTCCTGTCTTTCACTTCGGTGGTGTAAGCCAAACGTTGTAACCGTGGCTCTATTTGTACGCATCGGGCCAGCACTGTAGATACGGCAATTTGCTCAACAGATAAATCTTTCCACCTGGCCATTAACGTAGTCAAGGTTCTGTTAGCAAACGCTGCCATTGATTCCCCTTCAGCAGGCACACTGCTGTTCACTCTCACTAACGCAGCAGCAAAAGTCTCAGTAGCGTCAAATCTGGCCAAAAATATTTCCCGAAAATGGCTCCAATCCATACCAGAATAACTAACTTGTGAAAACCATGACGAGGCTGAACCTTTCAGCGCAGTGCTCAAGGAAATAATTAAATTACTCCCTGTTAATGGTTTTTCTTCCATACACAATGCCACTGTATCGCACCAAGCTTTTGCTTCCATGTCCCTCTTGTCGGGATTATATTCCGGAAAATTAGTCTTCTTGTTGTCACTTGGAGAAGGTTGCTTTAATGCCTGGATCAATCTTTCAATTTGATCACTTTGTTGTTTCAGCATCTTTTCGTAGTATACCTCCATAGGCACTGAAGGTAAGGAACAATCTTGTTGTAAATTTTCCGGATTATCTGCTCCATGATCTGCGTCAGGCTCTCGGTACGCGGATCCCACTTCTGATGTCGGAGCGTGGAGCTCTTGTGCAGCATCCGAAGCGCCAGGGATGGTATCCATATTTGTGGGCGGAAACGGTGGGTAATCACGCACACGAGTACAGTTCCAAACAAAGTGTATAATGAATAATTAAACAACAATAAATCACTAATAAACAGTGTCAATAAACCACTATAAAAGTCACAATATAAAATAAGTTCACCACACTACAAAAATAGTAACTAATTGAGTCCTTTCTCTTAAATTAACTTATCACGAAACGGAAACGAGTCCGTGGGTCAAGTGGTACAAGTACACACGTCTCGCACAATCGAGTCACGGGAGAGCGCGCGTCCCGTCTCAACCACAGGCCGAATAAGAATGCCCACCCGGCATACAAGCCAAAACTTAGAACAAAGAACTTTGTCAAATTACATTAAATACCAAGACCCACGGCCACGTTCGACAATGCTACACTGTCCCGTTTCACCGAACAAAGACTTCTTCTGTGACAAACCACAAATCATACAGCTAATGCTGTTAATGTAAACATTAGGCCCGGAATGCGCGTCACCTACGCGCCCAACTAATGAGAGATTATAACCCTCTCGCACCGAAATACATTACTTGTTGTTAGAAAACATATTGACCAATTATAATTAAGTCTTGCATACTTTCTTACTACATAGCCAATCTTCGGAGCACTTCTGAACATTTTCTTTAGGAATGCTTAAATTAGACAAAGTGACCTGATAAGATATGATATTACATTAAAAGGTTCCTTTACATAGTTAAAGTCATAAGTTAGTTTGGTAAAATTCGCGCCAAAGACACCTAGCGCTCTTATTAAAATTTCTTGTAAAAAAAGTTCTGATAATGAAATAAATAAGCAAATCATTCAATAATACTTTACCTAAATACTTACATTATACATTATACGTTATACATTAACTAAATGTTATTAAAAACCTTTTTTGGGGTATAAACTACACAATAATCTAAATTCGAGTCAGCAAAAAGTGCCATGCTTTTATGGTAAAACTTATTAAAAATACATACCAGGAACAGAAACTCTTAGTCCCTTGGGATAAATAGCTTCAAGTTTCGCCGGAGGCACTTCGTAACACACCCCAGCACTTATAAAAAACAACAACAACAACATCATTTTAAACTTCCTATTTTTCCTTACAAAATTAATAAATTATTAATTAAGATACAACCGACATGGCCGCCGAAGTCACCAGAATTAGACGGACTGACCACAAAAAGCTAATTCTTATTTGTTTACCAATCTTCAAAGCAGTATAACCTTTATGACGTAGAATATAGAGACTTGGAGTGTTTGTATTTAGTATTACCGGATCTTCCCGCTTTGGCAGGCATCATGCATGAAGAAGGTCCACTTTAGCAAAAACACGCTCAGTTTGTGTTAATTATGTGGTTTGAGTTTGATGGCACGAGCAGACACACTGCGGTATTTTCATCAGTTTTAATGAGTCTGGCTTAATTATGTAAATCAGTTTATTATATTATTTGGTATTTGCGATGGGCTGTTGTCAATGTATTTGTTTTGGTGTTGTCTATTTTAGTTTACGCTATTCTGAATGTGCCTAATTTAAATCAGGTTTATATTACAGTGTGGTTATGCATAATATTTATTTACTATGAGCGCTCCGGACCAACAAGATTCTTCCAAGATGTAATATAGCACGTTAACATTGTTACAGATAACAATGTTGAAATTCTGTAGAAATCTTCTATACCATTGCAACGCTTTCATAACTGCTAACAGAACACGCACAGCCTAAAATGCTGAACCAAGTTCTTAAAATTAGGAGGAAACATTTGTACTGTATTTTTTATTTGTACTGTAAAATTATTTTTGGAAAATCGACCTCCAACGGGAAGAAATAGGCATGCGTCCCTAGTGCCTAACATTTCTTTAGTTTCAATTTTTTTTTTTTTTTTTTACTGTTTGAAGTCCTAGAGGAAGTTCCATAGTTCTTATCTTACAACATAGGTAGCGTCTTTGACTTGTGTAGTAATTTTTCAAAATTATTTCTTGATTAACATTAATTATTTCATGCATAAAAGATTTACATCGTTGCCACATAAAGTCATAACATAACATAACAACGTTTTTTTCAACTGAACTATTTTAACATAATTTTGTCTGTGAACTTTTAGCACTAACGTTCATAATTACGAACAAGTTTTAGTTATTTGTTTTTTGCGTCTATCGCGAGGTTCTCCGAAGTTTGTAAAGCTAAATAGTCAATAGTTGTAGGGTAAATAAGAAACTGGTCGTCCCGAGGTATGGAGAACGAACCCATTAATTTATATTGAAATAAAATAAAACTAGTCTTACTAGGTAGCTTCTTTCCATAATAGACGGAGGATTTGGCCTATCAGCTACGATATTTCAAGTTTTATTTTTATAGCAAGTGAAAAGCGAACGAGCACACAAGCCTGCCCACTATTTCCCAACCTGACAATGACAGGTGACAAGTGACAGGTGACAATTTGGTATACATTGCAAGTTAACATGCTAATACAACACTGGATTTCACATAAGCTGCGCATGTACGCTGAAATGTCATCTGCCACCTGTCATTGTCAGGATGGTGAAATAAAGGGCTGATTGTAAGTGGGATCAGTGACCTATAGACATTTGCAATCTCAAAACTACAATCTTAAGACTGCAATCCTAAGACCGCAAATACGTTGCCAACCCTGAGGACTCACATGGAATGCCTCTATGCTAGTAATTTTACCGGTTGTCTTATCCCTCGTATTTACACATCCACTTCCTATCACCACAAAACCTAATATAATAATGTATCTAATGTACTAAGGTTTTAGGAATCACATTGTTTTAAAAATAAATTGTATGACGTGTAACGTTCTATCAAATAACTGCCCAATATTTATTTGCAGTCCCGCATTAAAATTAGGTTAAAAACTAATTTTAACCATATTTAAATCTTTTACTGTATAAATATCGGCCTAAATAATATATTTTAGATGTCGTGGTTACTTTCCTACTCGCATCAAACTATTTGAGCGTTATTGCTATAAACCTTGGCAAAAAAGGCGCTATTTGAAGTAAATTGGCGACATTATTGAATTTAGACCCAATCGTTGCATAATATGGTTGTTTCCACTTTACGAAATTGTATTTGCATAGCATTTATCCCCACGTACCTAATTTTTGTGTGGTTTAGTCGTTCGCTGTTTTGCATGCAGCATTTAAAAATAATATGACATGGCGACAAATAAGCCTAGGTGGTAGTGACCCTGCCTACGAAGCTAGTGGTCCTAGGTTCAAATCCCGGCAAGGGCAGATATTTGTGTGATGAGTGCGAGTATTTGTTTCTGAGACTGTGATGTTTTTCTATGTATATCTGTATATAAGTTTATCGTTGTCTAGTTCCCATAGCATAAGCCTAAAGCTTAGTTTGGGACTAGGTCAATTTGTGTGATATTGTCCCCCGAGGGCTTATTGTCTAACGCACTCGCAATCACGATCGTTTTCATTTTGAAAATCGAAGGCTTGTCTGCATACAAAATGAAAACAATTGCTCCACTTTGAAGCCGGTCGAGATTGCGAGTGCGTTAGACAATAAGCCCTCTGGTATTTATTGTAAGTTAGTAGTTGCCGGCGACTTCGTCTACGTAGAAATAGTTTACCGCATTTCCTAGGAATCTACTACTTACTAGTCGCCTTTGTACAACCTTGCACGGGTAGCACAAGTTATATATTCTCGCTTGTCGCTCAGTGCGTCTCTATCGTTACTGACTAGATAGAAAGGGAAATCCGAGCTACAACCAAGTCGCGGGCAACTTGTGCTAGCCGTGCTGCTATATATTCGTGTATTTTATAATTGCTATTTCTTTTGTTTGTACAATAAAGTTTTTACATACACACTTACATACAATCTAGTTGTATGTGAAAAAAAGTCACCTAAGTTCTTTTAACTATGTAACACAGACATGAGGTTATTTTTAGTATAAATAATTACACAGTCACACAACAACATAACATAATGCTACAGTAGATGTACATGGATTAGGTGCAATTAGTAGGTAGGTAATCGATCTTAATTGAAATTAAATTTTGTTCAATTATTTCTAACAGCCCATAGTTTTAAGTGTAGTATCTCAGTTAGATACTATTAAAATATGCTCGAAATAATTAAGAAAATAATGTGGGATCCCCTTTTATAAAAATAACTAAATGTTTACATAATATATGTATTTACTCTGTTAAAAAAACGGAAGAACCTATAATGGTTCATGAGATACAGCCCGCCGACAGACAGACAGACAGCAGACTTACTAACAGGGTTCTGTTGGTAGCCTTTGGGTACGGAACCCTATAAATTAATTGAGCGTCTTAGTTTATTCAACTTGCGCCTGCGACTATAACTCACTTACATACCTATGAGAACTAATTATTGCCGTTAGATAACTAACAGACACCTAATTCTAATTACATTAAATTCTTAAATGTTTTAAGACAAGTTTGTATACTAATGTTTTTCTTTTACTACATTTAATTATAGCAATAAAATAAAAGTGAAAAAATTAATCGAGTTTAACGCGGACGCAATACCTCTATCTCTTTCCAATGAGTTGGTATAAACGAAGAAGCGACATTCGATAAAAGCTAGTTGTAGGCAGGGGTCTTCAACCTTTTCACGTCAAGGGCCGCGTATGGTTTCTTCTTGACTGCTCGAAGCAAAAAGAGGGGTAATGAGTTTTACAATTTATGTATGTATGTATGTATAAAAGTATATAATTATGTCTGAATGCGATGTTTCAGACTGATTTGCTTAAATTGAGTCTCATAATACTAACACGTTTTTGACGAATCAATATAGAAATTGTAAGTGTGTGTCATCCTAGGCAGTCGTCAGTCGGGTTTTAGTTTATAACTTTTTTAGTTCTGCGGCCCATAACACAAGAAAACGGTAATTACTACATTACTATTAAAAAAGGACTTCATACCCGTAGGTAAAGATGTAGTAGATAATCAAAGAACATCGAATTTTGCCGCATAAGTTCGTATTTGTCCTGCTTTCTCAGTAAACTTATTGATGGCTACTGAAGCTAACTGAGAAAGCAAGATAAATACCTACGAGTTTATACCACCGAATATCATGTCGTTTGAATAATCGCTACATCTTGGGTTCTATTTAACCCGGTAAAACCCGGCTTTTGACACGATATCATAATGTCAATATTATGAAAGCTGTTTTTTACCTGAGGGGCTACACAAGATGCACTACGCTAACTATCGTTTCTATTCGTTTCGTTTTTAAACCAATCACGTCACTGGTAGATCACGTGACTTTTCGTATCACGTCATCTACAAGGGACGCGATTGGTTTAAAAATGTAACGAATAGAAACGCTGGTTAGCGTAATGCATCTTGTCTAGCCCCTCTGATAGTAATGGCGGCCGAATTAAAAACGATACAAACAAAATGCCAAAACCAACATGGCTTATACCTACCAAGTCAAATAGACGCCTTGTAGTAAATTTTGTAAGTAAATGAAAATACGATCGTCACTTAGTGATTTCGATATGAACTATATTCAACAACTTTGTTTTTATTATGTTTCAAGAATATCGATAACTTAATTAATTCCCATTGGCCATTCTCGACAAAAACCAGCCGCCCGCCCGTTGACGACCCAGTAGAGGATAATATATTTTAATTCAACAACAGTAATACCGTGGCCATGGCTGAGGTCAGACGTGTGTTCGCCTCAGTGTTATCTTTTATATGTCTAATTCATAATGTGGCAGCGGACTATACCATACCCCCTTTGACCATACAGGCGTTTACGCCCAAGGGATTTAGGGCGTTTATTCCTGGTAAGTTTTTATTACGATAAGATGGCCGATTTTTAGCTTTACGGTATTTTTTTCATTTGTTATAGATCTGGCGATTGATTGGCCAGTGTCATGACTATTTTGGTTACTCGTAGAAATATAAATCGAGGATAAAAGTTAAACACTAAAAACGTTTGCTATTCCTGATATTAATATTTGATCTTTGTTTTCTTATCTGTTTGGTTAGACAATACAAAATAATGCTAATCGTTGTTGTAGACAAATCAATTAAAAAACTGAATTAAATATCAAGTGTAGGTATAGATAAAAACCGGACATGGGGCCTAGTCAAGATACATAACATTAGCGATTTTCGAAAATTAACAAAATGTAGAAAACAGAAACGTTAGCAGCGCTTATTATCTTAGCTACCAAAGAGCCAAACTCGCGCAACGAGGGTTCATTTTGTTTATTGTCAAACAGTCGAAATTATTCATGTAGTTTTGTAAATAGGTGCAATTATATCTTTAAGCCTTAAGATTGATTAATAGGTTTTGTCGTTGGGGGGGGGGTGATCCCTAGTATTGCAAAACAATCATCACGTAACTCGAACCCCAAGTTCATTGGCCAGACTTGACAGAAGCGCGTGGAGCTATCCTCATGTGCTTCTATCTAGTTCCACAAGGGAAAATACTCTTTCACGGAACAATTGTCCTCGCGTGTGGTATTCATGGACTTATTCCCTTATTTCTTATATCACTCTTCATACAATCCATCCATATATTTTTAGGTCTTCCTCTCGCTTTATAACCCTCCACATTCATACTCAAAACTCTTCTCGTAACATGAATTTAATCCCTCCTCATACTGAACAGGAGTGAAAGCCATTAATTGGGATTGTTCATATTTTTACAATTACCTACTCTAATTCGAAAACCATTTCGAGGAATGGGGTTTTAAAGCCGTTCTGCATTATTAAGTTTTTGAAATATTTATCTATGTCGGATATTTCGATATAGTATATTTAACCTTTGTTTGACTTTCGTTTTTGGGTTCGAAGCCCTCCTAGGTGTATCTTACGGGTTAGGCGAAAACCGCTGGAAATTGTATGTTTTAATACATTATTACTTACAATCACTTTTTATCACTTTTTATCATTAGATATCATTTAATTGTTGTAATTTATTAGAAAATGCCAGCCCAAATTTAAAATAATCATGTCATCCATAAAATTTCTGCTAAATAAATAAAGATATTCAAACAAAACTATTGGGTCAAATACAAAATTAATGAACTTGGTCTCTTAAAATTACCCATTCTTTCGAATTAGAATGTAAAAACAGTGAGTTATTTTTTTGGTCCATCCCAATTGTAATTAGAATTAGAAGTTCAATGGCACTAATACCGCGTCAGTAACCTACGACCTCGCTTGAGCATCGCAGCATGGCGAGATACGCGGAACATGGAGATTAAACACAGCGACAGGTCAACAGTGCGGGAACCCCCTGAAATGGGAAGAACCGGCCATTTGTGTCATGACTCCGAATATACAAAAATATGAGGGTGCGTCATACAACGCCGTTACCGGGGAATACATTGGTAACTGTAAAAATAAAAACATTTTGTTGATTGCTTGTTGAATACTAGCTGTGGCCCGCGACTCCGTCCGCACAGAAAAATAAAACATATGTAGCATTCTAGTGGTGAAAGAATTTTTGAAATCGGTCTAGTAGTATTTGAGTTTTTTCGTTGCAAACATACAAAAATACAAAGCTTTCCTCTTTATAATGTTAGTGTACATTGAACATAGTCAGCTGTAAGAATACTTACCTAATTGTTATGCATTCTCGCTTGAGATATGCCAAAGCGAAGGTATTCGGTGCTTTTGATTTGGGCATTTTTCAGTATATCACGAATATGATCACTGTATGTGCGTCTAAGACATACTACCAAAAAAAAACGACACACAAGTAATAGTAAGTTTCTTATCTTGCAGATTCCACAGGCTTGTCTCTCTTCGCGTTCCAAGGCAACATAAACCGGCAGATAGAGTCCAACCAGATCGGGACCATATCCGGGGAGGTGACGGAAGCCAGCGATGGTCGCTGGGTGGTAGACTTGCCAGACATCAAGCTGGAGGTTGGCGACACCGTTAACTACCACGTGTTTGTAGCCGTGAACAGAGCAGGTTATGTTCTCGACAACCAGAACTATCAGGTGCAAAGTAAGTATATACAATTATACCTACTTTAAAAAAAAACGATCGAATCGTCATCGTCGACGCGCTGGCCTCGTTGGTCGACCCTGCCTACGAAGCTAGCGGTCCTGGGTTCAAATTCCCGGTAAGGGCAGATATTTGTGTGATGAGTCATGATGGTTTCTATGTATTTAAGTGTATATTTATCTATATGTATAAGTATTGATATCGTTGTCTAGTAACGATAGTATAAGCCTAGATCTTAGTTTGGGACTAGGTCAATTGGTGTGAAATTGTCCCCTGATATTTATTTATTTATGTCAAAGACATAAGGCTTTACCCGGTAAAATAGAGGCCCAGAGATGACATTCTATTGTAGATTGTGTCTGTAATATAGAAATACCAAAAGAATCAAAAACTTCAAAGACGATTGCACATTTAACTGTAATGTATGTTACGAGCGTAGAGTATCGCTTTAATTTTGCATTTTATTTATTGTTTTTATAGTGGCAATAGTTTTCACACTCTGTAAAAATTTCAACTGTCTGCATATTACGGTAAATGAGACACAGCCCACACACAGACAGACGGACGGACAGCGGAGGCTTTGAACTTTTGGGTTCGGAACCATAACAAGATTACATAGATCTTTAGACACTTACCTTATGTTTAGTTCATTATGTCTTTTTTTGTATTTAGGTATCTGTCGATTCCACTCATGGATGATTGAAGTTGAAACATAGGTACAGCGTGATCCAAAATTCTTAAACGGATACAGTTTTTTCCTTATTATTTACTACATATTTATAACTTGCGAACTGCGAGAGTTAGGTACCTACTATATCTTATTCAACACGTCATCCGAGCATTTATTCTTATCACATTACTTGCTTTAAATAACATTAAAGGCTATCAAGAGTAGGTAAAGATTTGTAATAACCTCATTTCGTATGACAATTTACAGTGTGAATCTTTGTATGTAAACTTTTTATGAAACAAAACAAAAACAAAACAATAATACAGCTGGTGACCTAATACGCCGGTCGAGTCGGCCCATACTGCACTCAACCTAAGGATTGAATACAGCGTGGCTCTACCACTACTAAACGTACATACCTACTATAACGTATAACGTGTCTTGGTTTATTTGACAGACTGAAACTTGGGAGGTTTTAAGCGCTCCAAATTTATTAAAACAGCTTTAAGCATCTTTGGAACATCATCTTTAATCTAAATATAATAAAACAGCTTCGTGACTGAGTGACTGACTGACAGACAACGCACAGCCTAGGGCCTTAAAATTTTGAGGAAGTCCTTAGGTATCCTAGGGGTGCACTTAGAAAGCCCCCTCGACATCGACCCCTTTTGGGAGGAGTAGCGGGAAACTTATTCTAAGCATAGGAAATCACGGGCATCCTCTAATACAAAAATGATATCCTACTTTCCAGCCCTAGAAGAGTATGTGGTGCTCCCAACAGCAGCACCAGGGCGGCCCCCCCCCTTGCCCGGCTCGTGTCTGCCGACGCGGACGACGCTGCGCACGGGCACCGCCTGCGCCGGACAGACAGTGTTCGAGGAGAACTTTAACTCGCTGCGGGACACGCTGTGGCAGGTTGAGCAGTATATACCAGTGGAGCATCCTGTAAGTGTTATCGCATCGTTATAATTAGTAGCACTAATATTCTGTCTCAGCTTAGTTTAAGGGAAAAACTAATAATAGGCATACCTTAATAGAATATTTATAAACGTAAATGATAAACAGACTGAGTAATGTTCATTTATTGTTTTATTAGTATTTATTGCATAAAGTATTATTATATATTTTGTAAATATGTTACTTGCTTTGTTTCCTGTTTTTATTTTCCTGTGCACCACTATAGTTGACTGGTAGAGAATGCCTAAAGGCATTAAGTCTGCCATTTGTTCTTTTTGTTCAGTGAAGTTGAAAATAAATAAATAAAGACCCGATACAAAGTTTATAACACTTACACAACAAAATGGCAATTTTTAAATTAAAGTCCTTACTTTCCAGGAGATTCCATTCGTCTCCTACCAGAAAACGGCAGTTAGCGTGCAGGACGGGATCTTACGCATCGCGCCTCAGCTGCTACAGACCCAAAAAAACTGGACCGATGACGACTTCCTCGGAGGATCCCTGAATCTACTTCAAGGGTTGGTATTTAGCTTGACGCCTCGATAGTTTACCCTTGCAACATCCGCACTAATTACATAAAATGTATTTATATGTAGGCCTGTGTTACCTCGTAACCAATCCTACCATTTATGTACGGGGGCTCTCGTTAAGTTTATATTTTTTCTTATAGCGGCAATTTGACTTAATGAAATTTTCACCTTTTACGATTCAAGAGATACAGCGGTTGTTAATATCGAGCAAGAAACGCCAATAACAAAATCTTTGGGTATGAACGTCATGCCGCTCCCCCTACCCTCAAAACAAAATCTCGGTTCCGGGAGTATATTTTGCGTCTATTATTATAAATGAATTTTCCACAGATGCACTCAGACGTCAGCAAGCGCGTGCATCAAGACGGTCGAGGGGGCCAACATCCTGCCGCCGATCGTGAGCGGCCGTATCACCAGCCGGCCAGGGTTCGCCTTCACGTACGGGACCATCAGCGTGCGAGCCAAGCTGCCAAAGGGAGACTGGCTTTATCCAGGTTCGATGTACTTGAAAAAATACTCAGTAATCATGGGCGTACAAGTTAATTATTAAGGAGCCGAGGTAGGCATGAGTTGCAGGGGTGAGGTACGGTAAAACTCGAATAGTCACCGTTGCCCTATCCCCGTACTTCTATTAAGTTGTACACCTATAGCTTTTTTGACAGGGTATCATTAAGTTAAGCCAAATACTCGTACTCACTAGCGGCCGTGTCTGTAACAGTTGCACGTAAAATCGTGGTCTGTACGCGGCTCCCGATCCCGTTCTACACTGAAGCTTTGGGATTCTGGTATAGATTTTTTTATGGCAAAGGATAAGGCAAAAGCCACCTGATGATGAGTGGGATCTGAGACCCATGGACATTTGCCTTCTCAAAAATACAATCGCAAGACTGCAAATGCGTTGCCAAGACGAAATGCCCCTATGCTAGTAAAATCACCGCTTGTCTTATCTTTATACTAGATCACAACAATGCGGACACTAGAATAAGAGGTGGTAGAAATCCGGACGGACGCTGTACTGTACAAGCTCTTACCATCACTTAACAGTAGGTACCACTAACGCCGTACTTCCATCCGTCTGCCCTACCTTTACACCCCGAACCGAGACACATTTCTGTGGTAAATAGAAAACACTATGTACTTATTAATTCCTTTGCAGAGATTCTTCTGGAACCCTTTGAAAAGAAATACGGATTTGGACCCCTAAAGTACGAGTCGGGGATTTTGAAGATCGCGAGCGCACGCGGCAACAAGATCCTGAACAAGGGGAGCAGCACTTACGGGAATAAGGTAAAATAATTGGACCAAATATCAGCCAAAGCGTTTCTGAGAAACAACTAGGGTAAGCGCTCCAGTAAATGAACAGGTTTTTGTTCATTCACTGGGTTTAATGGCGTTCATTTTTTTGTTCATGTGCTGGGTTTTTGGGTAAATTTTGATATTTTTTCATATAAGTACCTACAGGATTCAAAAAAATATTTATCACAAAACCATGAAGCAGAAAATAAATAATATAGAAAACGCATCACAGGGCAGAGAATATATTTTTAAAAGTGGATAAAATCCTTAAATATTCCATTACTTACCCACTACTAGATAACATAATCGTAACGTGGGAATAAGATTTTTACGTGGCGAGAGTTTAAGGTGAAATCACAATATGTATTCTCAAGTGGGAACCACCACTTCCACCACATTAGCACTAGATGTGGACTATACATTGGATCACATTGTAGCCAATTTCCTTCAGAACAGCGCCCGCATTATAGAGCCTGGAAGTCCTGGAAATGCATTTAATGCTTAAATAGCTTCAATTAACTCTTAATGACTCTAATATAGCATAACATCTTCATCAGTTGCTGTACGGAGGCCCGGCCATCCAGGCGGAATGTCGGGATGCGCTGTTCTCTGACAAGTTATCCCAGAACTTTTGGGGGGATGACTACCACGTGTACTCCTTGAAATGGACCCCAGGTCAGTTTGGATGTCATCATCATCATCAACATTACCATCATCATTAACAACACCGTCATCACATCAACCACAATAACGACACCATCTTCAGCATTATCATCAACAACAACTTCAGCACCATCCTCATCATTATCAGCCTATATAAGTACTAGTTCACTGCTGGACATAGTCCTCACCCATTTTACACCGTCGAGCTCTTATTCTTATTCAGTTCTCTCAAGCCATCTTGCTCATTCACTCTCAGCAACATTTGAGGGCGTCCTTCACTTGGATAGACGCTGCTTTAAGTAGTATTTATAAGTAAAACAAACAGGAGCTGGGCCTCTATTCCCGGCATAAAAAACCATATTTATTAATTAAACAATAGTTACAGTATTGTTTTGACGTCAGCCGCCATTACTGTCAAGGAAATAAGAGCTATCAAAACGTTGACAATACGATAACAGGTCAAAGACGATATGGTTTATACCGCATAGAATACCGGCCCTGACGCTATGACTGTCTTTTCATCTTGGTTATACAGATGCATGATGGATCTATTTAGGTATTACCTTTGTCTGCAAACTTTAATTATTAGTTTACCGTACCCCAACTGATTGTTTAATACTGAGGGTCGACGGTTGCTTAAATCTAATAGGTAACATCGAAATTTAGAAACAAATAATCGAGAATTTCCAATAACACATCAAACAAACGTCACAACTTATCCTGAACAGTACCTACCTTTTAAACATTACCTAATTATTTTTTAGAGCGTATAACTTTGTTCGTGGACGACGTGCAGTGGGGCATTGCAGAGCCGACGGCAAACGGTCTGCGCGGGCGCCTGGCGATCTCCTGCCGCAGCGAGAACCAACCTGACCAGCCCGGCCTCACGCCCTTTAATGATCACGTGAGTTTGGAAAAATTATCAAAAAATCTCTATTAAAATTTTGGCGTAGGTATAGAAAAGAAAATTGAGCATTTTCTTTTGCGTTGTCCAACCAAATTATCATACGGAATCCTCCGAGTCCGACTCGCACTTGACCGATTTTTTTTATAAGTACTCTTTCTTGCCAAGCTGTAACTGGGCCAATTCCATTGTCTCCAGTTCTACATAACCCTGGGGCTGGCTGCCGGCGGACTGACGGAGTTCCGCGACGGGTACCAGACCACGGGAAACCACGCCAAGCCCTGGACGAACCTGGCTTCCAAGGCCATGCTCATGTATGTACCATATTGTTGGAGACATTAGAGTTGCACCGATGAACCTCTCGTATGCGGTGGCATAACATTTTTTGACGGGTCAGTGTGGCGACGCGGTCACGTGACCGGTCACGTGACATCAAACCCATACTTAATATTTTTATGAACTTTCCTAAGGCGCATTATTTTGTACATTTCAATATTTTATTGGCTACACCTACAATGGATTTTAATTTAAATCTAAATGTAAAAAGGTTTAATATAAAATGCGAGTAGGCACTCAGGGCATTGGAACGGATCCGTGCCTACGCAGTTCATATGCTGGCACGGATCCATGTCTAAGCATACGAAAGGTGAGTGGAACATCTAGCATACACACTTATAACGTGTCCACTTTTACTTCACTAATTATAGTTTACAACTTTCTAACTTTATAATGAACCTTTATCGGCTAAAACAGCACTTTTTGGGCATTTCTTTTGGACATAACATAACTTGGCCTGATTGTGATTGCTTTATTTTATTAAAAATAGTTTATTTAGCTTCAAAAAGGTTGATTTTGGTGATTAGAATGTTGTTTACTATATTATTAGTCAAGTAAGAATAAACACGGTATAGATAAGCATGTTTGTATGGTTTTCTAATCCCACTAATATTATAAAAGCGACAGTTTGTGTGTGTGTTAGTTTGTTACTCCTTCACGCTGCAACGGCTCGACGGATTCGGATGAAATTTGAAACAGAGATAGCTTATAACCTGGATTAACACATGGCTTTTCATCCCGGAAAATTTAAAAGTTCCCGATGGAATAAAGGTAATCGAAATCTACGCGGACGAAGTCGCGGGCAGAAGCACGTGTACTAAAAGATCTTAAGGGTGATTCTTCGAGCGTTTTAAACGCCTGATTCATCTGCCCATATTTTTATAGAAATGGCTATATATATTGGTGCCATTTTTGGTTTGACAGTAGAAATCCCGTACTTCTACCAGCAAACCAAAAATGGCACCAATATATATAGCCATTTCTATAAAAATATGGACAGATGAATCAGGCGTTTAAAACGCTCGAAGAATCACCCAAAATAGGTCTTTCGAGTAATAGGTGCGTGCTCATGAGTTAAGATTATTCACTATTCTTTTTTTTTCCTAAGTTACTCAATTGTGTAGTATTGTTTTATATAAAGTGCAAACAATTTGGCATGGTCAAAGAGTAGAAATAATAAATAATGAAAACTGAATAAATGGTTACACAATAAAAATGGTTTAATTAAAATGATTACCAATTAATCTTCATTTTCAATAAGGAAATAACTGCACATCTCGCTTACTAAATTTATAATATAACATTGTATTTAAACGTATTTTTTTAACATTAAATTATTTTTTTCAGGTTCTGGGAGGACAAGGCCGCATGGCATGCCACGTGGCAGAGGCCGGAGTTACTGGTGGACTATGTCAAAGTCGTCGCGCTTTAATACAATAGGAGTAAATAAATTTATTAATTAGTTTAATTTCATTTCTTTCTTTTTTCTTGAGCGAAAATTACTATACCATACCATAACACCAGTAATTAAGAGCCAGTTGGTTGAAGTTCCAGGACAACTACGAGAGTGTCCAGTAAAGTTGAGTGATTTTGAACTTGGAATTAATGTGTCAGTAAGTATTTAAATTCCATAACATACTTACCATATTATTTTAATTTTGAACTATTTGTACAGACCTGTGACAGCCTTTATAAAGGCTAAATAGGTAATTACGAAAAGGTCACACGAAAATAAAAAAACAATGAAAATAACTATACAGTATTTTGAATTCATCAGGATTTTTACAAAAAGAACTGTTAATAAAAAAACTCTTTATAATTAAAATAGTCATAACATTTTTAAATTAAATGCAAAACTGTCCTTTTAGTAAAAAAATAATTGTCCCGAACAAGGTCAATGTTGCCGGGATGTATGCCGTAAAAATGCGGGGTAAAAATAAGTTTTTTTTTGGCGTTTTTTTTACGGATAGTCAAAGATTACTGTCCGTACGATTTCTTTCGAATGTGACACACGAAAAATAATTAAGACTCGTAGGTAATAAATAAAAAAAAACGGTAAAAAATTAAAGTGTACTTATTTTATATATTTTTATTTATATCAATAATTCCGGAACTTTCTACAATACGATAGTTTCAGATGCCTCTATATTTTAATATCTACAGAGAGTCAATCCCTACTTTTTCATTATTTATTTAAAATTTAAAATATCTATCAGAATAAGCAACAAGCAAGCAAACAATTAAAATGAAAAATTATTTGAGGCTAAAATACTAATCAATAGAAATGGCCAAAAATATAAATAAACTACAATTATTTTTAAAAACAATATTGAATAATTATTTAAACTTAAAATTAAATTTAAAATACAGAATCTAAAAAATTATAAAATTTTGAATTAGTTTGTATGGCATTTCTATTGATTCGTACTTTATACATAATTTACTTTTCGCACGTTAATTCCATCAATGACACTAAATTACGAAAAAAACTATTTAAATAGTGACATTATTGCAGTTAAAAAAGAATTAACTTTCGAATCAATTCCTTTTTAACAAAGTGTCATTGTTGTATTTAACGTGCGGCGCTTGGCTGCCTTCAGGGAGAGAGGGAGAGGAATGACATGGCTAACCAACTCAGTCTAGGACGAGTGTAAGTCTATAGCAGTCATATGGCTCTGTCTCTTTCGCTCACCGTAAACTGAACTGCATAAAAATGTCTTGGTAACACCCCTTCTCCAAAATCAAGTTACCGATGACAATTTAGACAGCAATAGAACTCGAGAAACTTCGTAAATTGATTCTATAGCCATTTCACACTATTGACTTAGTAACTCTGTTATGAACATTTTCACAAAACTATACCTTATTCTTTGTTAATATATTTTTTAAGTTACATATTATTAGCAATCACTGAGTAATTTAAGTGTAGGTACCACCAATAATATATTATCCAACATTGGGCGCAAAAATATCTGACACGTCTTTATTACTAGAGGTACAGTCGAATTCATAAATATGTATATTTAATGTCATGATTAAACATATGAATTGTCACAACGATTAAAGTGACAATGTACTAAAGTGTATACTTATTTATGAACTTGACTGTACATATAATAGCGTGTCAGATATTTTCGCGCCCAATGTTCCATTATATTATTGCTGGTGACTGTACAGTCGCCTTCAAATATAATTGGGAGCATACAAGGTTCTCAAAAATAAATTGTACTCGTTATTTAGATTTTTCTCGATAAAAAAATGCGTAAATAACTCAGTTGATAGCGTAGATGTTTAGAAAAATATTGGGAAAAAAAGTAAAAGGTACAGTCAAGTTTAAAAATATGTGAGCACGCGACATCTCAAAAACATGTCCCAATGCACCTTATTCCAGTGTAATTAGAACTTCGTAACATATTTATCAGAGGATTCTTCCGATACATATTGTTGCATTTGACTGTACTCACATTTTTTGTGAAAATGCCATAAAGAGTGAGAAATACAAATAAATAATTGGCCGGTTGTTAAATAAAAAAGTTGCAGTTTACATTAATTTAACGCTACACATGGAATGCAATCAAACATTTTATTAATGCACAGCAAAAATGCACCTTCTTATTACATTGCATTATTGCATCAATGTACTATCGAGTAATTTAAATGCTTAGCAGTTTGACACACTAAATTAGCCGAGTTATACATTTCCCGACGTGGCAAAAACTTAAATTAAGTGGAAAATCTATAACCCAACAAATTTACGTATCATGTCAAACCGAAAAACATTAAAATCCTCGAATTACTTAAATAAAGTACAGCACTCCCAGCTTCTTAACAGCGTTCTGGCCATCGCTATAACACGTATACACTCACAACTGACAGTATATTTGTCACTTTTGTTTCAAAAAGGATTGCCGATCGCTATTAAGAAAGTAGTACTGTAGTGAGGTGCACCTTCGTATATTGAAACCACTACAGCTATAGGTAACAGCATACAATTTAACCGGCCAATTAAAAAATACTATTTATCAAGTATATTTATAAGGAGATGAAAGTGATCTAATTTACAGTGGTTATTTTAAACTTGGAAATGGGATGAGACTGTTATGCTCCTGCTTCACTCAAACCCTCTCATTTTAAAGTGATTGATGGGCTTTAGACAACACTTTTTAAGCTAGAGGAGAAAAACAATTCAACGGTCAACGGTTGTAATTACAGCCACCTGTGAATACCTGCTACACCAGAAGAGGAATCGCAGATGCGTTGTATTCCTTTGGGAAAGTAGGCCGTGTTCAAAAGCCGGCTACAAGTCATAGCGTGTCAGTTTCGGTATTTCGTTTTAAAATAAGGCCTTTCTCGTGAAAGCAGGAGCATTAGAGTAATATACGTAAGAATATTATAATTTATATTAAATCATCACAAATTTTAAATAATTATTTTATTCAATACTATATTTATCTATAACTTACGAGTGGGAATTTTTCTCACATCTAAACCCTAACAATGAGAGAAAGACTGCCAAGTATTATCTAGAAACATACTTAACAGTAGTGAAGATAATTATATGACTCTGCATCACATCGAAAAGACATAATTTACCTTATAACCATGACTTCTTAAAAATAATAGTTTGATACAAACAATTATAGTTCATATCTCACGAATGCGCGCAGATCAATCGAATTTGAACCGTAGCGCGAAGTAATAGAAACGTTTAAATACGCGCTCGTGAGATAATTTAACTATACGCGTTTAAACTTAAAATCATAATGGCGGCGACCGGCCATTTTGTTTAACAGTTACATGCGCCATTTTATGTTAGGCTTGTTTGTGTAATATCAACAAATGCACTTTTATTAAACAATATATTATTATAGACTTTAAACAGGCATTAATACAATATTATTTGCCTGGGTCAGTTCTACTTAACACGTTAAATATACACAAACGAACCAAACAAAAATAAGGATCCATCTCCATCGCCACGCATGAGCTAAGCACGCGGTGACTTTGAATTAACTACTTATAGAGTAAATTAATAAACATTCACACCAGCACCATACTTGACCACTGTGAACCGAGGCTAAGTGCAACAAGTCTTAAAAAATATATTTGGTAGCACGAGATACGAACTCGAAGACCGTTTCACTTTCAAGACTCGTCCCACCGAACTTTTTTTGATATAATTTAGAATAAAGTGGAAATAACTGTAACACTTTGTAAAGGTGTTAAGAGACTTGAGCATTTAGGGTCTATATCGTCTGCCATAATAATTTTTAATCATAATGTGTTTTAGGTCATAATTATCGCAAGCCATAACGTATTTTTTCAAGAAACTGTTTGATTTCTGGGTTTTTATTAATCAAACCAAACGTAACCTAGCCTTGTCTACGCGTTACATATTTAGGTTCCAGCGATATAAAAATTTATGACTGTCAATAATTATGTCATAAGTTACATTTACCTATGACCAAAAAAATTATGGGAAATAACGGGCTCCCGAGCATTTATCATCATATTTATAATATCACTAGAGGGCTCGCGCGACTTCGTACGCGTAGAATTAGTTTTCCGCTACTCTCCCTATTTCTTGCCGTTGGGGGTATATTTTCGGAAAATCTTTTCTTAATGCACCCCTAGGGTACCCTAGTCAAGTCAAGTCCCTAGCTCCAGCGGTTGGGTCTGTGCGACATATGTCAATCAGTTTCTTCTTTGATAATATTCAGATTCTAGCGAACGCTCAAGTAAATTCTCAAGTCTATCAACACCTTAGAATCCTAAACAAGTTGTAAATTGTACAGACAAACGAGCGAACCAGAAAGGAATACAAAGGTTCTTATAAAGATCTTGGTGTGTATAAATGCATACACACCTTTTTGGTCACAACGACCTAGTTCTTACGCCTTTGGCTAGAAAAACGTTCACAATGGCACTTCATTCTTAAAAATATATAGCCAATATAGCACTCAAAGGTAAGCTTGAACTTGAAGTTTATGTTGCTCGAATACCGACCGCTTTATGGCCGGCCCTCCCAAGCTTTGCGGGGTGCGGGAGGGGAACGCGCTCGACCAATCAGGCAGTTCCGCGTCAGTGTTCTATCACTCATCGATGTACTTCTGATATTTTTTAAAGCGTTCACTGCCCGCATTACACAGTTATAAGCGTTTTTAGTTTGTAAGTTTTCACAGTATTAGCAAAACAAGATGCTTCAGCTAGGAAAAGACTTGAGCAAAGGGGCCGTGGCGAAGGCGTTAACTTAAATAGCCTTATTTGTTCGCGTAACCAGGAAAATATCAAAGAAAATACATGGAGCCATATAAAATAGATTAAAAATATTGGAGGGTTTCCACATAATGATATATTCTGTTGCTGACTGGTATCCATCCATAGGAGACAGACGCTTGCGCGTTTTCTAACAAACAAATGTCATGCATGTGTTAGGATTGTCACAACTGTTAAACCTCTATTACCTATAACACTTTAGTATCCAAAAACTTCAAGTCAAGCTTACCTTCAACTGATAAATTAAGACTATTCACCCACCACAAGTTCTTGGGGTTATCACATATCACCAACTATTACGAGACTTGAGAAAAAGTGCCTATTTATATACTACGATAGCTGTGTATCCGTGAGAAGCTCATAATGATATGACAATACGAATGAAACCTCCATTCACACAATGGTAATTCTAAATCCATAAATGGTCCACAGTTTTAAGAGAAACAGTACGAAAGAGTGAATAGTACTGCAACTTTTGTCCCTTTCTCACTATAAAGTAATACAGACATCTTTTTTTAAAGACAACTGTCTCTAAGTTCTAACACGAAAACGTCCCTTTACTTTCTCAACCTCGTAAATGATCGAATAGTTAGATAGGAAAGTAGTCTTTATTCATTAGTGAACATGAGTGCTTTTCTTATCTAACTAGTTGATCAGATAAGAGGTTGAAAAAGGGGCGAAATTACATAGCACTTTAAGCGCTTCTCTAGACATTCATAACATTTCCTAGGATATTACGTGGTGTTATAATATAACCTAATAGAGAACAAGGAAATGTTATTTTTAAGTCGAATTCTGAATGAAATCAACAGACTTTTTTTAAAATAAATCTAAGTCCAAAGTTAATGTAATACTTTAAAAGTTGAAATATCAACTGTCGATGACTTTCAAAATTTGAAAATTTTAGTTATTGAGTCAGGACCAAGTTGCAGAAAGCAAATAGGTACATTTTGACATAATTTCTATCTCGTAAGTTGACGCTGATTTAAAAAGTTTCTATAGAGACTCAAACGATTAAAGTTGATAAATACACGTGTTTTTTTTTAAAAGTTAATCTCTTTGAAATTAGTTAGCTCTGGACTTAGTTTTAGTTAAAACTTTTATACAGAAAGCTAATAGATAATTTTAATATTCAATTTCATTATTATGTTTATTACTAAACAAAAGATTAAATACAATTTCAATAATTTATTATTCAAAAACATTTTAAGACTAAAATACATTCTAAATTCTTCTCATTTTTTATATTTGCATAATAAAATGCAAATATATTTTATTATAGCCTCGTCCTTTATTCATTATTTGAAAGAAATCTAATAACTTTTCTACGAGATTTATATTGCACTCTACAATACTTAGATATTATTATTATGAGAAATGCTAATAAATATTGAAAGGAAGTGAGATAAAAATCAATACGGTTTAACAATATTAACTATTGATTTATTATCATAGCATTTTTGTAGAGTTAATAATGTTTAGATACGTTTTTAGGAATTATAAAGAATAATCATTTAAGATGATAATCAAATTTTGATTAAGTTGCTAATATTTAAACAAAAGTAAGTAATAGCGAACGTGCTAGGCCGTTCTGGGACATTCATTTTTAAAAATTTTATTTACATTGAAAGATCTCCTCTAAGACAGAGTAGAAATGCTACAGGAATTTCAATTTGGGTTCTGCATGTATTTGATGATAAAAAATGATATTAAACGTACAAAAATATTTCCTGTTTTCATTTGACTTTTTGACCAATTATTTGACCATGGCAAAACTAACAAATAAAGAGAAATTAGTTCAAATATAATAACTACATTCAATCCCTTAACAAATCGATAAATCGTAAATCACAACAAAAATACAATCAATAAAAATCTTACAAAAATAATTATCAATAAATAATTCGACGAACGCAAAATACTAAGGCATTTTTTTAAAACGCATATAAAAATAAATAACTATAGAATTGGATAATCTAGCGTACGTAAAACAAGATACGTTTTCATTTTCACTGTTCTAATAAAAAGAGATGCAGACACGTGATAAATAGAGATAGAAGATTAACTTCGTACTCTCTTTAATAGGTAGCTACATCTTTCTCGACCAAATACCTCTTGATAAGGTAAGATCTAATTAATAGCTAATAGCCATTTTCTAATATTACATCTAATACTATCACAACAAACCCATAGGACGACATTGACAGTTTTACAAGTTGACAGTCATATAGACAGGATTGACATTAACAAAGATACGCTTGCGTGTTTTTAAATATAATGGCTACTCCATGGGCAATAACCAGAACCCTCTGAGGGTGTCTTGCTCTAGCCTAGGAAGATAGAGTAGGGCAGTTACAATTGCTGGCTATATATTGCCATAAAAAGGAAATTTACCTTACAACGAATCTGTATTTTTGACGAGACAAATCGATTTTTTTTTCTCTCTTACAAGGACTCTTTTTTTAAAGATCTATTAGACAAATAACTACTCGTTCTTCACCAATTTTTTCAAAAAAATCGTCAATAGTACTGAAGCATTAATTGTTCAAAAAATTATATTGTTGGGTATTTCTCAGATCGTTTGAAACGCTGCTGTCACAACCGTGGTCGCATTATTGACGGCTTCCCTGTAGACTCGAATGCCATTTGCGGCTATTCTGTAGAACTCAACCTCTGCTTACAATTCTTATCACATTAGTTTAACTTTTCCTCAGAAAATCGTCAAAATTGTAGCCACGGTTGTGAAAGCGTTTCAAACGCTCTGAGAAATACCCTGTTACTAAGCAAAATAACTATTCCGATGAAATTCTAGTGAATAAAAACATTTTCAAACGCCATCTAGCGTCCAACTTCCTTAACTACGCCCCAAAGATCAATAATCTTTAAGGGAACAAGCGTTTCATTCAAATCTTAGATCGAAAATGAATCCTTGCCCATAGAAAAAATTACTAATGCAACAAAACAGTTTCATCGCTATCCAAAGGCTCTGCAATCCAACTACTAAATTGCTCAGATCTATCTTCGCCGGCAACTCTATACAAATCCTGTGCATATTCATTATCACTACGGGATAAAAACACGTCGGAAACACGAAGGAACTGCACCGAATCGTCACATCCATGACATATGTCATGACTGTCAACGTTACTACTACCGGCAATAGGGCTATGCCGTTGGTTAAAATTGTCTATGTTGGTACCTGATTCGCAGTGGGTACGGAGGAAGCGCTCCCCGGGAGTATTTGGGTCCCGGTTTATTGCAGCTTGCGGTCCTCGTGTCATACGAAATCCAGGGCGTCGTGCGACTTGCTCGAGAACTTGCCAAAAGACCGCTTCTTGAACGTGCGCTCGGCCAGCTTCTTTATTTCGCTGACGATGAACACGCTTGATGTTAGGCAGATTAGGAATATTATGTCTGGAAGGAAAATAATGTTTTATTTTTATTAGTGTTAGTAGTTATTAGATTTTTTTTCAGACTTTTCTTTTTATGTTTTACTAGTTTTTGTCCGCGACTCCGCCCGCGCAGAAAAATAAAACATAGCCTATGTTATTCAGGAATTATGTAGCATTCTAACGGTGAAAGATTTTTTGAAATCAGTCCAGTTTTTGAGTTTATTCGTTACAAACATACAAAAATACAAATCTTTCCTTTTAATTAATAATTTTAGTGTAGATAAATTTTGGTATATGCACGGGTTTTACAGAAAACACACAAACTGAAGCAAATCTAGGGCGAGTAGCTAGTTCAAAATATTTTAGAGAGTTTTGGGGACAAGAAACTTTACAAGCACATTTCACACATATTATAAAACTGTCATATAATGAAGGGTCTTGAGATACAAGTGAAGAAGTTAGGTCACAAGGCTTATCAGAGTTTATAAAGAAGTGATATCCTTGTCAAATAAAACAACCGATTATACGGCAAGAGCTTAGTTTAGAACGTTAATCAATTCGCATGAAAATATCCTCAAATATTTAAAAAACTCACCATGGCCAGTAAGTGCTTCAGTAAGAAACACTCTCTGCAACGGCGGGAAGTACACCACCAGCATCTGCCCCAGGAGACTGAGGCTGACCGCCAGGAGGAACATCTTGTTGGAGAACAGTCCGACTTCGAACACGGACTTGGTCTGCGAGCGGCAGGAGAGCGCGTTGAACATGTCGAAGAGCACGAAGCAGGTGAAGGTCATGGTTGTGTCGCGCGGAGTAATCTTGTTGTCAGACATCTGTGGGAGGAATTGTATCGTCAGGTTAGTGTTTTTCGCAAGATGGTATAACCCTTCGTGTGTAGGACGGGGTCGCACACTTGCACCTGTCGTCTGTCGCAAAATGGCGCGTCAAACGTAAAATTCAAATTTAGAACTGTTTTATACCTTATAAACGTTTCATTCAACGAATGATGAATGTCTACGGTTTAGTTCATTGGGCTTGGAGAAATTAAAACATTTTAGACTCTATAAAACTTATTTTTAAGTTCCAAATCGAATAAAATGTTGATCATGTGACCTTGGCATACAACAGGGGTAGCGCTGATCAGCGCTAAGTCATACGAAGGGTTAACGTGCTAATCTTTTTGATTTTCTTTGGTCTGTTGTGCATCTAGGCCTTTACACAATGCTTTTACCCCTATTGCAATCGTATCGTTAATAACTCGGCCGCGTTTACCGTAAAGTTAATAAGAGCTATCACAACGTTAACAATACGATAACAATAGGGGTGGGTGATTATTCGGCGTTTTAACCGCCGTCATTATTGTCTTCGCATATTATTCAATCCAAAATTAATAATCTTCTTGTTCTTTTAATTGGAAGGGATACTACCACCAGGCCTCTATTTCACCATCCTGACAATGACAGGTGACAGGTGGCATTTCAGTGTACATGGCGCAGTTTATATGAAACCCAGCGATGTATCTGCATATTAACTTTGTAATGTATACCGAATTGTCACCTTACACGTGTCATTGTCAAGTTTGTGAAATAGGGGGCTGGTTAGCTATTTTTGACATCAAAAGTTGCTACAGTTATCATTATTTCCGTCAATGTATTGAAGACAACAAAGAAGGCGGTTGAAACGCCCGAATATTCACCCGGGTAAACACTAGGGAATGAAAATAACCGGTTATAACCGGTTTTAACCGGTTATTTTCACACAAAAACGGTTAATAACCGGTTAAATTGCATTCCCTAGAAAACACTACATGTCCTGGTAACGAAGGTATTAGCCTACCTCTCTGTTGAAGACCCAGAGTGTCCCGGCGATGATGATGGCAGCGGCCAGCAGCACGTTGACGAGCAGCGCGCGCGAGATGATGCGGCGCGTCGTGTCGCGCGGCCGCCGCCGCACCACCTCGTGGTCTACGGGTTCGACTCCCAGCGACTGGGCAGGGGGGCCTGGCGTCAAACAATATTACTATTAATATACTCTAAATTACATTGAAACCGGTCCGTATACAGAATATATTGGAACTTAATATTATAACAATAAAAACGAAAGTCTGTCTATCTGTGTATCTAAAAAGATAAACGAGCTTCTATTCTAAGCGGTACAATCCAAATCGTATTTGACCTGTTATGGTATTGTTTTTAACTCGGCCGCCATTACTGTCAAGTAAATAAGAGCTATCAAAACGTTGACATTAAGATGACAGGTTAAAAACAATATAGTTTTAACTGTGTTGAATAAAGGCCCTGGTGGTTAGCGGACACTGGGGACAAACCTGAGGACCAAGATGGCCACACGACGAGAACAGAATCAGCATCATAGTATCATTTTAACGAATTTCACTTCATCGATTGTATCAGTTCGGCTACTGACTAACAAAAAAACTCGTGCGCCAAAAAATGACTGATGAAAAGAAAATTATGTATGATCCGTTCGATGAAAGGTGTTTTAACATATTTTTTTCCCGTATATACTTAATAATAATAAAAATCTTTACCAAATTAATTTTGATAACACATTTTAAACCATAGTCTACTCTTCAATTGTTATTCATTTTGTTATTTATTTAATCTTTTATTTTAAGTGGTTCCTTAATGTAAACCGACTCAGTGGGTCCCAAGATACAGGCTCAGCCTAGTTTGGGGTCCACAAGACATTGTACCTTGCTTATAAACCGTTTATTTTGTCTTAATTTATTCTTATTCTTTTCACTATAAAATATTAGGCACCCATCATAGAGTGGTCGACCTACCGTCCATGATGATGTTGATCCACAAGATCTGCATGGCATTGAGCGGGTTGGGGATGCCCATGAGCGTGGCGAGCGCGATCAGCGCAAGCGCCGCGATTGATGTGGACAGCTGGAAGCGGACGAAGTTGCGGATGTTGTAGAATATGCACTTGCCCTCTTCGATTGCCGCGCTGGAAATGAATAAATAAATATTAGGTGACACAAATAGATCCGCTTTCTTAGGGTCCAAAAGTCAAAATAGGAACCCTTTGTAATTTCACCATGTCTGTCTGTCCGTATGTCGGTCTGCCCGCGGTTTAACTCAGATACTCTTAGTACTGTCTTGTGCAAATCTATAAATGGGCATAGTATTACGCCGAAAGTTTTATATCAAAATCATTAAGACTATGTACTATCGCCCAATGGAACCCTTGACCGACCATAGAACGGTGTCACAGTGACACTATGTAACAATTTGTTTGGCACTTCTTACGACTTGAATTATAACGTCATTGTGACTCAGTTCTACAGTGGGTCAGGGTTCCATTTGGTGTTCTACTCCGTTTGGTCAAAATATTTTTGGTCAAATATATCATTTACCAAATTTTCCAAAAAGTTGTTTCCCGTTGCAGTTGATTTATTATTTATGAAGTCACAAGTGCTACCTAACCTAATAGACGTAGCAAACGGCTTCAATATCCCGGATGTAAAACAAAAATAATACATAATGCTTTTTGGGAAACGAAAATTTGGGAAATGATACATTTGACCAAAAATATTTTGGCCAAACGCTCCCGGTCTACCAATACAAGCTTACATGATGGTAGCGAAGTCGTCGTCGACCAGGATCATGTCGGCGGCCTCCTTGCACACGTCGGTGCCTGTGCCCATCGCGATGCCGATATCGGCGCGTTTCAGGGCCACGCCGTCGTTCACGCCGTCGCCTGGGGAAACGCGTAAAGCCAGGGATTCTTCCAGGGACATGTGTCGCCTGCGACGTGGGGTGAACAGTGGCGCAACGTTGCTGCACTTGGCATATGTCTGGCGACAGGAGTCGGGTGCGCCAAATCATGGCGTCACCTGTCGCTTGATGTCGCCAGATATGACAAGCGAACAAAACGCTACTTCGCTGACACCTGGGGCCTGTTTTATAAAGCTACAAATTACAATTTACAGGTTACAAGTTTCCATTTGACACAACCTCGACCAATGACGACCAGCCATTTGAGCAGTGTTGCCAGTTTAGACCTGTAAAATTGTAACTTGTAGCTTTATAAAACGTGCCCCTGAGGCGCCAGACAAGATTAATTACGCTAATCAGCGTTTCTATTAGTTTCGCTTTTAAACCAATCGCGTCACTGGTAGATCACGTGACTTTTCGTATCACGTGGTCTCCCAGTGACGCGATTGGTTTAAAAACGAAACGAATAGAAACGCTTGTAAGCGTAATGCATCTCGGCAAGGGCCTCTGTCCCGTCAAGTAAATATCGGGTATACGTAAGAATCTCTAATTGTCATTTGTTCTAATGCATTGTTTGTCCGAATTTTCATTTATTCTGAAGCCCCTATGTCAATAAAAGAGACGCATATATTAATAGGTGATCGGTGACTCTATTCGCTTCTCACTCATCGTCGGCGATGAGACAAGTGCCTTAAGATGACAAAAGGTCATCGATAAAAAGTCAGTAAGCCATCATGACTTACCAGTCATGCCGACGATATTCCCAAGCCTCTGCAGCGACTTGACGATGGCCAGCTTGTGCTTGGGCGTGACGCGGTAGAAAACGCTGACGGATTCGATCACTCGGTCGAGCTCCTCGTCCGCCATGGAATCCAGTTGGTCGCCGGAGAGAGACTGGGAGTGTAGAACGTCCAGGCCGACCATTTGAGCTGCAACAAATAATGAATTAGCATGTGTTTTATAATGGTTTTTATGCAACTGTCACATAATGAAGCTACTTGAGATTTCGAGTGCTGGAGTTGGCCAGGTGCACCCGAGCGTTCTAATAACAGGTGAGAGTGTTTTAATTGGTAGCGATCCGGACGGACGCTGCACAAGGAAATACCACCACTAAAACTTCATATGTTGCTTTAGTTAGTCAAACAGTCTACTCCGGAGCCAAGTGTTAGTATGGTGTAGTAGGAAGACTATCACGTCGGTGTCACCTATGTAGGAAGAGATATCTCTCTATTATGTCCGGGGACCGAAGTCCATTAGGATGAAGTTGGAAGTGGTATATAAGGGTCTCCCTGAAGCTATCGACGCGGAACCGGTTTGAGCCGGTAAGATAGTGTTATGCCTATGCAATAAGAGCGAAAACGACGTCGTTCCGTTCGCAACGCCGAAGCGAGCCGAGCCGAGCGACGTCGTTTTCGGTCTTATTGCATGGAGATAAAACATTTTCTTCGAGGTCGAGACCCTTAGTCGACCGACTGAGGAGACTTCGTTAGCGCGATGTAGCGCACTGTCAGATTTAGCCGCGCTGGGGGCGCTGTCGAGTTAGTTATTACAATTAGCCGCTAGATGTCGCTAGGTCGCGAATCGGCAAACTTATAGGACGCCCTCAGACTAGGTGGAGCGACGATCTTCGCAAGGTGGCTGACAAGAGCTGGATGAGAGTGCCCACGAATCGTGCTCGTTGGCGTGCAATGGGAGAGGCCTATGTCCAGCAGTTGACTAATATAGGCTGATGATGATGATGATGATGATTATGATTATGATGATGGTGATGGCGATGGTGATGGTGATGATGATGGTGATTGTGATGGTGATGATGATGATGATGATGATGATGATGATGATGCCGACGACGACGACGACGACGACGACGACGACGACGACGACGACGACGACGACGACGACGACGACGACGACGACGACGGTGGTGGTGGTGGTGGTGGTGGTGGTGGTGATGATGGTGATGATGATGATGATGATGATGATGATGATGATGATGATGATGATGATGATGATGGTGGTGGTGGTGATGATGATGATGATGATGATGATGATGATGATTGATGATGATGATGATGATGATGGTGATGATGATGATGATGGTGGTGGTGATGATGATGATGATGATGATGATGGTGATGATGATGATGATGATGGTGATGATGATGATGATGGTGGTGGTGATGATGATGATGATGATGATGATGGTGATGATGATGATGATGGTGGTGGTGATGATGATGATGATGATGATGATGGTGATGATGATGATGATGGTGGTGATGATGATGATGTCGCTAGGTCGCCACGACGTATACTGACCGACGGCGACGGCGGTGGGGCGCGCGTCGCCGGTGAGCATCTTGACCTCGACGGAGGCGCGGCGCAGCGTGGCGATGGCGTCGCGCACGGTGGGCCGCGGCGGGTCGCACACGCCGCACACGCCCGTGAACGTCAGCGCGTCCAGCGACGCGCCGCGACCTAGCGCTATGATGCGGAGACCTGGGGAGGACAGGTTACATTTCAAACCATGTTCTGCAGCACTATAGTTATTTATGTAAGGTACGAGAGCCGAGGTTAGAGCGCGAGCTTGCGAGCGCTCTAATTATAGGCACGAGTACCTTAAGAGCTAATTATGTACCGTTGCATACATAACTTTTTCTACAAGCTTAGAATGATAATGACAAAAATAAACAATCGCTAACTTTACTCGTATCATTCACTCGATTTTTTTGCTAACAAATTACTTGTTAGCAAAGTCATTTTCATATACCGATTGGCGTTAATAGTTTGTAAATTTAATTGCTAAATGTTTACAAATTTCATGCAAATTTTAATAGTTAGGTACTAAAACAGTTCTGACAATTTATCATAAAAGTTGGAATGCCAAACAAAACGCCATTTTGTTGATATCCATATTGAACGTAACCATGGTAACCAAATAACAAATCGATGGATATTACTCATCTATTTTTAGTAACTTAATAAAAATGTAATTCTAAACACATATTTAGTCTTAAAATTAATTTTATTTTTAATAAGTATACGTAATTTTAATTGATGTTAGATGTTTTTAACGGTTTATTATACAAATTATTAGGACGTCAAGTGTTAACTAAACGCCAAGACTGGTATCCGGAATGACCGTTACCATGGTAATAACAATGCTATAATAAATTATAGCACTGTTATTACCATGGCAACGCTAATTATAGAATTGTTTTTACTCTTCGGTTACGCTATAGGTGGTATTCTGACACCATTAACGATATCAATATTAGCGGTTTATAGTACGCGAGTAGAAAAAATCTTTTAGGGTGTTACCAGGCCAATCGATCGATCGCCGATCTACGGCATCGATTGACGTCGATCGAAGTCGATCGATTGGTCTGGTAGCTTTAATTGATGAAGGAACTATCGACCGACGTCGACTAATCAATTCTACCATCGATCGATGCCTTCGATCGACGATCGATCGATTGGTCGGGTAACACCCTTAAGGTTAAAGTGATGAAGGTTATGAGTCTAGTATACTCTATACCTATATCTATCTATATATATATAAAAGGCAAAACTGACTGACTTATATATCAACGCACAGCCGAAACTACTGTACCTAGAAACTTGAAATTGGGTACAGGGGTTCCTTTCATGATGTAAGTGAGCACTAGAGAGGATTTTCTGAAAATCGACCCCAACGGGAAGAAGTAGAGGGAGTAGCGGAAAACTAATTCTACGCGTACGAAGTCACGGGCGTCCTCTAGTGATTTATACCCTTTTTAGGGTTCCGTACCTCAAAAGGAAAAAACTAAACCTATAGGATCACTCGTATCTGGGGCTCTACTTTGAAATCAGTAATTCAAACTTCGGATCGCCCCATCACTTTCTTGCGTATTAGTGACGCGTTGAGAGCAAAAGGGATAGCAATAGACGAAGTTCGAATTACGGATTTCAAAGTAGAACCTCTGTCTGTCCGTCCGTCTGTCAGTCGATTTGCTCCGAAACTACTGGACCGATTGAGTTGAAATGTGGCACACATGTGTAACGTTAATCAATGAAAAGTTTTGCAAACTATATAGTGTCGTGTGAAATATCAAACGAAAGGGCCTGTCGTGTGAATCTCCCATATATATATTTTTATTTTAATATAAATAGTTTTGAAGCTATTTTAGAAAAAAAAAACGATTATTTTCTGGACATTGACGACCAACAAATTTCGATGAACTAGTGCTCAAAGCTCAAATTCGACATTGAAAAAGTAACAAATCTTTTACATTTGTAGTTAATTCTGCAATCTTATTTCAACAAATGCTCTGAATATTTCCACTATGATAAAAAAAACTCACCCATCCGCCCAATATTATACGCCTCGCTCATAAAATCATTCTGCTTCTCCTTGGTCATCGGCGAATAGTTGCCCGCACTGTCAATGTACTGCGTGCAAAGCGGCAATATCTTCTCAATGGCTCCCTTCACGAACACCTCCTCCTTCAGCTTGCCGTCGTTGAACTTTGGGGCACATTTCACGACCATCATCTTGGTTTCTGAGCTGTTGGGAAGAACAAGACAAGTTTCAACGCTTAGAAAATAAAATTGAGAATTTCATATGTTTTATTTCTCGTAAAATACTTTAGATATAGCTTGTCCATGCGACTCGTGTTCAATAATGGTAGTTTATGTGACTGTTGCATAATGAGAGGCATTAATCCACGAGTGTGGTTTCATTCATAATAAGATTACAAGAGTGTTTGAATGCCTATTTACGTGTACAGTTGCATACATAACGTTATCTACATGCATATCATACCCAGTATCTGTGGTTGCCCTGTATCTTTAATGTACCGTTAAAGTATCGGTCACCGATACTTTAAAGTAAACATTAAGATGCAACTACATCGATAACCGATACTTTAATGACATGCAATACTTTAATGTTAACATTAAAATAAAATCACAGATACAAGTTTCTTAATATAGGCTATTTGCTTATCGTTTCTGAAAATATTGTAGGGAAGTTATGATATGGATGTAGATAAAGAATATTTGTATTGTATTGTACACATCGATAAGGTAAATCAGAAAGCAGGACGAATACCAACTCATCCGACACAATACGATATCGTTCGCACTACATCTGTTGTTATCTGTATGGTGACTACTTAAACGTCCTCACTCACCTGAATGGTATCTCGTGCAACTTAGTGTACTGCTCCCTTATATCGTCCATCCCATTCTTCATGGCGGCGGCTAGCAGAGCGCCCTCTGTGGGCTGACCGTACAACGTCTCGTCGCGAATCACGGCGTTGTTGCACAATACACCCACCTAGAAATACCAAGCGCTCGGTCACTTTCTTTCGACACTCAAAACTTCAAGGAAGCTAAAACCCGATAGGCGACCATATCCTGATTTTCTCTAAGATTATTTATTTTAACCATGATATACACATGAAAGTTCTTAAAAATTGGTTTAACAATATCGTATCGTGTTTAACTTAGAGCGAAACATCCAAGACGAAGAGATAGAACTATCGGTACTCTATGAAGCAGCGCCAGGGCATGCCAGGGCCAAGACGGTGGACGCCTTGCAAGCGCGCAGGGTATAGTTGACATAAATTGTCTAAAAGACCGATAATAATAGGGGGGAGGTCGTAGGGCCTGGTGTGCAACAAGATGAACATAATTAGGTACATATTTCTTTGTTTTAAAATAGAAGATACCTACGCGTGCACGTGTCACGAAAGCGGTGTGACATATTGTATCACGATTCATACTATACAACGCAATGGAACGCAATCTACGCGCACGCATCAGGTGTGGCTCGGCTACGCTTCGTATGCCGTATCCCGGATCCGTCTCGACCCTTGTCTTATGCCGTGTCCCGTATCAGTCACTTTGGGACTTAATCGTGTTATTTGAAATTGGATTTTACTAGCTTAAAGGTAGAGTTCTAAATTTTCTGTCAAAAAAACTTTAAAATAAAACAATCTTCCATAGATTAGTTGAGACAGTTGTTCTAAACGTCCCACTTTCGAGCTAGGAGCAATTGGTCACGTGACACCGATGACGTCATAGCCCGGCAGACGAAGGTAGAGAGGCTTTCGGCATATGAAAGGTTAACTTCGTAAGGCCCAGTGTGCAATAAGGTGTACATAATCAATGCAATTCAATTTGAACTGTATTGCAATGAAAATAAAGTTTATTTTCCTATTTCCATTAACTGAAAATGGCTTTATCGAACAAACGTAAGCGTGTTACCAGACCAATCGATCGATCATCGATCGACGGCATCGATCGATGGTAGAATTGATTAGTCGACGTCGATCGATAGTTCCTACCAGACCAATCGATTGATCGTCGATCGACGGCATCGATCGATGGTAGAATTGATTAGTTGACGTCGATCGATAGTTCCTACCAGACCAATCGATCGATCGTCGATCGATGGCAGAATGGATTAGTCAACGTCGTTCGATAGTTCCTTCATCAATTAAAGCTATCAGACCAGTCGATCAACGTCGGCCGGCAATGGATCGATTGGTTACTTTGGTAAGTCGAACGATATCCGTCGATCAATAGTTCCTACCAGACCAATCGATCGACTTCGATCGACGTCAATCGATGCCGTCGATCGGCGATCGATCGATTGGTATGGTAACACCCTAATTGAACTTTATTGCCTAAATGATAGATTCAAAGTCCCAAAAAACTTCCTGTTTGTACGAGATTACAGCTTACCTCCAGCATGGTCTGTAGGGCGGCGCGAGCGACGTCCAAGTCCCTTCCCTTGTACGCTCTCAGCTGCACGTCGCCGCGCGCGTTGTACCCCGCGCCCCGCACCTCCGCAATATGGCCGCCCGATGTTGACATGCATGTCACTGTCATCTCGTTCTTTGTTAGGGTTCCTGTTGGAAAATACATTATTGTAGAGGCCTGGAAATAGGGGATTGCCTGCGGTGGTTAGCTGAAAAAAGTAAGGTTCCCAATTTTCACCGAGGCATATTGGTTTTTACAAGTTACAAGCTTGATATTAACATGCATGTACGTTCGAGGCTGAATAGCTTTAGTTTTTGTATCAAATTACAAATAGCCAAAAATTTTCATACGTTTATTTTATTACCTATACTCCTAAGAGGAAAATAAGACGCGTTTTTTTTTTTTAGAAAAACCTTTTCGTCGGCGGGTAAACAGGTTTAAGACTCAACTGGGACGGCATGAGCAATGTAGATCCAATCTTAATGAAATTTGGCACTAAAATATACTTATTTTTATTGTACGTTAAAAAAATATATATTATTTTATTGTAATAACAATCAAAGTCGAACGTTTCCTTATAAGTTATAACGTAAATAATACTGAAAAATATTTGTGCAAGCCTGATTCTTGTTAATAATTACTTATAGATGAAACGATTGTTTTTAATTTCTAACGTAGACTTTGTTAAAGGCGAAAACGAGCAAAATAACGGTCACTGGCAGATACTTTTTTAGATGAGAAATAAAAAGTTACCCACCAGTCTTGTCGCTGCAGATGACGTTGACGCAGCCCAGGGTCTCCACCGTAGGCAGCTTCTTCACGATCGCGTTTCGCTTGGCCATGCGCATCACGCCTAGGGCCAAGGTCACTGTCACCACGATGGGGAGACCTGGAAAGAGAATAATAAGGTTAGAAGAAATGGATAAAGCATAAAGTTTAAGGACTTCAAATCAGGGTACGTATTTGCCCATTTTTAATCGTAATTACATTGTTAAGACTGCGCCGAGCAAACGTCGACCGTCCAGTGGCGCCCTCATCACTATTATTGTGTTTTCTAATTAACTAAAGAATTTCCTTGCAATCGGACGATGCTTTTTTGTAGAGCAAGTAAAAACACAATTTATGGGATACGTAACAAACTTTGATAACAATTACCCTATGAGTAGTCAGCTTAACGGGAAAAGGTGGCCACTTTTTTCCGTTAAGTTGATAACTCAAAGGCCAATTGTTATTAAACTAGGTGATATGTCCTATAAGTTGTGTTTTTACTTGCTCTACAAAAAAGCATCGTCCGATTGCAAGGAAATTCTTTAGTTAATTAGAAAACACAATAATAGTGATGAGGGCGCCACTGTACATCCGGCGTACGCTCGGCGTAGTCTTAATGTTATGGTAATGTTGACGCCATTACTTTTAAGTTAATAAGAACTACCACCACATTATGAATACGATAACGCTGTGGTTTACCCCAAAGTGGAATGTTGCTGCTATTTTCTTCTTACCTTCAGGAATCGCAGCCACGGCTAAACTGACACTGATGGTAAACATCTCCTGGAGGGCTTTTCCCTGCAGCCACCCCGTGACCATGATGAAGCCGATGATGCAGAAGGAGTAGAGAGACAGCTGAGCTCCGAGGGTATCCATGGACTTCTGGAGAGGGGTCTTCGGGGCCTCTTCCGCTTGCATCATTCGGAAGATGTCGCCGAATTCGGAGCGTTCACCAGTGCTGACTACGATACCCTGGAAGCAGAACATTTAAATAAATATCAAGGGACCATCTCACACAATTGACCTAGTCTCAAATTATGCTCAAGGCTTTTACTATGAGTACTTCTTCTTCGTCGTTTTCACTCTTGACAGAGTGGTCGTGGTCATATCAGGTGCTGGTGGCAAGCTTCACAACTCGCCGCCACTCCTCTCTGACAGCTGCCTTTCTCGTACATTGGTGTAACGAGTTACCTATAGCAGTTTTAATTTGGTCTGTCCATCTCATAGGGGATCTGCCTCTAGGCCGGGTGCCTTCAACTTTTCCTTAGGCCACAAGTAGCTCAATGGATACCTCCCCCTACGGCATACGTGGCCAAAAAATGTGAGAATGCGAGACTTTACTATAGATGATAGACGCTGCTTATTTTCTTCAGCCTGTCCATTGCAGATCGTGCGATCGCCATAAGTCTCTTCACTTCATCGACGCATTCACCGTTATTCGAGACTAAGGCTCCAAGGTAAATATATGATTGAATCACATCACAATTCGCGATTCGTGTAACTTCTGGTGAATTGTTATTCATGCGATCGATACTATAGGTACTAGACAAAGGTAGACAGACTTGTGGCGACTAGCGACATCTAGCAACAACATGAGAGTGATGTGGTGCTTGATTTCAAATCAATCTCAGTTTATTACGTAATTGCGAGCAGCTACTTATGTGTACGACTACCCCTCATCCATCACATCGATCTGTCGAAGCCGTGAGCAGTGAAGACAGAAGGAACCCGCGGATTCGTCTGCTTAGAAATTGTCTATCGCTATTCCCTTGGGAAGTTTTAATCCGGGTTAAAATACACCCTATGTCCGTATTCAGACTTCAACGTCCTAACAAACAAATTCGCATTATAGTATTAAGTGAGGATTCAAATAATACCAAAAAAAAATGTTTTTAGCAGTTCTTATTCCCTATTTGGCTTCTTTCTTATCCGGATATATGTATGATAGAGCAGCTAAAAGCCTATCGATTTAACCCCTATGTATGTTCAGCGATTTTTACCCGTTTCGGAGATATTGATCATTTTAATCTGAATTTTTATAATTTTCCCCTTATGTCACGAAAAATCATTAATTTATTTTTTCATAAGTTTTTCAGTGTTATCGTACATAATTAGAATCATTACGCATCAGCGATTTTTTTAAACTTATTTTCCCGTTTTTTATAACAAATATATTTGCCCATACCGGGATTCGAACCCAGGGCCGCTAGATTCGTAGCCAATCACTACAAACTAAGGTGAACGCGTCAAGATAGTTGCCATAGGGATTTGGAGATAATGCAACACAAAGAAGTATTTACAAAAAAAACTGTAAATATTTTTAATCATTCACATCAAGAGACAAAGCACAATGCGATTCAGCCATTGAAAGAAATTACGCAGCGAAATGTGTTTTTAAACATCATTTTAAAAATAAACAAAGAATGTTAGAAGTCGAACCGCACGCGCAGTGTGAAATTGAAATAACGGTCATGTATTACAGAATGTTTCCGTGTATTTGAGGCAGTGTTTTGCCTAGACTTTTAGGTTTCTTTTAAACTTTTCACATAGCAATTCACATCTGACAATTATCAATTAGTAATTATTAAAAAAGTTATATTAATTTTCTTTTGGCCCTAATCTAACAATCTTATCATTCATAATCGACACAATCTAATTTCTTAACGAAAGCAAATTATTATATTCAATAAGCAAAAACCGTGTATTTCACAAGTTCATTTTGTATCATTCGGTATGATATGCTTATCTTTTTAATATTAGGAAATCTATACAAATAAAACTCTGACGTGACTGACTGACAGACAACGTAGAGCCTAAATCACTGAATCTACGGAATTGAAGAGGGAATATACCCTAGCCCTACTACATAGGATCTTTCAAAAATCTACCACCAATGGGAAGAAATAGAAGGAGCAGCGAGAAACTAAAATTCTACGTGTGCGAAGTGTGGCTTGTAAAGCCCATGTGGCCAATTTACTGAATAAATATTTTGAATTCAAAATATTGAATTTTGAAGACACGGACATCGACTTGTAATGTGTAATAGTAGTTTATACACCAAGGGGACTAAGGCACGGATTACTAATAGAGTTTAATCTGTACGTGCCCTTGAGTGATATACACTGCTATATACCACAATTAAAAAGAAAAAAAATACAAAGTTAACAAAGAAAATCTCTCCGAAGATCGAGCGAGACATCAAACAGCAACAAAAGTTTATTTTTTAATTGATAATTTTAGCGCGCATAGTTTGCTCGCCAAAAGAAGTTACCTACAGAAAGTGAAGACGCCCCGATTGGCAGGGTCCAAATTGATTGACAACGTCAAGACTTGAAAAAAATTACTCAAAATGAGACAATAATGAATTTTTATACGATATTACTACCCTGACAACAGGGCAGTTATGATATTCCATTAAAATAACTACCCAGATTTTTGAGAAGGTTTAACGCATTCACTGCCGGCAACGAATATAAGCGTTCTCCGGACTTCCACTCAATGTCTTAAACGCATATGTGCGTTCTTAAAGTAAGCAAGCTCGATATAAAACAAAAGATGTGGCACCTGGCGACAGTTCGAAAAACAGTCCTGGCAGTGAATGCGTTAATGAACGGCTTTAACGCCTTTTATTAGGGTAATTATTATGCACTTACTAAAAAAGTGTAGTTTAAAATGTCATAAAACGCGATCGCATTCTATTACCGATAGTAAGTTCTAGTGTAAACGCGACGTTAGTCGGCCGGATCCGCTTAAGACTCGTAAGTCATAACTTAGTTATAACTACCGTATTAGGTTGCCGGAACAACGTAACACGATGTCAACCGGCCAGAACACTGCTCGTCGATTTACAATATTTTTCACTTGTCATGCTCTAAAATGGTCTTTAAAAACCTATGTATAAGCGGACTAAAGTACATTTGGTCTCTAGGGACTAAGTAATTTTTTATTTTAAATACTTGGGGCACGTTTTATATTGCTACAAGTAACAATTTTACAGGTCTAAACTGGCAACACTGCTCAAATGGCTGGTCGTCATTGGTCGAGGATGTGTCAAATGGACACTTGTAACACAAAATAGATAGGTACAGAAGTCAATCTACGTACAAAGTGCGCTCGAGCAACGCACACATAGACACTGCTCACGGACACGATATCTCGGACCGGTTAGGACCAGTGCGAGCGCGAGTGCCATCCGCTTGAGACACGCGTCTGTGAACTTTTTTGTGCGATAATGGAGCAAAAAAAAAAGTTATTATAACTGTTCAGTGGACGGTTGTTTAAATTCAATATGAAACGGTGTAAGATCGATTTATATAATAGTTTCCTATTTTGAATCAGTATAAACGAACGAACGAACGTAAGTTGAAAACATGTTTTTTTGTTTGTGTAGATATTGTGTTGTTTTTAGTGTCATTTGACAGGTTTAGGTCTAAAACGGATAGGGCAATAGAAATTGTGTAACTAGGGTAATCCGTTTAGAATGACATTAAAATGAAAATATTATTATTAATTTATATTTAGGTACATTCTTCCCGTTTAATTCTCAACGATAAATCAAACAACTAGGTACCTACGAGTACCACTACCACGATAGTTTTTTGTGCATAAGCCATAGTTGACAACCATAGAGCGACCGCCGAGCGTAGGTATGAAAAGTGAAGTACATACATGTGATTGACTTCTGTACCTATCTATTTTGTGCTTGTAACCTGTTAATTGTAATTTGTTGCTTTATAAAACAGGCCACTGGCCGCACCCAGCGCCGTCCGGGTGTATTTTTTTTTCATAAAAACCTTGTCCTAGTTAAGTATAACGAAAACAACAAAATAAAATTTATTCAAATTCTTCGAGCCATTCTCTCTTATGGCGTGACCAAGGGAAACAGGAATGATTTTTTTATTGGGTCTCCGTTTGGGAATAGTTGTAAGTTAAGTAAGTAAACTCTTTATTACACATCAATTCGTTTTACAAAAAAAAACATGTATAAGAAAATATAAAGTATGTACAAAGGCGAACTTATCCCTTTAACCTTTTTTTATCCAGCTAACCTTGTAATGACTGGGACGCACAAGGAGTTGTCTATATACGATTTATTAGGTTCCCTAGATAACCATAAAAACAACTGTGTTGTTGTCTCTTTCTGCTTTACTGAAAGGTAGAGAGCAAAAAAGATTCCGCTGCAAATTGTATTTTTCATTTGTCTGTCTTAAAATTAATCTGTTTATTTTAGATTTGTTTTCCCGCGATCAAAGTGAAAAGTAGTGTTTAAGTCTAGACTAAAATGCCATAATGACACTCGAACTAAACCTTGCTTTGCTCAGGTGGTAAAACATGTCTTGTCATTTAGTCCCTTGTTAAACAATATACATTTTTTCCATTGTCTGCATATTTTCATTATAACATGTTTATTTCAACCAGTTCCATCTACTGACGCAAGTGCAGTCCTTGTGAGGATAAGACAAGGCACGTATAACAAATTTACACTAGCTGTTTATTGAGAAATGGTTGTAACGTGCTCTTGATAAATATTTAATGACTATCTATAAGACACGACTCTACTAACCACGATTTATATAATTAGAGTAGGTACGTATGTAAGTAAGTCATTATGAGTATTTTTATGGTTTAAAAAAGCACGCAAGCCACAGATGGATGGGATTGCGATAGTCCAAGAGCCTTCGACTGTACTAACTATCAACCCCTTATTTCACCATACCGAGAATAACAGGGCACAGGTGAAATTTCAGTATACATGGCGCAGTTTATATGAAACCCAGTGATGTATCCGCGTGTTAACTTTGCAACGTAAATCAAATTGTCAACTGTCACGTGTTATGTGTCCAGATAGTGAAATAAGGTGCAGGTGGCAGCACCTGTGTGGGCGGACTAAGATAGAATGCTTCTGAGCTAGTCATTTGAAAACATTAAAATAAAATAACACAACATTGACGTATCACACGTGAAAAGTCTACGTCGAATTTCGTATTTTTCAACACTTAAATATACTCGCAAGTGATGTACAAAAAAGGGGGATGAACATCGTCGCAAATTTTATACCAATGTATGGTTCCAACACTTCCAACGGAAGACCAGCGCTGACTTTAATGCTGGCACTACTTACGCTGAGTTGGGACCATTCGTGACTTCATTATATTCATGCGTATATTATTAATGTTAATTAAAAAATTTGTTTCTTTGTTAAATTAAACGTTTTGATTTGTTTAGCCAACGGTTCAACCACGCAATAGAAACAACAGTGGAATTGGCATGAGCTTCGGTTAGTATCAGACCTGTTGTCGCCAATACTCAAACTTTCATAAAAACAACGCGCCACCATGGAAAATGTTTTTGGTGCGGCTATTGTTTTTACATTCCAAAATAGCACAATAAGGCATGCTTCTGGATTTATTTCCTATTTTAGAAATATGGAAATAAGCGATCGCGGCAAAAGTATGGCGGAGTTCCGCATAACCGTGCCACACGTTACACGCTCACTTGACACTTCTGTTTTTTCTGTTCTGTGGGTTCAACGGTCGATCGATGCAAAAATTGACACAATAAAAATAGTTTACAGCCCATTGTCGTACAAAGGGTAGGGTACCCAAGGGGATAGCGATATACAACTTCTACATGCCGTGACATTGGCAAAGCCTAGTGTATAACAATTAACTAACCTTAGCATTGCCGCAGCGCACCAACGTGCCCATGAACGCGATATTGTCTTTATTAACCCTCCCAGCGGCAGCTTTGTTCGGCAGTACATTCTTGACGGCCGGCTCCGTCTCTCCAGTGAAGGACGACTCGTCTATTGCCAGGTCCGTCGAGTCGAACAGCCGCAAGTCCGCGGGCACCCGGTCTCCGACGTTCAGGTGGACAATGTCGCCGGGGACCAGGTTCCTGGCGAGGAAATGTTCTATGCTTCCTTCGCGCAGGCTGGAATGAAAAGGTTTGATGGTTTTGTTGGTTTCGGAACGTATTTTGAAAAATGGTGGTCTAGAATGTTCAGAAAATTCCAAACCGCGAAAGGGAGGTCTTTAAGAGCAGAACCAACTCTTGAGGGAGCGGAAGCTACGGCGAAAGATCCTGGGACCAGGCAACACATACACACATCAAAAATTTCCAGGGACCGAAATTATCTCTACGTTATTTAGATATTTTAAAATGTATCGCAACGCAGTACATTGCAAAATATCAAAGTAATGTCAACATATTTTCGATGCTCAAATATTTTTGATATCCTATACATATACATACATACAGTGTGGACTAGATTAACTTGTATAAGGCAAATTGGAAGAAGCTTGGAGGGGCATATGTCTAACCATGGCCATTCTATATGCCGCAAAATAATAAATAAAGTAATGTCCGTGATAAAGATCGTCAGCAATTATAATCAAAACACTGATACATCGTCAAGTCGGACAATACAGTTTTGTTGGGTTGTTTTACAGAGCTTGGCTTTGTTAGAATTCATATATTTACCAGCGTTGACAACCAGCACATGCTAAATTTCGCAACAATTATCACAATATGTCAATATGTCTCTTTTAATTTTTTTAATGTTTTTTTTTTGTCAGTGAGTCATTGTTGTCAACGTTTTTCTTTTTTTTTGATACCTAAAGCCGTTGTAGACCAAGGCGAAGGTGTCGGGACGATTCAGGTGCATTTCGAAGTAACTAGTCAGACATAGACAGGGTTAAAAATCCGAGGGAGAGGAAAAAAAAGTCCCTTAAGAAATGAATAGTGTAATGATAATTACCAGTTACAAGACGGCGGTACAAGTTTGTTGAGTTCCTCCAGCGACTTCTCCGAGCGGTACTCCTGCACGAAGGCGACGGTGACCACTATCATGATGGCCACCGTGATGGAGATCGCGTCGTCGTACTGACGCATGATGATGCTGACCACCGCTGATCCTGTACAGTCAACATTAAACATTTAGTAACCATGAAATATCAATTCAACTGTCACCTAGCGGTTAGTTACTGGCAATCGGGAATAGGTATATTTATACCTGTGTAGTCACCAGCAATAATGTATTAATAAGAGCGTGACAGATACTTTCCCTCCCTATAGCCAAATGTTGGATAATATATTATTGCTGGTGCATTTTTTGTACAGTCTCCAGCAATAATGTATTATCCAACATTTGGCTCAAAAATATCTATCACGCTCTTATGCCTCCAGTAATAGAGACGTTTCAGATATTTTTGAGCCCAATGTTGGATATTATATTATTGCTGGTGAATGTTGTTGTCTTTATTGTACTGTACTCTTTGTTGTGAACCGTGTAAGAAGGAATTAAGTATCAACTTAAGTCCAATAAAGGACATGGCTAAACAACTGCCCTAAGCATGTATAGAAATTTCTTACTAGCTTGTAACATTCGAAAATTCTTTAATTAATTATTACATATTTATAATTCTCTTAGAACTTTCGAATAATAATAAAGTAATTAAAAGTTGTTTACTTGGCTTTTTCATGTTTTTTGTTTGCCATCTAGACCTGACAGATAACAGATAACATGATCAAGTACGATGATCCGTTTTACGTAAAATGTGGGCAGTGAACTTGCATTTAAAAATAAAATAAACAGTATTAATATTTTTTTTATCACAGTACGTCTCAAAACGTGATTTTTTTTGGTTGCGTTCATCGGATGAACAATGCCATGTGTCCATAGAAGCTTTGGCTAAGAAAATATTATTATAAGATTGGGTTCTATGTGATGTAGAAAATGTTTAAAACAATGCGGTGGTGTTAGTTTTTCTGAAGAACTAGTATACTTACAAAAAGTTATTTAGAAATAATAGTAACAACTAGTTACTCGCAAGATCACTTATTTACAAAGTGTCTCAATAGATGGCTCTATCAGAATGATTTACAATAAGAGATTATATCATCGCTGGATAAACCAGTTACTTTGAATCCGTAACGCCACGTTTTAAGAGGTTTTCCATTTACTAAAACATATAAGAATCCACTCATTGTTAAACTACTGTTGAGGAATAACTTGAAGGATAACTACTGGCGAATGCCATGCACTCGCCCCACGCATATTAGGCTGAAATGTGCCGTAAACTATTAATGCCGTAGGTACATTAAAATCATTGTCTCCTATAGCTGACTAGCTTAGCTTAAAGTCCTCGCTGAGAGCATTCAGTGAGGACGCTCCTTTAAGCTGCTTACTCGAAGGTTAATTTTGTCCAACTAGACCCGTTTGGGAGTCCAATGTGCTAACACGCCAAATAAAAATCTCCCTCTTTGAATCCACTGTGAAGTCCCTGCTTCAATTTGGCCGCAAGAAATGGAGAGTGACTAGGGGCTTAACAAACAAATTCCATGTTATAGTTAAAAAGCCTCTGAGGTGGATCCTTCGGGTTTTCTGGCCGATAACAATGCGTAACAAAGATTTACTGTACTGTGCTGACAATCACCTATTACTGCGGAAATAGCGCGGTGCAAACGAAGATGGATTGACCAAACCATTCGAAGACGGAAACCAGGGCCGCGAATATTGCTTACGAGTAGCAGCTGGAGGTCTGGAAGTCTGGAGGTCAACGGAGAGCCGGTCGAGCCGATCATGGTGCCGCTCTGTCGAGAGTGAGCTTGTCATCGCCTGAGGCCCTCTGCACCATGAGTGCGGCAAGGCATAGGCGGGGACAGGAATAATAAGCTATTTATCCTATCAATTATTGTGTTATGAGGGCGCCACTAACATTCCGGTCGCTCGAGATTTTGAATTTATATGAAACGCTCACCAACCCATGCGATTGCGACGTCTCGCTCAACCGGGAACTCTTAATCTATGCCGTAAAACAATATTGCTTTTGACGTGTTATCGTAGTTTTTAACTCGGCCGCCTTTAATGTCAAATAAGAGTTCTAAATGAGAGTTCATAACGTTGATGACACGATAACATATCAAAACCAATATTGTTTTACCGAGTAGAATGGAGGCCCAGGCCCTTGTTCAAAATTCATTGACCTATGTTGCAGGCGCCAACATCGGAATCATACCTAGAGGTGCTGATAGACTTGAGCATTTACTCGAGCATACTAGCGAATGTGCTAAAGTCTATCAGCACCAATAACGTCCACCTCAGTGGCGCACTGCAGTGTCATGGCCACATAAAAAGCTTAATAGTTAGCTCGGCAACAAGCAGTTTTACTTGGTGATAGGTGGAAGTACAATGTTGTTAAGAGACCACACCACCACAAAATTGATGTTAGGCTTAGTGGTCCCATTACTTTTTGTTCCACTGCTATTTGCTTTCGTCAGAAATCATTCACCACGAGTCCAAAACCCCGCAAAAGTAGGTAGCTTAGGTTCGCTGGAAATCGTTAGATGCTCGAAGGGCAAACTGCCCTGATAAAGGAGCGCTGCTGGGAGGCAGGGCTCCCTCGAATAGCAATGGGACAACAAGCAGTGTGTCCATGAGTCCGTTCCGAATACTTTGTCACAACTCGTTTTTACTACCGAAGGCACAATGCAAGACGTATTTAATGGCACCTATTACCTAGTCCCACTTCTTAATTGATATGAAACTAAGTTATTTCAAGCGCAGCGCACGCAACGCCGCGGGGAAGTCATAGTCATATTTCAACAAATAAATATTTTTCGTTGTAGTCTCTCAACTATCTTAATCGAGATATCTTATCGCCACCCTTGCAATAGGTACCGTTGAGGAGTTCCCGCAGCCATCTGTTGTCTTCATTATCAGTTCTACTTCATCAAGTGACACTTTCTGAATGCAAATGCTAGATTTGTTACTAAAAATACTAAAATCGCTATATGTATACCGACAATATTTGAGGAGTTTCCTCAATTCCTCACTGATCTCGTCATCAAATTCAGATTTGGTGACAATGGGACCATCTCGGAAGTATACTTTATCAAACCAAAAACGAATTTTTAAAATCGGTCCACAACTGATGGAGTAATCGGTGAACACACATAAAATAAATATTCACAATGTACGAATTTTCATCATATTATACAAGTAACGCCGAATGTTACACTTGTATGTTTTTTCATGGTCCTAGTGGGATAAATCAATGTCATTTGTACCATCAATGGTACTGCCTAATGGTACAGGTGTGGACCGGAGGGATACAAAGGGTGCGGTGCAGGCCTGCTTAATGCTGTAAATACCGACATCTGTCCGCTATGATGCGCAGGATGCTGTTGTTGCGTCTTGCAACCTGGGCCGGAAAGCCGTAGACGCGCGTGTCTGCCTTCAAGCCCGACGCGTTGCAAGCTCTAACACTAAACGCATTGTTTGCTGGACTCTAAGGGCGCTGATAGACCTTTGCATGTAGTTAGCCTTCAAGCTGCAGGTATAAAGCGATGTACACTCTAAATCATGTTTATCATGTTCGATCTGATCATCATCTGAGCGCCATTATCATATCCCGTTCGATATATGTATATTTATAAACCTGTAGCAATAAAATAACATTTTCTTTCACCTAACAGAAAATTAAAATTGTTTTATTAACATAACAACAGTATTTTAATTAAAACTAATACAAATTATACTTTTTTCTTATTGGAGAGTTCTGGGACCCTTGTCAACGACGCCCCCAGGAAACCTAGAGCCGGTCTTAAAATATAGAACGGGAATCAGGGGTAAAGGAAAACTGCCATCGCCATTTCGCTGGGTGGTTGTGGTGGAGTGGCTGTACTTTTTATATTTTTGTATTTGGCCAGCCCAAGACGGTAAATAACATAAAGCAATCATTTTCACAAGTAATCTCGCTACTTTCTAGTTGTAGTACATTAAACAAAAAGCAATACGGGATAAGTTTTATATTGGAAGGGTTTTGTTCAGGGTCCGTCCGGACCACGAAAAAGATAAAAAAAATAATAGGATAAGGTCATATCATTTTCATTGCAGTCTTGAGAATGCAAATGTGTATGGGTAAGATCCCACTTACTATCCGCGCTCTATTCCACCATCCTGACGACGAAAGGTGACTGTTCAGTAATTCCAAGGTTATGAAGTTTTCATATCAATGAGATTCATATGCCTTCACTTTGTCTGAAAAAAGAAAAGAGACGACTGGTCTTGCCGATCTACATTTAACTTTTTTATTGATAACACATCATGCAATTATAATTAGAGTTAAAGTGGGAAAGGACGCTGACCTCTGAAATACAGGACTTTCTAGCTTACTAGCTTAGAGGTTAGACCCGTTTCGTCACGTAATGGCCACTTGCCAAAATGACCATATGTCTGGAAGACTACTTCCCATAGTGACCATTCCTATAAAGACCGGTTCCCAGATTGACCACTTCCCAGAAGGGCCATTTCATAAAACGACTACGTCCATATTGACTACTTCTTAGAATGACCAGTCTCGTAACATCCAGAACATTCATTGACCACTTCCCAAAGCGACCATATGTCTGGAAGACCACTTTCCATGATTCTTAAAATGACTGATTCCCAGATTGACCACTTCCCAGAAGGGCCATTTCCTAAAACGACTACTTCCATATTGACTACTTAGGCCGAGGCCGCATATAATGACCATTATGGGAAGAGGTGTTTCAGAGATGTTGTCCGTTTTGAGAAGTAGCCATTTTGGGAAACGGCCATTATAGGAATGTGGTCAATTTGGGAAGAGGGTGACTTGAGGATTGGTTGTTTTGGGCAATGGCCCTTCTGGGAAGTGGTTAATCTAAGAACCAGTCTTTATAGGAATGGTAATTATGGGAAGCGGTCTTTCAGACGTAAGTCCATTTTGGTAAGTGGCCATTAATTGACGAAACCGTTAGACCCTGAAGCGTAAGAATTCCGTAAAATTACAATTTACGTTAAGCAGAAGTAGTATTTACTCTAGAGTCGCTTAGTGCATCTTTTCGTTAGGAACTTGGCAAAGGAGTTAACTCTGTGGTGCTCCGTCGCGCGAGCACGACGCTTAATAGGCGTAAATTATTACATAAAAAGATGTAGGTACCCAATAAAAAATAAACTGTACGCAGACTTTTAAAACTACAATCAAACCAGACTGGCGACTAATACCTAATGAGGCGTCGTTGTTCAAAACAGTAATCCTAGAGGGAGTTATTTAAGTCAATTGCAATAACGAGACAGTAGCAACCACAAGATTCCACCTTACCCCATACTCGGTGAAATGTTTAAGGACGTACAGAAAAAGATCTGATTTGTTATCCTGTATAGGTAAACATACCTACATACATACTTTGGTACCTATACACTTACATACATAGGTGGCACTATTAAATTCATTAAATAAATGACCGTTGAGTTTCTTGCGGTGCTTCTTCTCAGGAGTGGTGTCTTGGAAAGCGCTCATAGATTTTAGAAGTGTAAAAGTAGATTAATCAGCAATTGTCCTTTACCTTTCCTCGATGTATGAATGTGGAAGAAGCGAAAGAGATTTGACAAGATCGTAGCAGGTGGAAAGAAGTGGTCTCTGCCTACCCCTCTGGGAAACGGGCGTGATTTAATGTATGTATGTATGTCCTTTACCAAATGGTGATTTTGGAATGTAAATGCTTACTAAAAATACCAAAAACGCTGTAAGTATCATCATCATTATCATTGGCCTATATCAGTCCAGTACAGGGGCCCGTTTCATAAAAGCTTATAACTTGTAATACAAGTGGAAGTCTCTTTTTAATACATACTGTTAGAAAGAGAGTTCCGCTTATAATATAAGCTATTATTTTATATGCAATAGGCCTCTGGACGTAGGTCTCCCCTAATGTGCGCCATTTTACCCTGTCCTCGGCCTGTCGCATTCAACATCTGCCAGCAGCGTTCCGTTTATCACTCCATCTTGCCGGAGGGCGTCCTACACTATGTACGTTTGCCGAGTCAGCCACCACCGAAGTAACCGACATAGCGCAGAGAATTAGCAAGCTGAAGTGGCAGTGGGCTGGCCATATCTGTAGAAGAACCGATAACCGCTGCGGTAGACGTGTTCTTGAGTGGAGAGCGCGACTCCGCAAAACGCTGTATGTGACTCTATAATTTTGATGAGTTCCATCCCACGTCGGCAGATCACCCAAAACCTAACCACCACCTATAGGACCAAAAAGTTAATTAGTTAGTTTTGTAAAAAAATTAATCATCATAATCGGTAGCAAATCATACATAAAAAATGCCGACGAATTGAGAACATTCTCTTCTTTTGAAGGTGGTTAAAAAGAAAATAAACGTAACCAATTGAGAACCTCCGGTTAAGGTCAGATTTTTAGGGCCGAGTTCACCAAACAATTTAATAGACGGTTAAGTCTTAATCAGCTGTTAATCAATACATTTGACAACCGTCAAACCGCTAACCGCCCGTTTATTTAAATATTTACATGTGTACAAAATGTCAGGTTTTTTGCAAAAACTCAGTGTGACATACATACATACATGGACGGACGGACTGATGGACCGATGGATATGCGGACAGATAGATGAATAGATAGGAGGACACACTTTTGGAGAAACGGATACGCGAATGGACGGCATGGAACTGCTACCAGAAAAGTAGGTTAGGTTAGGTTTCTAACCTAACCTGGTAAGAATTGTGACCTTATCAAAAACTAGCTGCTACGTTCGTTTTTGACGTTCGTCGATAATTCAGTCAAATAATGTTATGACAAAACATATTTCTGCAATGATAGTTTTCGGCAAAAGAATTTTATGCTCATTTAATTTATGCGAAGACATCATTCGGAGCATGAAAAATATAACCGAATAATATTCGGTCTAACGTAATTCTACGTACCTAATCAAACTATTCAAATGTAGATTCTGCGATAAAAGTTTATGCGCAAAGTCTTATACTTAATAAGTCTAGTCTAGATTATGCCTCTAAGAATTATTACTTACAAAGTTATATATGCCGCAACAGGGTGAACCGATTTGTGTCACTTCAGCATTTCTTCTAATATAATGAGATGAAAAAAGTAGACGTAGTAGGCTGAAACAGAAATAGTAGGTACCTAATCACAAAGCAACTTTGAAAAACCCACCGGCTTGCTTTAAATATGCTATTTTTGACGGTTGTTTTTTGCGTTTTTGGAGGCGGTTTTTTGTTTTTTTAAACATTTATTTTATTTTATACTTTTTAGTGATCATAATACGCTGTTAGGTACGTAGTCCCACTTCTTAGTTGATATGAAACTTTAAGATATTTCAAGCGCGCTGCAAGTAACGCCGCGGGAAAATCATAGTCATAATTCAACAAATAATAAATATTCTCCGTTGTAGTCGCTCAAAAATAGGTACCGTTGAGGAGTTCCAGTGGCCATCTGTGGTCTTCATCATCAGTTCCACTTCACAAAATGATACTTTCTGAATGCCATTGCTAGACTCGTTACTAAAATCGTTAATATTTGTCTACATATTTGAGGAGTTCACTCAATTCCTCATTGATCCTCTCATCAGAGTCAGATATTGTGACCATGGGACCACCTCGGAAGTATACTCTACCAAAACCAAAAAAAAAATTTTGAAATCGGTCCACAATTGACGGAGAAATCGGTGAACATACATAAAAAAATACATGCAGTGAAACTTATAACCTTCTCCCTTTTTGAAGTCGGTTAAAAACACGTCGACAGCTGGACATAGTCCTTTCCCAAATATATAAATCTTTATTTAGTGATGGCGGGACCTTGTACAAGGTCCGTCCGGATCGCTACCACCATCTTATTTTTTCACCTACCTACAAGCTATATGTCTGCATTGTTGTGTTCTTGCTTGGGGATAAGACAATTGGTGAAATATTATTACTAGCACAGAGGCATTTATTGTTAGAACATAGGGTTTGCAACGCATTTGCGGACTTAGGATTGCATTCTTCAGATTATAGTCTTGAGAATATAAAATGAATGTGGGTCACAAAGTCACACTGACTTACCATGAGTTGGCCTGAGTGCTTGTTTGCCTTATCTATGGTAAAAATCTCCAGCGTGATCTATCCCGTGCTCCTGCTCCTCGCAATCAGAGTTGATGTAGGTACTAATTGAGATAATCGCAAAGATAAAAAAAATAGGAACCGATAAGGAGTTCCGGTGGCCATCAGTGGTCTTCATCATCTGTTCTACTTCACCATAATAATGCTTTCCAAAAGCAAATGCACGAGTTACAGTGAAAAATACCGAAATCGCTATAGATGTGCCTATAATATTTGACTTGAGGAGTACCCTTGATTTCTCCAAGATCCCATCATCAGCTCCTGACGTGTTGACAATGGAACCAACTAGAAAGTATACTCATACATACTCATAACAAAGAAAAAAAACAAATCGGTCCATTGGTCTTTGAAATATCGGGACAAATACATAAAAAAAATATCCCGACGAATTGAGAAACTTCTCCTTTTTTTGAAAGTCGGTTAATGAATTTACGCGACAGTAGGATGTTTATAGCTTGCCCCGAGAAACACCGTGTGAATGTCACAGTATATTAAATCTAAATACCATTCGAAAAAATCGAGAATAATATTCCCAAATGACTTAACCATATCAGTAAAGTCGTTTTTGAAACAATCGCGAATTTACAAACATATATATACATTATCATCATTATCATCATCATCATCATCATCATCATCATCATCATCATCATCATCATCATCATCATCATCATCATCATCATCAACATCATCATCATCATAATCATCATCATCATCATAGTGTCAGCCGTAACACGTTCACAGTTGGACATTCTTTTCCCAAGATCTCCACCGTGACCCGTTCTGTGCTACTCGCATTCAGCATACATATACATAATTATATACTTACGTATATACATAGGTAAGGTTAATTTGTTTTTGTTACAAAACATTGAATTTTTATACATTTTGCGGTTATAATAATATTATGTGGGTGCAAACTTATTTAAAAAGATACCCAACACCGTATAAATGTTATTCGGCGGACTTTAGGATATTTCTAGCTTGCACTCAAGCAGAACTGCATAAAACTCATTGTAAATTGTACATCAAAATCCTTACATTCTATAAAAACATACATTTATAGATATGGGTCAAACACGGAAGCTTCCTTTAGCCCACAACTTAGTCCGCATAAGAGTAAAGCTCCTTTTTATCGTACAACTAGGGAGAAATACTTACTAGTTTTAAGATCCCGTAATCTAGCTGGTATGAAGCTTGCACGACCAAAATATTTAGTCCACTTTAAGTTGTCCATATGGACAGAAGCCGAAATTGAATTGTATGGGCCACTTTTTAAACAACTAAAACTCATGAAAAACTTTTACATTAATTTCGGCATCTATTTTTATAGTTATTTATACCATAAACAGATTTTTTTCAAAATCAATTGTTCTGGCATTTTTGACAGTTTGATATGAGTTTGATACTTACTTGACAATGACTTTATAGCACTACGGTGGCCATCGTTCGAAAAAGGTTCATTAAAACCGTTTTACAAAATAATACATCGCAGTTTGAAGTGTAATTGGCAGCATGATCCAATTTTTAATGAATTAAATGATTTAAATCTTACCTCGGGAAGGTAAGTATGTTCTGTATAAATATACCGGTTTTTTCAGATTGCAATGAATGCCTCTAAAACCGAATGATAAACGGTTGATTGTTACCAACGGCCGTTGGTAACAATCAAGCTTTAGAACTATCTACTAGCTGATATTAAGTAATAAAGTATATATCACTAAAACGAATTTCAACATGTTTCGAGCTAACAATACAAAAGTACCAAAATATCTTAAACATCTTCTCATTAATATTACTAAGTAGGTTAGCTCAGTTACTTCAATGATTTTATTACGAAGTTGATGATTATATTCTTTGCTGTGGTCTTCTTTTAAATGCTGGTAGAAATGGACCTGTAAAAGTGCCCCTGGGGCCTACATAATTACAGAACATACATCTTTAAATCTTTATTTTTATGTACCTACCTATAAGCAAATCATAGTTACATTTTTTCCTTTTCAAAAATAAGTTTGCGAGCTTTATGATAAAACCTCAGTATGAAACACTTACAGATATATTTCTGGTTTATTAAGTCTCAAAACGACACTGTTTCCGTATATTGATCGAAAATATTCTGATTCTTACTTTTGACCCTCGCTAGTTTATCGGACTTATTGTGTGTGCTCGCCTGCTTACTAACCTCTCGCTACTCTATACGGACTTAGCCTACCTATCGATTCATCATGAGATGTATAAACTGTGTTGTAGCACTTGTAGCCACGCAAAGACTGCGGAGACATATCAATGCCTTCATTGCCTGGCCTTTTACTCACCATCCTAGCACGGTGGTTAACAATAGAGGTAAGTAATCTACAGTTAGCTAAGATCATTCTACAACCAATCAATATGAGAAGCAACGAAGAGCAAATGCGGTTTGCAGGTTGTTCACCGCGGTTCTCAGAATATATTTTGAGGTCAATGACAATGGATCAGAAATACTAATCTTGAAAGTCACAACTGCAGAATAGTTGCCTTAGATGTCGTACATTTTTAAAATGTGAAATTATTTGTAACATGCATGCATGCATGCATACACTCACGCCTTTGTTCCCAGAGTGGGATAGGCAGAGCTACAGAATTATCAAAAACTCACCTTTTGCACCATCAGGCTGCGATGTTTACCAGTGTCTATTAGTGACAGTCTTTTGTTTCTTTTTTTCTTTTTTATTATTATTTGTAGGTACGTCTTTACCAATCACGGTACTATGGGAGTCCCGGACCTTTGGAAGGCGTACATGGAGCCGAAGCTAACACGCAGAGGCCCTTTAGACAAGTTTAATTTAGTAAAGTGATGGGACACCATACGGCGATGGTCCTAGAGTACAAACTATATAAGTATGCTTCCATGGACGACCATCGGTTAGTGTAACACTATTTAAGAAGGATGGGAACATTAGAAATAGGCGCTATGAATGACCAGGATATGGATTGGTGAACAAGACTATTGATGAAACAACGGCACCTGCCCGGCCAATCCTAATTACTTTGGTTGAAATGGCAGGCGGTGACTCGCCAGTTCAATGGAATGAACCTCCCAAAATAGCCACATATACATAGCAGCAGGAAGGTAACAGTTCCAGAGGGGCTAAGGGTCGAGAGGTGCTTCTGGTCTTTAAACGACCATAATGTGGCCACTCGCCACTTATGCAACAAATCCGCCCTTCGAGCATATAGCTCTTGCAACTCCACTCTGAGACTCTGACCGGCCAATAAAGGCAAGCCAGAAGTGAGGGTATGTTCCTGGTCTTTGCACACCGCAGCCGGCCGGTGAAGGCAAGCGTGAGGTGAGGAACAGGAGCTACCCTTGGTCTCCTCATCGATTCACACCAGGTGAAATAGAGGCCAATCGCAGGTCTGTCTTTAAAAAAAAAAAAAGTCGTGCCCTAAGTTATAAGTAAAATCTTTTTTTTTAACCTAGTTGTTGAAGTTTGCATACAAAAGCCTAGCAGAGCCTACTTGAGAAAAACACACTTGTATATAATTAAACATAAAATATAATTATTATTGTAGAACCAGTACAAGTGAGTTTTACTCAAGATGCTGTTGGTGTTCCACCAAGTTCCGACAGTGGCTAGTATAATGTACATAACATAATATAATGTTAATAGAAACGCCAAGCCAAAAGTTCATAGCAAAATCTTTTTCTGTTACCTTGTTGCAGTTTGTATGCGAAGGAGTTTCTACGATTTATTTTCAGGATTTTAACGATATGAAAAGTTCCTGGGACTTTTTTCATGCAGAATACTAATATTCAGCTCATTAGCATAACATTTTACTAGTTACAATGTTTATACATTGCTAGGGCAGTCGCCCATACTTCAGTTTAGCCATGTCCTTTAGTGTAATTCATTTTTAAAAGGTCCATCGAGCATCAATTTATAACATTAAGTCGAACTTAATTGCAAGTTAATTGAGGGATAATTGACCTATTTTTGATACATTGCGTGGCGAATTAGTTAGTGTGAAAAAAAGTACAATTTATGTTAACAATACACATGTTTTTATGTTAATTAGAATGCATATTAACTGTATGTCAAAATATATGTTCGTATGGATGTCACACACTGTATAATGAGATTTGTCCGGTCATTACGACCGTTACAGTCGGAAAATCATAAATCACTTCGCTACGCTCATTAGGGACGACAAATGCGATAAAACGTAAACAAATCATTTTTTCAATAACAGTATATTTAGTTATAGTCCAAGTCTAGAACTTAGCTTTTGGAACTAAATCAATTTGTGGAATCAATTTCTGAGAAGTTTTTTTTATTCCATGGAGAAGGCAAACGAGCACACCGGCCACCAGACGACAAGTGGACTCCGAATGCTATGGACATTTTCCACCTCAAGATTACCGTCTTACGATGACAATCCCGAGACCACAAATGCGGTGCCAATCCTGAGGACTGAGATGGAATGTTGCAACAATTAGTTTATTTTTTTTGTTTTTTTATAACCCCGTATATGCAATTACACCAGGTCACCATCATTAAAATAGTTATTTATGTAACTGGTTCATAATGAAGCCTCTTAAGACTACGCCGAGCGCACAGTGGCGCCCTCATCACTATTATTGTGTTTTCTAATAAAATAAAGTATTTTCTTGAAATCGGACGGTGCATTTTTGTACTACAAATGAAAACACAACTTATAGGACATATCACATAGTTTAATAACAATTGACCTTTGAGTTATCAACTTAACGGAAAAAAGTGGCCACCTTTTCCCGTTAAGCTGACTACTCATACGGTAATTGTTATCAAAGTTTGTTACGTATCCCATAAATTGTGTTTTTACTTGCTCTACAAAAAAGCATCGTCCGATTTCAAGAAAATACTTTATTTTATTAGAAAACACAATAATAGTGATGAGGGCGCCACTGTGCGCTCGGCGTAGTCTTAAGGTACGAGAGCCGAGGTTAGAGCGCGAGCTTGCGAGCGCTCTAAATACAGGCACGAGTACCTTAAGAGCTAATTGTGAACCGTTAAAACCGAACTTTTTCTACAAGCTTAAAATGATAATGATAAAAATAAACAATCGCTAAATTTTCTCGTTAACAAATTACTTATCATCAAAGAATTTTTCACTATTCCGATGCGCATTAATAGTTTGTGAATTTTATTGATAAATGTTAACAAATTTCACGCGTATTTTAATAGTTACTAAAAACAGTTCTATCAATTTATCATAAACAAGTTGGAATGCCAAACGAAACGCCATTTTGTTGATATCCATATTGAACGTAACCATGGTAACCAAATAACAAATCAATGGATATTAACCATCTATTTTTAGTAATTGAATAAAAATGATATTTTAAACACATATTTAGTCTCAAAATTAATTTTATTTTTAATATACGTAATTTTAATTGGTGTTAAAATGTTTTTAACGGTTTATATACAAATTACTAGGATATCAAGTGTTAACGAAACGCCAAGACTGATATCCGGAATGGCCGTTACCATGGTAATAACAATGCTATAATAAATTATAGCACTGTTATTACCATGGCAACGCTAATTATAGAATTGTTTTTACTCTTCGGTTACGCTATAGGTGGTATTCTGACACCATTAACGATATCAATATTAGCGGTTTATAGTACGCGAGTAGAAAAAACTCTTTATAGCATAGTGGTATAACATTTTAAATTAAATCTTTATTATACAACTATTAGCTCAATGTCAATCACTATTATCAACAGCAAAATGCTAACCCCTTTATTCATAAACGTACTATAAACCAATTTAAGCAGCGAATTATCCTCGCGTGTGATATCAATGGACTTGTTTCTCTAATAAGTCCATGATGATTGTCTCAAACTCATTGGCGAAATACACCTTGTTTAAATAAAAAGTGAAAGCAATTAAAGAAAAAATAATTAAGAGTATAACTGTATTACAATACAATGATAGTCATAAAATTTCATTCAACTTCATGAATGAAACCATACCAAGAACATGAGTTGCAATAACAATTATTTGAATTATTTGTACACCTGTTTGTTATAGTCATTATCAAAACGACTTTTGTTATCATTGGTTGTTGGTAAACGGTATCCGCTCAATAATGGTAAAAATAATATATTCACAAAACAGGGTGTGCCAAAAATTTACTTAAATAAGTACCCATTTCACTAAACGACGTTAAGTAAATTTCTTGGTTTCAAGACAATTGTTTCTATTCAATCAATGAATATTTAAGGGACTGACATATTATATTGCTGTTAAATAATTAATTGGTATTTAAGCATAATGCTTGGCATACTTAATTTAGCTAAGGATTTAAACTGGTTGTATAGGTACGCCCCGGTTTTTATTTTTGCATGTCATTACATGACAAAACATGTGACACTGACCTACTTGTATAAGGAGCTTGTAACCATGTTTTTAAGCAAAGAAATATACTCTATGTTATATTCTATCGATAAGTTAATTGAGAAAGCTGGATCACTACCAAACTGCGATGGACTGCGACTACAAAAACGAAGAGGAAGAGAAAGCAAGATTAATACGAACTCATTCTACTCGGAAAACATTATTGCTTTTGAAACGTCATCGTATTGCCGGCGTTATGATAGCTCTTATTTACTTAACAGTAATGGCGGTCGACTCGAAAACAATACGATAACATGTCAAAAGCAATATTGCTTACATAGTTACACAAACGGAAGGCTAATGGAAGGCTAAAACGATTGAACTATGTTTTAATAATTCAGGACTAAAGAGTAAACCATTTGATTAATAGCACTCTATCAAATTAGAATATCGACTCGGTATGAAAACTAGATGAAGAATAATTTAAATATTAGGACATAGTAAATGCAATACCATTACCATGAATATTATATGAATGTAATTGAATTGTCCTTTAACAAAATTATTCATAACCGTTAGTACCGTTAGTAGATATAGATATCAGTTAATATCACAGAACATAAAAAACAGTGGAAGTGTCAAGTGGGCGTGTAACGTGTGGCATGGTTATGCGGAGTTCCGCATAACCTACCATACTTTTGCCTCGATCGCTTATTTCGATATTTCAATATATCGACATTTCTAAAATAGGAAATAAATTCAGAAGCATGCCTTATTGTGCTATTTTGGAATGTAAAAACGATACCCGCACCAAAAACATTTTCCGTGGTGGCGTGTCGTTTTTATGATAGTTTAAGTATTGGCGACAACAGGTCTGATACTAAGCGAAGCTCACGCCACTTCCACTGTTTTTTCTATTCCGTGGTTAATATCGTAGAGTACTGTAGTCGCGTTCATAATAGAGAATGTCAACCAGTTTAGATTTTTGGCTTATCGTATTCTTCATTAAAAACAAAAAAATGCTGTAAAAAAATCATTTCGATACGTCTAATAGTTTCCGAGATATTGAATTTTAAACTTCGTATGCGGCGCTCGAAACCCGGCGGCTAGCGCTCACGGATGATGACGTCATCGTTTGGTTGCGGTACGCGCCCTTATATGAATGAGTGAGTTTACAGGGCTTCTATCTTTTTAACCGTAATAAATAGACAGTTGAAATTTTCACAGAATAAGTGTTATTATAGATTCTATCGATTAAATTTTTAAAATGAACAATAAATCAAATCCCAAGAGGGGTCCCCGTACAAAAACCATGAAAAAAACCATTTTTTTTTGCTTTTTTATATGGATTGTATTTCAATAATGGCTTCTTATTTTGATGCGATTTTAAGCTTAAGTTCTAGTCTAATTTTCATACTTTACGACTAAATAGAAATCTCAAGTAAAACTGCTACAAATAGGTGACAAAGCTGATTTTATCAACACGATGTTTTAAGCGGTCACCCATCCTGTTTTAGACTACGCTCGTAGTTGCTTAACTTTGGAAGTCGTAATTTTTTACGAATTCGTTTTGATGTGACTATGATAGTTATGGTTATCCATTGTTTTGTTTTACATACAGTTTAACCTGTTTAACTAAACTAACTGTCCGTTGCTGACCGGCTTTTCTGTTTGTAATGTTTGTCGAATAAGTTGGTTAAATAAAAATAGAATAATAATCAAGCACTTTTAATTTAGGATTCACCGTATTCTACATAAAAATACCAAAACATTAATGCAAAAAACCGGGCAACAGCCTGTCGAACCATGCTCAGTGTAGGGTTCCGAAGCCGTTACTACAAACAAATTAGACCTCGCGACAAACTTAACTTTGCCGTTGGAAAACTGTTATCCCCATACATCGATATAGGTCGCGGTCAGTTTACCAACACCGCAAATAAGTTTTCGGCAGGTATAAACATTTAAACCGTTTAACTCAAGAGCCAATGAAGTCTACTTAGTCGTGATAGTTTTCCTTTGAAGATATTTTTCATATTATTTATTTGTAGTTTTGGCTGTAGTGGGGAGGGGACGACGACACTTGACTCTAACAAAAATTTGCGCTTTAAAGCTTTTCATAAACGGATACCTTAATTAAAATATTGTTTTCACAAATCCGCAATATTTTGGAAAGACCTATACAACGACACCCCACACTATGGGGTAGACGAGAAAAAAAAACTTACCCACGTTACGTAAAAAAAAAAATTCATGATTTTACTTTTATTTAACTATGTTGGCGTGACTAATATGTATATTCATGCCAAATTACACGTTTCTAGCACTAAGAGTCTCTGAGCTAGGCTGCGGATAGACGGACACACACACACACACACACACACACACGCACGCTATCTAAGCTATCTTGCATACACGAAATAACAGTAATAATGCTCAAAAACAGTTCAAAAACTACCTACTTACTACAGCGGCCGCTAATACCAACAACTAGCGAGAGAGAGAGAGAGAGAGAGAGAGGCGGTCTAGGTACCTAACTTATGGCGAGTGAGCCACTTGGCAGCGCCCGCCCGCGAAATTTGAAATCGATGAAATGAATAAGTACACAAAATATCAGAACTACTACCTAGGTCAATCAAAAACTCATGTTTTATAGTTCATTATTTTATACGGTACCTAGCGATATGAATTCTACATTAGATACGACATTTGTAAAGAAAGGGCTATTACCAAAGTTAAGTAAACACCGCTTAAACATCGTGTAAGATTTTGTTGTTTGTTGTTTTACTACAGATTACTGTTTGGTCGTAAGTATGGAGTTTAGATTATTGTGTGACACCGAAATAAAAAGCTAATACAAATACAACCCGTACTTCGGCTTCCAAAGTTAAGCAACTACCTACTTACAAGCGTATTCTAAAACAGGATGAGTGACCGCTTAAAACATCGTGTTGATAAAATCAGTTTGGTCAAATATTTTTAGCAGTTTTACTTGAGATTGTTATTTAGTCGTAAACTATGAAAGTTCGACTGCGATTTAAGCTTAAAATAGCATCAAAATAGTAAGCCATTATAAAAATATAATCCGTATAAAAATGCTAAAAAAACTGGTTATTTGTCATGTTTCTTGTATGGGGACCCCTCTTGGGATTTGATTTATTGTTCATTTTGTAATTTTAAACAATAGAGTTTATAATAACACGTAATCTGTGAAAATTTCAACTGGTTACTTATAACGGTTAAAAAAATATAGCCCTGTAAACTTACTCAATCATATAAGGGGCCGTACCGCAACGAAACCATGACGTCACTCCAGTAAGATGGCGCCCGCACCCTTTAATATTTTTGACCGTAATTTCATACGTTCGTAGAATCAAAACTACTGGGTCTATTTGAATGAAACAAAAAGTAGTATGTTTGTTTATTTATAAGCTTTACTCTTACAAAGTTTCAAGCGATTTGGCGTACCTACTGACATTCTTCATTGCGTTAGATACGTATGTATAGAAGGTTAATGGATCCGAGTTAAGAACACTTAGACTAAAGCATAAAGCCTCCATAGGACTGCTTGAACCAATCAGGACCGAAAGCCCCGTGGTCGCTATTGGGCGATCTGCAGTTTTATGCCCGGTTCCTATATTCAAGAAATGAATGGTTATTCTTACGTCGTTAAAATTTGATACATTTTGTAACCTGCAAGGGGTCCATATGTGAGCGGAAAAAATAAATGGGGCTCCAAGAGATGAAAAGAGATAAATATAAAAATAAACAAATATCTACCTATCTATGTAAATTATGTTTAAATTTTCTCTGTGTGTAGTATTTACTTTACGCTAAATTTTTACTGTAGCCTGTGTAAACTTTAACCGGCTAGGCCTCCAACGTTATCCGTGCAAAAAATCCCGTAGATTTTATGCTTAGTTTTTACGTCACAATGTAAATATTAGATCCACCCAAAACCGAAACAAATGCCAAGTGGTAAGTAAGACAAAAAAGTTTGGGGACCTTTGCGCTAACCTAAAATCTGTGTATGGCCCTGATGTGTGTATCTCTGTCCCTACCTTTGCATGGAATTTGTCAGGTACAGCACATAATGCGACCTCCGCGGTGTTTTGCGGTTTAAGGTCGACGGGGTCATCGACCCACTTGCACATGCGCTCTCGTCACCACGTTTTAAGTATTCGCAAACATCGTACTATGTCAACATTCCAACTAGAAATTAACATAACATCATACGATATTAACTGGAGGGTGTCAACGACTTCATGGGCTTAGAATTTGATAACCTACCGTAACTTTAACTTTATTCCGGGTTAAATAAGCTACGGACCCTATTAATATGCCTACGCTGTACGGTCAGCAGCAGAAGTAGCTACGCAACTTAAGAGGTCAAAATGATCTTCACTCGACTCTATTGTCAAGAGAATACGTCGTGTCTAGATCATTTTGAGCATGTTATGCTTAGCTTCTTTTGATGCTGACTGTTCGTCCGTCCGACCTAACTTAAAAGAGCTGTAACTTTTAAACCGTATTAGATAGCGCGTTGATTTCTTGTTCAAAATGGGTTATTACGGCGGATTTATTAACAATATTTTTATAAAGTGGAATATTATAGGGGTCCCCATACAAGAAACGTTATTTTTTTCAACGTATTTTAATTTTTGTTGCGTCGTAAAAACGGTAAAACATAGGTACAGTCTCCCTCCAGCAATAATATATTATTAAACATTGCACTCGAAAATATCTGACACATCTCTATTACTAGAGGCATAAGAGCGTGTCAGATATTTTTGAGTGCAATGTTTAATAATATATTATTGCTGGAGACAGTGGTGACTGTACAAGCGTCAATTTAGGTGTGATTGTAATTAAAAACCGTGGAGAAAAATAAAAAATACTAAAAAAGTGGTCAAGTACGAATCAGAATCGCGCACCGAGGGTTCCGTACCACAGAAGGCATTATTACATTCCGAGATTCCAATTTGAATTCCATTTCGAATCGAATCAGCGCGAGCCCAACTCACCCTTGACCAGGCGTATCGATTCAGTATCTTGTTGTTTAACCCTAAAATTTCACAACAAAACCATATGGTTGTTTAATAATAGGTATTTCACGAGGCATCATTAAAGTTATCTGGAATCCTGAAAAACTTCTTTATATGCAACTTTGTACCTTATCAGTTAAACCTTAAAACTCGTTTTATTGCATTCATACCAACAAAACAGTGGATAATTTGGTTAGTGGAAATAAAAGTCTATATTGGAAAGTAGGTAAGTATGCGTTTAACTGTTGTTTGACAAAGCGGTTTGCCTAGTTTATACATTTATACTGCCTACGATTCTAGCAGTTCTGAGGGCCCTGCCAAGATGCACTATGCTAACTAACGTATCTATTCGTTTCGTTTTTAAACCAATCGCGTCGCTGGTAGATGACGTGATACGAAAAGTCACGTGATTTACCAGTGACGCGATTGGTTTAAAAACGAAACGAATAGAAACGCCAGTTAGCGTAGTGCATCTTGGCAGAGCCCACTGGGTTCGACTCCCGGTCAGAGCAATTATTTGTGTGATGAGCGCGTGTATTTGTTCCTAAGACTGACGTTTTCCATGTATTTAGGTATGTTTCTATATTTATGTATACTCTTCTTTGTCTAGCTAGTGATTTAGGATATGTCCTTGAAATTTGGTATACGAATTTAAAACTTAATTTGTTTGACAAAAGACGCAAAATCCTTTGTCCTTTTGCATGGACTTATCCGAGTTTGAAGTTACACGACTCAAGTATTCACAAGCCTAGAGTTTAGTTTGGGACTAGGTTAATTTGTCTGAGATTGTTCCCCTACATTTATTATGTTTATGTACTAGCAACGCGCCCTCGCTTCGCTTCCGTTTATGTGAGTTTTCTGTGACACCCTTGCATAAACCAGAGAATTGACTATTACATTCAAAACTTCCGTGAAAACCGCATGAAAATCTGTTAAGCAGTTTTTGAGATTATTGCGAACATACAGACAGATAGACGCGGCGGGGGATTTTGCTTTATATGTCGTGTTAAATTTGTACGAAAATATCGCGAAAGCTCATAATAATCAATTGAAAGATAAATTCAATGAGAAGAAAATGTTTATTTGGCAAGAAAACCTCGCTAGCTATTTTACACGTTTAAATCTATATTTACGAACAAAACAGATGCGTTACCGACAGACGGACAACGCAGGTCGAACTATTAGATAAAACATTGAAATTCGAAATACACACGTAAAGTCGAAAGCATAAATATCTTTATTGTCAGTGATATAGAGGCGTGTAGATATTTTTGATATCGTACTTATATATTTATGAGTTTATGACTGACTGTACGTACATACATTTTTGTTTAAAGTAAATATTTCACAAAAGTTCGAGAGCGTTGATGTCTTTTGCATTTTTTATTCTAAATAAACTGGCAACCAAATAACGTATAATTTAAGAATATGATTGTTGAATTTGGGTTGACAAAACGATAACATGACAAAAGTAATACGGTTTTACCGAGTAAAATAGAGCCCCAGATGGTTAGGTTCCCTGGATCTGAGACCCATTAGACACTTGCGTTTGTTTGCCTTTTCTATGCTAAGGGCCTGTTTCACAATCGTCAAGTAACGCGTATCTGACACATAAATTTAGCCCTTTCCTTTTCTTACACTTGAACATAGACAAGGAGAGAGCTAACTTTAACTGGCACGTAAATTTACTTGTCGATTGTGAAACAGGCCCTAAGTATAAAAGATACAAATGCCGCGAGCAAAAACTATTTAATCTCTACATATTATAAAACAAAGTCACTTCCCGCCGTCTGTCCCTCTGTATGTACGCTTATATCTTTCAAACTACGCAACGGATATTAATGCGGTTTTCATCAATAAATACTTAGAGTGAAAAGAGGAAGATTTTTTAATAGAATAAATTGTAATTTAAATACGGATGTTATAAAAACCGAAGCGAAGCGAGGGCGGAGCGCTAGTCCTAATATAAACGTGTTAATTATCCCAGGCCCAGAACCGAAGCCGGGGTAAAGCCAATATAATCCCAGTCACAAGTTTCTAAAAATATATCGTGTTTGTATTTAAAACCGACTTACTGATAGACTATCTACTCTAACATTAACACAAATAACTCTAGAAATAAAGATCTTGTCTAGGAAACATCTCTGCAATTAAATTAATTGAACTCGAGTTTTTTTTCTCAGTTATTTTAAGAGTTACGTAGTCAACACCATATAGTTTCGCTCGCCCGTCTATGGTTTAAATCACGTGATATGTTCAACACGAAATAAAATTTAACAAAGCCTTACAACCCACGGTTTTGATACTTCTATGGCATGCAAATTTAAGGATAAAGGCAAAGAAGGAATATAAGAGCCCGTTCACACGGAGACATCCGATTCTTTGCCAGGAACTGTTTTTTGTAGGATCCGATTGTGGCAATAGGATTTCAATACACGCGTTCACACAAGCGTAAGGTTCCAGAATCCGGCAATTAAACGGATCCTGCAAAATGTGTCATCCGATTTTGCGACTGCAAATCGATCCGGTAGTCCGATAAAATGACGGATCCGATTTAATGGCAGCAGTATTTCTATACTTGCATTTACACAAACTGAACGGAACTCACGGAACAAGAATCCCGCAAAAAACCAGATCCGATAAATCGGAAGCGACCGGGCGCGGGGCGTCCAAAAACAGATAGTGTGTTCACACGGACTCCGGTTTTACAGAACCGGAGGATCCTACAAAACCGGGCGGCCATGTGAACGGGGGGGACTGCCCCGAGCGTCCAGTAGCGCCCTCTACATTATATTATTATATAATTGTGTACATGAAAGCCTTCAATTTATAGGGAAGATTAGATAGCCTTCTCGGATAAAGAGCAACCCAACGACACCTTCCATTTCAGAATTCGTAAAAGAAATTCTCATGTATAAGGTGAGGCGGGGCTATTGTAACTTTTCATAGGTATTAAAACGTGTAAAATTAGTATGAAAAGTTACAATAGCCCCGCAGATGCACACTTCTCGACCGGTGTACCTACTGCCGTTTGGCCAAATTACTTTTCGTCAAATGTATCATTTCGTCAAATGTTTCATTTGATCAAACGCTATTATTTCCGAAACTGTAAATATTTCAGGATTTATTTCAGAACCATCGTGTAGAACCCTATAGGTTAGGTTAGGTTAGTTTTATAAAAAACCTGAAACATAAACAGTTTTGGAAAAAAAAGCGTTTGACAAAATGATTCATTTGACGAAAAATTGTTTGGCCAAACATAACATAAACCTTCTCAACCAATTGCATAAAATAAAACAGAAAAGATATGTTTTTGAATCACGAGTAAACAAAATAGTGGTTGTCTATAAAGACAGTCACGTAAAATTATACGCTCACATACAAACAAAACTATTGTTCATACAAAATAAATAACCATACAGCTATAAAACAATAAGAAGTTTACAGCACAAAATTGCATGAGTCACGGTGAAACTCGGGCTGCAACGATCAAGTCGCTAGATGAAAGCAAATGGCAAGTATCCAATACCCAGGTGTGATGTGACTTACCTAGATTTCAAAATATCTCGTCATTATACTTTATTTTTAAACGCCGACTTAAAAACGTCTGTGTGTCTATCTGCGTGTCTGTCTGCTTGTGGGGGATTAGGATTAGTTCCCAAACGGAAGACCCAAATAGAAAGCAAGTTGAAACGTTTAAAAAGCTACGAGTATGCTCTGAGCTCTGAAAGTAGAGATCTCAATTATGTCGGGGGAACCGTTTCGTTGAAAGCATGTGTTTCGTTGAAACATTTTGCTTAAGTTCTCCGCCGCCTTCCAGAAACGACTGGATGTACAGTCAAATTATGATAACTATAGCGACCCGCCCTCGGTTGGCTTCGGTTTATTTTTTCATACATCATTCGATCTATTGATGAAAATCCGTTGCGTAGTTTGAAAGATCTAAGCGTATAGCTACAAACAGAGAGACGGACGGCAGGAAGCGACTGTTTTCTACACTAATATTATAAAAAGGAAAGATATGTATTTTTGTATGTTTGTAACGATTAAACTCAAAAACTACAGGACCGATTTCAAAAATTCTTTCGCCATTAGAATGCTACATTATCTCTGAGTAACTTAAGCTATAGCGGCCTGCACACGTAAAGTTCGGACCGCGGGAAACGCCACGCGCCGTTCCAATCTTCGTTCCGAACCGTACGCGTAAATGCAACTGTAAGAGTAATTAGTAAAAAATGTACGGTTCGGAACGAAGATTGGAACGGCGCGTGGCGTTTCCCGCGGTCCGAACTTTACGTGTAAAGGCCGATTATGTTTTATTTTGCGCGAACGGAGTCTCGGGCGACAGCTTGTATACTATATAAAGACTACAGAGCTGGTATCACTAGTAAATATTAATCTCAAGGCAGTGCAAATAACTACCACAAGGTCCAATCCAATTTCACCGGGCTTTATATTCTGATGAAGCTAACTGGATTAATCTGAGTTCAAGGGATTTGGCCGTCGGTCGCCACTCGACGGGCCTAATCTTATTAAAACTAAGTTACGCCACTAAAGGTAAGTCAGTCTAAGTTCTCTACCAATCAATCAGTGTCTACCACAAAAACAACACATAATGTAGTAATTCCATAAAATAGGTTAAATAGGTGCTCTTCCTAACGAAACAACGTAATGGTCGCCACAACATTCGGACTGGGGCCAGTTTCTCGAAACTCACTATAAGTAAAGGGGCTTCTAAACGGGCCATATTTTCACTACAATATGTGGCTGGCAACTATTGGTGTCCCTCTCTTACTCGTATGTTAGAGAAAGACACCAATAGTTGCCGGCCACATATTGCAGTGAAAATATGGCCCGTTTAGAAGCCCCTTTATAATAGTCCATGCGGCACATTTCCCTATTATACTTATAGTCTGTACCAAATGAAATTGGCAAAGATGTAAACACAACCAAACGAACCAATTTACCATTATTACTCGATATTCACTTGTTTTTAAATATCAGGTGAGGTTTTAGCAATGATTTATACACTTGATCTTTACTTTCACATTAGCGATCTGCACACGTAAAGTTCGGACAGCGGGAAACGCCACGCGCCGTTCTAATCTTCGTTCCGAACCGTATGTGTAAATGCAACTGTAATAGTAAAATATTAAAAAATGTACGGGTCGGAACGAAGATTGGAACGGCGCGAGGCGTTTCCCGCGGTCCGAACTTTACTTGTAAAGGCCGCTATTAAGTTTAAGATTAAATAACTATAAATTATACGTTATTTTTTGTAAAAACACGCTTGATTAATATTTGAGGTTATGTGTCAAACAGTACTAATTTGTTTACATCTTTGGCAATTTAAATTGACACAAGACTATTCAGAAAATTGTAATAACGGAACTCATTATTATGAGTCAAGTGAGCCGAGACGGACGCGACGCAGCTGTCTATTAGAATGAGAAACATACCTATTAATAGGCTAAAATCGGCCGGCGGACTATTAGGTTGTGGTGCCCATTTAAGGTAGATACTTCCCTCTTTCGCATAATTCGTATTTATTCGGACAAATCCCCAGTGATGCAAGACGATGTTATTGCTACGCGCCTGAAGTACGAAATGCGTCGGGTATGATAATGCCATGAACACTTATGGCTAATTTACATTGGTCCACCAAATGCATGCCAGTAGAAGTACATTGATGAGTTGGTTTTCACGTTCGAGGCGAGAGCTATTGTAACGACACCATGTACGTCTACTGGCATGCATTTGGTGGACAAATGTAAATCCGCCTTTAGAGTAGCTATTTGTTTTCAACCATCTGGCCTTGACGATCTTCATGGTACATTAACGTAAATACGCACCCTATTGTGTAAATTGTTAAACCGTATCATTACAGAAAATCAGAATTCTCTTATAAACAAAACGACTACTCTTTTTAAAAGTCAACATATACCAAACTACAGGTAAGTAAATTCTAAATCTGGAAAGGCGGGAATTACGAAATAAAGTGGCGAGGCAAATAAAGTTAGTGCTTACTTCTAAAGTTTATAAGCAAGTAATTAACTAATTGCTAAAGATCTACTTTGCAGTTGGTAGTAATTGGTGCAGCGGGTCTGTCTGCCATCTTAGCAACAGTTAGCCAACTATTGTGTTCTAGAGGAAAGGTAAGATTCAATTCCATCTTAGAACTTGGCTTGGCCACGCATCTTGAGTTTGAAAATGTCCATGGGCCAATTAACTCACATATCACTTAGGTACCATAAGTAGCAAAGTAGTTCAATTATTGGTTTAGGAATTTCTATTACCTATTGCCGCTTGGGCGCTAGTTTTGCATCGATGCGCGTCGCTCAATGGGAACTTAATACGCACGCAAACAAACGCGGCGACGCGGCCCCGACTAAACCGGCTTGGTGCGTCCTGTTGAGTTTGCTTGTGGGGGCTCGCGGCGGGAATTATGTATTTGTTCGAAGAAGAACTACTGTTTATACTGTGTTTTTACCATGCCATAAAAAGCTACAATCACTTACCCAACAGAAGCAGAATCAGCGGATTCTGGAACTGTTCTATATACTTCTTCCATAATGAGTCTTCCTCCTTGACTTGGAACTCGTTGGGACCTACGAAGTTCATGCGGTCGTTCGCCTCCCTCCATGAGAGTCCGCGACGGACGTCCACGTGGAGACGATCGGCCACCTGGTGAAAAGTGGGAAAATATTAGAATTATGCATGCGTGAGCAATCGAAATGGGTCAGTATGAGGAATTTTAGGGACCAAAGCCTCGATTTTGGAAAACAGAATAAAATTTAAAGAACTAAACCAGAATCATAGACAAGTAATAACCGGGAATTGAACTACTTTTTTCGGCAAATAATACTTTTTTCCGAAAAAAGCACACACAATTGCTGTAAATTGATAGTGTAATTGGTAAGAAACAATTTGTATATGATCTCTGTGCCCGAAATAAACTGAAACCTGAGATTTCACAAAATAAAATAAGGAGGACGGTTCGTTTTCCATTCGACGGGTCTATACGGAACATGGAGATGGCGGTACGACTTTAGCAAATCATTGGCAAAGACATTAAATAGGGACATATGCAGGACTAGAGGACGCCCGCGACTTGGTACGCGTAGAATTAGTTTCCCGCTACTCCCCCCATTTCTTCCCGTTGGGCGTCGTTTTTCGGAAAATCCTTTCTTAGTGCTCACTTACATCATGAAAGGAACCCCTGTACCAAATTTCAAGTTTCTAGGTACAGTAGTTTCGGCTGTATATATAAGTCAATCAGGTTTGCCTTTTATATATATAGATGAAGATAAAAGGGAACTTTGCGTAGCAGCGGGACACTTATAGGCTAGGCCCAAATCCTAAACAAACTTATAAGAGGATTGTGAAGCGACGCCTCAATCGCGTAGCTGTAAAAAAAACCTACAAATTTAGCTCCGACCGATAACGTTTCCCACCCTTAAATCAAGACCGATTTTCACGATGTTTGAATTTGTTGTAGATATTATGACTTATGGTAAACTAGGTACGTACGTTTCCGGTTTTTTTGAAGAAGTTTTTTAAGAAATATAGTCTTGTAAAGGAAAACGTAAAGACCTAGTTTTTTATAACATCTACAACATATTCATAAATCGGGAAAATTGGACTAGGTTTAAGGGGAGAGAAACGTTATCGCATTTTGTATGGAAATTTTCGTATTTTTCTTGATTCGTTTGTTATCAACGCTTAAAGTCGTGGCCAGGCCATACATTTCTCCTAATCTACTATCTTTTTACCAGATAACCGCTTAAAAAATAATATATTTCGGGACCGTAAAACAAGGATACATTTTACTACTAAGCTTTCCACAATTCACGCGACGTAGAAATAAGTCTTCCTCCTTTTAGTTCACTAAGCCGGTTATAAGAAATAGTTGACCGTTATTCTATATCAAGTGGACAGTTAATCTAATTGATACTTTATTATATTGGCAAGATGAGTGCAATGACTCAGCTAGAGTAGAATGTAGGCGCCATATTGAGTCATACCGTAGGTAAAAAAGCTATTAAGTAAAAAAATATGTATGTAGGAGACAGTGTTAGGAGTCCCGTTGTGTATCCAAAGAAAGTGTATCTTCGATGAGAAGTATATGACTTTGATGGGTATTTTTTTTAAATATGAGTTTTAACCGATATACCAAAACACGTGTTTATTCATGTTCTTAAACATACTTATAACCAAAAAAAAGTAGGAAAATAGCAAGTTTATTTTTTTTAAATTCTCTATAGAAGCTACAGGGTGTAGTCACTTTTCAGTACTTTGGAGGTCAATTTCACCCAAGAGGTTGAGTTTGGGCCGCTAAAAAAAAATACGTGTCTGTTAAATAAACCAAATCGGAGCCGGACAGTTGGGTTTACGGCACCTTTCCTTGTAAGTTTAAATATTACCTACTCAAACTTTATACAAGAAAAATTTAGTTGATAAATATCAAACTCCAATATGTCCTTGAAATTTGATATACGATTTCAAGGACATATTAAACTTCATCAAAAAAACCAAATCAAAATATTTATTTGCTGAACACAGGCAGTTGTAACGTTAGTGACATAAACAAAGGATGTTTCCATGTTTGGCCAACCTGAATGTTATACAGGGTATTTTTTTCACTTCATAACAACAATTTTTAAATTTCCATAATAACATATTCATATTCTTCTTATCACTGCGTGACGCAACTGTGATTCTTGGTAAAACCATGAACCGATTTTTTATTCGATTTTTTTATTTTCACGACCGTAACACGCGGCTCTTATATTTATTTAAAGCAGTTCATTCACATTTGAATGCATTACTCGTGTCGTATGTAGAAAGTAAAAAAAATAATTAAGAATATATATTTTACTAAAACTCTCATAAACCGAAGCGCAGCGAGGGATGGTTGCTTGTATCATAATATTATTACTATCGCATACATATAATAACTACAATATATCAATATACCGAACAGTTTTGACCGTTAAGGCTATATATTGACATAACACAGTATTTCCGCGTTTGTTTTGAAAATTCTGGCATGCTCAGATTAACATCATGTATACTACATTTTTCTTAAACACGCGTTTTGATAACAACTGTACGAACGTACAAACGTAAACTGATACAATTCTATATAAAGTATACATAATAGCACTGTTTTCGCAACACTCACATGACGTCTTTTCTTTCTTTTTATTGTAATTTTTTGCATGTGTGTTATTGTTCTAAATAAATGATTTTCTTTCTTATTTTCTTTAATAAAAAGACGACTATGTCATCCATCAACTTTGTATGTTTTGTACCACATCTGTCTACGGAGTGTATTTTTTTACCATAGTTCTATGCTTAACATAAGTGATCTTTGAGCCAAGACAGGATGCAAACTCTAAAAGCGGGTTCCCACTTTTCGGGTGCCGGATCCGACAAAATGTACGAGTCCATCATCGGACCGATGATAGATGCTAACAGCCTCATATAAAATATATTACCACCAGAACATCCGACATTTCATCGGACCCGACAAGCGACAAGTGGGATCCGACAACTTACAAGTGGGAACCCGCAGTAACATCAGCGATTTTAGAGCGTCGGTGGCCTAGTGGCTTAGGCGGTTGACTCGTGATCGTAAGGTACCGAGTTCGAACCCCCGCGGTCACCACGTACCAATGAGTTTTTCTAACTTAAGTGCATTACCCGACGCTCTTACGGTGAAGGAAAAACATCGTGAGGAAACCTGCACATTCAAACAGCTGAGTGTGTAAGAGCGGGTAATTGCACAAAAGATCCTAAAGGGTCGAAGTGTATACGAAAGGGCCCATCTGTAAGATAAGATAAGATAACATCAGCGATTTACAAAAACTGACAATGTATTGAATTAAGTAATCGATAAGCAGCCGACGCGGTAGATCATCAGCAGAATCAAGGGACCCAGGGCCGATCCTTGCGGCAAACCTTGAGGGAGGCCTATGTCCATTCGTATTTAAATATGATTTAACCTTTTACTGACGTGGTATACGACTCACAGCACGGCTAGCACATGTCCGCGACTGGTTTGTCGCTCGGATCTCCCTTTCTTTCTAGTATGTAACGATAGAGACGCATAGAGCGACAAGCGAGAAAATACAACTTGTGTTACCCGTACAGACGTCATGACTATTATTTTGAACTCTATGACGCCATGGCCTAAGTGTTACTTTGAGAGTGCTCTGAGACCACGTCGTCAATGAAAGGTTAAAAAAAATTATATACGATACAAATATAAGGTTCGTCTAGCGCGTTTTTGCCCGAAGGGCTCGCGCGAGTATGTAGGTAGAAAGTAGAAATAGAAACCGCACCAAGCGGGAGCGGCCGCTATCTTTACAACGAAACCAAAACATAAGTATCGAGCTATGCGACCGGCATTATAGGCACCTAGACGTAGTATGAATTCTAATGCTTTTATAATACAAATAACTTTAAAGTGAAACTGATAACGATATTGACGTGGAATTGACGTCTGTGTTTAAATTTGATAAACACCTTTTGTAATACATGAGCATATTTGCAATTCAATAGCTACATGTTCAATCTTCTGTCATTCAATCTTTTGGATCACGTGCTACTTTAGTTCAACAGCATATACACAGGTGGGTAAATAATTAGTAACGCTTGCGTTTTTTCCGTAGAATTGTCTGCAATATGACGTTTCAACTATGACAAATAATCAAAAAGTTTTTAACCAACTTTAATCTAATAACACTTATCGTTAACTAATACTCTAAGGTTTAGAATAATTAACAGTGTATCTCTGCTGAAAACGAAGCTATCATTTTACAATTACAATTTAAAAAAGTCTTTGGTTAAACAACGTTATTAAATCCCAATACAACATAAGGTCCATTTTTAACAGAGCTTCATGCATTATACATTCGTTTAGACCTAGTTAATGATCTAAACTAATTTGTAACTAGCAATTAAATTGGTCAAAAACTTTTTGACTGGCTCTACTTTGATTCGATAAGTGATATGATATTTGTAGGCAATGAAATGGAAAAAAATGCAAGTTAAGTTAGTTTTCTAATAGTTTCCAAGCAACAGCTTATATCATTATTATTATATAATTTAGAGTCTGTCTGTCCATCTGTCATCAGTCTGTTGTCCGACGTGCGTTGTCCTTCCGTCTGTCTAACTGTCAAGACCCTTTATCTTAGGATCTGATGGACAGTTTTTTTCTTTTTAGTAGGGACGATGCCTTACCATAGGAATCCGACGTAATGGTAATCCAACTTTCGGGGAACCCAATTTAATGGGAATTCAACTTTCGGGGATCCAACTTAATGGGAATTCAACTTTGGGGAACCCAACTTAATGGGAATTCAACTTTCGGGGATCCAACTTAATGGGGATCCAACTTAATGGGAATCCAACTTTCGGGGATCCAACTTAATGGTTATCCAACTTTCGGGAACCCAACTTAATGGGAATTCAACTTTCGGGAGCCAACTCGATGGGAATTCAACTTAACGGGAATCCAACTTGATGGGAATTCAACTTTCGGGGATCCAACTTAACGGGAATCCAACTTGATAAATCAATTTCAATATGTACACATATGTAAAATTAGACATCATACTACTCTATTTCCACACTCTACCTCTTTATAGGCATATGCATGAAGCAGCACGAGCCCTTATTAATGTACAAAGAGACTAAATTGAATAGTCCCCCAAGCACCCTTACTGACTAGGTCGCGAACTTGACCTCTGACCTCTCAAGAGAAGCATTATCCATTAGTGACAGGGGTCGCCGCTAGCTGGCTTTAACGAAGGTCTGACGGGAGGGATTTTAATTGGGAAAGACAATGGAGGTAGGGAGATTGTATCGGGATAGTTTATTTTGAATGAAATGAGAGAACTTTTCAAATATGGATCAATAAACTTGGCTGATATGACGTCAAAAGACACATCAAGTCGTAGAAAAGGTTTACTATTATGTTGCAGAAATTTAACTGATATGTTTTTGTACTGCATTAAGTTACTTGACAGAAATAACTTTTGGCAGAATTACCTTTTGCATAGTTTCCTTCAGCATACAATAACTTCGCATTCCTTTCCAATTCAGAATCATACTTTGGCATACTGTCGATGATAATAATAGTAATATAATCGAATATTGATTTCGCAGATAAATATATTGCATTGTTTAGATGGCATAAAGTTATTTTCTGTTCGTTTCTGTTGGGGTCGCAGTTCTAACCTAACCTAACCTACTTTTCTGGCAACAGCTCGATTGTGTTGAGGTTGGAGATCTAACCTAACCTATATCTTATTATACTTTCATATCTTATTCATATACTTTTGGAATCTGCATACATTTAGGTATCGTTGAGGTTTTTTCTTTTATATAGCTTAAGTTGTTTAGAAACTACAGAGGGAGAAAGAAGCGATTGCGTAGCCTGTCTGGCTGTTGTAGTTAGACGAGTGCTAGTGGTGGTTGTATGGACCTACCTCCTCCCATGTGAGGATGGAGCCCTCGACGGCGCTTATCCACATGTCTCCTGCACCCACCCCCGCGTCGATCACCCCGCGCCTCCCCCCTTCTTCCGGGTTCGAATGCTGGAAAAAAAAATCGAGTTAGTCTTGTGCTCTTATTCTATAAAGGTTTGAGGGATAGGGTTTAATAGTTATTTATGCAACTGTCCTTTAATAAAACCTATTACGATACCAGTGGTGAATTTAGGACAAGAGGTGTATACGAGTTTTGTAATAACAGATGCGAGTATATCAAGAGCCAATAGTGTATAAGAATATATATTACTTTTTTAAACTTAAAATAATGATTACAAAAGTGAACCAAGGCATAGTTTCGTCTTGAACTTTCTTTGATTTTATTTTTGACTACCTAGACGAAAGTGACAAAAAAGGTGTTTTTACTTTTGTCGTTTTTTTATTATTTAATTTTATATATTATTATTTAAATATGTGTGTAAAATATATAAATGTTGTTTTATCTTATTATCTCATCTTACTTCACCCCATGCTAACATTTGAAAGAAAGAAGACGCACAGAAAAAAGTAAAAACAGAAGACAGCAATAAAAAGAGTAGCGAATGTGTCTTCGCGGCATTGAATTGGACACTCAGCATAATGCTGAGGTGTTAAACACCTGCAGCGCTGATTTCCAGCCAGCTCCATTTGTGACAGACGGATGGTACGCTAAAGAATAAATAGTGTACGTAATGCAAAAACATATACTATTTATTATATTTATTTAAATCTGTAATACAATTCTCAACGCTATAACTACAACACACATGTCCATAACACAGTCATTAAGTATTGATTCATATTCGTAATGATAATACGGCATTGATAATGAATATAATGATAAATCAATAATGCTTGTCGTGATGTCACGTGAAAGTCGACCAGACGTCGTTACATTATTTAATGGAGATAGATATACAATAACAAGGGAGTATTATAAATGTATCTCACGTTTTTCCGTAACGTTGAAATTTTAAATTGACATAGCTTATACCCTGGATTAACACATGGCTACTTTTCATCCCAAAATATTTAAAAGTTCCCGAGGGAAAAACAACAATAACTAATTCTTATGTTTAAGGAAACTGCATCCTGATGGACTATATGTGCATATATTTTAGATAGTAGTAAGGAAATACTGCGCATTACAAGTATTATCAGATTTGTAACAACAATTGTAAAGTAAGTAACACCATTGATATGTTAAACCAGGCACCTATTTAAATCTCTCCGTAGTTGCAGATATATTTTTCCTCTTAGGGCTGCCACTAGGGAATGCAAATAACCGGTTATAACCGGTTATTTGCATACAAAAACGGTTAATAACCGGTTAAATTGCATCCCCTAGCTGCCACTGACGATCAGTCGGACTGACAGGCCGAAAGCGACGCAGCTATTTGTTAGAATGAGAGACGTATTCAGCTTTCTCATTCTATCAAATAGCCGCGTCCCTCTCGGCCTGTCAGTTCGACTAATTGTCTGTGGCGGCGGCGGCCCTTACATACCTATTGTATTGTTTGCCGACGACAAATAAATAACGACAATTGTAAAGTATGTTACACCATTGATATGTTAAACTAGGCAAGCACTTATTTTAATCTCTTGGATATTTTCCTGTTACATATAAAGGCCGTCGATAGCCGGCTTGCTTGTAGAAATCCATTGACGAGTTGTTTTAACATGCTCTGGAAAGTATAGCAGCGACGCAATGTACCACTAAAAGCATACTGCAACTGAATCTTGACTAACACCCGTATTCACAAACAATACTTACGGGATCCTTCATTGAGTAAACGCACTGCGTTCAATACCACTTTGTGATTGGTCCTTTTTGACCGACCTTTTGTTTATGAGACGATTTAAACCACCCTGTGCGTTCGTGAGCACTGTGAGACCTCATAGTGACGTTTGTGAATACGGGTGTAATACGCAATAATACGCAGGTATACAAGGACAGCTGCTAAATTTGAAAAACACCGGCCAAGTACAATATTTAACACATTTTTTAATTTTATTTGAAAATTTCAACGGTCTACTTATTACGGTTCATGACTTTTATGAGAGACAACCCGCCGCGAGACGAATGAATGGACGGACAGACGGAGAAGGTAATAAGGTCTCGTTGGAATCCTAAAAACTGGCTTCAGTACCCATCGATCAGCGAATTGAGAAAGCAAGACAATACGAACTTATCCGTCCAAAATACGATGTCATACGAATATGCATTACATTTACTACTAATTTTAGACTAAGTACCTGAGTATACCGCATTTTGTCAATCTACCGGTTACCTTTTATACTAAGTAAAAACCCCTTTTGGGCAAGTAAATTACCCGGGCATAGTTATCTATCCCCACGACACCCCGGTTATTACTAATCCCATTACTTAGCGTTATCAAGTGAATTATTACAACAGGGTTATTCTACTTTGGTTAAACCTATATTACTTCAACATCGTATTCATATTGTAAAATAGAATAAAATCCCGGGGTAAGCTAAGAGTGCACCGAGTGTCCAGTGGCGCCCTCATTCATTTGTACAATAAAAAAACCGGTCAAGTGCGAGTCGGACTCGCGCACCGAGGGTTCCGTATTGAAGATAATATGCTTGGTAACCGCAAAAGAAAATACTCATTTTGTTATAACCTTTATTTTCCAGGCAATAAGGTCGATTTTGACTAACCTACATTTTAATACAGATTTTCTTAGTTTTTTTGTTATTTCTCAAAAACTGTAAATAATGAACACTTTATTTTATTTTTCCCAGAAAATATAAGTAATTATCTATACGTCAGGTTTTTTTTCAGAATTTTTGATTAATAAACTTCGGAGATAAGGGGGGGGAACGGTCATTTTTTGTACATTTTTGGCTATAAATCAAAAACTACATAACAGAAAATTTTTTTTTGAAATTTTGAAATGTGCAGATTAAGACCTTTCATATGACACCCCATTTGCAGTAATCGAACCACTTTCATTTTTGAACCCCCCATTCTAGACCCCTTTTCAATTATTAATAAAATTAATTTCATATTTTTTTTACAACAAATAGATGCGGGCAAGCAAGTTGTACAACTATGCCAAATTTCAAGTTGATAGCATTTGTAGTTGCTGAGAAAACCTGCTGTGACATACAGACAGACAGACAGACAACGAAGTCTCACCATAAGGGTTCCTTTTGTACCATTTTGGTACGGAACCCTAAAAAACCACTTCGATTTCAAGACAATACTTCAGTGCACTATTTTTTATATGAGCTGTCACAGAAATCATCATAGATTAACACAACTATAGTCAACTTAAGGCATTGCAATGTCATTCCATACTAACTTTGAGCAGGTTTTTCTTTTTTGTACAGGCACGAAAAATGTTTTTTTGTTAATTAAATTTACCACCAACCTTAAGTCCAAAGTCAATCTGACATTCTACAGCAATAAGGTGAGTTTCCTATCAATTACAAATGACTTGGCATCTCTAATGGCAATGACATCTTCAAGCAGATTTTCTTTGAAATGGGTAGCCAATTAACTTCCGTGACCGAACAAAAAAAAAACTTCAGCAAGGATATAGACGACGGTATGGAAAGACGATTGCCTACCCGTCGCCTTAACAATGAAAATCGCGTCGAAATCAAGTAATTAATACAAGAACAATACTGCCCAAACATACCCACACTCTATTTAAAACATCCAACTTCAATCTAACCAACTTTTTATGCATTTTAAGGTAAGTTTCAGACTGTCACTTGTCGCCGCCGTCCCCTTCTTACTGAAACCCATTAAGGCTTGAAAAAAGTATTGATCATTACGAGTATATGTTCATACGCCGATGGCAGTTCGATTACGAGTAATTGGATGCCGAAAACATTAGTAAATTTGAACTTTCTACGGTAACAATAAAGACTAAAGTGCTTTGTAGGTAATTTCGCAGTTTAATTCAACTATTGTTGTTTACACGATTAATTAAAGAACGACATGAGCGTTGTTGGTAAACGGTCGGAACCATGGGCCTAATAAACAGCTGGGCAGAATGTTGCTAAGTTTTTTTTTACATGGGGACGGTTGTCTTATCTAATATGTATGATTCATAAAACAATTTTCAGTGTGTCTAAAACTGCTAATCCAAATAGCAGCATCTATATATATATCTATATATATAAAAGGCAAACCTGACTGACTTATATGTCAACGCACAGCGGAAACTACTGTACCTAGAAACTTGAAATTTGGTACAGGGGTTCCTTTCATGATGTAAGTGAGCACTAAGAAAGGATTTTCCGAAACGGGAAGAAATGGGGGGAGTAGCGGGAAACTAATTCCACGCGTACGTAGTCGCGGGCGTCCTCTAGTCATTAATATTTTTTCTAGTCTCGGATGTTTTTTTTATGTTTATAAATATTTATTTATGTTTATAAGTATTTTATCCGTTGACCTAGTACCCATAGTACAACTATGGTATAAGCCACATGTTTGACTAGGTCAATTTGTGTGAGATTGTCCCCTGCCCTTGCTATATTTATTTCAATCTTACGACTTCAATCTCGAGGGCTTTACGTTAAGAACAGGAGATATAGAGGCCATTTAAAAACTCTATCATCTCATTATTTACTAAGTAATTTTCTAGCTCATCCCGTCTAGATTATAATTGATGCCTAGTCTTGCCATCCTTTTCGAACATATTAATCTTTACATAGTATAAAAAAAGTCGCTTCCCGCCGTCTGTCCCTCTGTATGTACGCTTAGATCTTTCAAACTAGGTACGCAACGGATTTTTCTCCCACATGCTCGGAAATGTCAACCTTACTGTCGTAAAATCAGCCCGCGAAGTTCTGAGTTCCAGGCCCAGGCAAAATTAATTATTTACCAGCGGCAGCGGCCGCGAAAATGTATACAAATTTCATTACGTACTTGGTGTTTTACTTTTTAAAACCATGTTTGGACTAGGATAACTAACTCCAAACAGCCAAACACTCGTGCAATCAAAATTCTTCCTTGAATATTTTTCATTTTTTTTAAATGTCATAGACTAAAAAGTTAAACATTTTCAAACAGCGTTTACAGCGTATTTAAAAGTGTATCAAATAGATTGACGTTTTTTTTAAAGAAATTGTGCTCATAAACAAAATAAATTGCCGAAATAACATAAACGCGTACTAAATGTTGTAATTTAAACCATATTTTATTGAAATTGAATTTATTACGTTTAAATGTGTGATTTTATTTAATGCTTTGTTTCAGTACTTTTAAACAAAAGTGTTTCTGTCCTTTTTTTTTCAAGGAAATTTTGACCTGTGTTTAATATTTTAACAATTTGTGTTATATTTTCTCGCATTGTTGGAGAAAAGCACTATACAAGCCTCGACCGGGAAGGGCGGTTGCTGGACTCGTATATAGCGCGGCCTCGACTGCGTCTCGGCCACGCTAACTCTACTCGTCCCGCAACGGCCTATTTCCCGGTCTGTGCAGTAATGTACTATTAACGCGGTTCATAAATAGATAGTGATTCAAGAGGAAGGTTTTTATATAAGTATAGTAAAATCTGGATTATGTGCGGGTGTCTCTGACACATTCTTATACCCTTAGTAATAAAGACGTGTCAGATATTTTTGCGCCCAATGTTGGATAATATATTATTGCTGGTGACTGTACCTAACCTACCCACTCCACAGATTGTTTAATTACCTAATTACAATTAGTTTGACTCTTTCTTTGTTAACAGTGAATACCTATCCTGTTACCTTTAGGTCATCATCAGACTTGCTCTTAAAGGTACTATCAGCTCAATGGAACCCTGACCCACATTGGAACTGTGTCACAGCGACGTAATGATTTAAGTTTAAGGAAGTGTCAAACCATACATACATACATTAAATCACGCCTGTTTCCCAGAGGGGTAGGCAGAGACCACTTCTTTCCACCTGCTACGATCTTGACAAATATCTTTCGCTTCTTTATTTCTCTAGTGCCAAACCTATAGTTTTATAAAGTCACTGTGACACCGTTCTATGTTGGATCAAGGTTCCAAAGGATTGATAGTAATTTATATAAAAATTGCCCTCTTTCAATCAATTCCCACTTATGTTACGGCCTGCGTGATAGTTAGCCTTCTCGCCATAAAAAAAAACAGTTATCAGTTTTAACACAAAATATAAAGTTCGATAAACTCGTATAAAACAGACCTGCATCCAAGGATACCTTCTACTCCCCATAATTAACACTAATTCCGCTCAATCCATGATGAAAACCAGTCAGAAACCAGGCAACGTCACTACTGCACTGTACAATTTACTTGTCATTCATGCGCACGCACATGTTGCACGGGGCGGCGCGACCAACTGCCAGTTTCTACCAATTATTAGCAATCATGGCTATGAAATGATGTAGGTACAAGCTTGCAATTTTATTGTTTTATCATTGTAATACTAGTCTCGCGCGCGGGTTTGTCTGGTTTACTTTTGATAATATTATTACAATGAATAGTCATACAAGAAACATGATAAAGACGACTCGTTAGCCAAATTGGTATTGACTTGCCTACAAAGCTAGCGGTCTTAGGTTCGATTCCCGGTATGGCCCAAATATGTGTGAGATGAACTGATGAGCACGAGTATTTGTTTCAGAGTCTTCTATGTATTTAAGTATTTATTTCTCTCAATAGGCATTTATATCGTTGTCCAGGACCCATAGTACAAACCTAGAGATCAGTTTAGGACTACGTCAATTTGTGACATTGTCCCCTGATATTTATTTGTTTTTTTTTTTTCGAGGACTAGCAACTTAGTAATCTATAGGTGTGGACATTAAATTTCTTTTTATTAATAGGTAGGAATTATGCGTCCTAACTTTTCAAAATAATTACCTACCTAGGAGTTCTTTTTTTATTAAAAAAATACAGAAATTAATTTCCTTTCCAAAATGAATGGTCTATCTATATTCTATATTTATAAAAGGCAAACCTGACTGACTTATATATCAAGACACATGTGCGTTGATATGTCAGTCAGTCAGTTTAGCCTTTTATATATATAGAAGATGTGTGAATACTTCGAATGTTTATGACAATTACAAAAAGAAGGGTGTTATAAACTTACAAGTTAAACGTATGTATCTATGCGTCTGTCAATAGCATCGTACGTAACTCTCAAACGGATAGACCGATTTAGACGCGGATTTTTATAATAGATAGCTAGTTCAATCGGGGTGGTTCTTAGCTAAGTTTCATGAAAATCGGTTGGGCCGTTTAAGAGATATCAGGTCTGAAAGTTGGGGTCGCCATTATATCGGAGATTTTCATCTTTAACTGCCGCACTCAGAGACGTCAATTAAATTTAATGCTTGTTTAGTGACGTGTTGTCTTATTCTATTGCTATAGCGAAAGTGAACGCAGCTACTTTAATCAAGCATTAAATTTAAGTGAGACGTCTCTGATTGCGGCAGTTATAGTTAGTTATTTATAACTTATAAACAATTTATGTACTTAACCCTTTACCAGGCTTACAGATCACACGTCACAGTGGAGATTCAGCCTTAGGTACTAACATACAAGGTACTATTGAGTATTTTATGTGGTACACATGGATCCCTTGCCTGGTTAAGGGTGATAATGATAACTATTTAAAATATCCCTGTTATCAGGGCGATCCCATATTTGAGAGGTGATTTCTCTATAACAACCTAATTGATTCTCATGAAACCTAGCTAACAACCACCTAGCTAGTAATCATTTAAAATCGGTCCGTCCGTTTAGGAGATAGGTACTATTCCACGTACACCCAGACAGATACACAAACACACGTTAAAATTGTAACATTTATTCTTTTTTTTATTCTAAGTATTCTTTTTTTTCACAGGGGTTTATAAATGCAACTATCCAATGGCAAAAATAACACTGGACCAGCCACACGCATTTTACCCTTGGCAACGGTTTTTATACACGGGTTAAATGACCTATCACACAGATGCCTCCGCCGTTTACAAGTTTATGTGAAGGCCATTGCCACGCAGAATACGTACCTAGCTAGATAATGGCCATTGATTGCAATGCGAACGAGACAGCATTCTTAATAACTTTTATAAGAAGTCAAATCACGCGGTTAATTAAGTAAAGTTTTGCGTAGAAAAGTAGGTAGGTACTTAGGGTGATGGCACCAGTGTTTAGGGTTGCCAACCGTACTATAATATATAGTATTGTACTATATTTTGACTCTGTGTACTATATACTGTTGAAGAAATATATAAGTAGTACGCCAAAATACTATATGTATTTCGGTCAGTCCTTAAACATATGCGGTTTGGGTTGGCGAAATAGGCTTTTTTCAGCTCAGGTAGCTGCCCCACTAGCAGGCAGAATGTTAGTAAGTAGGTAGTAAATATTGTGCATTAGATTTAATGAATAAATTTATCCACTTTTTAAAAGATTTTCATCAAAGTACTATGTTTTCTTTCTGTGTAGGTACTATATTTTTTATGCCTTGGGCTAGAAAATACTATATTTTCCCAAGAAAAAGTTGGCAACCCTACCAGTGTTGGACACTTTAAGCCGACAGCCACCAATAATGGACACTTAACTCTTAATTCAATAATCATACGGTTATTAATTGATTGTTGCAAAACAACCCTTAACCCTTATCTTCTGTAAAATAAGAATCAAGTGTCCATCATTGGTCCTTGTCCATTACTGGTTCCATTACCCTATTGACTTTATATATTTATCACCCCATTTCTAGTAGGTATCTTTACAATCTTGGCATAATCATTGTTTGATCGAAATTCGTTTATCCGAAAACGCAATAGATGTTTATTCAATTCTGTAATTTTAGAGCAAACAATCATTCGACACAACAATTGTATGCGTTTGAAAGTGATGCCAATGTAAACAATAGACTTATTTTCAACGACATATTGAACGCAATATAGTTTTAGATTGAATGTTATACTCCCTATAAGTACCAGTGCCGGATTAGCCACGTAGCAAGAGTAGGAATTGCTACAGACCCTGCGCATTGGGGAGCCCCCCGCGCATCCATGTCTCCCTAGTACATATTTAGGTAGATATTTCATGTATTTCTAACGGGCCTATTGTTGGTTTAAAATCATTAGCTCTAAACTAACATTATATAATTTCATATTATCTAAAATTAAATGCTATAATCATTCATTTTTCAAAATTTCTAACATACCTACAAAATGTATACCTAGTCATTTAATACTTGCACTTTCTATAAAAAATACTAACTTCTACATCCCTATTGGAACTGTTTCTAACAGTAAACGTATGCTAAACTAATTAAATTAGTTTGTACAGTTGTTAACATGCATACCTATTTAGATTTTTACAGTGAAAGCTGAAATAAACAATAGTATTTTTCACAATCGTGTTATAATAGAGAGCTTTTTAGTCGAGTACCGTGTTTAGGCCACGAAGCTTGCTGAGTGGCCTAAGTAAGGTACGAGATTAAAAAGCTTAATTATGACACTATTGTGAACAATACTTTTTGTACGAATTCATTAAAATTACTAATTTAAGTCTAAATACGAGTATATAAGAAAACGAAATATCGTAAGTACTATAACACCACCGGCGTCCGTAATTTTGCAGTACTGTGCTGTGATTGGCTACAATCACAAAGAGTAGTTTTTTTTATGCCCTGGATACAGGAGCATGTTTAAGTAGATGTTGACAGATGACGCGACGTTGCTACGTTCCGAAACGCCATAGATTAGCCATTTTGTATCGGATCGAGTCTCCTTAAACAAGGACACATACTATTGAAATACGAAGTTCTATTTTCAAATTTTTTTCGATCGTCTGGAGCGTATCGAAATGGTTATTTCGGTTGTTTCGGAAGTAACATAGACTATGCAACGATGAAAAGAGTGACGTTGCAGTATTCTCTGTGAAATCTTAATACACAGATTATAATCGACGAGTACAAAAAAATATATTTCGAAATCGCTGTTTAGCCTTCACTGATGTGTAATTTCTCTAAATTTAGATTAGTCTGAGTCAGTCTAGTAAAATACTTAAAAACAAAGAGTCCGCGTTTTTTGTCCGCGACTTCGTCTGCATTGAAAAGAAAAGTACTACTAGAGAATGCAATAGGTAGGAAGGTACCAGTACCAGCTCAATTAGAAAATAGGTAAAAGTCCTGGGTGGATTAAAACGGGTTAGCATGGCAGAGACAAAGGAGAAAGTGGACCATTCAGGCAAGTGGACCATTCAGGAAAATGGGCCATTCAGGCAAGTGGAAATAATAGAAATTAAACAAAAAGTGGGCCCCTATTCAAGAATGGTACGGAACCCTTCGTGTGCGAGTCCGACTCGCACTTTTCCCGTTTTTAGATTTAATAGAATTCTTTCTTTAAAATTTAAAAGAAGCATTCTATTCTATCTAAAAAAATCTATAAAATTCAAAGTAAAGAATACTCTATGTGTAAGCATGCCACAGAGAATACACATGTTTTTTTTCCTTGTCATGGTCAAACCCGTCTAGTCTTCACATCCGTAAATCCGTAAACTGATAATTTTATTTTTTATGACTAAATAAGTAAAACAAATACCTATATAACCAACTATGTTAAATTCTGTGGCTGGGGAATTAATGTGGCATGTTTAAAATGGATTATATTCTATGTACGTGACTCGTTACACCTAGTTGGAATAGATAACAATTCAAATTTTGATAAAAAAATAGACTACCTAGCTATTGTTGCTAAATTTGCCTTTATTTACAGTAAATAAGTTTGAAAAACTAACACACAGCTGCCAAAAAGAGCAAAACAAGTTTGGTCATTTTTAATATGTTTTACATTATTTACCATCATGTTGTTCAGTCACCAACAATAATTTATATTATCCAACATTGGGCGCAAAAATATTTGACACACTCTTATCTTATCTTATAAATAGACTATGATCTTATATTAAGACCTGTCAGATGTTTTTGTGTCCAATGTTGGATTATATTTTATTGCTGGGGACTGTACCTATTCGCTATCTGATTTACTAGAACAAATTTCACGTTAAAGAGTGCTAGTAGAATTAAGTGGCATTCTATTTATTATTACTCTTATAGTATATTAAAAAACAGCATTCTGTTATGCGAGCACTACTAGAAATAATTTTGCTACTAACCAATATGTCTATAGCATTACTTTTTTTTAAGGGGCTTTTAATTAATTACATTGAAACTATTATACTTTTTGCTATCTATAATTGAGTAAACTGGCTTTTAGTGCATAAAAGTGTTGACAGCAAAATGAATGATGAAAACATATTTTTAGTTTAGTCGCCGAGTTTTTTTTTTAATTTCTTGCCTCTATATATGATTAATTTACACCTCATTTGTCAAAATGGGTAAATTAGGAACAACGCTAGACTGGAACATCATCTATAACAGGGGTGGCCAACTCGTTTAGAACCAAGATTGACTGTTAATTGACGACACCCTGTGCGATCTACCAATTACATACTTCTTGAAATCTTAAATGAAACATGTTCTACGTATTTATATTTTTTGCCTTGCACGATCGATTCTATTACCTATTGTAATTTAATTTGGTTTAGAGTTCTCAATATTTCCTATTGAAAATAAATCAAACCCCATCCCGTGCTATACAAATTTTAAATAAGCTACACAAACAACGATATTCAGGGAATATGTCACATACTTAAATAAATATCTACCTACTTAAATATTAATAATAAATGTCAAGGTAGGTAGATTTCTGATTTTCAGCAAAACTAATAACCAACAGGGTAAAGACTAAAAATACTTTTAGCTAGAACCAGTCTCAGTCTCAGTAATATAATTATAGCTTAGAAAAACTTCTCAGACTTCTTTCCTTCAGTGACAATGAAGAAGAAAGTATGTAAGTAATTAAAGAATGAATCCTAATTTACACATTATCTACTTGTTGCGCTAAATTTACGAAGTAAAAGTGTTAGCGCGCGTGGAGAAAGTGATAATGAGGTACGTAAATCAAATAAGACTGCACCTGGGAACCTAGTGAGACCTAACTCACTTTCATCCTTCAAATTCTAGAAGTTTCACTTTAAAATCAATAGTTAGTGCATTGCGTCCAAGTTGAAAGATCTAGGTCGCTCAAAGCGAACGAAATTAAGACTACGTAAACAGTCATTTGTGAACGCTACGATGCGAAATTAATCCGCATGACCCGTACAATAATAAAGTTAACCGCTACGTAGTTCTACACAGCCGCTATTATGACTAATTCCATACACTACTAGTCCATTAAATCAATAACATCTTCGAAGGTACAAGTGGCACAACAAAACCCGAATCAATAATTTCAACCGTACTAACCACACTGGCGGTGTCTTGGCTGTCTAGCGAATACTTGTCAGTCTCTTTTCCTTGCTGCTCGTTGGTAAAACTTTCATATTTACGACTGGGACTGCTTTTCATTGTTGACACAACGTATTTAGCTTAGGCGTCGAAAGACATTTTTGAGCAACGAATACCACAACACCACACACCAATGAAAGAGAAAAACTGACAGGTGTAGAGTGAGCGGCTTAAAGGACCGGAGATCGAATGAATGAACGACAACCAAATTCTTCGTTCATAGTTCGTTCAGAATAGCATAACATTATTGCCAGACCTAAAATATCTTTGTGATTTTTTTTATAGGTTATTAAAGTCCTAAATCGGGAAATTAATTAAGAAATTCCAATTAAATTATAAAGTTAGGGATAATATAGGAGGCCTTAAGTCTATGAAAAGGTAATAAGTAATAATTTTTTTAATAATATTAGGTACCTACTTCTTAATTTTAATAGTCTTATCAAATATTTACATACCTATCGCATCCAATAGGTTAGTAATGGGTTGTTAAGCTTAAGGTTGTTCTGTTCTGTTTAGTTTTACATTTTGGCTGGTAGGTACCTGGGGCTCTACTTTGAAATCAATATTTCGAACTTCGGTTCGCCCCGTCACTTTCTTGCGAATTAGTGACGCGTCGAGAGCAAAAGGGATAGCAATAGACGAAGTTCGAATTACGGATTTCAAAGTAGAGCCTCTGTACCTAAAGTCATACTTACATTATTTTTGGGGATTTGATCCACTTCCCATATTGGAATTTCGATGTACTCTTCCCTATCATCATTAATTTTGTTACGTCGAAACATGTCAATTCACTAAAATACATTTTGACTAACACATCATTTATTTCACTAGTATTATTTAATTTTTAAGCATCTAACAAAAAACACGTAAACTTGTCGCTGACTCAATAAGATATAAAGTAGAACTTAAACCACGACATTATTTAACAACAATTCTGAATCACTCCTACGGCATTACTGCGTTATCACTGTTTTATCATTTTATATAGGTACTTTTGTTACAATGCCTGATAAACCACTTAAACGTGCCTTATCTACTAGCACTACAAATCAGCTGAGATGAAATTTCATTGATAAATCCAACAGTTGACCAATTACTTACGTGGCAAACGTTGCAAAACGATTTGTGAAGGAAAATAGTACTTACTGCTTATTGTGATATTTTAAATTAATGTTTTTCCTCGATCACTAATTTATTTTCAAGGTTGCCAGATGTAGTTGTAGTTATGTAATGCAGCATTAAATTATCGTAGGTTTGTATCGTTGTCGTTGGTGAGTCTAACGGAATATTCTATATTCGTTGACCAGTTTGGACTCGTTGGGACACAACTTAATCTTTGCCGTTATAGTATAATATGTGATTCTATCCATACCCATAATAATATAATGACTAATATGATAAATGCGAAAGTAACTTTGCTCGTTACACTTTCTTAGCTAAGCCGCTGAACCGATATTGAGATTTGATTTAAAGATAGCTTGAATATCAGGGAAATACAATGAATATTTTTTTTAATGGAAAATTGGTCAGTTCCAGAGGGAATAGCGATAAACTGCTTTTAAGCCGACGGTGTCATGCTCAACAGCTAGGACACTTCGTGCTTTTTTTTATCATACATTTAAAGGGAGCGTAGGGAGCGACATAAATCGTTGGTCGTCCAGGCGGAAGGAGCAGGAAGGTATAACGGCGAAGCCGTAATTTATGGTGTCGTTGTCTTTATATCTTATTTATGAGACCATTCATTTTGGGCATAGGTCTGTATCATATTTACAGTGATGAAATCACATGTCAACTAGGTGTTTGTTGACACTCAGATGTATTCAACACGATTATCGAGTCTCAGGTAGTTATAATACTAAATGTCTTGTTGGTTTTAGAATTTCAACCGAGCGCTACAATTTTAATTTGTACGAGAAACAAATTACCGATCACCTGTAGCTTCAAACCCTGACATTGGCAAAGTTGTCCATATGGACAGAAGCAATTCCGAGAAAAATTGAATTGAATTGAAGTCTCAGTTGTGACTGGATCAAGATAATTATGTTGCTTTGAGAATTGGGGCCTATTCGTTAAGGTCAAACGCCGCGCTCAAATTTATGTGTTGCCATGCTAAAAAAACAGAAAGTCACAGATAAACTAACATGATTTTATTGATTTATTACCTATTAAATAAAATTTACAAAATTTAACAGCTTTTTACTTCAGGGCGTCCTGGACGCCGAAACCCGGTCCTGTTGGTTCCTCGGTCAATGAGGTCAGTCCTCCAAGGGGCTCTGAAGCGAATCTTCCATTTCTAAAAACAAAATATTGCGTATGAAGTAGTGGAGAAAAGTTTGTTATGGAGTTTTTTAGCGGGATCATACACATTTCCATAATTATTATTATAAGGATACAGGGCCTCTTAGTCTAATGTTGACATGTTATCGTATTGTCAACGTTACGATAACATGTGAAAGGCAATATGGCTTTACACAGTAGAATAGAAATCCATTTCGTACGAGTGTATGAACCATAGGCCGGGAAGTTGCAGCTTTTATCGTATGACAAGGGCCTTATCGTTGACATGTGGGTGGTATTATCTTGTGGGATTTCACAACCCATTTGACCACAGTGTTGTTCACCGGAACACAACTACGCAAGCACAGTAGCTTCGCGGCAGGTAAAAGAGTTAACCGCTAAGCCTCTATTCTACGATAGTAAGTACCAATTTAACCAAACGATGTTAACAATTTCAAAGACGATTAGAGCATTAACAGCTGTCAAAATGTATGAACTAACAGTCCATTATCATTGATTAACATTTAACATCGTTTGGTGAAATTGGTACTAAGTACCAATATATTATAACTATATTGTTTACCGTCGTAGAATAGGGGCCCGCCACCGGGACCTATTTCTATTACTAAGTCTCTGCAGTCCATCCGTCTGTCCATCCGTATGTCACAGAGCTTTAGCTTTTGAACCGTAATAGCTAGACTCTTGAAATGTCCATAGAGTGTATGGCCGCTAACAACACATAATAATAATTTTCTGTCCAAAAAATATCTCTTTGGTCAAGCTTTTCCTGTTGACTGTATTTTTTTTGCAGTCGTTATCTGCTTATCAAGAACAAACTTATGAGTCCAACAAACATACGAACAGTGCAAGTTAAAATTAAATTAAATTAAAAATTAAAGGTGGTTAAACAAGAAAGGTGTTTTTTATATTGTACGCTGTTGCGGAACCCTTCGTGTGGGAATCCGACTAGCCGTTGGCTAGTTTTTAACAAATTGTCATAGTTACCTTGGTCCTGGAACAGGCTTTTCGTCATTTTTCAATTTTTTAATTATTTCTTTCGTGTCCTCAACGGTAAGGTCTTCCTGCAAACATAATGAAAAAATATATGTAGACGATTATACTTTATAAGTACATCCATTATACAATTCCATTACATTAGATTAGGAGCTAGGAAGTGTCAACATAACAAAGTTTTTAGGTGTCTCATCAAGATTAGGCGTTTTTAACCTTTAATATGCTACAGTCAGCAAATCACGTTGAGGAAATGATTTCGGTTGTAGTTATCGTTTCCAGAAAGCATCTTGCCAAGGCCCTAAATTATTTCTGGTACACACTTTAGAGTTGCCTTATTGCAGACCACCCTGTAGCGGCTTTAGGATGGCCAGGGGCATGTCCATACACTAACCCCTGTACCACACTGCCACGAAACCGAAACGAAGCCAGACCAAAACCGGGACAATGTATTGTTATAAAGCAAAATTTGATTGAAATATTTGCTTTTGTTTCACTGTCGTGGCCAGTGTGCAAAAGGGGTATAAACAACAGCATAACTTTATTTTATTTCTAGAGATGCCACTGAGTTGACCGTGGCTTTTAAAAGATTACTAAAAATCTTGGGTTTTATACTGATCATTTTGCACATTTAAATATTACTTGAAAATAAATAAAACAACAGACTTACATAGTAATCATCATTGACTTGTACCATTGGAGCGTTCACGCAGGCGCCAAGGCACTCTACCTGAAAGCATGAAACAATATCACCAAATTAAAGTTGTTTTATAAGTTACCTAATGCAGTAGGGACTTAGCTATGTGCCCAGCCGATTAGAAATACATTCTGAAATCAGTCATGTACAAAATTTATAACCTATTTTTGGGGTTGAGAATTTATTGTATTACGATGACAGGTGTCAGGAATTGACATCTTATTGGCCAGGCACTATAATATACATAGCTCATTTTAGCTTTGTGCGATAACATCATCAATATATACTAACAAGATCGTTTGGACAAGTGTATTTCTAGTTTTTAGTTTTTAAATGGATTGTATGGATTAAGAGTGATGCAGGCACCTAATTATAATAGTGTTTTAATTTAATAACTTTATTCGTGATGGTACCCAACATGTCAGGTTCCACGTAGAAAGAAACCCTTTTTTTAATGTAACTTTTTCTTTCTCCCCATAATTACGTGTTCTGGCACTCGATCAGGGAGGGTTACCGATTGAGCTCTCTGGTTCTATTATAAAATATAAAGAACCGCCCGCACATAAACTTATAACTAATATTTACAGCCAAATACAAAGGTAATTAATATACACACACTCTGAAAATAAAATTATCATCCCTTTACATATGATTGAATGCCAGATGAGACTACCATCAAATGACATAATCAACACACACATTATGCTATGCTAACTAAGTTTTATAAAATGAAATAATACACATACCTCAGAAAGAGAGAATTTTCCACAAGGACTGTTCCCTCCAACTTCGCAACCCGTAGCATCCTTGAGGGCTTTCAGAACATCATCAGAGCCCCGCAGCCAGCAAGGAGTGGTTGTGCACACTTGCAAGTGGTACTTGCCAATTGGGCGCCTTAAATATTAATAAAAACTATTTTGTAGCATTGGTGAAAACATTATAAGAAGACAGTGCATGTTTTACAAAAAGTTAGAACAAAAAAGGATTAGTACAACTTTATTTATGCTGAAGTTTCACCTGCAGAGTGTAGGCATATACTATGGCTTCCATCCACAACCAAGGCTGATTATGACAAGTATAAAGTCTTTTCTATCGACAACCAAATAAACTGAGATCTTGAGATGGCATTCATGTTCACATGAGCAGGATAAGATTGGCCAGGAAGGTATGAAATACAGAGTTAGGGCAATTGTGCACTACAAGGAATTTTACTGTCCAGCAGTCCCATTTTGCACAAACCAAAAAATCAGAATGCGTAAAAAGAATCTGACTGACAGACAGTAACATTCCTTGTAGTCCACAATCGCCCTTAAGGGTGGAATCGTGAGGTCTCTGTTCAGCGCGAACTACTAGTACTAAATCTTGGAACTAGTAGCCAGAACTTTTTGAATTGTATTCCAGCTAATGCTATTTTCTACTTAAACCATGATGTTTTTAGGATATCTTAGATATTCATTATGTAGGTTAGGTTAGGTTAAACTTGTGACCACCTAGGAAAATAAGCTCAAGTGGTGAGAAATGCCTAAATCTGTTGAAATAACATGTAATCAATTAATGTAATCAAAATTAATATAATTTAACTCACCTAATAAACATGGTATAGAACGTAGCAACCTCATATACCCTCATATTAGGTAATTTGAGTATTTCAGCAACCTTGTGCATGGCAGAGATCGGCAGCCAGCCTCCGGCCTGGCGCTGTGCAAGATCCAGGAGTGGAATCATGGCTGCACGCTCATGGCCTTCAGGGTATATAGCTAGGATGGCTTCCATACGCTAAAAACAAATTAATTAACCTTCATGTTTGTGATAAAAAGAGTGAAACATTCTTCTTTTGCCTATAGATTTTCTCAGAGCACAGACTTCCAATCTCCAGTCTAGAGCATGCACCGTGTCCCATGAAAAATCCCCAATCACGTGGACTCTGACCCTGCTTAACTTGTCATTAACACCTGGGTTAAATTTATTTGTGAGTCAATAGCGCAGTGTATGTCGTGAGTGCTTGAGGTATTGCGAGGCAATGTATGATAGTTGCATTTGTATCTAAAAGTCTGTTTAATTTTTAATTTTATTTTCTCCCACCTAACCTATTAGGCCTTATTGTATTTTTATCTACATTGAACAGCATCTTGGCAGTTGGTAGTTAACAGTAGGGTTGTAAAAAAATGTTTCAATTAAATAATATATCATTCATTATGTTTAAAAATTTGGCAAGAGTCAGTGCCTAAGCATATCTAGGGTTAATTTTACTAGATTAATTGTATACCTTCGGTTGTATAAAACTCTCAGCAGTTTTTAACTATATCTTGTAGGTCATATAAATTTCCATTTACCGTTTCTGTCTTTCAAGTGGATGTACCTCGTTAAAAGTTACAACTTAAGTGCACAAATATAAAAATCCTAATGTATTATTAAGTTGAATCACAGAAAAAAATCCTTAAGATAATTAATAACAAGGTTATAAGCAACCTCATTAGTAAAACTGGTCATTAAGATTAGAAAACTGTGCTTATTTAACAAACCAAGACTACTTTAATTGTATAAATATAAAATAGCACGCAATTTGAAAGATCTAACAAAAACAAATGAATACTACGGACCTTCACATTTTCAGGCGTAAAGTCGAACGGGATATTCGGATTGTCTTCGGGAGTATCGCGATGGACAAAGAGGCTGTCATGTTGCAATGTCGAGCTGGTCTGCAGAGCCCTGGAGGAGGCTCGCCACTGAAAATCACATTTTAACTTTTATCATCACGATGGTTTCGGACGATGTAAAACGTCAAATCAATATTATATAATGCAATTATCAATCACAACAAAACCTCTGGCAAGTCCTAACACAGAAACCACAACATACCAGGCCATTAACTCCTGTTCTAAGGCTGGATAACATGTTTATTTTTGCTACTTTACGTAATAATTTAAGTGCACAGTTGTGAAGCACTGTTCACGAACAACTCGACCCTGTCTGTTGTTAACTTCACTCGGAACACTTTGCTGTTTTTGACAGAACTGTTCATAAACTTTATCGAATGAATCGCCACATAATAATTTTCAACAAGATACTAAAACATTAATGTATCATGTACCCGTTTGCTACGTAAATTATTACAAATAATTAGAGGTATTATTTATTTCCTGGAAAAAAAATATTTTTTATAGTTTAAATTGACAGTATTCAATTTCGAATTTTATTGAACATTATACTGCTTTTTGAATGATGTTTAACGGACTTGCAGCTAGCTTCGGAGCAAACACCTGTGTTCCATTTTAACTTTGTCACAATTAAAATATGCGCAGTAGCAAAATGTTAAAACTGGGGTTTCCTACAAATTTTTAGATTTGCCCACTTTAGTTTTTCCGGCAGTAGCCAAAATCATCAAATGAACGAATTAAACTGTATTTTTAACGAACATAAAAATCTGATCAGTTTTTAGGGACAAAACTACAACTACAAACTGTCACAGTGTTTCGTCGACCTGCCAATAGATGTCACAGCCTACCTGATTGGTTCAATATTTTAAATTATTTTGATGGTAGAAAAAATGTTATGATGTTAGGCACTTGTTGATAATAAAGTAGAAACCAACTTTATATCTTCTTTCCTTTCATAACTGTGTAATGAGTTGTGGTTCTTTAGCAGTGGTCATTGATTGGTTATATTTTTTTTCATTATTGGAATGTAGGAAAAACTTCGACATAAATAATGAATACAAGAAATCAAAAAACGTAGGTAGTCCTACAATTTAAATGCGTCGCAGCCGCGAATGAATGGTAGATGGCTGATGGTTTTTACAACGCGACAGGGTTCTATAGTGGCTTGAAGTGTGGTCTATTATCGGCGGTTTAGGGTAACGGAAGCTCTTTAACGTCCACAAATTTTATCTATATCCGCTTCCGTACACGTTCCCTGTGTAAAACTGAATGTCAGTTACTATTTTCATCACAATGTGATGTCATATACACACTTAGACATCGGTTACACGCTCAGTATTTCATCAGTCTGGCGTCAGTTCAATCATGATCGAGGGGGACGCAGCTATTATGTTAATATAGCTGCGTCCCTTTCGAGCACGGACTGAACTGACGCCAAACTGATCGTGTAACCCTTGTCTTACCGCTGACATTCGTTCATATAAGACAAGGGTAGGGCATGATTGAACTGACGCCAGACTGATGAAATACTGAGCGTGTAACCGATGTCTAAGCTGGCAGTAACAAATTACCTAAACGTATATCGACGATATTAGTGAATATGTATAATTATTGTTTGGGCTGTCAAACAAGCAACCAAGGTCCGACCTTAACTTTTTTATGGGCTCGTGCGACCTACAGACGTTCTTGGAACCCGCTACCTAGGCTTTAAGGCCGGCATTTTGTTGTTAGAGCTTACTAAAACCAATAAAATTTATAATATAGGATAGCGACAAAGTACGCGTATAATGAATTTCCCGCTACTCCCCCTATTTCAGCGCCTTAGGGGACGAATTTCCAAAAATCCCTTCTTCGTGCAACTCTAGGATATCCAAGGTACCTATATTCCCTCCAAATTTCAAGTCCCTAGGTCCAGCGGTTTCGGCTGGGCGTTGAATGATCAGCCAGTCAGTTTCTTCTACACTATTATTATTATTATATTCTTAATCGCGTAATAAATTAAACATTTACCTCGACGTTTCGACTCATCTAGTCCCGTTTCATAGTTTTAGTATGTGTGAAAATCGTGTTAGTTTAAGGCAAAGTGTTACTATCTCGTAGCATAATGATTTTTTTAAATCTTAAATTTTAATGAAATTGTTTTTTTTGTTTGGTCAATCTAACGCTTGTTATTGCCGCCAGATGGCGCTAACATGTACCTACAACTTGTCTAATAATAATAAGTACTTGTAACTACCATCAAGAATCATTTCGTGGAGTACTTCGGTTATTTTATGGTCATATTATCATATTATTATTACAAGCATTAAAACATTGTAAAGAAAGAACCTAATATTATAAAAAATAATGTTAAAAAAATATGTGATGTTAATTTATTAATCTTCATTCTGTATTTATAATAAATATAAAATTTTAAACTGATTTTTGATATAGGTATCAACGCACAGCCTAAACCGCTGGACCTAGGTGAAATTTGAAAGGAATATTCCTTGGGTACCCTAGGGGTGCACTAAGAAGGGATTTTTGGAAACTCATCCCCTAAGGGGTTAAACTAGGAGGTAGTAGTTTGTATGGAACTATGGGCATTTTAATAGCGGTAGGTAGAAAGGTAGGTAAGATACGTATTAAACAGTAGGATATTTATTACATTGTAATGGAGTATGTAGGGTAAAACACCTAGTAACTGGACTCTAAAATACCAGTTACTGGCACCTAGTGATTGTTGAATTGTCGTCTCTATTACCTTATGTTAAAGTTCATGGGGCTAATAATCGGTAGGCGGCCAACAATAGGTCAGTTTACCCTATTAGTATGCGAAATTTCATCATTCACAAAAAAGCTAGATAGAATTACAAACCGGCCTTTTGAGTAAGTATCAAGTGTATCTTTCGATTGACTGAACTTCTGTCACTACTCTCCTCTTTCATTACTTCTATTATAAAAGAGACAGCTGTTACATATAAGTAATATAAAAGTTGTATAAACGCCTAAAACTTATCTATACGCTCGTTCCTCACGCTATAAGCGCATTTGGCAGCGTAGTTAGAGTAAGTAGCTCTAAATTATAGAGCTGGTGCACGTAATTGATTTTTATTGCTTTGTAACATGCTTGCGGGCACGGTTGTCTGCTGTCTTGGACAAACATGTCGGTGAAAGACGGACGATACACAATGATTAGATATAGTAGCTTCCTTAGAAGTTTGAGCGAAAGCGGCGACGCGGCGGTGAGCGGTGGAAACAAATGCATACAATAGCAGCCTGTACACGTAAAGTTCGGACCGCGGGAAACGCCACGCGCCGTTCCAATCTTCGTTCCAAACCGTACATTTTTACTATTTTACTATTACAGTTGCATTAGCACATACGGTTCGGAATGAAGATTGGAACGGCGCGTGGCGTTTCCCGCGGTCCGAACTTTACGCGTGCAGGCCGCTAATACGCCTGATTGTCGATCGCGGCGGCAGCGCCTCGTGCTTGCTTCATACATCCCTATGCGGTCATGCCCAAGCTATAAAGAAGACAAGCACTTGTTGACAAACATAAAATCTATTTAAAAAAAATACCTACACTTATGGGAATTCGAACAAATGAAACAGTTGGATACAAAAATTGGACCTTGTGATAGACCCACCAAAACAAACTCTGATAGTTAGGTTTCATAAGAATAAAGAAAAAAGTTATAAAAAGCTAGCCCGCTCTTCAATTTTCTTATTATTTAAAGGGAAAAAGCAGTAAAGACCTGTATAGGTAGGACTAGAAAGTTTTCGAATACGAAATAGCCTTTTGATTGTTATTTACCATATTAACATCAATTTGTATACTTCGATTGGAATCAAAATCCCAATTTCACTTGCATTGTCACAGCTAGACCCCAGTTCGGAATTCAATTGAATTCAATTTAATTTCTTATCAGTAGTGTCGGACCGTTATTTAATTTCTGAACGAATGGACGCCATGTTTGCATCCGTTTCGCGCGCTTTTGACTGTAAGGAAAATCATTATGTCTGATCTGATTTAGCATTCATACTAGTTAATAGACAGTTTAAAAATGTAAGTATGTAATTGAAGATTTCTAATCACTTGACTATATCTAGTGAGACTAGTGAGAGCAAATAATTTATTTACATTTGTGAATTATTCGCTTAATTACGTATAATTATTCATAAGTACAGTCAGTAACAGAAGTAAGTGGACAATGGTAGAGCTCAAAATTAGCTAAGGTCGCCGTCAATAGAACTTGCAAAAGATGTAAACAAAACCAAACGAACCAATTCACCATGATTACTCGATAATCACGAACTTTTAAAGATCAAGTGAGGTCTTTGCAATGATTTATACACCAGATCATTATTTTCATATTAAGTTTAAGATGAAAATAACGATTCGTTATAAGTAATTTTTAATAAAAACACGCTTGGTGAATATTTGAGGTTGTGTCAAACAGTACTAATTTGTTTACATCGTTCACAAGTTCTATTGACGGCGACTTTACACACGTTGACACTTATTATCTTGAGAATGAATTCGTGTGAAGATAATATTGAGCTATTCGACTTTACCTAATTTTGATTTTATAAGGAAGTGTCGTAGGAAGTAAAGTTCTTAATAATATAAGAAATTATTTGACCTTTTTTTTACCTGTTCTTATTCTCATTTACTTTACCAAAGACCAAAAAACAAAACCATCGTAAATATCAAATACAGACCTATTAAATAAACTTCAACCTCACTACAAAAAGCTAAAATTATCAGCCGCGTATTAATACAGCTAAAACACGCCCGTTTTAATTCGTAGCTATCTAACGTAGCCTGTAAAAAGAGGCATTGTCTGCACCATGTGCCTGTGCCTATGCTTCCGTATGCAAAAAGAAAAAAAAACCGAAATGAATAGACAGAAAGCGCGATCGGCAAAACAACGACATGGTTGCCATGACGACTGTCGCACTTCTGCATGCGGGATCGTGTTCTATAGTCTATGGATGGTATAGGCTGAGGCCATACTTTGAAAATCGAAGTTCGAAGGTACGTTAGCTCCATCCCTGTCACTCGTCATTCGAGACTTAATTGAGAGTAAGAGATGGAGCTAACGTAACTACAAACTTCGATTTTCAAAGTAGGGCCTTTGATGTTTGATAGGTCCGATTGGTTCGATATCAGACAAAGCGTATGTAAGTAGGTAAGTAGTAAAGTTCATTTTGACAGATAAAGTTTTGCGAGATACCTATGTAAGAAATGTCATAGCGATAAGGAGATGTAATACGCATAAATAGGTACTTACTTATAATTTTATTCGTCATTGAAATAACACAATTTTATTTACTTACTTGTTTTATTAGAGACCCACAGAACTGTGGCCATAGACAAGATACTTTGCGTGAACGTTATCGTTATCGAAAACGTAACGTAGGCTGCCGGCCGGACGGTCGCGTCGAGCGCACTATGTCAATTATATACATTTTGTCAGTTTTCGACAATTGTTTACGTTTGCGTAAAGCATCTTTTCTAGGGCCACTGATCATGGTGAAGAAGGCATGTCTAGCGATCGACGTGTTTTATCTCGTCGACCTGTAAAAAATAGCATCTGTGGTCTATCTTGATTGGCTAGCAAAGCGAGTCACGTAATTCGGTTTGTTTATAATAATATAATACAATTGAAAGTTAAAACTAAACTTATTTATATAAAAATAAAAATTAAGCTACTCAAATATTAAAGACGTAAATAATAATCACCACTATAACAAGTGTAACGAAAAGCAAGTTTAAAAAAAAACCCAACTGCAGTTTGGATTCGTCAAAGTAAGTAATTTTTAGTTTTATTAATAATAATAAAAACGGGACGTTTTCCCGGGATAAAATGTAGCCTATGACACTCTCGCTGCGAAGACGAATCCAATGATACCTCATTTGTCAAAATCGTCCAAGCCGTTTTTGCTGTAGCGGGGAACATAGAACTGGACATACATACATACATGACGGTGAAAAACATAACCCTCCTTTTGGGCTCCGCCGCAGTCGGGTAAAAAGAACACCCCCTCTAACAGGTCCGCTCATAATAATAATTAATTTGGTAGCTATAAACTATAGTGAAACTGAGATATGTTTTTTTATTGGCTTATAAACATAATCTGCTGAGAAAAACGCCTTTACCGTTCCGTTAACTAAAAAAAAATAAAAAATATCGAAAGCAGGCCTTTGTCAAAGATAATTAAAAAATTACTCTTAAAAAGCAAGTTTCACTGTTAAACTGCATTAACAATGAATTTACTCTTTTTCTTTTTAACTGTATTTGAGAAAATCTTTTATTATTAGCAACTAGACGTGACGATAAACATTTCATGGGTGCGACTTTAAACAATTTGGAGCGTAAATTTCTGTTTGAATCGATGTTTCGGTCGGCAAAATGTTTAGGTTAAGTTTATTGGCCTCTGGTGGAAACTAGGATTGATATAGATCTTGAATTGGCAAAGCCTACGAAGCTAGTGGTCCCGGGGTCGATTCCCGCGGTGTCAGGAAATAATTGTCGCGAATGTTTGTTTGTTGTTGATCGCGAGTATTCGTTCCTGAGTCTTGGATGTTTTTTGTGTGTAAGCATTTATTTCTCTATACAAATACGCTTATCGTTGCCTTGTACCCAAAGAGGCATATCTTAAGGGGGTGCGCTTCAATCAATATAAAAACATTATGTATAATTTCATTTAACTAACCACAAGCATAATGAACGTTTAGCATAAAAACCAAAATTGCATAATTTTATCTGGCATACGATCGAATAACATAACACTCATTTAGCATAACTGTTATTTTCTTGTTATTATGCATTTTAAGTCAATTTCTTCTAACTAGGTTAGGTTAGGTTAGGTTAGAACTGTGACCACATTAATAGTAATGAAAGCAGTTTCGAAATATTTATTTTTTAATTTATAAACATTATACTTTTTGAAATAATGCATTTCGTTTTATGCATCATGACTATTATATTGATGGTTTATTATGCAGATTGAAATTATGTAAAATGATCATTAGACCATTTGTTTTTATGCTAAACATTACACACCCATCTTAAGGGCTTGTTACACCTTCCTAAATTAGTCACTAACAAGAGGGATGCCGCAATACGTTAGAGACGTGTGGAGATATCTCCATCTCGTTCCACCGTATTGCTGCGTCCCTCTTGTTAGTGACTAATTTAGGAAGGTGTAATAAGCGCATGAGTTAGGGTTTAAGTACCATAACAAGCCTAGAGCTTAGTTTGGGTGGTGCAATTTGTTTGAGAGTCCCCCTGATATTAAAAAAAATACCTCGCTCCCAAAGTTAGCAGGTTGAATTGGCAAAGGGGTTGTTCTGATTTTTTTCAGTCATATAGACGAAGTGGTTATGACAACCCCAACTTTGTCCAATTAAAAAGCCCTCCGGATCATTGTTAAACACTTGAAAACCTTTGAAATTTTACCTGCGTTACGGCAATTTGGTTTCGATAAACTTGCTGTTCAAAAGTTTGCAAAATTTCCAAAAAACAGGAAACTTAGAGTTAGGGAGGTGTGGCTTTCTGTGGTTATGACTTTATGGTACAACCTCACGAATTTTATGGACAAATGAAATTCTATCGACACTGTAAAATAAAAACAGAGAAGCTTCGAATAAAACGCTGCGGTTCTCCTAAACCAATGTCACACCGGTGCAGGTCGCCGAAGCAGGAGAGATCTTCTTCATTTCACCGTATGGAGGTAACAGTGTATCCCAAAATCTCAACGATCTTCGCTTCCAGGGCCCCCAGGGCTCCCAGGGCTATTATGGTCGCCTTTATCGCGTTGGATAAAGCAACCGTCACTCTCGCACTTACTAACTGGTCAGAAAGTGACAGACGTCTTATCCACATCGATAAACACGACAAGGCCCGTAGTTGTTCACATGGGCAGCGGCTAAGTCCAACATGAACCTCGCCAGGTTGCCTCAAACTAGGAATGCGGCAAATATCACTCTCTGCGACCATACCGCTAGGTGAAAAGAAGTGTTTTTGCCAATAATGATTTCTTTTCTGCTTCAGACCACATTATTTATGTCTCTTCCTAATGGTGAAGAGTTAATGGTTCATCAATTAGTTGGAAATTTTGCCTTTAAAAAAAAATACCAAGACCAAATTAGTCTCATGTTGTTGCAAATTTGGTGTCCTTAAAAACTTTTGCCGTAACACAGGTCCATGGTGCTAAATATTGACAAAAACTGAAAAAAAATAGTACATTGTTGCAGAGGATAGAAAGTACGCGATTTTTGGACGAGTCATATAGAGGGCCGAAACGTAGTTGAGGCCCTCTAGAGTACGAGTCCATAAATTGCACTTTCTACCGAGGCAGACATAGTGCTTTTCACAACTACTGAGAGGAAATAAAATAAAAATTCATATTCAAAACTCAATAGTGTTAGTCAATTGTCGTCGGTTTTTCAAAGGTAGTATAGAAGCTGTATCACCGCCAATTCTACCATAGATAACTTTTTTTTAATCTGGACCCCTGTTGTCGTGGCACTCGAGATTAATAAACTAACATTCGAACTGAAGATGTCAACTGTTGTGAAAGTTTTGCAGACTATTTTTTAAGAAAAATATGTAATTTTTTGGTTAATAAATAAACAATAATAAATAATAATAATAATAACTCCATATAAAATTGTATTTGTTTCGCCATATCTCCCATGTAATTTCATCTCTAGTGGTTCGAGATTAGGGGCCAAGTATGAATTACATTTAAAAAAAAGCAGTATCATTGTTTTTAGTCTATGTATCTTTTAGCAAAAATACACCTTATATTTTACGACATAAAATGGTGTGTTCTGATTGGTCGATTTAAATTTTTCATTTTAAGGAGCTGACACAAAAATTGATTGATTGATTTTCATTGGTTCTTAAAGTTGGACAACTATGTTCTCGACCAATCAGCAAACACGCCGAGAAAAACTTTCTTGGTGTTTCCTTATAAGTGACGTTTTGTGACCCCAAACAAGACCACCTATGGCCATATTTCCGAGCAGTGTTGTGAAAAAGAAATATTCAAGGTTTTTCAAGTATTTAACAACGATCCGCTTTTTTATAATGTATATTTTTTGTATTAGTATTGTTATTTTACTTTTATACTTGAATGTTTATTATAAAAAACCTAATGTACAGAAAATTAAATAAATATCTACATAATAATTTAATAAAATACTGGTACGGTGGAAGTTCGGAGGTCTGTCACGACCGATATAAAATGGTCTGAAATGCGGACAAGCGTCAGCCTAGTATTCACCAAGTTAAGGAAGACCTATTCTCAGTTTCTCACTATCGGTTGTGATTTGAAAGCCTTCCCTATCTCTAATCTCTTGAAAGTTGACTATAAATCAAACTATTTACCTATGTTATCTACTACTGCCTACGACTGCCTATCATTACCTAAAGGAGAAGGTAAACGACCGACAAGCTACCGATAGTACTTCAATACTAACAATAAAAAAAACTAAGGCCACGTACAAACACATTGTAATTAAAAATAGGTCTTAAAACTCGCCTACCCGCAAAAAATGTATTTACAGACAAACTATAATAATTGGCCACGTATCTCGCGATCTTTTTGCCAGGAATCGAACCACAATACCATCGACTAACGGTCAGATCGGATCGTCATTACATGCCAGTTTTTGTTGCCATTCTTGTCGGTAAAAAATCAGTGCAAGTGCTGTTGGGGAAGATTGGTTCACGTTAGAATTAAATGGTTTTATCGCTGATGGCTGATGGGGTTGAGGAGTTCACAAGTGTCATTGTGGGTAGACATCCGACAATACTGTACCGATGTCGTGGTTAAGACTGCGGAAAACCGATGCATGCATTTTTTTCTGGTGGCTGTGGCATGGCAGCCAGGACCCTGTGTAGGGTCCGTACGTTTCGCTACCGCCATCTTATCCTTTAACCCACGCGCAGCAGCAGTGTTCGCAATATTGTGTACCGGTATGGGGATCTGGGGATAAGATAAACGGTGAAATTACTAGCCTAGAGGCATTTCATCTTAGCCATCAGGTTTACAACGCATTTAGGGTCTTAAGATTTAATTTTTAATGTCCCACTTACCATCATGGCCCGTTTCACGAAGCTACTAGTTACAAATTACAAGTGGAACCCTCTTTCTAGTAGTACGAGTTAGAAAGAGACTTGCGCTTGTAATTTGTAACTTGTAGCTTCGTGAAACGGGCCACAGGTGGCGTTTGTACATGTTTGCTCTATGCCACAAAAAAAATACAAGCGGCGTAGAACCGGCCCAGCTGAGGACGGCTTCTGGCTTTCGTCTTCTTTGACAATAATAATGACTCTAGGTAAAAAAAAACATACATTCAGCCGAACATAGAACCTCCTCCTTTTTCTGGAGTCAGTTAAAAATAGATCTATAAAGACTACGAGTTTAATATTAATATTAAAATATTAATATATAATTCGTTTTATAGAGTTTAATCTCTAGATGATGGGTTCTACAAGTCTACACGTATAAGAGCTAATGTATAAAATAAACACTGTACTGATCCCCCCCCAAAAAACCATTTTTAAAATAATTCTATTTATCTTCAAGTTGGCCTCATGATCGTCTAATGTCTAAGAACCCTACATTGTGAACCGAATAGTAATCCAAAGAACTTTAATGAGCAAGAGTTTATCATTACTAGTCTATTTTGAAGTACCTAATTACTCCTTTCTACTGTTTACTATTGAAGAATACCATTAAATTTGCAGGCTAATATATTTATATTGTTAAGTCAAAACTAAAAGTATTAACTATTCAATAAAGAATTATATTAATAAAATTCCTAATTGAAACATGGTTCAAATTATTGTAATAGTCTATTGGAAAGGATTAATTAACCTAACATTCTATTATTAACCAAGGAACAGAGTTATGGCAAGCATGAATATAGAAATCCTAACATAAAATATAATCATTCTACTGTTGAAACATAATATCTATTAAGCGTCTTAGAATATTACTTGAAGCTTCAGATATTAACTATATAACTAAGAACAAACTCTTGATTTAATTCAAATATTTTACTAGATATACCTATATAAAATGGCAATAATATATTAGCGGTTAAAGGAATGGCTCCATCTCTCGCCATTCCGCTGCTCTTCAACCATAACCTCAGAGCCCGCCCACTAATATATCTTTTATTATTTAGTATAACACATTATTTTATTAATGTTAAATTTAGTAGACTAATTCTAATCTTAGGTAAACTTGATTCTACTAGTCTCTCCAAAAGGATCCTTTGAGAAGAGAGACCGAGACAAACTCAAAGGATTAAACTATTTAATTCAATTATTCATTTTACTTTTGAACACAAAATAATATATTAGAACAATATAATATCAATGCTTAATTTTAGGCTTTATTCTTATTTCCTAGCCTGTTACTTCTTACTTATAGAATTAACTCAATATGACTATGACAAACTTTGTGTGTCTTTCTCTATAATTTGTAGTCATAACTACCAAACTATTTAGTAGTATACCTACTGTAATTATCATGTAAATGTAACCCTACTAAGCGGGTTCTACAACCTTTATACTCTGGATTGTAGTATGAATTATTGAATCACTCAGATTACTATAATTCAATTTCAGTACTGTATCCCTAGTACATAAACTGTTTAGTTTAAAATTTAATAAAATAATGAATTAGTGTTTCCTCACCATTCATAACTTAGTCTGAGACACTATTGTGTAAATTTTACATATACCATTTACTTCACTGAAGTTGCCAACACTAAATTATATCTAAAATTAATTAGCCCTAGTAAGTAGCCCTATAATTGATTTAATGCGCTTTCAGATATCCTGTTTCAACACTTAATTTAACTAAATTAGTAGTCCTTTGGTTTTATCACTAAATAACTTCTTTAATAACCTTAATATTCTCACAAAGGTGGTGTGTTCTTGAACCACATAGTGTATACTCAACACTAGGGTTCCTTCAGACAACAACTAAGCATATGTGTAAGTACAGTGACCACTGATTGTCCTTGGACAGAGACAGTAAGCCGTAGCTAGGTATGTACCGCACATCTATAGCTGTTAAAGGTGTATTGAAAGGACAGACCAACTCGTAAGTATCACTTTGAATTTTACCTATACAAAAGGACTACGTTAACCTAGTTTTATTTACTCTATCTGATGTTTAAAGATAATGTATAGCTTATAATGATAACGATTTAATTCTTACAACTAGAACCTCTTCGGAATAATATCTAAATATGATAAGCCTAGCTTATCTTTTAGCAGGTATGTAACCGTACTTATTTATCCTTACTATCCTAGAAAGTTAATAATAATATCATAGACTCTCGTTTTGCTTAGATGACTTCTATGACAATAACCTGGTGTAAATACACATAACTAACTAATTACTTTTATTCGTTTGAGACAGTTTTAACGTGAACTCTTTAATTTACCCTTACTATCCTAGAAGGTTAATAATAATACCGTAGACTAATAAGTTTCGTTACGTGCTTAGATGACCTCTATGACAACAACCTTGTGTAAATACACATAGCTAACTAATTACTTTTATTCGTTTGGGACAGTTTTAACGTGAACTCTTTTATACACACTAACTGATAAAACATGTTTGCGGGCGTCTCCCTAGTTAGCCGTCTAGGTTTATCACTAAGGTTAGACGCGAATGCTTCTTAAACTTAGACCTCTACCTATCTGCTAATTATAACCACTACAATACCTTTCATGTTAAACGAACTCCCTAATCATACCAACACGGGTTTATCGGACAACATACATACTCCGCAGCCTATAGAGCTTTATTTATTTTCTAATTAGACGGACAGTCTTAGAATTTGACGTTTCTGACAGGAATAGATAGACCTAACCACAGACTATCAAGATTACATTCAAAAAGTAAGTTTCGATACCCTAGATTGAATATTTGCCTAATATGAATTTAATTTAAAAGGAGGACTTTTGTAACATGAATTAATTATTACTAGTTCCTAATTTTCCTATTGGCTTTAGAAGGCTAATTTAAATCTTCTTCGTTCAATAATTATATTTCTTACGTCGACAGAGCTTGTTTTACTATGCCAGTAGTAGAACAAACTTTGTCTACATATACCTAGCTAGTCACATTACGTGTTTATAAGCTTCCCTCGGTGTAAAGGAAAAGCTACTGACTACCTATAACCCCAAACCACCTATTAATCTATTGTTTTAGAGCAATTAAAAGTCCAAAATGACTTTTACAGTTACGTTAAACGTGTGAGTAGTGTAAAGGAATTCCGGTGTAAGAAAACCTTTGCTAGACCAACTAAGACCTAACATAACCTCGATTTCGGAAGTAAAACTCCCTGTGTGTAGTCCTAAGACCCTTCAACCGGCTATTTCTAGCCTTTAGTTGGCTTCCAGGTGGGGAAAATACCTACGGTGGTCTATATATACATATATAAATAAGGGGATCAATGCCAAAGGTACTTTAGATGGCCACACAACAATCGCAAACTGATTTCGGATCCACTTCTACGGGCCCTGAAGAGGAGACATAAAAAGTACCATTCAGCAGAGCCTGATATACCGAATAAAGGTATCAGGAAACCTTGTACGCGTACCTTCCAAACTCACTCAGTTAATGAGTTAAAACCGTCCATTTCCTGATTGTGGAAATCTTCAGGTCTCAACTCACAACCAAAATGTGAGTGTAGGTATTCATTTTCGTAAACTACAACTGCCTGGAGCTCTGCGTAACCGACTACCATTTGTGGCGTCGTTACAGAGTTCTGGAAAACAAAAGAAGGTTAATAAACATGTTAAAACAATCCCGGAACACACAAACACCAGTTATTAAAACATTCTCACAATCCTAGCAAAAGAAAGTCAACTACAACATTCCTGTGTAGCGATAATCGTTAACTTGTAGCGTTACTCGAACGCAACGTGAAGCGACACCCAAAATAATATCACCTATAATATACGAGCACAACACAAATAAATAAAAACCAACAAGGCAAAAATGGACGATACGTGACACCTCTCAGCAAAATATCAACTCACCCCTTCGACGACCGGAATAAAAAAGCCCCGCTCAGACCCTCGCCAGACTTTATATAGAAAACCCTGAGCATGCGTAGAAACCCCTAATTTTCGGCCCCGCTGTATGAAACATGCGTATAAGATCGCTTGGATGCGTAAACTTTTCCCGCAAAAGAAATTTCAATTATTCAACTTTAGTGTCTATTTCATCATTTCAAGTAACAAATAAAGCTCACTTTCGTTTGAACTCATCTCTCCTCATATTAGCGTCTCTCTAGCGTCCCTGCGTATAGAGAAGCTGGGATGCGCAGAAGTTTTCCCGCAATAATGCATTTACTGTTCTAATGACAATGATTATTCTAACATAACATGTAACAAACAAAGTTCATTATCCTTTGAATTTGACCCCTACTCATTTTAGCAACATAGCGGTCATAATTCTTCTTTTTTTTTTTCAACTTCCAGCCTATTCGATCCTTATTTATTAGGTTTTACAACTATAATGTTACCTCATTACAAAATAATTTGTGCAATTCTTTCCTCTTTAATTTATCTTACTAACATAATGAAATAAACCTATTTATTTCCTAAATTCTAATTAGAATGATGTTTTTTTTTTTATTTAATTTCAACCATTTCCTTCGCTTGCTCCACAGCGCCATCTAGGTAATTCAAAGTGAACCCATTTCTCTGCTAGTCGCCCAGAATTAACCTGTCAATTTTAAATGTCTAATCGTTTAGTTCATTATACTTTGAACTTGTCTCCTACTCTCCTTAGCATTATAACCGTCATTTCTTTTTTAATTCATCTTCCAGCCAATTCTTCATTACAAAATAATTTGTGCAAACTTTCCCTCTTTAATTTATTTTACTAACATAACGAAACAAATTTATTTATTTCTAAATTCTAATTAGAATGATCTGTTTTTATTTAATTTCAACCATTTCCTTTGCTTGCACCACAGCGCCATCTAGGTAATTCAAAGTGAACCCATTTCTCCGCTAGTCGCTCAGAATTAACCTGTCAATTTTAAATGTCTAATCGTCTAGTTCATTATACTTTGAACTTGTCTCCTACTCTCCTTAGCATTATAGCCGACATTTCTTTTTTATTCAACTTCCAGCCAATTCGATCTTTCTTTATTAGGTTACACAACTATAATGTTACTTCACTACAAAATAATTTGTGTAAACCTTCCCTCTTTAATTTATTTTACTAACATAACGAAATAAATCTATTTATTTCCTAAATTCTAATTAGAATGATCTGTTTTAATTCATATTATTAATTTCTTTTATTTCACACCTCAGCGCCATCTAGGTAACTAAAGGTGAACCTATATTTCCGCTAGTCGCTCAGAATTGATCTGTCAAATTTTAATGTCTAATCGTTTAAATAGTTGTCAATGTTTTCCAGAGAGAGCGCTGTTTTCAGTTTGTTTAGAAAATCTAATGACTAATTTCTAGCTGTCTGATGGCGAAGATTAACCTGAGTCTTAAAATGGATTTTAAAAAAGGACACTACACTCGTGTTCCAGTACAGCTCACCCCCACAATGACTAAGAAAGACAACATCTTTGATGTTATCTGTAAGAGACATTGGAAAACAAAAGGATGACCTCCTTTAACTGGAACCCTATATCAAAATTTTCAATTCTCAATTCTTTGATATATTCACCAATTAGAAATAGGTATGTATTTATCATAACTAATTTTACACAATGAATCACGTCCTTTCTATTTTATATAATCTGTCCTGATGTGTGTTAATAATTTGCAAAACTCAAACTACACCAATGTAGTTAGAGATATAATCACATTGATCCCTCAGATGTTCTTATACCCCCATCACTGCACCGATTATAGGAGTAAAAGAAAATACCTTCAGACTCCACTTTTTCAATTAGAACTTAGTCACATTGCCCGACTATTGTTCATATCCAACATTGCTCTGGTAAAAGAAACAGTTGAGTCCTCTCATATAAATCGATAATACCTTCCCTATGTGTTTACCTTAAAGCACATGATTCAGAATGCCAATTATAGTCAAAGTTCTTTAATCTTAGCATTTACCTTTTTTTTTTTTTTATTCTCAAATACCTATTTCCTTACCCTAACCTTATATGGGAAACCAAATCCGTTGATATCTGTTCCGACCACTATGCTTTAATGTGTTGTGTATTTAACCAATCACAAGACAAACATACGACACCTTAGGTAGAAGCTTGGATCTATGATTCCTAGTATTAATTGATGATGATATGTTCCTCTAATTTTATTAGTTCGCAAAAGTAGCACTTATTTGTGAGATAAGTGTATTCTAGTAATAATTTTCCTGGGAATCAATCGAAATCTGTACGCTCTCATTGCCCGAACTCAAATTTCTTTTCCACAATGCCCGGAATAAGAGATTCCTCCGAGAAAATCTACTTGCAGACTAATATAATGTTAAGCAAGTACTAATATCTTCAAAAGTCAAAACCAAAAACCATTCCTCACCCCCACAAAATTAGTCATCTGTCATCTCCTTCTTGGTGCATGTGTTACTTTCAACAACTAAATAGTTCAACTTTAGCTATATTAGCACACTCAATATTGTGACTATTAAGCATGTCAATACACCCAGATACATTTTTTTTTTTTTTAATTATCATTATTTAACATTTAACTTTGAACCTTTCATCACTGAAAGTAGGTGTGTATTTTTTTTGTTATAACCTTCTTACACTTGTATAGTATTAACTATCAAGAACTACCCCTTCCAATGGGTCGAATCGTAAATACGATTTTAACCTAACACATAAATTCTTGACAATTAGTTGTGTATAATTCCCCTCCCAGAGGTTCAGATACCGACAGATCCAGCCTGGTTACAATTCAAAAACGTCTACTCCAAAATGGTCCAATTATAATTAAACCTCAAACCATACTTCATCCTCTGAATTCATCTCAAACCATGATACCACACTCTCATTTCACTATTTAATATAATAACCAAATAACCAAATTTGAGTAGTCGTCCCTATAAATTCTTAACCAGATTTCTTTGCAAGAAATCTCCCTTCCCTTAACCTTATTATTCATTAATTAATTTCACCTTATTATGATACAAGTCATTTTCGCAATTAAATTTTATTTAACTATAACCTCTCCCTATTCCTCAAGTCAATCTCGCCAGCAAACAACCTAATTATTTTATTATTATTATTATTATTATTATTATTATTCTAGTATGCTTAATCGCCTTATTCTAAAACTTCATTTTATTTATTTTTATCCGTTATTTAGATTTTCTATTTTTATTTTAAATTTTATTTGTCCTACTTACTTATATTAAATAAGAAAATCCACCTTCAAAAACTATAGATCTACTAATACCACACTATGTCTAATTTGAATTTAATACTCAAATAGTTTCATATATTATGTCCAGTACATAATTCCAGTGTTTCCCTAAATATTTTAAAAGTATAAAAACACTATACTTAGCGTATATTTTTCACCATATCTAACAAGTGACATTACTATTATAGTTATTCATATATACATCTAGTCTGATTGTATATCTCTCAGCGGATCTAGCATGAGATTCTCAAAGTATATACATAACGTCCGATGTATATTTCTCTGCGGATCCAGCAAGAGAAAACTTTGATAAAAGTTCTTAACTATGTATGAACTATATATATATTTACATATACATTGACTGGTATATATTTCTCAACAAGAGAAAATTCAGTCATTTACACTACGCGTAAATCAGATGTAGTTACACCGCGAATTTAGCATGGAAAACTTTGATAATAACTCGATAGTTTTGATCCTTTAACCTAATGTGTACTAAATACCATTTAATTTAACTTATTCGAATACAAAACCATAAACTTACATTTTATTATTATACCTAACCACTGACAGTCAAACCTTCAAAGCTAATAACTTTTGACACTAACTTATTATAAAAACATACGCCATGATTACCAAGTTATATTCCCGGCTCGCGTAATTATTTTTGCACTATATAAAAGTTTCTTTCACTAAACTTTGAATAAAATATTCATAACTAAATACCTACATTATGACAGATAAACACAACAAACTCTGACAGCTCCCTATTTTATTTTGACATTGACACCTATTACGATGACATGTCACATTGACGGTCCAACTCGCAGGCAACAACTTTAAAAAGGGATTTTATCGTAATCTGTATAAAGGTACGGCCACACATGTTTTATTATTCGTTGACCATCCTTGCCTTAAATATCTCCGCATCCATCATAACCAATAAAAATAAAGTTACCGTACGTAGTGATACATAGCAACTATAGCTAAATAAATGTGAGATTATTATTATTATGTTTTCACTCAACATTTTTAGACCTGTTTTTTTTTCGACTTGAACGTGTTTAGGTTTCTGAACGGACAGAGACGCGCCTTACATTATCTGTGGATGCTACTGCAAAATATGACAGCTAAACAGCTTTGTTTGAGCTTATTGTTCGTTACCTACCAACTCTATGACCAATATTGTTTGTTTATCAAAATAAAACAGAAGTCCCGTGTTTTACGTACTTAACCAAAATCGAACATTCCTGACATTGGCACCAGGCTCTGAGATTGCCATTAAAGAGAAGAACAAGAAGTTTTATATAGCTAAATTTATCACCCGGTGTGATTAGCAAACCAAATTGGCTAATGTGTTCCTGCCTGTTAATAACTTGGACCATATTACAACCTAGTGGAGAAAACTGCTCATATTACGTAAGTATACAATCCTTTTCTATGTATAGTGAGTTATACCTATAACTTATTTATATTAACCTTAGTTCATGTCGATGCGCATAACTCCTTTATTTAGCATAATTCTAAACTTAAATTTAGTATTATTACTACCTTTATGTACCTTTATGTACCTTAGTCTTTCTAGTAATGAATATAGTTGTTAGATATGAAGTTTACTTAATGTTGTTTTCAGTAACTAACGGAATATTCTGCTTTTATTTCAGCAATATTGAGAGATGACACCCTCTGCAGTTATGTTAGAGTTCATTACCCTACTAACATAATGTTTAATCGCCTGCAAGTTTTAACCAATCTAGCAGTAACTATTCTACGTGTGAAACCATTGCAAGCTACCCGGTCCGGCTTCCTGCTAAGTGAACGATTGTGATTTGTGTTGCGCTAAACCTTATTTTCCTTTCTACTAACCCTGTTTTATGTACTGTTCATGGATTACATAATAATGTCTTATGATTTACCTACTTTACCTTAAACCAAGCATGATTTGTTTCTTTTATGTATCAGCTGGGATAAGTTGATGCAATTTTGTTTACCTCTGTTTTTATAAATAAAATCTAGTTTTACTTTAAATTTCTTCCTGACATAAAGGTTATGAATGATTCATGATAATGTAAGCTTTACATTATTTTTAATTACTAAAAATACATCAAAACAATGTTTATGCCTAACTTCTTATACAATATGACTAAATATTGCCTGATGTTTATGTTATGATCTTAGTTCCTTACTAACAAACAATTATCACCCCCCCATATATATGCAAATCTCTTAATCAGTTTTAAATTTGTCAAACATATCTATAAGATGGGTATAGTCCATTTTATTAATCTTACCCAAAAACCAGCTTGGTCTTGTAAATTCAAATAATATACCAGCTTTTACTTATTACAAGTTAAATTCTAAATATTTTCTAATTTATCTCATCTAACCAATTCAAAGCCTATGTTGTTGCTTAAATTTAATTCTTTGATGAAGCCTGTGGCGGATTACATTTTGTCAGTATCTTATAAGATTATTTGGATTGAATAAATAATTAATGACCAATTCTAATATCTACCTACCTACCTATATTATAAACGATATCGGGTCTAGCTATGCGATTTGTTTTTTTTTAAATTAATTTAATGAGTATAATCGATACTCACTATCCGTAAAGTTCTATAATTATGGAATGAATGTTATAGAATCCTAATTAGTAATAGTTAACTTAGAATCGGTAGTTATAACCAACTTGGGTATTTAACATGTTACATGTCATACAATTATTTAATAGTATTTGTATGTCTAAATAATTTAATGATTTTAAATTATTTCAAGTGACTATCGAATTTCCAATCATCGAATAAATCTCCCGTAAAACGTAACGCAATATTTATTTATTACATTATCTATGAGCCACACGCGACTTTTTCTTTTAAATTACTCCTAAATCCGTCATATGGCAAGTAATTAGCCTTTTACTTAAAAACGTATTATATAAAATTTAGGGGCTTTGATTCTAAAAATTAATATACTCGTATGGAACTAGGTATTTACAACTTTTTATGAGACGAAGCGTGTATAATAATCATTTTGTCTTCGCTTCGTTTCACTTTATAAAAACGCCCCTGACTACTGTCAATGCGATGACCACAGATTGGTCAAATAGATGATAAAGATAACGATTTCAACCAATCCTAGCGTTCAGTGAAGTTAGACGATAGGACAACGTAACACGGTTTTATTAAACGTTTTTAAACGACCACCGAGTTCGTAAATTGTAACATTACTATCTATGTATAACATTACTTTTCAACTCACTACAGGATCTCATTAGTGAAAAGATCAAACATACATTAACTCGTTGAAATTTTAATACAGACTTGTAAAATTATAATTAACATGAAGTCATGAAGTTACCGAGTCACGTCCAACACTCCACATCTCTAATAAAACCCGGTTAAGTTCTAGTGACCCTAAGAACAATCAGTGATTATAAGTGAAAAGTGCGTTACAAAATGTGATTTAATGAAAACACGGTGCCTCAGTGAACTCAGTCAAGTGCCATTACGCTGTCGCGGGCAATCGTCATGGACGTATTTTAGTGAAATTGCGGACATGCATTTCAGAACAAAATGGATCGGATAGCCTGCATAAAATTCACCTATAGATTTAGCTAAATACTTCGATTAGACTTAACCTAACCTATTGTAATACAGAAAATTAAAATTAATGATATTCAATTTGTGTTGTTAAGTTATTTACCTAATGAAACGACCTCAACTAAGTTAGGTATAAATAATAAACTCAAGCTCACTCCTTTTACACGTACAACAAATTGTGACGAAAAACATAGCATAAATATTTATACTATATCTAAGGTCACATAATAAATAATAATTTAGGTTTCACATCCTGGTCTAGGCATCGCAAACTGTACTGACCCCCCCAAAAATTCAGTTTTTAAAATTATATGTTTATATTGGCCTCATGATCGTCTAATGTCTAAGAACCCTACATTGTGAACCGAATAGTAATCCAAAGAACTTTAATGAGCAAGAGTTTATCATTACTAGTCTATTTTGAAGTACCTAATTACTCCTTTCTACTGTTTACTATTGAAGAATACCATTAAATTTGCAGGCTAATATATTTATATTGTTAAGTCAAAACTAAAAGTATTAACTATTCAATAAAGAATTATATTAATAAAATTCCTAATTGAAACATGGTTCAAATTATTGTAATAGTCTATTGGAAAGGATTAATTAACCTAACATTCTATTATTAACCAAGGAACAGAGTTATGGCAAGCATGAATATAGAAATCCTAACATAAAATATAATCATTCTACTGTTGAAACATAATATCTATTAAGCGTCTTAGAATATTACTTGAAGCTTCAGATATTAACTATATAACTAAGAACAAACTCTTGATTTAATTCAAATATTTTACTAGATATACCTATATAAAATGGCAATAATATATTAGCGGTTAAAGGAATGGCTCCATCTCTCGCCATTCCGCTGCTCTTCAACCATAACCTCAGAGCCCGCCCACTAATATATCTTTTATTATTTAGTATAACACATTATTTTATTAATGTTAAATTTAGTAGACTAATTCTAATCTTAGGTAAACTTGATTCTACTAGTCTCTCCAAAAGGATCCTTTGAGAAGAGAGACCGAGACAAACTCAAAGGATTAAACTATTTAATTCAATTATTCATTTTACTTTTGAACACAAAATAATATATTAGAACAATATAATATCAATGCTTAATTTTAGGCTTTATTCTTATTTCCTAGCCTGTTACTTCTTACTTATAGAATTAACTCAATATGACTATGACAAACTTTGTGTGTCTTTCTCTATAATTTGTAGTCATAACTACCAAACTATTTAGTAGTATACCTACTGTAATTATCATGTAAATGTAACCCTACTAAGCGGGTTCTACAACCTTTATACTCTGGATTGTAGTATGAATTATTGAATCACTCAGATTACTATAATTCAATTTCAGTACTGTATCCCTAGTACATAAACTGTTTAGTTTAAAATTTAATAAAATAATGAATTAGTGTTTCCTCACCATTCATAACTTAGTCTGAGACACTATTGTGTAAATTTTACATATACCATTTACTTCACTGAAGTTGCCAACACTAAATTATATCTAAAATTAATTAGCCCTAGTAAGTAGCCCTATAATTGATTTAATGCGCTTTCAGATATCCTGTTTCAACACTTAATTTAACTAAATTAGTAGTCCTTTGGTTTTATCACTAAATAACTTCTTTAATAACCTTAATATTCTCACAAAGGTGGTGTGTTCTTGAACCACATAGTGTATACTCAACACTAGGGTTCCTTCAGACAACAACTAAGCATATGTGTAAGTACAGTGACCACTGATTGTCCTTGGACAGAGACAGTAAGCCGTAGCTAGGTATGTACCGCACATCTATAGCTGTTAAAGGTGTATTGAAAGGACAGACCAACTCGTAAGTATCACTTTGAATTTTACCTATACAAAAGGACTACGTTAACCTAGTTTTATTTACTCTATCTGATGTTTAAAGATAATGTATAGCTTATAATGATAACGATTTAATTCTTACAACTAGAACCTCTTCGGAATAATATCTAAATATGATAAGCCTAGCTTATCTTTTAGCAGGTATGTAACCGTACTTATTTATCCTTACTATCCTAGAAAGTTAATAATAATATCATAGACTCTCGTTTTGCTTAGATGACTTCTATGACAATAACCTGGTGTAAATACACATAACTAACTAATTACTTTTATTCGTTTGAGACAGTTTTAACGTGAACTCTTTAATTTACCCTTACTATCCTAGAAGGTTAATAATAATACCGTAGACTAATAAGTTTCGTTACGTGCTTAGATGACCTCTATGACAACAACCTTGTGTAAATACACATAGCTAACTAATTACTTTTATTCGTTTGGGACAGTTTTAACGTGAACTCTTTTATACACACTAACTGATAAAACATGTTTGCGGGCGTCTCCCTAGTTAGCCGTCTAGGTTTATCACTAAGGTTAGACGCGAATGCTTCTTAAACTTAGACCTCTACCTATCTGCTAATTATAACCACTACAATACCTTTCATGTTAAACGAACTCCCTAATCATACCAACACGGGTTTATCGGACAACATACATACTCCGCAGCCTATAGAGCTTTATTTATTTTCTAATTAGACGGACAGTCTTAGAATTTGACGTTTCTGACAGGAATAGATAGACCTAACCACAGACTATCAAGATTACATTCAAAAAGTAAGTTTCGATACCCTAGATTGAATATTTGCCTAATATGAATTTAATTTAAAAGGAGGACTTTTGTAACATGAATTAATTATTACTAGTTCCTAATTTTCCTATTGGCTTTAGAAGGCTAATTTAAATCTTCTTCGTTCAATAATTATATTTCTTACGTCGACAGAGCTTGTTTTACTATGCCAGTAGTAGAACAAACTTTGTCTACATATACCTAGCTAGTCACATTACGTGTTTATAAGCTTCCCTCGGTGTAAAGGAAAAGCTACCGACTACCTATAACCCCAAACCACCTATTAATCTATTGTTTTAGAGCAATTAAAAGTCCAAAATGACTTTTACAGTTACGTTAAACGTGTGAGTAGTGTAAAGGAATTCCGGTGTAAGAAAACCTTTGCTAGACCAACTAAGACCTAACATAACCTCGATTTCGGAAGTAAAACTCCCTGTGTGTAGTCCTAAGACCCTTCAACCGGCTATTTCTAGCCTTTAGTTGGCTTCCAGGTGGGGAAAATACCTACGGTGGTCTATATATACATATATAAATAAGGGGATCAATGCCAAAGGTACTTTAGATGGCCACACAACAATCGCAAACTGATTTCGGATCCACTTCTACGGGCCCTGAAGAGGAGACATAAAAAGTACCATTCAGCAGAGCCTGATATACCGAATAAAGGTATCAGGAAACCTTGTACGCGTACCTTCCAAACTCACTCAGTTAATGAGTTAAAACCGTCCATTTCCTGATTGTGGAAATCTTCAGGTCTCAACTCACAACCAAAATGTGAGTGTAGGTATTCATTTTCGTAAACTACAACTGCCTGGAGCTCTGCGTAACCGACTACCATTTGTGGCGTCGTTACAGAGTTCTGGAAAACAAAAGAAGGTTAATAAACATGTTAAAACAATCCCGGAACACACAAACACCAGTTATTAAAACATTCTCACAATCCTAGCAAAAGAAAGTCAACTACAACATTCCTGTGTAGCGATAATCGTTAACTTGTAGCGTTACTCGAACGCAACGTGAAGCGACACCCAAAATAATATCACCTATAATATACGAGCACAACACAAATAAATAAAAACCAACAAGGCAAAAATGGACGATACGTGACACCTCTCAGCAAAATATCAACTCACCCCTTCGACGACCGGAATAAAAAAGCCCCGCTCAGACCCTCGCCAGACTTTATATAGAAAACCCTGAGCATGCGTAGAAACCCCTAATTTTCGGCCCCGCTGTATGAAACATGCGTATAAGATCGCTTGGATGCGTAAACTTTTCCCGCAAAAGAAATTTCAATTATTCAACTTTAGTGTCTATTTCATCATTTCAAGTAACAAATAAAGCTCACTTTCGTTTGAACTCATCTCTCCTCATATTAGCGTCTCTCTAGCGTCCCTGCGTATAGAGAAGCTGGGATGCGCAGAAGTTTTCCCGCAATAATGCATTTACTGTTCTAATGACAATGATTATTCTAACATAACATGTAACAAACAAAGTTCATTATCCTTTGAATTTGACCCCTACTCATTTTAGCAACATAGCGGTCATAATTCTTCTTTTTTTTTTTCAACTTCCAGCCTATTCGATCCTTATTTATTAGGTTTTACAACTATAATGTTACCTCATTACAAAATAATTTGTGCAATTCTTTCCTCTTTAATTTATCTTACTAACATAATGAAATAAACCTATTTATTTCCTAAATTCTAATTAGAATGATGTTTTTTTTTTTATTTAATTTCAACCATTTCCTTCGCTTGCTCCACAGCGCCATCTAGGTAATTCAAAGTGAACCCATTTCTCTGCTAGTCGCCCAGAATTAACCTGTCAATTTTAAATGTCTAATCGTTTAGTTCATTATACTTTGAACTTGTCTCCTACTCTCCTTAGCATTATAACCGTCATTTCTTTTTTAATTCATCTTCCAGCCAATTCTTCATTACAAAATAATTTGTGCAAACTTTCCCTCTTTAATTTATTTTACTAACATAACGAAACAAATTTATTTATTTCTAAATTCTAATTAGAATGATCTGTTTTTATTTAATTTCAACCATTTCCTTTGCTTGCACCACAGCGCCATCTAGGTAATTCAAAGTGAACCCATTTCTCCGCTAGTCGCTCAGAATTAACCTGTCAATTTTAAATGTCTAATCGTCTAGTTCATTATACTTTGAACTTGTCTCCTACTCTCCTTAGCATTATAGCCGACATTTCTTTTTTATTCAACTTCCAGCCAATTCGATCTTTCTTTATTAGGTTACACAACTATAATGTTACTTCACTACAAAATAATTTGTGTAAACCTTCCCTCTTTAATTTATTTTACTAACATAACGAAATAAATCTATTTATTTCCTAAATTCTAATTAGAATGATCTGTTTTAATTCATATTATTAATTTCTTTTATTTCACACCTCAGCGCCATCTAGGTAACTAAAGGTGAACCTATATTTCCGCTAGTCGCTCAGAATTGATCTGTCAAATTTTAATGTCTAATCGTTTAAATAGTTGTCAATGTTTTCCAGAGAGAGCGCTGTTTTCAGTTTGTTTAGAAAATCTAATGACTAATTTCTAGCTGTCTGATGGCGAAGATTAACCTGAGTCTTAAAATGGATTTTAAAAAAGGACACTACACTCGTGTTCCAGTACAACACATGCCAATTTAGACCTTCAAAGCCTCCATTTCAAATAGAGAATGTCAACCAGTTTAGATTTTTGGCTTATCGTATTCTTCATTAAAAACAAAAAAATGCTGTAAAAAATCATTTCGATACGTCTAATAGTTTCCGAGATATTGAATTTTAAACTTCGTATGCGGCGCTCGAAACCCGGCGGCTAGCGCTCACGGATGATGACGTCATCGTTTGGCTGCGGTACGCGCCCTTATATGAATGAGTGAGTTTACAGGGCTTCTATCTTTTTAACCGTAATAAATAGACAGTTGAAATTTTCACAGAATACGTGTTATTATAGATTCTATCGATTAAATTTTTAAAATGAACAATAAATCAAATCCCAAGAGGGGTCCCCGTACAAAAACCATGAAATAAAACATTTTTTTTTGCTTTTTTATATGGATTGTATTTCAATAATGGCTTCTTATTTTGATGCGATTTTAAGCTTAAGTTCTAGTCTAATTTTCATACTTTACGACTAAATAGAAATCTCAAGTAAAACTGCTACAAATAGGTGACAAAGCTGATTTTATCAACACGATGTTTTAAGCGGTCACCCATCCTGTTTTAGACTACGCTCGTAGTTGCTTAACTTTGGAAGTCGTAATTTTTTACGAATTCGTTTTGATGTGACTATGATAGTTATGGTTATCCATTGTTTTGTTTTACATACAGTTTAACCTGTTTAACTAAACTAACTGTCCGTTGCTGACCGGCTTTTCTGTTTGTAATGTTTGTCGAATAAGTTGGTTAAATAAAAATAGAATAATAATCAAGCACTTTTAATTTAGGGTTCACCGTATTCTACATAAAAATACCAAAACATTAATGCAAAAAACCGGGCAACAGCCTGTCGAACCATGCTCAGTGTAGGGTTCCGAAACTTAACTTTGCCGTTGGAAAACTGTTATCCCCATACATCGATATAGGTCGCGGTCAGTTTACCAACACTGCAAATAAGTTTTCGGCAGGTATAAACATTTAAACCGTTTAACTCAAGAGCCAATGAAGTCTACTTAGTCGTGATAGTTTTCCTTTGAAGATATTTTTCATATTTTTTATTTGTAGTTTTGGCTGTAGTGGGGAGGGGACGACGACACTTGACTCTAACAAAAATTTGCGCTTTAAAGCTTTTCATAAACGGATACCTTAATTGAAATATTGTTTTCACAAATCCGCAATATTTTGGAAAGACCTATACAACGACACCCCACACTATGGGGTAGACGAGAAAAAAAAACTTACACATGTTACGTAAAAAAAAATAATCATGATTTTACTTTTATTTAACTATGTTGGCGTGACTAATATGTATATTCATGCCAATTTACACGTTTCTAGTACTAAGAGTCTCTGAGCTAGGCTGCGGATAGACGGACACACGTCACACACACACACATACACACGCACGCACGCACGCACGCACGCACGCACGCTCGCACGCACGCACGCACGCACGCACACACGCACACACGCACACACAGACACACACACACACACACACACGCACACACACACAAACACACACACACACACACACACATACACACACACACACACACACACACACACACACACACACGCACGCTATCTAAGCTATCTTGCATACACGAAATAACAGTAATAATGCTCAAAAACAGTTCAAAAACTACCTACTTACTACAGCGGCCGCTAATACCAACAACTAGCGAGAGAGAGAGAGAGAGAGAGAGGCGGTCTAGGTACCTAACTTATGGCGAGTGAGCCACTTGGCAGCGCCCGCCCGCGAAATTTGAAATCGATGAAATGAATAAGTACACAAAATATCAGAACTACTACCTAGGTCAATCAAAAACTCTAGTTTTATAGTTCATTATTTTATACGGTACCTAGCGATATGAATTCTACATTAGATACGACATTTGTAAAGAAAGGGCTATCACCAAAGTTAAGTAAACACCGCTTAAACATCGTGTAAGATTTTGTTGTTTGTTGTTTTACTACAGATTACTGGTTGGTCGTAAGTATGGAGTTTAGATTATTGTGTGACACCGAAATAAAAAGCTAATACAAATACAACCCGTACTTCGGCTTCCAAAGTTAAGCAACTACCTACTTACAAGCGTATTCTAAAACAGGATGAGTGACCGCTTAAAACATCGTGTTGATAAAATCAGTTTGGTCAAATATTTTTAGCAGTTTTACTTGAGATTGTTATTTAGTCGTAAACTATGAAAGTTCGACTGCAATTTAAGCTTAAAATAGCATCAAAATAATAAGCCATTATAAAAATATAATCCGTATAAAAATGCTAAAAAAACTGGTTATTTGTCATGTTTCTTGTATGGGGACCCCTCTTGGGATTTGATTTATTGTTCATTTTGTAATTTTAAACAATAGAGTTTATAATAACACGTAATCTGTGAAAATTTCAACTGGTTACTTATAACGGTTAAAAAAATATAGCCCTGTAAACTTACTCAATCATATAAGGGGCCGTACCGCAACGAAACCATGACGTCACTCCAGTAAGATGGCGCCCGCACCCTTTAATATTTTTGACCGTAATTTCATACGTTCGTAGAATCAAAACTACTGGGTCTATTTGAATGAAACAAAAAGTAGTATGTTTGTTTATTTATAAGCTTTACTCTTACAAAGTTTCAAGCGATTTTGCGTACCTACTGACATTCTTCATTCTAATGATTTATTTTTTGATCATAAGTAAAACAGTTGATACATTTTAAAATTATGTAACACTACATCCTACAAATATCTCACGTTTACTGGTGCCATCACTTATTAAAAAAATTCAATTAACCCATAAATGCTGTGACCCATTTGGTTTCTATATTATAATGATATTATTGACGTTATAGTAGCTCTTACTTACTTGTTAGTAAGACAAACTACTTAATATCTGAGGCCCTTTCACGAAGCTACAAGTTACAAATTACAAGCGGAAGTCTCTGTCTAACTATTTTTGCTAGAAAGAGAGTTCCGCTTGTAATTTGTAACTTGTAGCTTCGTGAAAGGGCCTCAGATATTCGAGATGACTTGTGGCCGGCCGGACTAACTTCTACCAGGACTCTTTTTTATTAGGTACTAATGATCTAAGTAGGCTATAACTTTCCACTGACTGAAAAACACGGTAATTTCATTCTATTCTAAAAGTTAAAAACAATAGCAAAGGGAACTTCTTCGATAATTTTCTTGTAGACGAAGAGAAAAGATAACAAAGTTTACCATAAAGTAAATTAATAAATAAAAATCTTCTACTAGTGACCAATTTACACAATACTTACTCTACTGAGGCGCCACGGCGCGACAAGTGTTAAATTAGAGCCGAGGCGCGAAGACAGAGACAAAACAAAAAGAAGATCCGAGAGAGCGGGACGGCGAGAAAAATAAACAATGGCTTCACGATATTGCCCAGTTCTAGACACTTTCTAGATCTCCTTGAGATGTAAGTACTTAGCAAGGTAGGTCGTGACGAACCCGTTTGGTCGTGAATGTGGTTATGACGTCACAGTTTTAAAGTTAACATCACACCATAACCAAGTGGGGTGCATGGTATACCAATAACATACGTGCAGGTTTCTACACGATTTTTTTATGGCATGAACAATCTTGAGACTGCAATCCTAAGACCGCAAATGCGTTGCCAACTCAGAGGTGAGAGGACTAAGATGGAATGTATCTATGCTAGTAATTTCAACGGTTGTCTTATCCCCGCTGCGTGGCTTGTTAGGGTTCCGTACCCAAAGGGTAAAAACGGGACCCTATTACTAAGACTCCGCTGTCCGTCTGTCTGTCACCAAGCTGTATCTCATGAACCGTGATAGCTAGACAGTTGAAATTTTCACAGAATATGTATTTCTGTTGCCGCTATAACAACAAATACTAAAAACAGAAAAAAATAAATATTTAAGGAGGGCTCCCATACAACAAACGTGATTTTGCCGTTCTTTGCTAACGTTGTATAGATAATGGTACGGAACCCTTCGTGCGCGAGTCCGACTCGCACTTGGCCGGTTTTTTTTATTTAAAGAGCATCGTTTTTTCACAGAATGCACTCAGGTAGAGTACTTAAAAAGAAACACGGTCTCTAAGGCAGTACCTATTTGAATAAATTAAGCTTTTTTTGTCTACTGTACCTAGTATTTTTTGCAAACTCATTATCTGCTTATCAAAGGCTTATTAAGACCAATCGAGTTCCAACACGGCAGGTCTACGTTAAGTATAGCGGAGATCCTGTCGCCACCTTCCGACTCCATCATCAGACCAGCTCGATGGTGCCATATTATTGTATGGTCATCGAAGTTACGTAGGTATACCAAATTTCAGCTCAATCGGTCACCGGGAAGTGGTTTAACTCTTCCTTGCAAGATTTGAGCCGAACATACTAACATACATACTTACATTACAGGCCCCTGGGCCTGTTTTATAAAGCTACAAATTAAAATTTACAGGTTACAAGTTTCCATTTGACACAACCTCGACCAATGACGACCAGCCATTTGAGCAGTGTTGCCAATTTAGACCAGTAAAATTGTAACTTGTAGCTTTATAAAACGTGCCCCAGTTCATTTCTTGTAGATTACAGGAAAATCTATAAGAATTCTATCAATTGAAAACAAAGTGGTAAACTTCACTTACGGAAAAGAGTACACTAAAACACCACTAGATAGCGCTAGTAGTAGTTAACTCGCGTCCTACTGTGAGGATTTCAAATGTGATATTTTGTATTAATTTAAAAGGTACCTTAAAAATATTTATAAAAAAATAGAGGAAAGTTTGACTTTTGACTTTGAAAGACCTTTGATTTAGGCATTGTACGGAACCCTCTCCACGCGAGTTCAACTCACACTTGGCCGGTTTTTTTATTGTTAAAGTAGTTTGCTGACCGTTTTAAAATGGTGTTAAAAATCGGCACTTAATTAATTGTTACTAATTGATGCGAAAAATAACCTTAAGACATGGCATCAGCTGATATTGATTGTATAGAAAAACAAATCTAACAAAAAGCAAGCATTAAAAAACCCAACTGTTCCTAACCAACTTTAAATCTTTATAAATCCTAAATGATCATTCAAAATTAAAATTGATAAAAAAATCACTAAAGATGATTTTTAAAAGCCTATTTAGTCATAGTTTGTAAACTTTTCGTCTGGTGACACTCACAATGATTAAGACGAATCGATTGACAAGAGGATCATCAAAATCGGTCCAGGCGTTTAGTTTCTAGAGCGCCACAAAGGAACAAACATACATATATAGGCTGATAAACACATAACCCCCTCCTTCGACAGTAGGGTAAAAAAAGGCTTTAATGTTATTACCTATCCATAGAGAAAACAGCCGCCGCCCGTATATCCTCTCTACACAAATACTCTTAAGGATCTCTACAATGACCGGTTCTGCATGTTTCTTGTTATTTACAAGTTTGACTCAGGGCAAGAATTCTTATAATGAATTTAACTAAACGAACCGGTTAGATGCAATAAAAGTTGCCATTCCAATTTCCTGTCATACCGTTGTCGTAGGGCTTGTAGGTAAAGACTGAAGAGTGATAAGAACAAAAAAACCGGCCAAGTGCGAGTCGGACTCGCGCACGAAGGGTTTCGTGCAACATTAGCCAAAATCGGCAAAAAAACACGTTTGTTGTATTTTATTCTGTTTTTAGTATTTGTTGTTATAGCGGCAACAGAATACATCATCTGTGAAAATTTCAACTGTCTAGGTATTACGGTTCATGAGATACAGCCTGGTGACAGACAGACAGACGGGCAGCGGAGTCTTAGTAATAGGGTCCCGTTTTTACACTTTGGGTACGGAACCCTAACAATCGCTCTAAACGCACTTTAATGTGTAAAACAATGACCAGTCTCGTTGGAATACATACCTTACTATATACCTTGATACCTGCATCTTATATTTCGTGAACTGAATTATAAAATACTAGCGACTCGCCCGTACAATAAACCAGCATTTGTATACATAAAAATCTCCCTCTTGAATCCTATCTATTAAAAAAAAACCGCATCAAAATCTGTTGCGTATTTTTATAGATCTAAACATACTTATGGACAGACAAACAGCGGGAAGCGACTTTGTTTTATACTATGTAGTGATAGTGATTAAAGGCCGAGCCACACCGGACGCGTGACGTGCACGTGCACGTGCGCGTTCGCTTTCCACTGCGTTGTATAGTATGCATTCTCATTACGACATGTCACTATGCAACGCAGTGGAAAGCGAACGCGCACGTGCACGTGCACGTCACGCATCCGGTGTGACCGGGCCTTTAACCTGGTGTTAAGAAATCAAATGTTATTTTACTTGTAATGCTCCCTAATTCTTGCCACCACTTTGAAATACGACCTTTCGAACAAGACGAAGGATCATTGTCAGATCGGTTTACAAAGTATAAAGTTGTAGATTAACATTCATAGCAAAATCAGGTCCAATTGATAACCTCCTCTTTGTTTCAAACGTATCGTATGTGTTCTCGTCTTTTCTATTATGCCACGTGTTGTTTATAATTCAACCATTTTGTTTTCAAAAACACATTGCTTTTTGCGCAAACTTACAGGGTCTGTATTCTACAGAGTAAAACCATATTACCTTTGAAATGTTATGGTATAGTCTTTCGCAAATCGTCATCCCACCCGGCCTGAGGGCTTCCTACACTACCTTTGCCGATGTCCAGCAGTGACAATACGATAACTTGCCAAAGGCAATATGGTTTTGTCCCGTAGAATAGAGGCTCTAGTTGTTAAGAAAACAAAAGCTAGCTAGGTACCTAAATTAAGTTTACCATTATGGTTTAAAACAAATTGGGGTAGAGGCCCTGTAGCCCTCTACAAGATGCATAACAATAGCGTAAACTGTATTCGAAAACTGGCAAAAGGTATGGAATTGAAATTAACAGTTTTTATAGTGAAGGAAAAACATCGTGAGGTCAGCACATTCAAACAGCTGAGTGTGTAAAATGCAAATTGCATAATCCTAAAAGATCGAAGCGTATCTATAAGATAAAATAAGAAACATATATACCATCTTGATCAAGTGGCTACTGAAAGAACTGCAATGTCGCTTATTGCAAACCTCAAGTGGGAGTGGGACGCACATTGCTCGTAGAACTGGTCATTTGGACAGAAAGGTTGTGGCGACCATTTACCGAAAAGTGGAAGTGTTGTTGGCCTCCGCAAGGTGGGCCGAGGATCTAGTAAAGATCGCGGGAAGCCCATGGATGCGAGAAGCACAAAACCGACCGTCGTGGAAATACTTGAGGAAGGCCTATGTCGTTCAGCTGATACGAAGAATGATCTAACAGATGCTTCAGTAAAATGTTATTGACATATGACAAACGAAATGGTAAGTCACTAGTCACCACCAATATTTCCATCCTTCTATTTTTACAAAAATACTTAGTCAGTCAAAATTTGCTCGTCATTTTTTCTTAATCTTCACCAGTACGCCAACCACCAAATGTCATTATTCACCTAGACGCAAGCCAAAGTCAATGCACCATCCACGGTTCAACGTTCCAGCCGTAATTACAGCACCCACAAAACAAGCACTGCGCGACCTTGCCGCCAAAACCAAAAAGACCTGACCTACATACGACGACATACGATAAAAACAAATAAAAATATAAAACGAAAACTTGAAAATAAAAATAATAATCGAAAGATTACGGTTAACGGCGTACCGGACGGTTTTCATTCACGCTCCGGCTGAATAGTTCTTCTTTTTAGCCTGCTACGTGCTGCGAAGTCTCGTCTCGTCTCATTTCTTTTATTTCCATCTTTCTTTTTTAATCATTTCTCGAATATGGAGCGTCGTTTTTATCGTTTTCCCGGTTTCGCCCCATTCATGCGAGCGAGCAAGCAAGTTTTTGTTTCGGAACAATTACCGCTCGGCTTGCGGTGCGTTTTTTTGTTAAGTGCGTTAACTTGGAAGTTTAAGGGACCTTGGGTGTTTATTTTATTTAGTTTAATTTTGTTGTGTAACTTGGTCACTGAGTTGGAGCATATCTGTCTGATAGTAAAAAAGGAAAACATTTGTGTTTGTACTTACGTATCAAAGGTGCTACGTAGTAAAGTTATAGAGTTGTTTGCTATATTTTGGTTTGTTTTTGGTTTATTTACATTACGAGTAGAATAAGATGGTTATTATTTTGCGCTAGTTTTGTATACTAACGAGATCGGATTTGGAATATGTCATTATACTTTGATTAACGATTAACGAAGAAGTTTAATTACACTTATGTTATCGTCGATGAGGAACTCTTGTGTAATATAAGAGGGTCGTTATATAAGACAAAGAACTAAGAAATGCAAATTGGACTTTTGGCATATAATTATTACGTTTAGCGATTCGTGATTAGAAATAAATAATAAATATCAAGGGACGATCTCGATTAACCTATACCCTATTACCCTATTACCCTAGAGCATTCTGTGAACCATACCAAATAAACTAGCCTTTTTTTTTAAATTGAGATCGGTTCGTCCGTTTGGTAAGAAGTCACAGAGAGCTGAACAGACAGCCAGACATAAACATCAAATTTGTAACAACCCCTTTTATTTTGGTTGGAAAATAATTCCTTTCGGTCGACCCAATTCTCGTGACTTCGAGATGATTTTTCATGCGAGATGAACTGTCAACTGCATACATTTTTTCGACATATCTCGCATGAAAAATCATCTCGAAGTCACGAGAATTGGGTCCCAGTTCCTTTGTGTAAATTTTAACTCTCACCATGCAACTTTGTCCATCCGTATGTCTGTCCGTTTGTCACAGCTTCATCAGCAACTACCTACCTACTTTTTTATCGATTAGTTTAATATAAGTAACTTAAAAAAACTTTAAAAAAGAGCACGATCAATTGCAGTTTTTAAAAATCTTTGGTAAATATTTTAAGTAAGTACCTACAATAACGAGACCACTCTACACGTCTGACTCCTACTTTGCCGATTTCTAAGGATCCGTACAAAAATGATGCCAACGGGACCCTATTACTATATAAGCCTCCGCTGTCCGTCCGTCTGTCTGTCAGCGCGCTGTACCTCATGAACCGTAATAGACACTTGGAATTTTACGGTGTGTATGACCGCTATAAAAACAAGATGTAATAAAAATATAATAAAGTTTAAAACAAAAGGAACTCAAGAAACGTGTTTTTTCGGCGTGGTACGGAACCCTTCCTGTGCGAATTCTACTTGGACTTGGCCGGTTTTTTTAATTTCTAGACAAAGACTTCGTTTAAGGCACTTGTCCCACCGCGGGCGATGAACGGGAAGCGAGTACAGCCAGCGATCAACTATTAATATATGTGTCTCTTTTATTGACACGGGATCTATACTTTTGTTTCGCTAAACTAGTAGAGAGAGTCCTCGCCGGTAGTGTGAACAGCCAGCGATGAACTATAAATATATCTCTCTCTTTTCTTTACACCGGAGCGATTATCTTTTGTTCGTTTCTTGGGCGAGAAAATCGCCGATAGTTCATCTCTTACTCGCCGGCGGTGGGACAAGTGCCTAAGACTAGGATTTCCAGCCTATGAGTTCTAAGATCACTCTGACATACAACCAACATACGATACGACCCAGTGAACAACCATTTTGTTTCAAATACATATACAGGGTGTCCTAGGAACAGGAGGTTAACTGGAAGAGATCCTTAAAGGAATAAGTTCGCCATAGTACATGTTAACCTTAAGTTTACCTATACACATTTTTTTTTACTTTAAATTGGTTTTTTGTGCAATAAAGAGTTTATATTCATAGTTGAGGTAATTGTTGTAGCATCAAATAAGAAAATCCGCTAACGGGAACATATTTAATTTGAGTACTTAACTATTTCCAACTTATCAATATGTTAATTATTAAAGTTAGGTACTAACATTTTAATGATACTCGTAAAAAATAGAAATCCAATTAAACCTTAATTCGAAATACTTTCGAATCTACTACTTAATAGCATTACTTAAGTACGTAGATTACGAAAAAAAACTTTGTAGGTAAGTATTGAAATTTAGACTGAGGTATCATGTCATGTGTCAATCTCAATAGCTACTAAATTAATTAAAATATGAAAAAGTGTTATAGTACAAACCGCACCGGTATAAAAAGTTTTTTTAAGATTCTATATTTACGCCATGTTCTGGGACCCTGTATTTAATTATTAGTTTTTAGTGGTGTTGATATTTTTAAGGTTTTGTTTTGAGGTATTTTGTTATATGTTTCCTTGTTACAGTAATGTTAGGAAAAAAAGGAAACTTTTTAATATAACCTTTCTATTCACAGTCGCAATTTTTTTAAATAACTAGGTCCTATCCAGTTTATAAAATGTTCACCTTAAAATTCACCTTATTAAATGTACCTATAGTAATATATTTAAGTACATGAAATAATTTGGGTTTATTTTGGAATGTCTCGTCGTATAAAAATTAAACTTGGCCAATTTAAAAAAAATAATAAAGTTTAATTTACAATAAGTATAAGTATATTGGAAATTAAGTAGATAGTTTGTTTAAAAAAAGGGAAAAGTCACTTTAATTTTTCATGTTAACTTATTCCTCTTTTCTTTTGAAATATAGGTAATTTGAATTTGACAGATCAACAATTTGCTATTCATATATATAAGCTCCCGTCAAAGCATTTTATATTTGATTTAGGTTGGTACTTATGTAGTATATTGTAAGTTGTCAAAATTATTAAAGAAAAGACTTTTAAGTTTTAAAACTTATCAAAACATTTACCTATAGGTAAATATTTTCTATCATTTTCAATAAAAACTGCTGGTTTTTTTTTTGACACAAACCAATTATTTTCAAAAATTCCAAATACATACATACCTTCACGCCTGTCTCCCAATGGGGTAGGCAGAGACTATGGAACTAAAATTCCAAATCTTTTTTGATTAGTTTGAGCCGTAACGTTGGTGAACGCAGAATCCGATTGGCTCTTTGATACATAACTGTAGTTGGAATAGGATAAATTTAAAAACATTAGAAGGAGTAAATCTGAACAGACATTTTACTAGCTCTCATTTATTAGTAGGTAATTATCAAATTAAATAGGTAATATTTTAAGGCTGTATCCATAAAATACTCGATGAACAAATGAATATTAAAAAAGAACTACTTTTTCAAAGGCTAACTTAACGAAATGTGCTAAGTATCTTAAAATTGCCTATCCCTACACATAAAAATGAAATCAAGTTGCATGGTATGGAATGCATTTAATGTTTGCATTTACTTAATGAATGACTGTAAGTATTTAATGAGGGATTTTAGAGTGTTATTTTATTATTATCAGATAATGATCAAATCAAGTTAGATGTAGGTAAATAAAACTCATTCTCTATAAACTTTATCCTGTAAAAGTTGTCATCTTAATAAATTTAACATTCTGAAATGCCCCAACTTGTGTAAAGACCGCTCCCCCCGCCAAATAAGTACTTATATTTTTATCTTCTATTTACCTACTTTAAATATTTTTTTACCATGAACTAATCCTAAATTTCTAGATTAAATTCGGCATTGTCATTATTAAAATGGCTCCTATTAGAATTTTATTTTCAAAGACTCTTTTAACAACTATAATATCGATATTAAAATACCTAATCGACTTTATTAATTGGCAATACTATTCAGCAACAAACTCCAACATTGCGCTAGGCAACATACCTATCACTTCTACAGATAATAAAACAACTCCCTACTGGCTCAGCGCATTTAGTCATCGTTCTTAAAAAGTAAAAATAACTCTGACCAGACTCTACATCTCAGTCTCAAGGCCAAATCCTGAATCCTGCCAAACAAGACAAAACATACAACCACACACACGCGCGAAAGAGCGAGCAGACGCCGTGTCTTCGTCCTTTGAAAAGGGAAAGTGGTAGTTAATGCGTTGGCGAGAGTGAGATGAAAAAATGGTCGAAGGGTAGAAAAGGAGGGTGTAAGGATTGTGCGTGGGAGGGACAGAGAGGGAAGGGAACCGGTTAATTTTAAAGGGCTTGGACCACGATGCTGGCTATGGATGATTTTCTTTATGGTTGTGTATTGATTTAACCGAGTTAAGTTTTCTTTGTTTGTCGTAAAACTTTTTTGCTTTGAGTACGAGGTTTTAAGTGGGATTTGCGAGCTAATTAAGATTCAGATGAACGTATTTAACGACTTTTAGCAATTTCGAAACTTTTAGAGGTTATATTTTTGCATACTTACTCCACATTTAGGCACAGTTCAGTGCATTGTTCGCAGTTCGATAAATATTATAACTTTTTAATAGTATGTATGTAAACACTTTATAGTAATATTTAGTACGTTTTATTATAATTATCTGGTTGCATTCCTGTCTTTAAGTGGCATATCAGACCAGTAGAAACAACTAAGATTATTAAAATTCAGTTTTATCAACTCGAGACCCAAAAATTAGCATAAATATTTGACTTCACCGAGAATCAAACTGGGATCATTAAAGCCACTAGGCTAGCCGGTCAGTCCAAGGGTACCGTACCCAGTTTATTTTACTGCATTTTGCAATGGAATGAAGGATATTGCTCCCATTGGACCTAAACCGTTTCAGTTAGGTTTATGACCGATATTTGATCCGTTCAGTGAGAGGATTCTGGATTTTAATGTCGAATTACATCGGTATAGAGTTTGCGTAAAGCATTTTTCAAGGCTCGTTTGATTTCTTATATGTGGAAAATTCACTAATTGAGTAATTAATTTAATTTGTTGCTTTTGTATCAAAGATAGAAAACCTTAAAATACTGTTTGTGAATCTTGTCACAAAAAGGCAAGTTACAGAGTTGCTGTAACTATAGAACAGGTAATAAAATATAAGCACACATTACTAAACAAAAACTATACGTCCTAATCGTCCTATTGCTAGGCACTTTATGAAGCTAAGCTATGAAGAAACCTCAGCCTTTTGTAGCTTAAGTATTAGATCTAAGTAGTGGACAAAAGCATTTGTCATATTGGTAGGTGCTAAAGAGTTGGCAGTATTGAATTGAAAGCCTTTTGTCTAATCCAGATAAAGTCAATGAAACGAACAACAATCTAACATTTGTGTACGCTAACTAAGCTCTAGGGTTGCACTATGGGTAGACTAGACAACCATAACCATACTAACATTAAAAAATAAAAAGAAAACCTCCAAGACTTAGGAATAAATCTCGCGCTCAGCACACGCATATTTGCCTCTACCAGCAACCACCCGGGGCCGATGGTTTTAGACTGGGTTACTACCAACTAAGCTGACCGCATCATCAATATACAATGTACTATTTTCTGTTAGAACAAGGAAAATAACTCAATACACAAAGCAGGAACCTCCAAGGCAGGTTTCAATCCTTCAACTTCAGTCCAGCATTCCAACTCATCCTGATTCATGCATCAATATTGTTGGATGGAAACAAACTGGTTTTTGCAGAGAAAAGTTGCTTGAGGATAAACGTCGCGTGATTCACTAGGCAAAGGTTGTTGAACTTGCGGTTACAGGTGTTAAATTGGGGTAGGTAGCATGCGACGTTGAATGCACGAATGGTTATGCAAATGTTCAACTTGAGAAGTGAGAGAAGGGTGCTGTTGAAAGTCGATACATATTGTTTTCAATGATGAGGCGCGCCCCGCCTTTTAAATTGACTTTGCACGGTAGTGTGAAGGTTGTAATACCTTCTCCTTTTCTCTATGGTTCAATATTCAAAATAGGAACACATAGATTTAACAGATAGCTGTCAAGCACAGACCCTAAAGTTGATGATACCCTGGGCTGAGATATTAGGCGGTAAAAACAATATCGTATTGTCAACGTTTTGATAGCTCTCATTTACTTGACAGTAATGGCGGCCGAGTTAAAAACAATACCATTACAGGTCAACGACGATATGGTTTTTACCGCCTAGATAAGAGGCCCTGAGCATTTTAGCGAAAGTGCTCAAGTCCCTACATTAGGTGAAGTTTTATAACAATAAATACACAACCACGAAACTGTATTTCACATAATTTTGATAAAGTGACATACGCCTTCCACCCCACACAGTAGCGTCAATGCATACCCGGCCGTAATAAAAAGAAGTACTACCTCCTTCATGATAATGACTTCCTATTTTATTGTCAAAGGAAAGTTTTTTTAAATTCTGGGTAAATACGTCTACCGGGTTCTCCTTAAAGGAGGTTTTGCAATGCAAACTCCTACGCATTGCCTGGGTTCTTCCCAGGTCACAGCTTTGTCGTGTGTATGAAGTGCCTAGAAGTAGGACATGTTTTTTGTTCAGTAATTAGAGTTAATGCCACAAATTATGAGGCTGTGGGTGGCCTAGCCAAGTTATGAAGTTCCTAGTCGTCGGATGTTTTTTGTTCAGTAATCAGAGTTCATACCACCAACTGTCAGGCTGTGGGTTGTCTATAAGCCAGTTATGAAGTGCCTAGAAGTAGGACGTATGTCTTTTTCAGTAATTAGAGGTAATACCGCAAATTATGAGGCGGTGGGTGGCCTAGCCAAGTTATGAAGTTCCTAGTAGTGGGACGTATGTTAGCTCAGTTATCAAAGTTAATGCAGTAGGACGTATGTTATGTATGTACCTATGTATACTCTTTATTGAATAATAATATAAAAGAAATACAAAACACATTTGAGTTACTGTTCAGTTAGCACAGCTAAGGCCTCAGAGTGATTGATGAATTTTTACTCCAGTCCTTTATAAAGCGCCTAGCTAGGTGATTCTCTTAAACAACTCTTTTGTAAATTCGTTAGTTAACTGGCGAACTATGTTGTTCTATGGGGATGTGGGTTGTCTATAGCCCGTTTATAAAGTGCCTAGCAGTAGGACGTATGTTTTTTGCTCAGTAATCAGAGCTAATGCCGCAGACTACGGGCTGAGGGCGATTCGCGGGAACGGGTCAGCCGAGCTCAAGGTCAAGGGAAGGAGGACACGGGAGCCGTGGAGACGCCTCGTTTAAAATGATTGGAATCTTAGGCGACAATATGTATAATTTCCATTAGAAAATTTACTACCATTCGTTTGCCTTCGAAACACGAACACACACACACACACACACACACACACACACACATTCCACATTCCACCACACACTCACACACCTCATTCCACATTCCACACATACACACACATATACATTTTGTTGCCACATTCTACTTTTCTTATTTTCCTCAATCACACAAAGGTTAGCTGAAAGAGATCCCTTGAAGGGATAAGTTCGCCTTTGTACATACCTTTTCTGTAAATATTGTATATGAATTTCTGTTTTGTACAATAAAGAGTTTACATACATACATACATACGAACCATGAATAATAAAATATAAACTTATCCCCTTATTCATACATACATACATACATATGTACATATACAGTCACGTCTCTTACCATTAGGGGTAGGCAAAGACCACTTTTTCACTTGCTACGATTCAGACAAACCTCCCTCGCTTCCTCCACACTCATAAGTCTCTTCATACATGTGCGTCGGTTTAGGGTCTCCTGACCTGGCCCTTTCTTAATAAACGCACTATAAACCTATTTTAGTTAAAGTATTCTTGTCGCTTTCTGCCAAAATCAAATGTCATAACATAATGAATGACACGGGTTACCAGTTTGTTTCGGCGAAATATGTTTGGCAAATGTATCGTTTCCCTACTTTTCATTTGCCAACCCGCTTTGTTTTCTGTAACCGTAAATATTTCAGGGTTTTAAAAAACTAACCTAACCTTACCTATAGGCAGCGTGAGGATGTAGGAGGAAATAACACCACTGATATGTATGATCAAAGACATTTATTATAGTTCTGCCATAGCTTATATACAATAGGATTGTCGCTGACACAAGCAATATGCGTTTATTTAGCAGTAAACTATTACTTACTGTTAAACATTTACCCCCTTACTAATAAAAGTTGAGTAACGGTCATGTAGCTAAACCATGATTTTTCCTTATCTGTCAATTTCAAATGTCACAATGACAGATAAGGACAAAGCGTAGTTTAACTACACCACGTTTACTCAACGTTTATTAGTAAGGGGGTTCAAGTGGCCAATTGCCGGAGTAGAACTTATAGTTTCATATTTTTTGGGAGACAGGTGACCAAAGAGCTGGCAACTTTCCTCGCTCAACGTAGCTATTCAGCGAGGAAATGCTGCTCGCATCTTTGGAACTTTGCCACGGGAGCCATACTTAGATTGAATTTAGCTTAATTTGTTTTTAACTATATCCTCGTCCTGCCCAAGCATTTTTAATCAATTTTTAATAAATAAATATCAGAGGACAATGTCACACCAATTGCCCTAATCCCAAACTAAGCTCTAGGCTTGTACTATGGGTACTAGTCAACGATATAAATACTTATATGTATAGAGGAATATATACTGAAATACATAGAAAACATCCATGACTCAGGAACAAACATACGCGCTCATATTTATATATAAAAGGCAATTACACAAATATCTGCCTTTACCGGGATTTGAACCCAGGACTGCTAGTTTCGTAGGCAGGGTCACTACCAACTAGGCCAACGCGTCGTCAAATTTCCGGCCCAATATCCTCTATGAAGGACATATTTGTATGGATAGTTGGAATTACCGGGTAGAACGTAGTAAATCTATTTGTACTTATTAAAGAACATTGAGCAGTACGGGGTTAAGTTGTATACCAATAAGTTAAGCTTAATTTACGGTGCATAATTTGCTTATAATAGCATCTTATTTATTTCGAAATAAATGTTATTTGAAAGTATTTTTTACTAGTAATAAATACTTAAATAATTTTCGCAGCTAACGACTCCACACCTCGCCAACTTCTCTTCTCAGCACCAATAAGTATTTGTGTCCACACGCACACAAACGTCGTCGCTGTGTGCGTGCTGTCGTACACACTGCACAAGAATGCACCGCGTTGTTGACACAACCAACTTCGATACTCCTTTATTTATTGCTATAAAAACCCATTCATTTCCAACTATACAAAATCAAACTCAAAATTTAGGCGTTTAAAGTCAAAGTTACACCTTAAAACAAATGAGACTTGAGCTATTCTTGTGTTGATACCTAAATTTATAATGTACGCGATTATGATGTCAGTTTTGATCGTACTAAAGTTGAGGTTGAACTAAAGTTTTTCTGGTGTTTAAGTCATTTTACATTTAATGTGTTGAAGGCATTTATTTAAATAAGGATTTATGCGCAGTGCCCGGCTTTTTGGCGAGATGCGCGGATAAGGGAGGATTAAAAATATTGGTTAAATTCGACCACAGAGAGGGATAAGATATTTATATTACTGACCTATTGTTTTAGGTTTAAAGAAGAAAAACGAACTATTCAACTTATCCTCTTGGGTTCCCGCGTACTAATATGAGGAAAAAAACCTTCAACTAAAGGGGCTTCTAAACGGGCCATATTTTCACTGCAATATGTGGCCGGCAACTATTGGCGTCCCTCTCTTACTCGTATGTTAGAGAAAGACACCAATAGTTGCCGGCCACATATTGCAGTGAAAATATGGCCCGTTTAGAAGCCCCTTCATATAAACGCGGACTTCAAATAGCCCCCTTAGTTTCCAGGGGGCCCAGTGTCCTAATACTAGAACTCAATGTTTAAATACCAGTTTAGCAAAAGTCTAAATTGGGTTAATTTTGGATTTATTGATAGACATTATCTGAATAAATTAATTTTGTTCTAAAATTAGTACAATGAATTATTCTAACATCTAACGGCAGAAACTTATCCAATTTGGGTCGCTGTAGGGTAACAGAAAGGCTTGATATCAATTTGTTTTTCCATCTTGTCAAAGTATTGTCCTTCTTTTTATTACTATTCATTGTTAAGGTAAGATTAGGTCTTGACGCGATGAAAACTAACGACAGATCACATCTTTTTCATCTACTTTACATAGTAAAAAATAATCATATTCCGCGTCTGTCTGTCCGTCTGTCTGTCTGTCTGTATTTCCGCTAGCTCCTAAACCACGGAACGGATTTTTATGCGGTTTTCACCATAAGTTAGATCATTTTTCACGGAAGGTTGTGATGTATAATAAATTTTAGTTTATGTACGGGCGTTACAGAAAACTCAAATAAACCCAAGCGAAGCACGGGCGGGTCGCTATTAAGACCACGGTCCGACATACTGTACTGACACCACGTGCGCCCTTATTCTCTTGACAATAGAGTTGAGTATAGATAATTTTAAGCTCTTCGTGTCTGGGTGGACCTATACTACTGCCTGTAAGGGGACAACTTCACACAAATCACCTAGTCTCAAACTAAGCTCTAGGCATGCACTATGGGTACTAGACAATCATAAACTTACTTAAATACATAGAACACATCCAAGACTCAGGAACAAATATTCGAGATCATCTCACAAATATCTGCTCTTGCCGGGATTTGAACCCGGGACCACTAGCTTTGCAGGCAGGGTCACTACCCACTAGGATGCCGTCGTGTGTTTATAAAAGGCTTCCGTGTAACTCTGACTCTGTCTGACTGACAAGACGAAGCAACAGTTTGCCATGAAGGCTTATTGTCTAACGCACTCGCAATCACGATCGTTTTCATTTTGAAAATCGAAGGCTTGTCTGCATACAAAATGAAAACAATTGCTCCACTTTTAAGCCAGTTGTGATTGCGAGTGCGTTAGACAATAAGCCCTTTGTTCCTACAAATTATAAACAAAGTAAGCGCTTTAACCATAAAAAAACTTAATTCAAACATAAATTGAATCGAAATCGAAAGTGCCATCGGATCGGCCATATCCAAACACTTTCGTCTTCCCACCATATCGAAACAGGTTCCGATACTATCACGCAACAAAAACATTATATTAATTTGGGATCCCCACAAAAAACTGGTGGCCAGACGGGACAAAAAAACTAATGGCCACGGAAAAAGGATTGAACAAAAAAAGCAAAGGCAAAGAAAGGGTTTGGGAGGTACAGGTTGATGCGGTTTTTAATTATTATTTATTAAAAGGTTATGAGAAAGGGAGCGATGAATACTATGGCATGGTTAGGTCTATATAAATAATGTGTATAATAAGTGAGCAATAAGAATCGAATCTATTTTAACCCCGTATTTTTTTTTACATACCTATACCTACAGCCATTGAAATGAAATTCCGTTGCGAAGGAGATAAAGGAAAAGAATTCCTTTTGATATTAAGACTGTCAATTAAATAAGAAAATTAACTCTATTCTATTTACAGGAGTTTATATTCCATTGGTAAATTTCGTTGTATATTGGTCCTTAGGAGAATAGGTTAGGAAAAGCCATTCATGATTTTTTCAACACGAAAACAGTTGCAAGCGCGTTTTCTGGAGGTCCCAATATCAGTTCAGAAATATTGGACACTGGGAGCCGAATTCACAAATACTTCTTAATACGTAATACTTAAGTAGTAAAAAAATAGGTTCAAGACTAAATTCACAACGTGACATTCAAACAATTATCAAATACTCTGTTTTAAATGCCAGCCAAATTAAATATTTAACCCATCGCAGATACACCCCGTATACCAGTTTGACATATTTTTAGTGTCAATGTTAGAAGGTCAAAAATGCTTTGTGTCGCGGCCACTCGTTTATTTTGGGCTGGACAGCAGAATAGGCAATCGTTTAATTGGCTCGTGCAGGGTACGGGTACGAGTGAACCCGCGGGGCGGCGGTAGATTGAGTATATACATTGTTTCGAACTCGAACTATACAGCATGATTTTTTTTATTCGATATATTCTTGTTAGGGCTATAGTAAAATTTATTTGCAGCAAGGTCATATAGTGCCATGCCCGAACAAAGTCTAGATAGGTCTATGACTTATTCCATTTTTTAACCCTCGACTCAAATGGAGGGGTGTTATGTTTAACGTGTCTATCTGTGTGTCTGTGTATCTATTTGTCTACGAGTATCGCAGCTCCCAAAAGAACGGACTGATTCCACCGCAGTTTTTTTAAATAGGAAGCAGAGGGCTTATTGTCTAACGCACTCGCAATCACGATCGTTTTCATATTTGAAAATCGAAGGCTTGTCTGCATACAAAATGAAAACAATTGCTCCACTTTGAAGCCGGTTGCGATTATGAGTGCGTTAGAAAATAAGGGTCTTTTTGGGATGGTTCTTACTAGATTTTATGAAAATCGGTTGTGCAGTTTAAGAGTTATGAATGTAGCGGCCATTATAGCGGGGCTTTTAATTTTTTATCGATTTAATAGTTATTTACGACTTATATCCGTGGGGATCGCTACCACCATCTTATCCTTTAAACCACCACCGATCAGCAGTGTTCGCATTGTTGGTTTCCGATGTGGGGATGAGACAACCGGTGAAATTACTAGCATAGAAGCATTTCATATCGCATTTGAAATCTTAGGATTGCAGTCTTGAGATTGTAGTCTTGAGAATGCAATATATGAGTCACAGATCCCACTTATCATGAGGTGCCTTCTCCTCGACATAAAAAAAACCGTTTTCACCAGGGCAATATTGTCTAGATCCTAACCCCCTTACTAATAAACGTTGAGTAACGGTGGTATAGCTATACAATGTTTTGTCATTATCTGTCATTGTGACATTTGGATTTGACAGATAAGGATAAAACATTGTATAGCTATACCACCGTTACTCAACGTTTATTAGTAAGGGGGTAAGTATGTTACTTTTAAAGATGGCTCATAGTTTTGAACTGCGGGTGTAACCTTTATTTTTTTGGTTTTTAACGTGAAAATGGAATGCGCCATTAGCGATGTTATAAACATGGTAAGACGTAGATATTATGGTGCTTTGTTATGGCAGTGGTAGACCCTTGTGCAGGGTCTACCACTGCCATCGCTTACTACCATCTTACCGCGAAGCAGCAGTGTTCGCATCGTTGTGGTAAGACAGCCATATAATTTAACAAACACGTTAAATCTCATGGTAATCAAACTATACCCATAAACTTAAGTTCAATAAGATCAGATTAAAATCTTTATAAATATTCCCACGTTTCCACCCCCTCCCATAAACCCTAACCCCCAAACACCCAAAACTCAACTTTATCACACTACGATAAACTTTAATCATTGTTAATATATTTAAGTTGGTATGGTTACAAATCTTAAAATCAGCGAAATTAGTCCAAAATAAACCTTAACTCGTTGCTATAAGGAGTTGTTGGAAGTTGATGTGGCTGAAAGGGTTAAAAGTTTCAACGCCATGCTTTTAGAATTGAATACTAAATAGGCTCATTGAGTGGGTCTCGGGCACTGAAGGGTAGAAGCCGAAGCTTGCCGGAGATGCCCGAGCGGTCCCGATCGCCCTCGGCGCAAACAGGTGCTCTATCCATCTTATGACGGCCGGACGCTAGGCGGACTGATACATCTTGATGCTTGTATTAAGGTAATTGCCATGTACCTATCTAAGCGAGAGAGCTTAAATTAGGTAATTAAGTTCAAGCTAATTTAATATTTTTTTAGCTTTTGTGACTGTTACTGAAAAGGAAAAATAAATATTTCAATACGTAAAGTTGAAGACGTTCACAGTACCCCAAAATATCTCGAGAACAGATAAACATACCAACACTCTTCATGATTTTTTTATATTTCACAAATCACAAAGAACACAAAAGTAAGTCCACTCTCGATACATACAATCATCTGGAAGAGATCGCTATTCAGCGGTAAGACGGGCTGTTGTATACCTATAGTTAAAATATACTGTTCCGTGTTTTGTTTTTTTGGTGTTCAATAAAGAGTATTTGTAGGTATTGTATTGTGTTGTAATCACGCCTCTTTCCCATCAGGGGTAGGCAGAGACCACCTCTCCACTGGCTAGAATCCAGACAAACTTCCATCAATTCCTCCACACTTATAAATCTCTTCATACACGTGTGTCGGTTTAGGGCACTCCTGACCTGGCCCTTAACATATCGAAAGATCAGGGGGGTTATTATGACATAACTATGCAGTTCAATTTACGCTGAGAGAAAAGGACAGAGCTATATAAATGATATAGCTCTGTCCTTTACGCTCACCGTAAAATGAATTGCATAGCTATGTCATAATAACCCCCCAGATCGGGGACGTATTAAGAATTCTTAATACGTCCCCGATCTGATCTTTCGATAATGTTCTTGTATTTGTAAAGTATAATTTCGTGGTTCGTTATAGTGGCAAATATTTCATCAGGGGCTGTATTGTAATCGGTAAAACCATATTGCTTTTTTCGTGTTTTCGTATTTTCTTTAAATCTTTAAATCGGCCGCCACTACAGTCGAGTAAATAAGAGTTATCCTAACATTAACATTACGATAACATATCAAAAGCAACTAGGTTTTACCGAATATAATTAATTCATGTACCTATCTACACTACTGTAAACATCCTTATTAACTAATTTAGATTGGTTCTATAATATCAAGTATCAAGACGGCTTGGTCGCTGTCCCGAGCTCACCTGGACGGACACCGAGGTTCAAGAATGCGTGTTTTTTCCCCGGACGGGCTATTCTAATTAAAACCCGACAAAAACCTAGACCTAGTTCTAGGGCTAAGAATAGGACATTGCTGCAGAGACCTAGTTTAGAAAATATTTATTTTTCACCTCAGCACCTCAAAAAGGACGGTTTTGCTGTTTAAACTGGGTATGTATGAAATTCACGGACGCGCCGTTTGTCTCGGCGACAGATGGAGTGCATACAAGTGAATGGGCCTAATATTTTGACCACATTCATGGGCGCGTCGCACCACGCATCAACGGTGCGACTTCACGGAGCAGACTGATTAGAAAATGGCAGCCATAGAACACATTCATGACGGTCCAAATCTAAAAAAATATAGTAATATAGTATAATGTATATAATGATTTTTTAAGAGCTATCTAATAATACCCTACTCGATGTCATAATGTAAAAAACAACCTTTGCTTTAGTTGTACTTGAAAAACATTTTTTCTGAAGATTTTATTTTACAACTTTGTCAACGTAATTTAAATGTATTCCAGATTACAGCTTTGTAGTACCAAGAGTTCCTGAGCTGGACCGCGGGCAGATGGACACACGGATATAGGGAAATTATAAGGGTTTGTTTGATTTCGGAACCGTAAAAACGCGAGAGTTGAAGCTATAAACACTTCCAAATTTCCTTTTTTTAACCCCCGACGCAAAAAAGAGGGGTGTTATTTTACCCCCGACGCAAAAAAGAGGGGTGTTATAAGTTTGACGTGTAAGTGTGTGTGTGTGTGTGTGTGTGTGTGTGTGTGTGTGTGTGTGTGTGTGTCTGTCTGTCTGTCTGTGGCACCGTAGCTCTTAAACGGATGAACCGATTCGGATGCGGTTTTTTTTATTTGAAAGCAGGTTTTCTAGCGGTGGTTCTTAGACATTTTATATCGAAATCGGTTTAGCCGTTTTTGAACTATTGAACTTTGAAATGTCAATGTCGGGGGTTTTCCATCATTTTGTTGGTTAGGTTATTAGCCATTAGCCCATCACCGATTGCACTTGCCCTATAATCGCCCTACGCACCTTGTAATTACTCCAGTTAGTAAGCTCTAACCAGATGACGGCCCGTTACCGCCGTCCCCGGCAAAAAGACAATGGCGGCGTGACGTCTCGGCTGAGCACGCGCATTCGACGCGCACTTGCGCGCTGATAGGCGTAAAGCGCAAGCGCTTCGAGTAACGCGACATCCGACTTAGCAGCGAACGCATTGAGAGCGGAGGCCGCGCGTGGCGTTCCCAAACGAATAAACTTTTTCTAAAATTTCATTTATAACACACCATTTCGTTTCATTATTAAGAGCACCCGAGTGCTTGCCAGGTTAGAATAGTGCTACTCCATCCTCCATGTGTTCCCGTGGATGTCGTAAGAGGCGACTAAGGGAATAAAGGCTTGCAGTCCTGAGGGCCCTGCCAAGATGCATTGCGCTAACTAACGTTTCTATTCGTTTCATTTTTAAACCAATCGCATCACTGATAGATCACGTGACTTTTCGTATCACGTCATCTACCAGTGAGGCGATTGGTTTAAAAACGAGTCGAATAGAAACGCTAGTTAGCGCAATGCATCTTGGCAGGGTCCTCTGTAAGGTGATGGGCTTGCAACCTATCACTAATGCGCTGGTAACATCTTAGCTGATTGTGCAAAATGTGCTTGCGGAATTGTCAACAAGTATTTAGAGTTGTAGGTAATTCTGTAGCTCTACCTACCCCACTTTTAACACACTTTATAGCCGACTAGGGTGACAGCACCAATGTTGGACACTTTTAGCTGAAGGCACCGATGATGGAAACTTAACTCTTAATTCAACGATCATAAGGTTATCAATTGATTGTTTCAAAACAAATGAATAACCCTTATCTTCTGTAACATAAAAATCAAGTGTCCACCATTGGTCCTTGTTTATTACTGGTACCATCGCCCATCCTAGAACTGTACTTCTAACACTCATTATAAACTCACTATGAAAAGATGAGTGAAATGAGTCTAAAGTTAAAAGTAGGTTTAAATTGACTTCCAAGAGTTGATTACAATGTTAGTTTGTTAGATATTATGGAACTTCATATAAAGCGTGTAATACAATTAAAAGTTAAAACTAAACTTATTTAAATTAAAATAAAACTAAGCTACTCAAATATTAAAGATAATAATCACCACAATAAAAAGAACTCCCCCTCTAGCAGGTCCGCTCGCGGCATGGTCCCTATGACACTGGCTGCATTATCTCTCTGGATAGTTAATAGCGTATATAATTAAACAGATAAATATGTTTTTTTAGTAATGAACCGCCTTCAAAAACGCAGAAAATAACTTCTTTCCAAATGGAAATAGGTCAATCCAACTAAAGTCAACGAGCCACAATATTTTGATCCAAAAGCCGACTAAAGGCGGTTCATAATTTTTTTAACATTTTTTTTAATACTTTTGACATGGTGTTATGTCGTACACTTGAATTATGTAGTAGGTACATTAAAAAAACATAAATGCAGTCTAACATGTAACCTCCTTTTTTGAAGTCGCTTACAAACTCCCTGTACGATGGCGACCCCTGGCTGATATTTCTTAAACGGCAAAAAAAACTAACATTCTTTTTAAATAAACCGCATCCGAATCGTTCCATCCGTGTGAAAGCTACGATGCCATAGACAGATACACAGATACACACATTAATAGTAGATTGTTCAACAAGGGACTAAAACAAGCCTACTCTTGCTAGGTACGTGGCTAATCCGGCACTGAACGTTGTTTTTTTCCTCGCATTCAAAGTGAAAAGTAGAGTGTTTAACGCGAGACTAAACAAACATAATGACACTCGAACTATAGCCACTCTCGCTCGCTGGCTCGCTCGCGTGGCTAAACATCTCGTGTCATTATGTTTGTTTAGTCTCGCGTTAAACACTCTACTTTTCACTTTGAATGCGAGGAAAAAAACAACGTTCAGTGCCGGATTAGCCACGTACCTAGCAAGAGTAGCAAATGCTACGGGCCCCGCGCATCCACGTCTAAACTCTAAAATGCTCGTACTTACATCAGTATGCGTATGCGTGTACTCATATGCATCAGGGTTGACGATAAGATGAATAATCCAGTCGATATTCTCCACCAGGATAACCTAAAACAAACACCCACGCAAAATAGGTGCATATCTAAGTCCCTCATTTGCGGAAAAAAGCCCGCCACAACCTGTAACCTAAAACAAACCCAGGGATCTCTTTATAGAATATGCTACGGACCCCGGGCTTGCTCAATCCAGCACTGAAGAAGTCTATACACATTTATAAAATTGATTATAAGAAAGTTTCTTACAAATTTGTTCCGCGGTTTTTTTCTTTTCTTTTATAATTTTTGTGAAGTGCCGCTTTAAATGCTTGCATATTTAGCCAACAGGTTCAAACTTGAAAACTATTTAAAAACTAATTGGACCAAGCATAATAAAATGAATTCATCCTTAATATAATTAAATATATTCATATTCGTAATCATTAATCGTGTTTCACGAAATTAAATCATTTTTATTTACTTATATTTTTTCACAGTTGTCATTTTGAGGTTATTTCCACGCGCTAAAAATTGTCTGCACCACAGAATAAAAACTAGAGACATAGAAACCGTATAAATAGGCAGAAAATACATTATGGCTGACTTCTTTTTACTTATGGTTTTCATAGTGAGTTGGAAAGAGATTGTCACAAGGCGTGATTTGGACCTTTAAGCACCAGTGTGGAAGAAAGTAACGCCAAAGAAGACCGGTCGTTGATTTGACGTTTCTTCACCTTCTGATCATGACAGATTAAAGAAGAAAAGACACCTAGTTTTTGTTTCTTTTCCTCTTATCAAAATGTAATCTATAAAGTAGAGACAAGTAGCTAGTGGAACGTTCATCTTATTGCACGGCTTCTATGCCTTTAGTCTTTATTCTGTGGTCTATACAAAAAGACTGAAAATAGCAATAAATCCTCCATTCACAAACACCGTGATTGGATGTTTAGGGGATTCCAAAGTAAATTAAAACAATTTTACTTTAATCCCTAGAGATTAAAAAGGAACTTTAGTCCCGATGTGCAGAGACTAAAGTAACATTTTAAGAGCATGAGAAGTGAAAACATAATAATGCCCTTTATTTTTACGCCAGGGGTTAAAAATTAGCAAGTCTAGATAATCTAACGCACACAAATAAGTCTAGACACAATTACACGACCCAAATTGTCGGCTTAAACACAACATTCGTTACGGCAGACGTAAAAAACGTTTGATGGGCTCTAGTTTATCTTACATCTGGGAAAACAGGGAGGAAAAATATCGTGTGCCAAGGAAAATATTCGAAAATGAAAAAACAGCAGCCGCGCAGGTAGGGTTGGCGGTTAAAAAAATAGGGGTTGTGGGGAAATATTGTCGAGGGATAATATAATTATGGTTAAAGCATGAAATGGGACGTTTTCTGTTTATTTTTCTGGGATTCACGTCGAAGACCTAAAGGATTCACGGGACGACAAAGTGTCCCATCTCGTGGTACAGTTTCGTGTTTTCAAATTCACATTTGTAACAATTGCAACACAAGCAGTACTTATTTTATAAGGAAAGCATTACATGAGGTAAGTTAACTAAACCGGAAACAGTGAATATAAAGATTTTAGAAACATTTTATTGCGTTTATGAGTTTGTTTTAGAGATTATAAGTAAGTTTATCTGTATGTTTTTTATGCTTTTACGGTTAAACATTGAACCAATTTTTCCTTGGATATAGCTATAAGTACCCATAAAAGACATAGCTACTATTTACACCGAAACATTTGTGATGTTATGAAGAAAAAGATTCAATGAACGCGGACGGAATCGTACGCAAAATCAAGTTGCAAATGTTGCTGGTGAAATAGCTTGTAGGTATAGTACAATCTCTGTACAGTTAAGTTAACTTTACAAATTGAAGATCATTACATTACTAATAAAGGAAACTAATTGATCATCACGGGAATAAAACACGTAGAAAGTCGCAAAAAACTTCTTGAATTAATAGTTGAGTTTTCGATAGGTTTTGTTTAGAACTGTCAACCCTAGCAGAACGAACGCTACAAAGCGTTGTTTTTGATTCGTGAGCGCCCTCTGTCGATCGAGAGGCTTTGCGCAAAACTCAGTGTTTCGAGCCTATTACAACACGTAATTACAAGGGCTTTCACTCCCACCGTTGGGATTACAGTTTGGTGGGATAGACGTCTACGATTTTGAATAGGGAATAAAATCGATTTTGAAGCCGATCTTGTCTAATACAGGGTGTAAAAAAACAGTATACCGAGAATGGACCGAGAAAACAGCTACTTTTGAATATTATTCGTGACCATAAATTAAACAATGGTAAAAAAAACTTTAGAAAAAAAACATGCTTATTTTCTGATCTAAAAGAACTTATAACGACATACTGAAGCGTAATTTCTACAAAATAGGTTTAACCGGTATACGTGGCAATAATTATTAAAATTCAACATAGTGTGTTTGGAGTATAACATTTTCTGAATTACAATTCAGTTAAATGAAACTACCGTTTCAATGTCCGAGTAGTGAGCTAGTCTAGTGGTTATGACATGTATATTTGTCAGTAACTTTTTATTGCTGTATTCTGTATTCAATAAAAAGTTATTGACAATTACTGACAATTTTTTAATTTAATTTAATATTTTTTTATAATATTCTATAATTTTTCTATGATATTTTTTCATCATTTTCCAAGTGTTTACTAGAATTTACTAGAATCTAAAGGCAAAAATGGCAAAAATGGCAAACTAAGAGAAAATCGAAATTAAATCAAAATTAAAATCATAAAAATAGAAAAAAAAACATAATTCATAATATTTGTTTGAATTTGTTCGTCTTCTTCTTCTTCATTTTTAATAATCGTTTAATAACCGTTGAGGATAATCCAAATAATAAAATAACGTTACATTTTAAATAACATTTAACTTAAAAATATTAAAATGATGGAAAGAAATATTCGAATGTAATTTATTAAAAATAGGCAAATGATTTATATTTTTGAATAAAACCTGAGATATTTATACGTATATTTCAAATGCCTAGTCAATTATTAGTCCCATCAAATCCATTTAGCCAAGGCCTAACAGTCTTTCAACATCCACCAATCTCCCGAACAGCAATACACTTAGGTACCCCAAAAACACTGTGCGTTTGTTATTCTTCGCTTACCGGGGCCAATATTTTCAGAAGCCCAAACCAACAGCCGGCATTTTTGCCGCTTTCACGGGCTTCATTTGACGAATCTATTGTGAATGTGGCAACACTGGGAGCTCCAGAATAAGCTTTAGTGTTGCCAGTTGTCACTGGTTTTTATTATACACTCATCAAAGTAGCATTGCATCATATCAAAATAATGTAGGGCTTATTTTTGAACCATGGATATTTTTGATGTGAGAAGTTTTCACTCATACACTTTCGTTTATTTAAAGACAATTTAATTATTTGCGTGAAATGCTTTGCTTTTGGCGACTAAACAATCCTCTTTTGATTGTTTAAGCCAATCTTGCTTTATCATCGTAGTTAAGTATATCTTACTAACATTTTGATAGGTCTTATTCACTCGACATTAAGAGCTACTTTGACGCCTATATGGATAACGGTTATAAAAAGGCAGAATATAACACTTGGTATTTTTTTGGATGGGAAGCTTTCATACTTTATTTAATACAATACTTTCTTAATGCATAAAACAAATTTCCTTTCCTTTTCCTTACTTACATCTTTTACTGCTTTTCTACTTATTGCATGATTGTTTTTCAAAAAATCCTTACTCATTAAATCACAAAGTAAATAAAGAAACACCCCATGTTTTGTAACCTATAATCCCAAAAATAATCACTGAAGTTCATTCACTTGCAACAGTTTCATCCGTAAAGCGCAGATGTCGCAGCATAGAAGTCATAAATCGATTATTGAATCGATTATCGAATCGATTATTGCATCGATTAATCGATTTTCGCAGGCCACGCGCCGCGCGCGCTGTCACGCACGTCCCTAAACTTAAATCGACACCGATTCACGTTTTTATGATTCTCACTTTTTAGGGTTGCGTATAAATTTTAAAAATGCCGTTTTTAACCGCCGTAAAAAAAGTAGAGTTAATTTTAACATTGAGTCTGCCGCATTGTAACTCCCAAACAGATGAACTAATATGAACGCATTTTTTTTGAAGAAAGCTAGTGTAACTGTAAATGGGATGATTTTAGGTTAGGTTAGGTTTCATACAAACCGGTTCTGATCGCCAATATATATAGGATTTTTACACGACTGCCCAAAAAAAAAAGTGTAATGTTTTCAGGATTCATGTATGTACGTATGTACAATTCTTTATTCCACCATAACTTCTAAACGCCTGAGCCGATTTAGATGTGTGTGGTATCGATAGAATCCTTACACCACCCCGGGTGCCATAGGATACCAAAACTGTAAAAATTTAAATAAGAACAATGGCAAAATGTCAATTATTAACATAGGTAGGTATATAGGTTATCGGCGACAATATAAAAAATGCAGTCGAGTTTTTATAACTTGCTTTCAATTATCTATTTAATAGTTATTTTGTATGGACCATGTACGAGATACAGTAGTCAGTTGAAGCCTCTTTAGCACATCACAGACAATCAGTTCGCCAGCAAATGTTGGCCTGCCATGTTCGAACAAATATTAGAACAAAGCTTTTCTTCAAGACATGTGGCCTGACTTTCAATTTCCTTCGGAGGTTAAAAATTTTGAGCAGATTAATACTGGCCTAGACGCATTCCTCAGCAACTGGCCGGAAGAGGCACCAAATAGGGACTCATGAAGATAGAGGGGAGAGGTATTTGCTTTCGAAAAATAATTATTCTGCAGAACCCTTTTCCTTGTACCATGGTCTTCACACTTCGTTTGTTCTCTCATTTTTTCAAGGCGCCGGTTTTTTGGCGCGTGGCTGGACAATCTCGGAGTCATTTCTTTTTTCGTCTCTCTCTCTATTGTGGCTCGGGGAACGCCATACCCGTTCACTTTTAAGTCAGTTATAGTGAACGCAATAGTTGCTATATTAAATGTAAAATTAAAAACAAAAATGATAATTATAATAATAACAAAGAAACGATTATCCGAAAAAGTCTAAGCAAGTCGCATTTAAGAAAACACTGCGAGACGTAAGTAATCAGAAATAATTAGCTCCACAAAATAATTCCAAATTTTGTCGTTCATTGTAACATGCAAATCTCAAAACTCCACTTCCATCAAAAAAACTCGTCCACCGCCTCCGGCGCAGCACCTGACGCGCATGCGTATTATTGGCACGCGAGCAGACCTGTTGACGAGCTAATTGTCATTTTGGCAACAGCTGTCAAAAATCGCACAAGAAAAGAAACAAGTATAGTCATTAGTCGCAGTTGGAAGCTGTTGCGAGTTCAATCTTGTTTTGTGGAAATAAGGTTGTAATTTATGTAATCAAGTTGTGTTTTTTTTTGTTTCTCTTTATCTTTTTTTATGTGCGAATGTGACGCGTAATTTGTTAACGATTACTAAGTAGAGTAATGTGATGGATTTGGAAAAATTTGTGATTTTACTATACGATACGATAGGATCAATAATAAGGATTCAGAAACATGAAGTTCAAGAACCATTATGGTCTAAGATCCGAATAGAAGACGAATTGCACCGGGCTGCTTATTCGATCAAAAGTATTTTATATCAAATTTGATACGCTAAATAATATGTGGCGAATAGGTTGCCTGAAAAATTTCAGTCCAGTAGGTACTTATATCATAAAAAAAATATTAAAAATGAACTTTTTTTTAAAATTGCAAATGCTTGTTTAATAGACAAATTACATACTAATCGAAAGTATGAAGCCTATAGAATATGCAAACGTTAGGTTTGGTGCAAATTATTAGTACCGCCTTACCTGTTTATACCTGCCTATCCAATAGTTTGACGGGAAAAAAATAGTCAACCTAACGTTTGCAAGTTCTATAGGCTTCATACTTTCGATTGGTATGTAATTTGTCTATTAAACAAGCAGTTGTTTTTTTTTAAGCCAAAGTTAATTTTTAATTTTTTAATTAATTATATACTGGACTGAAATTTTTCAGGCAACCTATTTGCCACATATTATTTAGCGTATCAAATTTGATATAAAAATACTTTTGATCGAATAAGCAGCCCGGTGCAAATCGTCTCCTATTCGGATCTCCTACTATTAGGTCTTAGGTCTTAGTAATAAACACGCCAATGAAATCTAACATTAATCCAAGTGTATCGTCAACATACAAAGCACACGTAGGTACTGCCAATTACAACCTGTAGCAGGCTTTAAATTAAATTAAATTAATGCAATTATTCATCTTAAACAAAATAATGTTTCCTTTAAGTTAATTGAGCTATTCTATTAGCGGCCTTTACACGTAAAGTTCGGACCGCGGGAAACGCCATGCGCCGTTTCAATCTTCGTTCCGAACCGTACATTTTTACTATTACAGTTGCATTTACACGTACGGTTCGGAACGAAGATTGAAACGGCGCGTGGCGTTTCCCGCGGTCCGAACGTAACGTGTGCAGGCCGCTATAGATAATTTCCACTGAGGTACTAGCGAAGGTGCAAACGCTGCTAAAGTTCTTCTTTTCTATCACTCAAAATGTATGGGATGACAGTTGACCGCGTGGTTTATCCTAACGCACGACAATGTCACGATAGAAATGGAAAACTTTAATTTGCATCTTGGCTAGGGCTTGTTTAGGGTTTGGCTAAGCTCATCCACCATACCATCAATTGAACATTTAGCAAGTAGGTCTTCGGCGAATTTGAGCCACACTCGGCGACAGTAGCCTGCCTGTCCGCAAATGACTTCATTCATTCGCCATCGTGTGTAATGACATGTACACATACCGACAAAAGCACTTATTTGCTAGTCTGAAGTCTATTATGGTCGCGTTTATAATTGGGATAGACCAAAATAAATAACTCACGAGTTTTACGTTATAATTCGAAAGAATGGGTAATTTTAAGAGGCCCATTTCATTATTTTTTTGTGTGACCTCTACTTTTAGAGATGATATCTCTTTAATGGCCCGATTTTCAATAAAAGTAATTAAGAACCATCCTAAACAAACCAGCTTTATTTTTAAAAAAAGCGTCCAAATCAAAATGTCCGCTTGGCACAAACAAACACACAGACATTCAGAATTCCCTACGGACGGTAAGTAATATTAATCATAAATACACCCGGCCCTAGATTGGCCGAACTAGGGGTCACATCGCTGCCTATCAATGATAAAGGCATAACTCAAAAAAGCATTTTTTTCAGGAGAGCCATTTAAAAAAAAAAACAAAAACATTTTGAAATAACTTTTGACCTCCATAAGATAAAAAGATACTTGTTTTTGTCGTAATATTATCACCTCCCAGTTAATTTATTAAACCAAAAATCAAATACAAGAGACGCAAGTCTAATTTAATATCTTTACAAATTGTAGATCTATTCGACATGCTTCTCAAAACCTTCGTCGTGATTATGTGCAATAAGGACACAAGTAGTGAAACTACAATATTATACGTGTAATCTTTTGGACAACAACGATGCTTTCGTGTTAAACCCTAGTATTTTTTTCTTTTTTTGATGACTAATGATGCATATCGTTTTATACCTAAAAAAATATCAATAAATCATGGACAAAACCGAAGAAATACGAATTATGTCTATAAAAATTATAATTCTTTGTCATAAATAAGGGCATATTTTGTGATCGCACACCTCTTTTTTTATATTACAAAGTAATGATTTACCTTATTTGACGTGTGACACCTTAGAAAACGCATTGGTCGAGCATAATAAACCCTGAATTGTTTTGCTAACATAATATCTAAGACAAACTGGCATAAAACAGCGATCAGAGGTTCAACGACGCGGTTAGCCTAGTTGGTAGTGACCCTGCCTACGAGGCTAGCCGAGCGGTCCAGGGCTCGATTCCCGGTAAGGAAAAATATTGGTGAGCTGAGCGCAAGTATTTTGTCCTAGTCTTTGAAGTTTCCTATGTATTTAAGCATTTATTTCTCTATTTAAGTATGTTTATCGTTGTCCAGTACCCATAGTACCAAGCCTAGGACATAGTTTGGGACTAGGTCCATTTGTGTGAGATTGTCCCATCGATCGATCCTGACCGATTTCGGCCTCAGCGACTGGGAGTCGAATATTTAGAGCGTCGCTCGTGAGCTCTATGATGACTGACATAGCTGATTCTTGCATCAAAAGCTCGACCACATTCGATGCAAGTCATCCCTCCAATATAATAGGGTATTTTCCTTATGTTTTATTAGTATTTAAATTGAAGCTTTTTTACCTTCCGAATAGCCTAATTTAAATAGTTTTTTAATATCTTTAAAAATACAAAAGATATATATAGCTATCCAGAGAGGTAACGCAGCCAGTGTCATAGGGACCATGCCGCGAGCGGACCTGCTAGAGGGGGTGTTCTTTTTATAGTGGTGATTATTATTTACGTCTTTAATATTTGAGTAGCTTAGTTTTTATTTTAATTTAAATAAGTTTAGTTTTAACTTTTAATTGTATTATATTATATTAAATAAGTATTCTTTGTCCCAAAGATATAAATGTTTAAAACTTGCTTTTAGAAAAAGGGGAAAATACAGTAACATGACGTCATATTACTCAACCGCCATATGAATTACACGCACAACATCGTTTTGTGAGAAAGAAATAGACAAAAAACTTTATAAGGCTATAACTTTTATTTTAATTAGGTACCAATTTCAAATTTGATTTTGAATTATTTTATCATACTACGTATGTTGATATATCATCCAAATTAATATATGAAATGTAATATCAGGCAAATAAATACCCTATTGTAGTGAATAACCGCAGGTGTACGGGCCTTGAGCTCGTCTCGCTTAACATCGAGCACCTCACGTCTCTTCCTTTCGAACTCAGAAACCTTAGTGCTCACTGTATGCCTCCAAGACGGCTGGTCTGCTGCCATTGCCTCCCATGGTGACGGGTCGACGTCTCACCGCCTCATATGTCGCTCAAGCACATGTTTGTACCGCAGGAATTGGCCGCCTCGTTTCCGCTTGCCATCCTGTAGTTCTAAGTAGAAGATGCGCTTTGCCTCTCTGTCATCTGACATGCGGGAGACATGGCCGCCCCACCGCAGCTGTCGTCGCATTAGATAGGCCTCTATTCCATCGACATTAGCTCTTCGTAGGACTTCCGTGTTACGAACACCAGTGCCGGATTAGCCACGTAGCAAGAGTAGCAAATGCTGGGCCCCGCGCATTGAGAGGACCCGCGCACCCACATCTCCCTGACATGGATTTCTACCAGTTCTGTTTTATTTAGCACCCTAGACTTAAGAAATAACCTAAAACAAACCAAGGGCCTCTTTATATATAGAACTTACTACGGGCCCCGCGCTGGCTTAATCCGGCACTGACGAACTCGGTCAGACCAACGAATGTTCATAATGTCGCGTAGGCATTCTAGGTGGAATCTATCTTATGTTCGAATATGCTTGCGGTAGAACTATCGCCATGTAAACAGCTATTTTCTTAGAGCTTTTATGTAGTGTGAGCGAAACACCTTGGAACGAAGTTTGCCGAAGGCTGCGGCAGCTGCTCCAATTGTGCCGTTGACTTCTCAAGGAGGCACCGCGATATTATGGTGCTACCCAGATATTTGAACTTGTCTATCTGCTTTTTTAAGCGAGTTATCACCGAGTTTGATGTCAACCTGGGCCCCATTTAGCGTGTCAAGAACCAATACTTCGGTCTTTTTCACACTGATTTTCAGGCCAAATTTGCGACATCACTCATCGAGACTCGTCATAAGCCTTTGTAGATCCTCTGGGGATTCCGCCACAAAACCTCATAAATAGCATAGATCAACTCCGTAATAGTTCCGTGAGACACCTTGGTGCCAGCTTCTAGTATTGCAAGGTTGAAGACTCCGCCACCAGCGGTATGGAAAGGAATACGAATGCCCCTAGTTATTCTACCTAGATAGGATACCTACTGATATATTTTTTAACTTTAATTTTATTTTTTGAACGTTCTAAATTGAAATGATTTTTTTGCCACAAAACATCGAATTGCTGAATATGCAATGGCAAGATGTGTCAAAAAACGCAATATAAGCCTCACAAGTACACACTGTATCCACATGCAAAAAATAAGCGACTTTAGAGTTTTTGTAACTTATTTACTTATAGCGTAGAAGTCGTCTATCGCTGCTCCCGCAATTAAACAGTATCCTATGTCATTTCTCGAGACTCAAGCAATCTCCATACGAAATTTCATCGAAATCGGTTTAGCGGTTTGGCCGTGACGTAAGCGGTTTTGAAAGTGTATCAAACGGACACACTTTCGCATTTATAATATTAGTAGGTATAGATAATTCATCAGCATAATTGACGGTAATTTGTATTTCATCCCATTTAAATAACGGAAACTGGTTAAAAAATGCCTAGCAATGTTGCTAGGCATTTTACAATAATATACTTAAATACTAACATACAAGTTAACTAAATAAAGGGCCTTTAAAAATTTGTTTCATGCGCAAATAATCTTTTTGAAATACTTTTAATCTACTTCTTATTTAGATTTTTTCACTAACAAGGTAACATTTGATTTCCGATCAAATTATTTTTCATAAAATGTATCGAAATGTATCGTGTATAAAGATTTTTTAAGTTATAGGTCACAATTTTATTTACATATAAATATTGAATATAGGCATATACCGAAAACATTATGTACCTTAACGACTATTATTTCATGACTAAGAGCTTATTTTGACATGTTACAAAAAAAAATTACTTACTTTCTGGATGATAAAGTTGCAACTAAAAATTAATCACTATTGCACAAACTATTTTGTAATGTATCAATGTTACAAATATAATCAGCATTTTTTTCTGAATTATTTTGGGGTGTGCCTGTAGTCATGATAAAAATTTAGCATGTTTGTTGGTAGTTGCGGCTCAACTGGCTTACCTACGCTGTTGCCCACAATATGGCGTCACAATTGGACCAATGGCATAAGGGCACAGTGCTGCCACGTGGCTGTTTTTGGAGATAATGCAATGGGTGTCTTAGTCATCATAAACTTTTGAATATTTCACGCGTCGTGTTATACTTATCTCAAAAACGTAGTATTTCGTGTTATGACACTATCATCGATAAGCAGCGACATGCGCATTGTAGATAAATCTAGTTACTTATAAGTATAAATTAGTACCTACCGTTTAATTCCATAAAAATATAGGAAACTGAACTTTAACGGTTTAACTACTAAATCAAGTTGAAGGTTTTGGTGCAAGCCTCCTAGTTTAACATCACCATCCTTTTCCCCGCAACTGTACCAAGTACAGTTGCAATCAGTTACCACTAATGTCATAATTAGACTCGTCTGTCTCGCCCCGCCCCGCGTAATGACGCAAAGAATTTGCTATCAAGCACTTTTACACACTTTTGCAAACTTTTTTACGAGAAATTAGAGTTCAAAATTACAAAGTTATATGTTACAGTCAGCGTGGCGCTGTTACTTAAGTTTGGAAGTGATATTTGTATGTGGAAGGGATAGTTGCAATTTTGTCCGCAGATATTTGTAAGTTTGTAATGATTAAGTTTTTGTACTGTCAATTATTTCGCTGTCAATTATTTAATGTTATTTGTATTTGTTATAGTGGTACGGTTAGAAATGAGTACATTTTTATTTGGCCTCAAAATTTGAAAACTACTTTTCTAAAATGTGTAAGTGTACCTACTAAGTGAACTTAAACTCAGTACGCCATTAGGGACATGACGTAATAGATTTAAAAGTGTTAAGATCATTACTTTGCTTTTTATTTAAATAAACATTGAGTGAAATATTTTTGTTCAGGATCACGGCCACCCTACATTGAGTATTTCTTACTCGTTTTTTACTTACTTTTAAATAGGTTTTAACATAAAAATGTAAGGTGACCATAATTTTAGTATTAATTACGGGAACATAACATTACTTTTATAAAATGCGAAACTTTAATTGTTTCACAAAACCACTATATAAGTACTAATAGAATCTCATTCATTTACCGAGTTGGAAAAAACAATCTAGGATCACGACCCCCCATCACCCTGTATAGACTGTGCGTAGGCTTGCTATCTAGGGCCACTGAAAATGGGAGGAGGCAACGAGATCCCTGCTTTAATAAACGTAGACCCACAACCCAGAATTTGGACTCATTAGTTTTGTATGTATGTATGTATGTAAACTCTTTATTGTACAAACAGAAAATAACAAATCAAAAAGAAACAGATACACAAAAGGTATGTACAAAGGCGAACTTATCCCTTTAAGGGATCTCTTCCAGTTAACCTTTGAGCGATTAAGAGATGAATAAAAACAACGGATGGGTTTTGTCTCAATAAGCTCTAAATAGCTGTGCGAAAAAAAGTACGATGACATCAAAACTTATTTTATTAAAATAAAATAAAATTTCGACAGCAACTTAATATTTAGGATAGGTACCGTTTACCGAACCAACAGTTTCTGATTTTCTAAGTACGAAAGGTGAATCGATTCGAGTCGATAACATCTCGCAGATGATCATCGATTAGATATTCGGAATAGCGGCGGCGTCTAACAGGCAGATGTAGAGTGAGCTTGTTTACCGGTAGCTTTCGGGTTAAGCTCGGTGCGTAGTGGAAGCTTTGCTACACCAACCTATTCTACGTAGGTGTCCAACGCAGACCTTCAAATAACGCTATTTTTTGATAACGTTACAATTATACCGTTATTCTCTGGCTACATACATACTACATACTACATACACTCACGCCTTCAATACCAGAGTGGGGTAGGCAGAGCTACAGAATGACCAAAAGCGGTTTACCATGTGTATATTAGTGACAGGTTGCAAGCCCATCGCCTAACAATACTACAAGAATTTATTCCCTTAGTCGCCTCTTACGACTTCCACGGGAAGACATGGAGTGGCACTATTCTAAGTCGGCAACCACACGGGCAGGGCTCTTCTTCTCTGGCTATAAGTTCCGATCGATATATTATAACGGTAATTTCTATAACGATTTGATAACGTTATTAATACGTCACCTCTTTTACTGCTCTTAATTCCGCTGGTTAATATGCATCATAAGAGTCGCCAGCGGCAACGATTTAGGATATTAGAAGTACTTACAATCTGGAACCAACAGTTATTCTGGTTCTATTTCGATGTTCATTATGTTGTGAGGTAGGGTATGGAAAAAATAACGTTATGAAAAAAATATCGATACATAAACAAACTGTTTAACACTAACAAAATATATCGTGATGATAACGATATTTGTCATAAAGTTATGAAAGTCTTCTCAGACCGCAGAGCGCACTTACCATCAGATGGCCTGTTTACCATATTTTGCTAAAAATCATTTCACAAACATATCATTTCGCAAAACACTGTTTTCCGAAACTGTATCTATTCCAGGATTTTTATAAAACTAACCAAACCTTTTTTTTGAGCCAGTGGAATGGCAGGACGGCTTATGTCCGACTTGCATGGACTAAAACCCCCGGGGCGTTGCGCCAATCGCTTTAGGAAGGGGCTACGGGACCGCTATAGCGCCAAAACGTAGCCCCCCAATAGCGGAAGCCCGTTGGACTCGCCTTCAAAAATAACTAACCAAACCTAACCTAACCTAACCTATAGGGTTCTACAAGATGGTCCTGAAATAAATCCTGAAATGTTTACAGTTTTGGAAGAAATGCTATGTTAAGCTATGTTTGTGAAATGTGGTTCAGCAAGTGATTGGATACCGTGTGTTTACCTTCTTCATGACATAAAAATAAGCTATAGCTTATGCTATCTCCCTATGTGCATCGAGCCTCTCCCCGTCACGACTGCCGGACGGAAGCCGGCGTGCACGTACGAATCAGATGTTAAGTGCTTTCAATCACTGCCTGGTAGCTAACAGGGTCGCGGGTTCAACCATGGGAACATTCCTTCAATAAATAGCTATGAAAGTGATTGTCTGTTTCAACGTGTTATACATTATATTAACTGTTTAATTATTAATGATATGCGTAGTTCCTCTTACGCAGAGATCATATTGTCTGAGTGAAATCCTTAATTTTTCACAGGTCGTGGACCAGGGTAGTGCCAAGTCGAGAAGTCGTACGAATACAGCCTTTTTTTGAAAAACTCGATGCACTTTGAGGCCCCTTATTTTTTTACTTATTGTATTTATGTTGCATTAAATCTTCAACATAGTTACTACATATTTAAAATAGATTCTATTCATATTACACTACATCGCAATGTAATACGTATAAAATAAATAAATAAATAAATAAAATAAACTTTGTAATATCTGGCTACTTAAAATTAGTATTGAATATTTAAAAACCCTCGATGGCGACTAATTCTCATGAAACCTAACTAGAAACCATCCCGATAAACAAGCTTTCTTTAAAAAACAGCATCTTAACTTTTCGTGTAAGGGATTGTAAAAGAGACATATTAATTGGACCAAAATGATGAACTTTACAGAAAGCTACCCTTTTAAAAAATTGAGTTGGTCACCAATGATTCGCCTGAATAATTGTAAAAAAAAAGTATGATCAGAGTCAAGAAAATCATGAAGACGGAATACCCAACAAAATTACGACTCAACCCAATATAAAAAAGATCAAGATCACCCCTAACTTAAACATCCTGTACTTTTCATACATATAATGAACTCATACAAATTACTCTAAAATTTTGCATGATAAATGGCGTGTCCTAAGCACAGGTGTGCGGTGACCCTAATTACCTCGTAACTGTCAGATCGGCGCACGCGTCGAGGAGATTGCGCCCGCGCAGACCGCATTTAAATTTGGAACTTTAAATTACGATTTTCGCGCCAACGCTACTGTATTGTGTAAGGTCGTTTAGGTTTCTGGAACTGTCATATTGTCATCAATTAGGATTTGAGAATTTTGAATGGCGATGTCTAAAGATGCACTTACACGGGTAGTTTTTGAGTAATGGCTTGTCAACAATAGCTGTCTACTCTTTGGTGAAATAACGACCACTTTTGGACCTTATTACAATACAATAAGGCGCAAAAGTGGAAATATCCCTTTGTAGTCGACTGCAACCATTTGGAAAAAACCTTTTTCGCACCTTTTTCGATCGAAAGCTCAAAACCCGCAACCAATTTTTGAAATAGTCTAGTGTAGGTACGTCTTGCTTTTATACAGGATGAGCAGTCAAAATGGGTCAGTATGCGTAATTCGGAAATTGTAATAGTTAGAGTAGGTAATCGGTTGTTAGAACCAAGACCTCGATTAAAAAAAGTAAGAGAATGCATTTTACCGAACAAATTATCCTCGTGATATCCATGGACTTATTTCACTAATAAGTCCAAAAGAATTTTCCCTGTTAGGTCCTGAACAGTGACAGATTTTCAAACATCATATTGACATAACTTCAAAGGTGACATTCATATTCTGAACGTCAGCGGCGCGTATCGGAAGCACTGTCACCGTCGCAGGCGCAAGCAAATGGGCTAATGCGTCTCGCTGCAACACGTGACTGTCTGCCGCGGTGGTAGGCTGATACCATACGAACTTTTTGAGCTACCATTGAACCCTGTAAAGAACTCTTAGCTTCTTCATAGCGTTCGGCTGGCTCTCGCTGTCACACTTGCACTCGCAACTGACTGTACATTTTTCCCTCGTATTTCATACTAGCTTCTTCCCGTGACTTCGTCCGCGTAGATCTCGATTCGTTCCCTCGGGAACTTTTAAATTTTCCGCGATGAAACTTATCCTATGTCCTATTCCAGGACCTAACCTATAAGATAAAAAAGTTAAAAGACATTTATTCAGTAAGTAGGTCGCACGGGCACTTTTAAACGTCATGAATCTACCAGCCAGACCCCAACAGTTTATACGTGTGCCAAGTTTCATCTCGATCCGTTCAGTGGTTGAAGCGTGACACAAACCACACAGTGAGTAACAAACATCCAAATATCCAAAAAAACACAATGTTATCACTTTTTGAGTTACCATAGAACGCTGTCATAATGACAGCGTCCATCTAGTGATTTATATTCGTAATGCCAATGATTCTAATAATGTAAGATACTACTGAAAACCTTATGAAATAAAACATGAAGTTAATGAATTTTCGTACAAAAAATCTGATTAAAATGATCAATATCTCGGAAACTAGTAAAAATCGCTGAACATACATAGGGGTTAAATCGATAGCTTTTTAGCTGCTCTATTAACCCTCTCAGTTTTGGCGTTGGTTTTTGGGATACCCAGTCTCTGTATCTGTTTATGTAGGTATTTGCATGTAATATTTTATTGTTATTTGTTTTGGTTTGTTTTTTCTTCTTGAATAGCTTTTTGTGAAATGATGCATTCAGTCAAAATATAAATAACAGTACTCGACTTACTGGTTTGAAGATTTTTAATAACATTTAAGTTTTCAACCTACAGACTCTTATCAGTTCAATTGTTATCTTGTTTTCCATGCAGCATCACATGCCCTATATAATAGAGTTGTTAAATAAATTGCTTTACGATCGCTTTTATTCCATATCGCGGGATCTCGGTACCGTTGTAATTATCATCTGACGATGGAATAGATTCGGCAAATATAGAGTTCGGCGCGTAGCGATAGTAAGACAAGACGGTAGTGGTAGATTGATATATAATGTATGTATGTATGTAAACACTATATTGTACAAAATACAGTGTTTACATACATACAAATACAAAGGCGAACTTATATCTATAAGGGATCTCTTCCAGCTAACTCTTGAGAGATTGTGAAATGTGAAAGGTTGCGCATCGATTCAGCAAGTGTACAAATTTATTTAGAAGAATATAAAAATGTTAAGTAATGAAAAAAACCTCTATAAATCAAATAAGTATTACCTTTATTAAAATTTCAAATACCTACATAAATACAGAGATATATATTAATACATCAATATACTTACATACATAAATTTACATTAACGACGATTTGTGTACAGAACAGTTGATATTTAGGAGATAGGTTAGAATGCTGTTGGACATTTTAAGTCCGTCGTTTAAACGATAGGCGTATTGTACTAATAAGTTACTGGTTAAACCATTTTCGGTCCCTTCGATCCAGGTTTACCTAGTGTGGTAACTGTAATAGTGGCTTGGTTCCTGAACCAACACTCTGTATTGAACTACCTAGAGATAATCTCAGTAATATGTTTTTCGAAAGATTAGGCAAAACTACAAAATTATATGAGATATACGCAAAACTTAAGCAGATTTTGCCCAAAGGGACACACATTAGCGGCCTTTACACGTAAAGTTCGGACCGCGGGAAACGCCACGCGCCGTTCCTAACTTCGTTACATTTTTTACCATTTTACTATTACAGTTGCATTTACACGTGTAAATGCCGCTATTGCTTTAAGTAAATATGTGCGTAGCTCAAACAATTTTTAACCGTAATAACTCCCCATACCATAATTTAATTAAATACAAATCATTTCTTTGCAAAAATAAATAAACTAATAACAAATCAATAATTTCGCTTGTACAAAACCAATGCTACCGATGACTTTATCCCTTGCTCCAGTTTCTCTGCCGACTGTACTCGAAGCATGCGCCATAAGGAGATGAGCATGACATGCACAACCCGCGGCTCTGACATTACTTCATTAAGATTCTATTAACGGAAGCATTCTACGTTAAACCACCATCTAAAACAACTCTAATATCCACTAAAACCAAATCAAATTAGACTTTAATACTCTTGATACACGGTCTAATTTTCAGTAGAGAAAACGACGGCGTTTAAGACATATAGTGTTAAGCTTTACTTGGTATAGGAAAGTGAGAAATTTAACCATAACATTAAGGTTGATTTTTCCTTGTAGAGTGTGTGGTCAATCATGAGCTTGACGAAAGAGATGGATTTTTTTTTGTCTCGTGATCGCGAAATTGGAGATCGGAAGTCAATTATCGATTAAAAAAACAGGAAGGTACGAAGGTACGCGCATACTTTAAGAGGGAAATGGTTGGAAAGTTGTCTATTACTTTCAAATGGCTTAGAATTTATCAATGCCGTTTTGTTTTGTTAAGTTCCAAATGCGTTTCATATTGATCTAATTTATTTTTTAATATATTTTGGACGAAATTTCCTCTCCATTGTACATTAAATTAGGGCTACTTTAGTTTTATGTATACTTTTAACAGTAGATCACAAAAGAGAGTGATTCATCCACTGATTTAAATACATACAACTTCAAGCTTCTTCATGTACCTAATATAACAATTACTTATTAATTGTGACGTTACTTTTAGTTATATTATTTTATCTTATCTTACAGATGGGCCCTTTCGGATACACTTCCGACCCTTTAGGATCTTTTGTGCAATTACCCTCTTACACACTCAGCAGTTCGAATGTGCAGGTTTCCTCACGATGTTGTTCTTTCACCGTAAGAACGTCGGGTAATGCACTTAAGTTATAAAAACTCATTGGTACATGGTGACCGCGGGGGTTCGAACTCGGTACCTTACGATCACGAGTCGGCCCCCTAAGCCACTAGGCCACCGACGCTTTTTACTACTTTTAGTTAACTATTAAGGTGTTTTATTATTTGAAAAAAAATTACTCCTGATAGCTTCTTGCCGCATTTCTCCTCAGTAGTAGGTTCTAGAAAAGAGGCTTGACGCTAACTTAAAAGATTTGACGATGCGTTGACCTAGTTGATATTGACCCTGCCTAGGAAGCTAACAGTCTTGGGTTCAAATCCACGTAAGGGCAGATATTTGTATGATGCGCGCAAATTGTTTCTGAATCATGGAAGTCTTCTATGTATTTATGTAAGTATTTCTAAGGTATTTATATCGTTCTCTACCCATAGTAAAAACCTAGCGAACGTCCTGCAGCTTACGTCAATCCTATCTATTTTCGATAACAATAACGTCGATAACGTTCACCGAATGCATCTCGTCTAGGGCCAGTACGTTAATGTTAGCAATTTACTAAACAAATGATTAGAATGTGTTTAAATTGAGCGAGCTTAGTTTATTTATTGGTCAATTATGAATCATTGAATTTTTTAAATATAACGAAATCACAAAACAATATTCTGGACAAAAAGTAACATTAATACTTTTTGAACAGATACTTACAGGTTTATTTGCATAATAAATATAATAATACACAATTTAAATGTACAATACAATAAAAATAACACTAGAATAAAAAAAAAGAAACTATTTAACATGAAAACTGAAGTAATTAAATCAACTTAAATTAGATTAAAACCAATTTAAATTAAATCATTTTTATCATTATTAAAAGGCGTGTTGTGACGTTTGCGACTCTACATTTCCAGTAGCGTACCTACTCGTAAAAAGCTTGTTAAAGCACGAATTTTAAGTACAAGAAAAAAACTAATAAATCCCAGTCGACGGATTCAAATAGGATGCCAAATTTACGCATGCGTATTGGACATCAGTATAAATCTTCAGTTGGCTCCGGGCCCGCGGCTTCCGGCCGATAGCCACTGGAAAAGATTAAAAACTAGGTACAAGGCATCGTGTTGCAGAAATATTGTTGTACGAAAATGAAATAGATGAAAACCGGTCAAGTGCCAGTGGGACTCGCGCACCGAGTGTTCCGTAGTGCCGCAGAGTAGGTAGGTACTAGGTATTAAAGTTATATTCCGATTTGAATTCCATTTCTAATCATATCAGCGAGAGCCTAACTCACACTTGGCCATTTTTTAGTATTTGTTGGCTTCTTTCAGGGTTTGTAATAAAATCATAAACGAAGCAATTTATCTATTGATGAAAGCCGCAATAAAATCTGTCGCGTAGTTAGGAAGTTTGAAAGATCTAAGCGTAAATACAGAGGGACAGACAGCGGGAAGCGACTTGGTTTTATACTACGTAATATGTAAAGACTAGAGGACGCCCGCGACTTCGTACGCGTAGAATTAGTTTCCCGCTACTCCCCCCATTTCTTCCCGTTGGGACCGATTTTCGGAAAATCCTTTCTTAGTGCTCACTTACGTCATGAAAGGAACCCCTGTACTACCAAATTTCAAGTTTCTAGGTACAGTAGTTTCGGCTGTGCGTTGATATATCAACAGTCAGGTTTGCCTTTTATATAGATAGATAAATGAGGAAGTTTGGATGTTTCTTACTCAATCACACCAGAACGGCTGAACGGATTCGGATAAAATTTGGCACATAGATAGATTATTATTATTATAGATGGAATAGCACATAGGCTACTTTTTATTCCGGAAAAATGCGCGGTTACCGTGGGATGACAAATTAGAGCTCTATGCGGAAAAAGAGTTGAGTGCGGAATTGTTGGTAATTCTGTAGCTCTATCTACCCCAATCTTAAATTAAGTCTCCCTTACACAGTGCGTGACAGACAGAGACATCAGCGCATTCAATTACGCTCTATTTCTGACCGACTCTGGTACACCATAGACATTAAACGCTTTTTTTGCACATGGGGAACACCGGTCATTAATTCGCGATTATGAGTGTAGACTTGTAGCGATAGCAAAAAGGTTTTATATATGTATAGTAAAATGTACACTCGAGTTCATAAATGTGTGTAAACTTTAGTACCTTTTCTAGTTATTGTCATGTTCAAACTGCTATATATGTTTAAATTGAATTAGTTAATAACGTAGATTTATTGATTCGATTGCAGCGCCCTTACATTGATGTAAGGATTATGTTTGGACTAAATATATTTATTAAGATCATGTATACACGTAATGCAACAAATAAATGAGTATGATTATGAGTATATGAATTGTCACAGCGATTAAAGTGACAAGTAAAGTGTACATACTATATACTATTTATATGAACTCGACTTTACCAAAAATTAAGTTTTGTTTTATGTTAATTTGGGCTTATCTGCTAATTAAATCCTTACTAATATTATAAACGCAAAAGTTTGTATGTATTGATCTTTGTTACTCTTTCACGCTGCAATGGCTGGACGGATTTGGATGAAATTTGGAATGGAGATAGTTTATACCCTCGCACAGGCCTTTCATCCCGGAAAAATGTTCCCGAGGGAATAACGATAATTGAAATCTACGCGGACGAAGTTGCGAGCAGAAGCTAGTATGAATATAAATTTACCAGGCTTGGTAGGATTACTACCAACTAAGCTAATTGGGACGTTTTTTTTTTCTATTTTATATAGTTTTTGGCAACTTTTTAACATTAAAATGAACCACTGTATCTTGGACTGAGTTAGTATAACTTCAACAATGTTTCAATAATCATATATTTGTACGTAATAATTATTATAAAAAGATTTAAGTATTAAAAATGGAAAAGTGTATTTATTTGGTATTCAAGGCTCATCCGATCGACGTAAAATTTCGCACAGAGATAGTTATTAGATAGGCAGTACCCGGAGACGGACAAAGAGTACCTACTTAAGTAGGTCCCAGTTTAGTAAAAGTATTTGTTATTTATTGACCCAAAAATTTACCAATATAAAAATATAAAATTTAAACTTAAATGCTTATTAGATTTAGCTTAGTTTTATACACCCACGAAAAAAAAATATCATTTTTTTTTGCAAAAGGTACGTTAATAAATAATTATGAATTATGAATCCCCTCGTTTGTTCTGCGGACGCTACAGCAACAGTTACGAATGTCACGCTCTACGCCTAGCGTGACACTAGACACCGACACTAATGTCGCCGCTCTAGGTCACTCGTGCTTTGTGTCTGATTGCGGCAAAAAGTGCTCAATGGCCATGTTTTGGTCAATTTGCAATGCGAATTAGGTAGTGTGAGTATGGTAGCTAGGAAGTTATTATAGTTAGGGGCATTATAAAAAGCCCTAACTGACTGCCGAAGAGGGAGGGGTAATTTGCATGCAGGTATATATCCCGTATGGGCCGGTCACGTCTGCCGCATACACCCGTACCGGTGGGCTAGCATGGTTACAAAGTGGGTGCCGCAAAATGGACGACGTAGACGGAGTAGGCCTAGACGGAGATGGCGGGACGACTTGGGCGCATTCCTCAGCAACTGGCCGGAAGAGGCACCTAACAGGGACTCATGGAGATCAAGGGGAGAGGCCTTTGCCCAGCAGTGGGACACTCGCAAAGGCTAGGAAAAAAATAATAGGTATATCTCATGGAAATACCTAGAATCTAGATCAACTTGTATCTAAATATCCAATACTGAATATCGTACCTTACTTTAAAAGGTTTTTCCATCTCAAATAGTACCTATTTAGTTTTAAGAATCTTTATGAAAAAAACATTTCTTACCTACTTGCAGAACCATTTCCAACTCAAATGGCGATGACAGATAACGCGTGCGTCCTGATTGGCTGACTAATTTTAGGCGCGCGCTGATTGGTCGAGCTCTAGGCGCGCGCGCAGTACGTGTGGAACGCGACGTGAAATCTAATCATGGCTTAAATAAAAAGATAGCAATTTTTTCTGCAAGTTTTTACTTTATTTGGCGTACTTAAACGGTTTAATCTACTTACTGCCTAAAAAGTCAAACAAGGATAAAAAAAATATTAACGTTATGAACATTCATTGTTTTGCATTTTATAGTGTATGTTATTATGATGATTTACCCAAGTTGGAAGGCTGAAAAATGATTTTGTAATTGGGTTCATTTTTTAAGAAGTTTAAAGATAAGCTCGCCGGCAAAAATATATGTAGGTACATTGTCTAATTAATTATTTAACGAAGTCAATTTATACAACGCTAATAGATATCAAAGATATAGGATAGACGTATGCTCTTATACTTACGTAAAATTATGTTAAGGTAATTAAGGCTCGTAATCGTAAGTACTAAGTTACCTACTACTTACTTAATTCTTATTTCTCCTTTTACCCAACTGCTCAAGAAGAAGTGTATGTATGTATATGGGCATAATATCCTTATAGTGACCTTGAGGAAGCTCTACGGGTTTTGAAGTGTGGGATATTATTGGTCTTTACGGTCAAAGGCATTTTTTTTTAATTTGACCTCCAAGTTCTGATGCTACACTACATTGTTGGCTGCCTTATCTAAGGTGAGTTTAAGGGTTTTTAATTTTTAATTTTGAGTTGTCAATGTCAAGGCATTTATTCACTAAATTAATTTGAAATGTCTTTTTGCTGATGTTTTGATTGTGGTCATGTTTTCAAAAGCTTATTTTTGTTTAACTTAATTTTATCCTAGCAGCTCCATCAATAGAAAGGCCGGGTCACACTGGCGCCTGCCTCGACGGCGTAAGTGCGCTAATAACTGGTTACAAGATATATGGCTAGATGGCGCTGCAGATTTACTGCTTCGCTACCAGATTATTATGTTCGTTTACTGGGGTTGTCTAAGGTCAAGATTATATAAAGGGAGTAATAAAAACCCGTTTGTAGGGTCACTGACCACGATACAAGAGATTTAGAATTATAATTTTATTTGGAAATTTAAAAATGATTACGTTTGTGTGGAATCAGGTTTACAAAAAAGCATTGATTTTACCAACTACTTTTTATAGGGATTGAACGATGTTTTTGTTAAACCTATTTATCCTGTATTTAGTGCGTTCATTTGTTCGCGTATTAGCAGTCTACGCCAAATTCATATAGCTAATTATATTATAATCAAGGTTTCAAACCTTCCTCAAGACAATCTCACACGAATCTAATCCCAAACTAAGCTGTCGGCTTGTAACTACTATGGGTACAAGACATCGATAATTAATATACCTACTTATATAGAGAAATACATACCAACATCCAAGACTCACAAACAAATTCTAGCGGTCATCACAAAAATAAATACTCATACCGGGAATCAAACTTAGGACCGTTAGATGCGTAGGTAAGAATACTACCAACAAGGCTAAACGAGTCGTCAACACCGATGACAGTGGCAACTTACATTCAATCTCACACAAGCACAGAGATATGATAGGCTCTACCTCTACACTCAAAGACCGCAAACCTAAATGGATTTACTTTAATATTTATACTTTTTATCAGTCCCAAGCAAAACCAGCACCAATCGCTTGTGTCACAAAACCATGTCTGTCACTGGCCATCAAGACGACCGTTACTCTCGGTCGACTTTAAGGCGTTCCTTATTTGAAAATTCGTTCTGCTACAGTTCTATTTTTAAAAAACACCAACGAGTTTTTTCTCCTCGGTTTGACATTTTGTGATGCTGCTAGTAGCAGATTCGCTTGGTTTGAAGAATGAAAAAAGTTAATTTAGATTGTTTGGAAACCGCTTGATTCGCGAGTGATGTTTAAAAAATCACGAGAAATATAACTGTACAGTGCAACAGCTCTTTAAGTTTTCCGGGTTCGGCTAAAGTCAGTTAGACGAGCATTATAGCTTATAAAAACGAGTGAAAGAAAGGAACAAATGTCCGGGTCGTTATTAAACGCGTTTTTGGTAGGTTATATACTTTTTAGGAAAAAAAAGATTATCTCACTTTGTCCTAGTCCCAAAGTAAGCTCTATCCTTGTACTTTGGGTAAGACATACTTATATAGACAAATACATACATAATCATCCAACAAAGCAACAAACTAGCTCAATCCCGCGACTTCGTCCGCGTAGATTTCGATTAACGAACACTCGGGAACTTTTAAATTTTCCAGGATGAAAAGTAGCTTATGTGACAATCCAGGGTATAAACTCCATCTCCATTCTAAATCTTCCCGCTGTTGCAGGGTGAACGAGTAACAAAGTAACACACACAAACCCGCATGCATTTTTGATATATGTATACAATATGTTTAAAAAAAAACCTCCCCTCTCATTACTTTAATTATAAGTAGAATATTAAAGCCTATGTCACTTTTACAACCAAGACGAATCTTCCGACACCACATATATTAAAATCCGTCTAGCCGTTTAGGCTGCAGAGCGTACCACAGAAATAGACATAATAACACATACATACACTCGAAAAATATGAACTTTCTTTCTGACGCAGTCAGTTAAAAAAAGAACCTCTCAATTTTCAAAAGGTTTTCTTAATCAACGAAGACCCGCGAAGACCCCACCACTTTAGATTTAGATTGTTCTTCTTCTCTTTATTCTTCTCAGCATATACTTGACCACTATGACCAATATGCCTTTTCGATGGATTTCCATGCCTTTCTTGATGTGGTGATTCAGGTCCAGGTCGGCCCTGCCGTCTTCTGGATATCGTCCGACCATCTAGCTTCTGGTCTTCCTCTATTTCAGTTTCCAGTAGATTTAGATTAAGGTTCTGCAAATGTATCTTTTACACATAAACCAACGGGTCTATATCGTCTGCCATAATTATTTTCGGTCATAATCTGTTTTAGGTCATAATTATCGCAAGTTATAATGTATGTTTTAAAGAAACTGTAAAAAATTCAAAATTTTTAAAAACCAAACCTAACCTGATCTAGGATTGCCTACACGTTGGTATTTAAGAAATTCTGAAAAGTTTACGGTTCCAGCGATATAAAAATTATGACTTTCAATAATTATGTGTGTTATAAAGTGACATTATGACCAACAAAAATATGGGAATCAACGGGCTCCCATAAACCACTGTAAGTGGGGCGTCTTTGTGCATTGAAACCATAAATTGCTTACATATAGTTTGTCCATGTCAATTGATTTATACTTAACAAATGAGAATTTGTAGGTACTGTGATCAGCTCGTCCGCGAGGCGTTAAGTATACCGCTGGCAAGCCGCCAGGAGTTGACGGATTTACTGCGCTGACGCAGCGAACGCATTGTCAGATCTAACAATGAAAAAACAACGTTACATAGCTTCTGTCATTAGTCATGCGCAAAAAGTCCTATTCCAATTTTCATTGACAGGAACAACACAAACAGAAAGTGATGGAAAGACCTTGTGCAAGGTCGGTCCTGATCGCTACCACCATGTTTTCCTTTAAACTACCGAAAGCAGTGTTCGCATTATAGTTCCGGTGTGGGGATGAGACAACCGGTGAAATTACTAGCATAGAGGCATTCCATCTTAGTCCTCAGGGTTGGCGACGCATTTGCGGTCTTAGGATTTCAGTCTTAAGATTGTAGACTTGAGAAATGGGTCACAGATCCCACTTACTATCAGGTATCCTGTGTGCTTGCCTTCTCCATGACAATCTGAAAAAAAAAACTATAAATTAGACGTACACTCATAAGACATAAGGTATACCTACTTGTATAATATTTATCGTTGGCTGGGGCCCGTTTCTCAAAAAGTATAGTCTAATAATATTTGTGTTTTGTCTCATTTTGTAATTTTATTTACGAGACAAAACACTAATATTATTAGACTATACGCTTTGAGAAATGGGCCCCTGGTAGGTGAGACTCGCAATTATTAACCGGCGATTTGAAGGTGTCCCAACAAAGCGAAAGATAATCATTTAAGGGCGTGCTCTCATTCCCATTGCAAGAATGTAAGCAAAAGTTTTTCATGCAAAAAATGATTTTAGTCCATTACATTCTACCTTACGTACAAATATTAACTACTTAAACGTTTACGCAATGCTGAATAATGACATTTATTTAAAAGCCAAATAATTAACTTTTTTGTAAATTGTGGCAGTGAGACTCTCTTCAAGTCTTGAGGTAAATTATTAAAACCATGAACTACCTTGCAGTACAGTCACCCAATAAAAGTTTGAGTATACTTAGAACCTTGTTACTGTGATCTGATTATCATTGTCAGTTCAGTTTGAAGTTTATTATGATGAGGTACCTACTAAAATGCTTAAAACATCTTCAATAGAGCTTTCAAGAACTTTGGTACAACTCTTAGATAAAAATGCGTATTCAATTTTCATATTTTGCTGTATTTACAGTGGTCCCCACATTAAAAGATCGTTTGCGATTTTCTCATACAAATATGAGTTATCAAATTTTGGCAACCATTCAAAAATTTATTACTTACGTATAACCAATCTTATTGTTAGTTACACATATTGTGAACCAATAAATTAAGGTTTTAAATGATGTATTTAATTTGAAGAAAACAGAACTCTGGCGTTCATACAAACATTGATTGCATTTATCAATAAAATTTGTCGAATGCTTTTTGATTGGTGGTCAAATTAAAATTTATATTTATCAGCAATCGTATGAGAAAAACGCAAGCGTTCCTAATAGGGATGATGAACTGAGAGTCAAGATAAATTACTCTGCACAAGCCACAGAATAAAAAATTGACTAAAAACCTAAGACCTATTGTTACGATCTTTAAATCAACCAAACCTATAAAAAGAAGATGTAACAGTACCAAGGCCTTCATTTAAAACTTCATACTATACTAGCCATTGTTTTGACACTTCGTAAATTAATTCGTATTTGACTTGACAGTCATCTAACCTATATGGCTACTGTACATGTGGGGAATCTGTAACTTTATGTTCAAAGTAATTTATCTATAAAGAATACGAATAGCAGAAAAATAGAAGAATTTCCAGCAGTCCAAGAACCTATCTAGTTAATAGATATATCATCGGTGCATATATCTCGAGTGGAGGCGTTGGCCGGCTGGCCGACTGCCAGTGACGAATTTATGGCGCTTGTGGGCGCCATGGGTTACGGAGGACACTTTAGTAGTTAATACTATATATTGAGTTGCTTTAGTTTTAGAGCTACAATATGTTTCAAAGCATCAAAATGACGAATTGATGCTAATAATTAATTTTCATCATTTATATATTGAGTTTTGTTATAGGAGGTCGTTAATGTTGATAATGAACAGAGTGCGGTCGAGAGTACTGCCTTGTGGCACACCCAAATTCAACTTCATAGATAATTGTCAATTTTGCGCTAGGCTATATATTACTCAAGAAACATAAAAACGTATTATGAGCCGTTAATTTAATACCTTATTATTCACATTTTACTATCAGAACCTGGGAACATCTGTCTGTACATGCTGACAAAGGCATCTGAAAATTCTGGAACTTTAGGGTAAGTGACAATTATGCCGTAATAGTAGTGTATTCAGTTTTATTGTTTTGTCATTCATTAACATAATGTGAAGAATAAAATATCTAGAGCAGAGCACGATCAGCTTTCCAACTTTCAACAACTCACTAAGCAATGGTTAAAAAAATCGACATGTAATAAATAAAAATGTACTGTTGAATATCTTTAAGTAAATAAACCTTAACTACTTGAAACTCTTTTGGTCATTTTTCTGATCAGTCCTGAGTTTTCTCAAGCCATGCTCACCCTAAATGCGTGCATTGCCGCATGGCAGTAGGGTAGCCAGATATACAATGACCATTTCCTGGAAATCTAAGAGACAGGTTGGAAAATAAATATATTAAGTTATATTTTTCTCTTACTTTTATTTACTTAGTCAACATTTTTTTTATGTTGATCTACTATGTAACCTGTCGAAGAAAGCCATTGCAACAAAAATGGTGTATTTTTTTTTTGCTTGACGTTCTTTTTAAACTCCTAATATAGTTAAAATGAACGATCAGTATTTGTTCCAAATTTTAGGGCGTTAAACTTCTCCGTCTCGACTGATGAATCCATTTCCGGTGGCTAAAAGACTTTTCAATTTCTGAGAAAGTTGTAGGGGCAAAACAAAATAAAAAATACACCAACACGCTGGGGCGATCACTAGTATATGGGAAAAGCATCGATAATTGAGTTTATCGATATAAACGATCCCTAGCTGTCATTAATGCCCCGTATATTCCGAGGTCAGGTTTTTTTTTTGGTAATCGCCTAAATGGAAAAAGACAAAAGTCCTTGCTTTTGTTTGCTGTTTTTAATTAATTACTTTGAGAAAAAGAAAAAGGGCAGAGGTGAAAATCCCTTCCGGAGACCTGGGAATGGCGGGCCCAGGTACTGCCGGGCTCGCACCAGCTAAAAACACCAATGCCCCTATTACCAACTAGAATTTAGACTCCCGCAGATACTACCCCAGCCAGTGCTGAAAGGCCGGAAGAGAAAGTCCTTCCTCCGTTTACTTATCCGCAGGGTTTTTCCAAAAAGGGGGGATAGGAGTGGGGGTCAGGTTACAATATGGCTCAACAGTTAAAGTTGTTGCCCGTACTAGACGCAGGACTTCCCGGTTCTCCCAGCTTACTGGACACCCTAGCTGACAGTCGAAGTAGGTCGTAAACAGCACTTTAAGGATTTGTATGAGCTTCTAACCCCCTTTAGTACTCATCACTAATTAATCTTATTCTATTACATTAACGTATGTCTCTTAGATGGATGTCACTAATTAAATATTATACAGTGTGTCCGGATCGCGTTCGGACACTACTTTATTTAATTGCAATAAAGAATTTTTTTTATTTAGACGGGAGATAAAACGCAATATGTGTAATAGAATTGAATGTTAGCGGGTATGTTTATGTAATTTTAGTTTAAGCGCGCTGCACAGCATGTTTGTATGCCGAGAAGTACCACATAAAGGGCCATAACCTTAACTATATTAAAGATCTATATGTATAAACCTATGTTGGACAAACAAATAAATGAATTATGATTTATGATTTATTAAATTCATATTATCACATATCTCGCAACTACTCCTACACTCATAAAAATAAATCGATTTGACAATTCAATTCTGTAGTTAATTCAATTCTAACGTTTTTTTTTATGGAACTACAGTACAAGGCAGGCAAGAATTAAATCCTGACAAATTGCACAACCATGAAGTTTCTGAATATTGATAATGTACAGTCAACCGCACAAATAAGTGATCATTTATGTACCTTGTCGCTTTCAATCGTTTCACAATTTTGAATGACATTTCAAACACGACGTTAAAGTGACAAGGTACATTTAAAAGATCACTTATTTATGCTGTTGACTGTACACAGCAGTCAAACAATGCTGTTATTACTATTCCTTCACACGCAACTAAGTAATAAGTTTAGCATTATTTTACTGCTTTCAACATTTTCAATGTTCAAAAACTTCATGGTTGTGTAATGTGTTAGGATTACTTCTTATCTGCCTAGTGCTATAATAACATACACACATATACCTACAGATATATAGGGTTACAGGTTAAGTCGACCTAGATCTTTTAAGGAGGCATAGAGCTCATTTGGAGCAAATTAGGTCATATAGTACCGTGGCCGAAAATTATTATTTTCTGAGATATTTATAATTTTAATCTGAATTTTGGTGATTTTCCCTTATGTCCAGTCCATGTCACGAAAAATACTTAATGTCATGTTTTATTTCAGAAGTTTTTAGTGGTATTGCACATTATTACTAATCACTAAAGTTTTTTTAAGCGGTTTGCCAGTATTTTAAATTAATTTTTTAAGCAATCACATAAAGTTTGTTTCTCCATACTAAGTAAAAACAAACACGGGAACACCTAGTATGGAGAAACAAACTTTATGTGATGACTTAAAAAAATGATTTTTATTTGAAAGCCGGTATTCTAGCGGTGGTTTTTAGCAAGATTTTATGAAAATCGGTTGGGCCGTTTAATAGATATTAGCTCTGGAAGAAGGCGTCACCACCGGGGATTTTCATCCATCTAATAGTTATTTTAAAGCTCTCTTGAGACTTCCTGCATACGGGTAAAAAATATACCTATGTACTTCTCAATCCTACCCAATAAACTACAGAACGTATGTAGAATTAAGAAAATAGCTATAATTTGATCATAGATACCCGTCCCAGGTGGCTGACAGACAAGGATCGATCGGCGATCACGCGCATGTGTGCGCGGAAATAAACGAAAACACGCTGCGGGCGGGGAAAAAAATCCGCGCGTCAAAATGGACGCGGGTATAGTGAGGGGTGGGGAATTGGCTTAAGCCAGAAGTAGATTAAAAAAATATATCAGTTGGACAATTTTAGACTAATTGACTTGGTCCAAAATTAAGCTCTAGGCTTGTACTATGGATACTAGACAACGATAAACATATTTGTAATTATATTTTATTCATTCAAGACTTAGGATCAAATACTCGCAACCCAGGACCGCTTGATTCATAGGCAGGATCACTACCAACGCGTCAAATAGTTTTTAAAATCTAGATAACATCTTCAAGTTCATGTATAATAATGTAAGTATGAGGACAAGTGATTTAGAAGTACTTATAAGTAGGGTAAGAGAAAAGTGAAAACAAGCAATCATCCTGTTACGTGATCTTCGTAGAGGAAACTTGGTATAAAGTTGGAAGCTAGGAACAAAGTTACCTTCATTTACGATATGCATAGTACAAAATATTAGGGTAGGTATATGAGGGTCAGGTCATATGTGTCAAAAAACTGTAAAGGTGTGCATCTTAAGTATGACAATTGATATATGAGTAGCGTTGCACTACAAAACTACCTATCATCGACAGGCATTTTGACATAACAATGAGACCTAAGTTGTGTCTCTGCCATATTACTTATGTCTTTCTGCTGGTAGTCAATTGGGCGTGTCATACTGATAATTAGCAGTGGCATGTAAGGTTTGACGTGCCATCGCATGTCACTGGTCCAATTCTGATTAATAAACACGTGTCATCTTTACTTGACGGTTCCATCATTGAAAGTAGGTACCGACTGATCAGTGGTACCTCACGAAACTGCATTCCATATCTTTGTTTATGCGTTAAAAATCCAAATCCCTTTAGTTGAACAAAGTAAATAACAAAACTGCAGACGAAGCTATAGGATTGTGCTATGGATACCTACTAAGTAATCTAATCTTATATATCTATCTACATCTAATCTACATGATTAAACCCATCTAAAAAATCCAATTTCAGGATTCAGAATCCGAAACGAAAGGGTTTCACACACCACTTTTTGCCTAATTAATACGTTGATGCTGTGGAACCAACTTCCCACTGCGATGTTTCCAAATAGTTACGACATGAGCGTATACAACAAAAGAGTCACATGTTTGTAGGCCGTCAACGGACCATAATACCTTTCTTGATTTGCCTGTGTTCATGAACAGGGTGTTTAAAAAAAATCCATAGTCATTTTTAACCAACTAAAACCATTTTAATTACCCTCGAACCAATCTCCTACATGCGTACTACCTCGGTGCAACCGTCACCAAACAGTCTGTCCGGGGGCAACCCCCTAAAAAAAATTGCACCACCCCCTCCCCCGACATTGACGTGGCGTTTCGGCTCTGTTTACCCCTAATTGAACCCGTGTTGCCTCCATTGGGTCTGATGCGCTATGTTTAGGATCAAGGGATTATTATGCGTTATTAATAAATTAGGTTATTTTAACTGTGTAATCTATATAAATAAAAGGCAAAACTGACTGAGTTACATATCAACGCACAGCCGAAACTACTGTACCTAGAAACTTGAAATTTGGTACAGGGGTTCCTGTAATGATGTAAGTGAGCACTAAGAAAGGATTATCCGAAAATCGACCCCCAACTGGAAGAAATGGGGGGAGTAGCGGGAAACTAATTCTACGCGTACGAAGTCGCGGGCGTCCTCTAGTTTAGGTATAAATTTAGTCAAACTTGGTTTTTAATGGCCGCACTCACAGTCAGTTAATGACGCTCCAGTCGTTCCTCAGTGACGATTTTTCGTACACAAGTTGGTTTGTTTGTTTGTTTGTCTATATTTCCGAACCAATACGACTTGGGGGCCTTTAAAAACGAGCTCTTTTCTCAAAGGCCAGCAGCGCGCCTGCGATTCCTCTGTGCTGCCACTGATGGTAAGTGGTCATCGCGACCCATAATCACCAGGTGATTATGGGTCGCGATGACCACTTACCATCAGTGGCCTGTTTTATAAAGCTACAAATTACAATTTACAGGTTACAAGTTTCCATTTGACACAACCTCGACCAATGACGACCAGCCATTTGAGCAGTGTTGCCAGTTTAGACCTGTAAAATTGTAACTAGTAGCTTTATAAAACGCGCCCCAGATGACTCGCTAGACTTGAAAAAAATAAATTAAAAAGGAACTAGTTGTCTCCAAAATGTTTCTGAGTATGGTGGTAGGTTAATAAGTATCAATTTATTAAAATATAGATAGGTAATATTTAATAAGGCAGCAAAAAAATGCACCACAAAAAAAATACTGAATGATAGTAGAAGTGCTATAGTTGCCTAGTACCCATAGAACAAGCCTAGTTTGGAACTAGGTCAATTTGTGTAATATTTATATATTTATTTAGTAGGTACCTATTTCTAAAGTCTTCAGTAATTTACACAGTACACAGTAGTCACATACAGTAGGTACTATCATTATCAACATCAACAGTAGCATACTGACATATTGCACAATAGGATCTTGACTAGGGGGTGCTATTTTTTAAACAACTCGTCTCTCAAGCTAAATCCTTTTTAAAACCTTTCATGTTTATTCCCTTAAGGAATTTACTTTTCAACTCGTCGGAGGATTTATTAACCGGTGAGTTTAAGTTGTCCGGTTTGACTTTACAAACAACAGTTATGGCGTGCATCCTCAATTAGGTAGCTTAACCGTCGAGCGAGCGAGTGAGCTAGATCGCCCGTTCAACAAGAAATCGTTTTCTAAAGGATAACACCCTTACTCGTATGTCCTTCAGAAAAGGTAGGAAAGCAATAAAACATGTGAAAAGTATATGTCAAACAAGGGTTAGGTTAGCAAAAAGAGCGAAAAAAGATATTTAACACGAATTACAGTTAGCTAACAAGTTCATCGATCAAGTTTGACTAATTAACATATCGTGAAGTTTGTCGACGAACTCATTAAAAAATCAGCTATAGTTTTGTTATAGATTTTTAATACCTATTACTTAAAATTTACTAATGCAATGACGAGGCGGAAAGCTGACACTACATTCATTATGTTGTTATTTTCCAGCGCACCATGTTGTCTTGAACCTTGGTCTCGGAACAACTGTTTTAAACCAGAGATCCAATTATAATTGTTAAAGTTTTCTAGGTGGACCCGCAATAATTGATATTTGCTTCGCGTGAGAATTACGCTGGCAAAGAAAGACCGTTAACAAGGTGCAACATGAAATATAACCAAAGATATGGAATGATTATTTTCCAAAAATATAAACACCGCCATTATAATCATATTAAAACATACCAAACTGCAAATTGATCAAAAAGTTACACCCTATATACATCACATCTATTGAATTTTTTTTCAATAGATGTGATGTATATAGGGTGTAACTTGTTACAAATATGCAAATATTACCTTATTCTACACATTAAATACTTCATTAATAATCATACATATATCCCAAAAACCCATTAGTCATAGCTTTAAATCTGAATAAATTATTGCATTCCGAACGCATCTCATACAACAGCCATACATTTGACCCGTGGGCTGTAAATTAGCAATTAATGAATGCAGTGAGGGCCACCCTCTAGGGAGGCGGCATTTTTTGTTACTATATAGGTAGCCTGCACTGGACTAACACGGTACAGAGCCGCGCAAGTTCTAAAGGATCCATCTGAAGATAGGCATAAAATAAATACAGCAGGGTGAGCGAATGCAGGAGTGAATGTCCAAGCGGCGAGTTTAAGTAGTCCCGTCAGAGCGAGCAAAACACATTTTAGCGCGTGCATTCTCAATTAGGCAGCCTTATACGTTTGAGAAGCCATGCTGCCAAATTGAATACACGCGTTGAAATGTGTTTGTTCGCTTTGACGGGACTACTTAAACTCGCCGCTTGGACATTCACTCCTGCGTTGGCTCACCTTTGCTTTTGAAAGAATCACTACCCAGATATCTCTGCCCAATTTATTTTTTTATAGAGAACTAGCTATTTTTATTTTGTATTCATTGTTTGATGTAATGCTAGGTTCAGTATTATCATTGCTATAAGTTATATTTAAAAAAAATACTGACTGTTGAGTTTTTTGCGGCATTTCTTCTCTGCAGTGGTGTCCTCTTGGGAAACTTACTGAATAAACATCTTTTATCTTTTTAGGGTTCCGTACCCAAAGGGTAAAAACGGGACCCCTTTACTAAGACTCCGCTGTCCTTCTGTCTGTCTGTCACCAGGCTGTATCTCATGAACCGTGATAGCTAGACAGTTGAAATTTTCACAGAAGATGTATTTCTATTGCGCTATAACAACAAATACTAAAAACATAATAAAATAAATATTTAAAGGGGGCTCCCATACAACAAGCGTGATTTTTTTGTCGTTTTTTGCTAATGTTGTAAAGTTAATGGTACGGAACCCTTCGTGCGCGAGTCCGACTCGCACTTGGCCGGTTTTTTAGATACATTTTTTACAAAGCTAGAGGTCGTTAGTTATTGTTTTACATTAACATGTATATAATATCCATAATGTACTTCGTTGCCTAAAATAAGGGCTTATTATCATTATTGTCAGCCCTCAGCTGTTGTAGACTTCAGATGGGCTCAATAGTAAGCCCTTACTAGCCCTGTCTGTTTCCGGACTTAGGCCGTCTAGTGCCTGAAGTCCTAAACCCTTTCCGCATCGTCTCTGAAATTATACTTGTAAGACCAATGAGTATTTTTTTTCAATTTCAGTAATTATGACAATGGATAGTTTCGTTAAGTCACCAAATAAATGTTTTATAAAACTATTAGTTGCCGTTATCGTCATCGGTTGCTTAAATTAATTGAGACGTTTTTTCGAATTTATATCAAGCAGTGTTGGAAAATAAGGAGGAAGAAAAGAAAAAGTAGAAGAAGAGTGGTCGAACATTTGGTACTCTCTGAACGAATTAAAACTGATGCTGTCATACCACAACTTTAGACTAAATGATAGTCCCGGGAAGTGTCATGATTGTGCTGGCCCTTTTTTTCAAAAGACAATGAGTTTAGATTGTCCTCATACAATAATACCTACAATATATAACAAAATTGCAGTGTTACCTTACGAATAGACAAAAATCTCCGACTTGATAACTCTTAAACGGATCAACCAATTTTGATCAAACCTAGTTAAAAAAAACTCATGAAACACAGACAAACAAACACACAGACGAACACCTCAGTTAGATTTCAAACTTACTTAGGCACTACTTGTTACTTTTTTTGCATCAGGGGTTAAAAAATAATATCTTCAGATCTGATCCCAGCACTCTCCACCACTTCGTATCGGTCATTTTCAGCTTTTTTCGCAGCGAGCCCGCAGCATTCGTTTTTCTCACCCTCCCCCCCATGGGGGCCTCCCTACCCCCCAATAGCGCCGTGCGCGGAATTTGATTAATGCTATGTTCACGATAATTATTCCTGTTACTATTTTTTGACAGGGTAAAAAAACTTTTACACGTTCGACGCTTTTTTGATGCGATATTGCGATGGGACATGGAAAACGCTTTAATTTTTAAACGACAAGCTTTTGGCAGGTGTGTTTTTATAAATTGGCACATTAAAGCTTCGCTTCCATTTTAACACAATGTAATTTTTACCCGACCAGAATTTATTTTTGTTTATATTTACAAATATACTATCTACATATTAAACATCGATCTAACCCTCAAACTAGGTAGGTAGTAGCACGAATAGGTAACACACAACAAGGACACTTTAAAAAAATACAAAGTTTACAACCAGCGGAATCTAAAGCTGCGCTAGCACAACATCGCTTCAAAAATAGAGTAACAAACATATTAAAAAATACTATGAAAATTAAAAGCACCCTCTATAATTAAACCAAACACCGCCATTTTCTAAAAGAACCACCGCATGCAGAACGGAACCAAATCGAAACTAATAAAACCGAAGGTGAACCAGGTGCTATCTAAAACAATCTCCGCCGACAATATCCGGCTCTTCACTCTTGCATACACCGCTTCAAGCTGTTATAAAACTCAAGCTAAATTGAAACATGAACTTTTAATTTAAAGTCTAATTTTGTTTGAAAGAGATTTTAGTTTGCAGATTATGATTGGATGAAAAATTTCATCTGCCTAGATCACGGACTATAGTTTAGTTATGCTGATATAATTAAACTCTGTGATGACACTGATGACGTATGTTTGTTAGGCTTCATTATTAATAGTACATTGTTGCAGAGGATAGAAAGTAAGCGATTTTAGGATGAGTCATATAGAGGGCCGAAACGTAGTTGAGGCCCTCTAGTGTACGAGTCCATAAATTGCACTTTCTACCGAGGCAGACATAGTGCTTTTCACAACTACTGAGAGGAAATAAAATAACAATTCATATACAAAACTCAAATTTTAATTCATGTGATATAGAAGCTGTATCACCGCAAATTTTACCATAGATATTTTTTTTTAATCTGGACCCCTATTCTCGTGGCACTCGAGATTAATAAACTAACATTCGAGATGAAGATGTCAACTCCATATAAAATTGTATTTGTTTCGCCATATCTCCCATGTAATTTCATCTCTAGTGGTTCGAGGTTAGGGGCCAAGTTTGAATTACATAAAAAAAAAACCGGTCAAGTGCGAGTCGGACTCGCGCACCGAGGGTTCCGTATTGAAGATAATATGTTTGGTAACGGCAAAAGAAATTACACATTTTTTTATGAGCTTGATTTTCTAGGCAATAAGGTCCATTTTGACAATCCTAAATTTTAATACCGGTAATATAGTATAATAATAGTAAAGGTGGTATAGCTATACAATGTTTTGTCCTTATCTGTCATTGTGACATTTGGATTTGACAGATACGCATTTGCTGGCCATTTTACCCCCACACCGGAGCATATTGCTACCACTGCTTGATGCCAGATAAGTAAGATTTAAGTAGCAACTTAGCACCACACCTAAAAAAGTTTCATTAAGTTGAATAAAAACGATTATTTTCAACCATTTCCCGGCCATTATCCCGGTGCATAGGAAACAAAGTACCAGGCGGGCATGAGTTGCAAGGAGCGCAGAAGATTGATGCGCGTGGTGATGGATGACGTAGTCCGTATGGAATGTCGCTCCAACACGGTTTAATTGAAGTGCATTTTTAAGTAATTATCGATACCGAAATATTTTAATAAGTGCCGTGATCTTTTGTCTTTGCCTGGATGTATTCAGAGAGAAATGTTGGAGGCTATATTTTTGCTCGTGACCGTAGACGGGTACTGCAGTTGGTGTTCTTCGATTTTCTTAGCTAAGATGTTAAGAAGTATCCTTTATCCATCACCGTGTTATCTATGCCTGTACAAAATCACATCGATTGGTAATATACAGTAAAATCGGACTTGACACAAGAGCATGGAGCGCAATAAGAGAAAATACTCTTTTACCGAACAATTGTCCTCGCGTGTGATATGCATGGACTTATTTCTATAATGAGTCTATGGGAGTGTCTATAAATAACTCGACATTGGTGAAATACACCTTTGAAAGACATTAATTAAAATTAGAAATAGACTACACCCCTCATATCATCAGTACATAGTATAAAACAAAGTCGCTTCCCGCAGTCTGTCTGTCTGTCCCTATGTATGCTTATATCTTAAAAACTACGCAACGGATTTTTTTAATCTATTAAAAAAAACCGAATCAAAATTTTTTTTAATAATAGGTTTTTATGTCAAATAAATGCTGGTTTATTGTACGGGTGTTACAGAAAACTCAAATAAACCGAAGCGAAGCGAGGGCGGGTCGCTAGTAATGTATATATTGTCAAGGATCTCATTACGTTCGGTCGAAGAGGTAAAATTGTAAGTTTATTTTTTAGGAACTGCATCTGCCTGCTTATTAGTCCAATACAGATATTCTTGAACTAATTCCACATTACAAAAGTATAAAAGAAAGTAGGTCATCTCCGGTTCATTAGAAGTTTCAATTACCATTGCCGTTTGGGTGCTAGGGTGGCGTCGATGTGCTACAAATTGTTGACTCGACAATCATTGTCTCGATAGTTGTTTCGGCAAACGGTCTCATAGCGAAGAGTCTCGACCAACACCTCAAGAGAGTCTCGCTAGATGGCTGGATCAAGGGCCAGATACAAAAGGCAGTACTCCTTGACATGGCACGCGTTGTGAGGAGGTTCCTCTCTACAGCCCTAACGATCGGTAGCTTGGGCCCTGCCCCGCTGCCGGTGGCATTCGTAGGTTAGGTTTTTTATAATGTTTATTTTTTGTATATTTTACTTTTATATTTATTATAAAAAACCCAATTTACAGAAAATTAAATAAATATCTGAATAATACAATAATAATATGTAATAGGTACATTTTATATGAGAAAGATAACGCGGACGAAGTCGCAGGAACGGCTAGTTTAAGAAGGTCATTGATTTTTTTAATATTATCATTTTATTTATAAATACAGTGTTAAAACCTACCAAGGTTGACGCCTCGTCATAATTGCAATTACCTTTGATTTTATATTTTACATGACAATGTTTTTACCTCTGTCAGTCTGTCAATCATTTCGTCTGCAAGTTAATTAGAAAATATATTCCGAAATTAATTTTGGTAAGGTTATTGCTGGTTGCTAAGGGGTAAGTTCGCCATTGTACTACTTTTATTTCTGTTATTTTAATTTGTAAAACAGCATTCCAATCTGGTGAGCAGTTTAAAAGATCTAAGCGAACAGCCAGCGGAAGCGACTTAATTTTATACATACATACATTACATACATACATACATACATTAAATCACGCCTGTTTCCCAGAGGGGTAGGCAGAGACCACTTCTTTCCACCTGCTACGATCTTGACAAATCTCTTTCGCTTCTTCCACATTCATACATCGAGTCATGCACGCACGTCGGTTTCGGGTACTTAAAATTCGGCCCTTTTCCAGTATTTCTCCGATTTGATTCGAAAAAGTACGCCTATAAAAAAAATGCTAAAAATGCTAATATATCTATGTATGGATAACCTGGGATATAACTGGGTAATAATTTATAAAAATAATATATTATTCAGCAATTTATAAAACAAAGGAAAGTTCAGAAAGTCACGAACTTAACCTAACTACGTAAACAATCCCAGTCTCAGCCTACATTCCTTCACAGGGTGGATCAAATTTTCTACCCAAATCAATCTTCAAAAAAATATGAATATATTTAAGCATTTGATTCGTTAGAGCATGAGTCTCCGAATCGCTCCGAACCGGTCCGACTACTTTTTGTTGGATTCCACCCCATACTACGACCTAACCACTACTGCCACACAAAAAACACATCAACACTACTTAAATAAAGTCCACATTGGATTGTATATGAAAACAACTGACAGTCACGACCTGAGAGCAAGGATATTGTAAGGATGCTCTATGCATCCGTTTTAAAATGGACTTTGTAAGTTGTTGTAAAGGTTGTAATTCGACTGTGGTTTCCGAGATGAATAACTCCTTTGATTTTTATCGTACACTTGACCCGTCATGTCTAATGTCCTGGGAATGTTCGGAAGGCGATAAAATAGTTATTTGCCATACAGTGTCAGATATTTTTGTATTGATTTGATAAATATGACCATACAATTAAATCACGCCTGTTTCCCAGATGGGTAGGCAGAGACCACTTCTTTCCACCTGCTACGATCTTGACAAATCTCTTTCGCTTCTTCCACATTCATACATCGAGTCTGCACGCACGTCGGTTCGAGTACTTAAAATTCGGTCCTTTTCCAGTATTTCTCCGATTTTTAGACCGTTTGGTGCCGGGTTTTAGAATGTTGCCACTCCATGTCTTCCCGTGGATGTCGTAAGAGACGACTAAGGGACTAAAGGCTGTTTAGTACTGTTAGGCGATGGGTTTGCAACCTGTCACTAATACACTGGATAACATCTTAGCCTGGTTGTGCAAAATGTGGTCTCTCTCTGGGAATGAAGGCGTGAGTTTATGTAATTATGTATGATTTGAAAAAGTACGCCTAGGGCGGCTCCTTCCAACCCTTCCACTCACTTTCGCTCTGTATATCTCTTTCATCAATCTTCTTTCATCCATCCTTTCCAAATGACCGAACCATCGAAGCATACCCTTTTCAATCTTAGTCACTACATCTTCTTTTAGTCCATATTTCTCTCTGACTTCTTCGTTCCTTACTCTAAATTAAAGCGACAAATAGAAAAAAACACATATTTCTATTAGTCTTCGTCATCATCATCATTATTACAGCCGAAAGATGTCCACTGCTAGACACGGCTTTCTCCAAAGGTCTCTACGACTGGTTTTTATTTATTTATAAAAAAATTGTCGACGGAGAAGCGAGCTCATGGTTTTGTACCACTCGCCTCCATCGGTTTTCCACGATCTTCACCAAATCGACTATCTAGTATTCATAGCATCCCTTGCCCTGCTGGTATTATGACTGCCTCCGTCGTTAGGAATAAAATAATAAATAAATAGCGGTCATAATTGTCAGCTTATTGCTTAGCTTTTTTCCTTTCTCATTGGTTCTCAGATAAAGTACCGGTACAGCACTCCTGCCTTAACTAGGTCGATGGGCAGGTTGAAGGCAAAAATATAGCTTTCCGAAAAGTACGTGGTCGCTATTTGCCATCCGTTCTGTGAGCAATTGTGTCTTGTCCGTTGCCACCTAGTAATTCAGATTCTACTGCGCCATAAAAAACCGCCATCTTTGTTTATTTTTCAGTTGACATATGTTCGACATTTAAACGCCTTTTAATTCTAATGGCCTCACATTAGCTTTATGATTCTCACCAGCCAGTAGTCGTTAAGTTTTGAACACCCTTTTCTTTCGACACTTTTACTATTTTAGGGGTATATTGTAAACTTTTGTTAACAAATGGTTCTTTATTACATTTTACATTTGTTTAATATTTCTGGAATTATACATTGACGATATCAAGTGTCTAATAATGAAAACATCCTTATCATTAATCCTTATACTATGTTGATGATTTAAACAAAACAACGTTTTAAAAATAACATTATTTTACGGCGAGTGTAAAGGACAGAGCTATTGCAGTTATATAGCTCTATCCTTTTAGCTATATCATAATATACCCCTGGTTTGTTTTTGCTTAACCGCGATATACATAAGTATTATAAGTAGATATGAATTGTCGATCGAGAGCTTATTAGGGTTCCTCGAGGACTAATTTGTGTAACGACTATTTTTCAATTTGATCTTGCCTTCTATTCTACCAGTTAATGTTGTGTTATGATATTGTTTTTAACTCGGCCGTCATTACTGTCAAAATAAGAGCTATCGTAACGTTGACAATACGATAAAGAAAATAAAGTACATTTCGAGTCGATAGAAAACAGAAACGTTAGTGCCTTTACCGTGTTGAATAGAGGCCCATGTAAGCGTAGCTAAGATGCAAACGCTATTAACGTTTCTATTTTCTATCGACTCGAAATATATGAAGTTGACATAATATTATGTGGTCGAAGCGGTCTGTCATCATCTTACGTCAATCCCAAGGCCCTTGCTAAGATGCATTACGCTAACTAGCGTTTCTATTCGTTTCGTTTTTAAACCAATCGCGTGACTGGTAGACGACATGATACGAAAAGTCACGTGATGTACCAGTGACGCGATTGGTATAAAAACGAAACGAATAGAAACGCTAGTTAGCGTAATGCATCTTGGCACGGGTCTCTGTACATTTTGTCCAATTTCGAAAATCGCTAACTCAGCCTTCGTTATCGCTACCCAAAATGTAAGTATAGGATTGCCGTAAGCTGTCAGACGGTCGCGTCGAGCGCCTACGTCAATTCCATAGATATCGTCAGTTTTCGAAAATCGTTTACGTTTACGTTAAGCAACTTGTCTAGCCTCACTGCTAACATTTAAATCCTACAGAACCCTCATTTCATACTACATTCAGGGTTGCCACAGAAGTCAACGGTCAGCGCCGACCTTCGAACGTTCATGATCAAGGAAGTTCAACTGGTGAACGTAGGCATTCCACGCATTGAATCATTGAGGGCCGTGAACTCCGATAGTGACTCAATCTTGTAAGAAAACGAGGCAGCTTGGTAGTCAACGGGTTATAATTTCAGTGCCACGGGCTCAGAATTGGGTGCATATTGTATGGAGATCAGGGGGGCTGGGTAGATGTGTGGTCGATGTTGGATTCGTATGGAAACCGGTGAAGGATTGTTGATGTGGGTAATGCAGTGAAGGGGAGATAATGCGCTAATTAAGTAAAGTAGCACAATAAAACATATTTAATAAGTCTTGTTTTCGTATTAACATGGGGATACATCTGGTATACATGCATAGATAGACAAGATAAAGTTAATTTAAAAGCCTACTACGAAATCGATAAATTTGTAGATGTTGTGTGGTATTAATTTTAAAGCTATGTAACAAAGTAATGGTACATTTCTTTTTTATAAATCACTAGCCTCTGCCCGCGATTTCGTCCGCGTAGATATTGAGATTTTCTTAGTAAGAAAGAACGATATCACGCCTGTCGTTGTTCAAAACAGTGATCCTAGAAGGAGTTATTTAAGTTAGTTGCAATAACCAGGTAGTTACAATTACAAGACTTCACCTTATCGTTATTCCCTCGGGAAAATTTCGAGGATGAAAAGTAGCCAAATCTAGGGTATAAGCTATCGCCATTTCAAATTAAGTCCAAGTCCGTGCAGCCGTTGCATCGTGAAGGAGTAAGAAGCAAACATACACACTTTTGCATTTATAATATTAGTAGGACAAGTTTTCGAGAATAAGTATTGAAACTATTCATTTGAAACAAAACTCGATGTATTTGTAAGAAAAAAATCGCTTTACATTTTTTACATTTAGAATCCGCCATATTTATTTACTATGACGTCACATAGCCTGTGCCACGCGGAACACTAAGACGAAGCCGACAAAACCTCATTTGTCAAAATGTGATGCATAGACTAAGAACTACGACGGAACAGATGACCATACATACAAACATACATAAACTGCTAAAATCATAAGGCTCCTTTTTGCTTTTTGTCTATAACACTACTAATATTCAGACTATTTTATAGGTTCCTACGATTAAACTCTACTTTTTTTTTTGTGCTCAGCACCGAGATGCACTGTGCACACTTAACTCATTTTTTTTAAATATCAACGACTCAAATCAAGATCGAAAGTCCGAGCATAGACTATTATATCATATAATTAATTTAGGATACTTTTTGTCTTGAAAAATCTTACAGTGGCTGCGGGAACAGCGACTAACAAACGAATGAAATGTCGAAGATTCATATACTTACTTGACTACCCAATCATTTTAAACAATATGATTCAGTAGATAATGAATAAAAATAAACATAAGAGAACAATTCCACAAAAAATTGCCCAATTCCCAAACCAAGCTCTAAGACCAAGTTCACATGACAAGCGCTTAACGCGCGTTTACAACTACTCAAAATTTGATTAAATAAATATATCAGGGGTTTTTATAAGTCCGACTGTCCTATAGGTCAAGGACTTTAATTGTTATGCCACTAAGGAAACCTGTCATAATGACAGCGTCAAACCACATGAAAGAAATTACGCCAAAATTAATTATTGACGTTATGCGACAGGGTTCCATAGTGGTATAACAGTTAAAGTCCTTGACTGTACCTACCAGACAACGACATACATGCTTACTTGTATGGCAAAACATCTTTACATAGTGCAAAACAAAGTCGCTTCCCGCCGTCGTCCTCCCGCTGTCTGTACGCTTAGATCTTTCAAATTACGGAACCGATTTTCATGCATTTTTTATCAATAGATAGAGTAATTCAAGAGGAAGGTTTTTAAGTATAATAAATTCTCGATTATTAACAGGTGTTACAAGACACTCACATAAACCGAAGCGAAGAGAGGGCGGGTCGGGAAATCATTCAAGAATCAGGAACAAATCGGTCCCATTCTGGGAATCGAACCCAGGACCCCTAGCTTCGTAGGCAGGGTCACTACCTACCAACTATACTAAAGGCGACGTCAAAACTTGTATATTTTCATCATAAGCTATGTTTACCTAAACTACCGAAAATCACTACTTATATAATAATTAACCCTTAACATTAACGTCGAATAAAATGTCAAAAAGTTAATATTAAAATGTTGTTTTTTTAATGGAAAGTCATCTCGGACTTTAGGTCGTGCGCGGTCCAAGGACGCCTGCACATGCACTATGATGTCAATTTTATTTTTAACTTATTTATGCAATTTAGTTGTAAACAAAAAATAAATTGACCGCACATTTCGATTTTACTACTTAATCCACTTAATTTTTTATTTTTATTCTGCACAAGTAGGTACCTACCTACTTAAATATATTGTCTGGGGACAATTTTAAGATTATTAACTTGAGACCGTACTTAACTATTAAAGTGATTTTAAGTGAGATTCCGATGACAAGACTCGTTCTAGTAAACGTCATGTCATACAAAACATAGGAGTCATAATAAAAGTTTAAATAGAGGAAGGACTTGTGCACGATCGCTACCATATCACCATCTTATCCTTTACCTTTGGTATCCTGCCTCTTGACCAAATCATCATTTGACAAACTACTTATATCATTTTACAAACTTTCATTTCGCAAAAACGTGTTTGTGCTTAAACCATTACATATTACAAAGGTTACATGGGCTTATTCAATAAGTTATATTAGGTTAGACTTTTGACCACATGAAATTATAAAACAATAATAAATAAATATCAGGGGGCAAGGCTTGGGGCAGGCAGGGAACACTAGGCTTGTACTATGGGTACTAGACAACGATATAAATACTTGTATAGAGAAATATATACTTAAATACATAGAAAACATCCATGACTCAGGAACAAATATTCGCGCTCATCACACAAATATCTGCCCTTACCGGGATTTGAACCCAGTACCGCTAGCTTCGTAGGCAGAGTCACTACCAACTATGCTAGCGCATCGTCGTAACGCGGCAGGAAGTATCTGTTTGGTAAAACATTAGTGAACCTTTACCTTTAAGTAGGTTTAAAGTCCTACGGAATCCTAAAAAGTCATCCTTCCGCCTCATACACGATTTAACGAGGGTGTTTGCGACCTAATTGTGAGTCAGCCCTTACTCTCAAGCATGAGCTCAAGTGGGGCAACTGTGTCAAGCACTAGCTTGAGTGTAGGTTTAGTCTAGTTCTCCTGACTAAAATATTCACTGGTTTTGTGAAGCTTTCTAGTTTTTTAAGGTATTTTTGTCGAAATGTAGTTTTCAAAAGTCATCTAACTCAAGTTGACCTATAGTGATACAGCAATAGCGCGTAACTGACAAATTAAATAAGTTGTAAAATGTACCTTACTGACTTAATCGCACTGTTTGACACTTGACACTTAGGTATTTTTTTTATTTCATAATTCTTTATTGAAATTTCCTGTAAAGAGACAGTTATGGCATCGTTTATGATTATTTTCTTTTGATTTATTAAATATTCAGTTGAATATGACACTTTGGTATAATCTGTTATATCTGAGGCGTCATGCTAGAACATGTTTTGAAATGTTGTTTTTGATCACTTACTTTGACGTTTACTGTACTAGATAACGATAAACATATTTGTATAGAGAAATACATTCTTCAAACAGAAGGCGTCCTAATTTAGGAACAAACAATTGCGGTCATCACACAAATATTTCCTTTACCGGGAATCGAACCCAGGACAGATTTGTAGGCACTAAAAGGGTCTTATGATGAGCGAGTACTTCTTCCTGAATCTTGGATATGCTTTCTACATATTTAAGCATGTATTCCTCTACATAGATATAATAACTAGTTGTCTAGTACCCATCGTACAAGCCTAGAACTTAGTTTGGGATTAGGTCAATTTGTGCGAGGTTGTCCTCTAATATTTAAATACATAATATGTTATGTAAAATGTTGTCTACGCTATTAATAGCCATTCAGTCAGATTCTAAGAAATACCAATGACTATTATTATAAATCCATATCCATATTGGCTCATCTAATTATTTTTACTCGGAAGTCATAATCATCGCAACTCCTAACGTATTTTTTCAGCAACTGTTACTTTTTCAGGATTTTTCCGTAATCAAACCTAACGAAACCTAGTCTTATCTACGGGTTCCCTTCATCTGGCATAATATCGATTGTCCGAAATACATTTCGCATAACAGTTATCGCAGAAATTTTTTTAGCCGAATGATACTTTAGCATAATAGTATACTTAGCATAACTGTCATAACGCATAACAATCATTTGGCACAATTTTGAATAGCAGAATACTAATATCGCCGACTTTCATTTCGCAGAATTTTATGTAGTAGAATATACCTTCCGCCGAATTTATTATGGCATAACTGTAACATAGCATAATAATGAGTAACGAACCGCTACCAGTAAAATAGGTTGGGTTAGGTTAGAAGTTCTACAATAACCGCATTGCAATTGGAGCAAATTAGGGGTACAATCAAGGATGAAGTACCTAGTAAAATATTATTCTGATTTATAACTTTATGCCAACTACATAGTATGCCATACAAAATTCGGCGAAACAATTGTTCTACCATAGGACTATTATTCTAATCAACGTTATGCCAATGTATTATTCTGCCAAAGAAAATTGTGCGAAATGATAGTGTGCCAAGAAATTTAGGCAAAAAGCAATTGTGCGAAATGATGATTGTGCTTATGCGAAACGAAAATGTGCGAATAAATTTTGTGCATGACATTAGTAACCCCTTATCAACACATTGAATATTTCAGAACTTCTGAAAAGTTTACGGTTCGAGCGGTATAATTTTTTTATTTTAGGAGTTCCAATAATCGGAGTTGCAATTTTAGATGAACTTTGGCGCACCGGTACTAGCTATTTCCCATTTCGTCTATCGTAATTTGCTCGGGAACTGTCCTTTCGGGATAAAAGCAGCCTTACTACGTATTCCAGACTTATCTCTGTGCCAAATTTCATCCAGATCCGTTTAGCCGTTCTGGCGGGTTCCCTATGGGATCCCCTATGGAATCCCTAATCGTCATTTGTCATAATGCATCGTTGGCCGAATTTTCGTTTATCCTAAAGCCATTTCCGCTTAAATTTTAAAACTTTTTAGTGTTGTTATAATACAACCCTAACCTAACCGAACCGCAGAAGAAATTGGAAAACTTGAAAAGTTGCCTGACTCATCTGAAAACCAGTTTAGGGCAAATGAAAATTCGGACAAACGATGTGTTGTGACGTTGTTAGGGATTCTGAGGTACACCTGTTCTGGCGTGATTGAGTAACAAACATTTATAATAATAAGAAGTAAGACGTAACCACTTGTTACCTACCGCCAAGCAATAGCATTAGAGACACCCCATACGACTTGAAATTCATATTTAGTTGCAAATCTAGGAAACTTCTAGTTTCCTTAGACGAGACATGGTCAGGAAATCCCGCGTCTGCGCCGCGGGGTCAATGGACCGGTGTCCTTTCGAAGGTCGAACAACTAGTCACTCGGAGTAAGGGGAGGGTCATACTCAGCTTACAGACAAGTTCATAAAATTCAAAATTCAAAATTCAAAATATTTATTCAGTAAATTGGCCACAGAGGGCTCTTTTACACGTCGGTAATATGGAGTGAATCTACTAGCGCTTCGGACAAGACCATCATTGCGGAGAAGAAGCGCCGCAAGAAACTCCAGCAGAAGGTCATTTTTTCCAATCATAAAATATACTCGTAATAATACTTAAAAGTAACATTACAAGGTAATAAAGTAATTAATAATTATTAAAAAAAAACATAACAAAAATAAATCATTACAAATGTCAATAACATTAAATTAAAAATATTGACTAGGAGAACAACATAACGAGGTCTCTACGTCAGGAACAGTAATTAAAATTACTAAATGGAAAACAGGTCCTTGCCAAGCGTGAACAGACCGGACCCCACAGACAGCACCCGTTCACGAGTATGACGCGTATCTCAGCCATCGCCTGTTGGACTGACCAAATCCTGGTAAGGGCAGATATATGTGTAATGAGCACGAGTACCTATTTATGTGTGATGTTTTCTATGTATTTAAGTATGTATTCTATTTTCTAAATTATATATTCTATTTATCTATAAATGTAAGTTTATCGCTGTCTGTACCCATAGTACAAGCCTAGAGCATATAGTATGTATGTAAACACTTTTTGTACAAAAAACATAAAATCAAATACAATAATTACAGAGTTGGAATGTATAAAGGCGAACTTATCCCTTTAAGGGATCTCTTCCAGCTAACCTTTGGGTGATTGAGGAAAATAAGAAAAGTAGAATGTGGGAGACAAAACAAAGTTTAAGGAAATTGCGTTAACTAATTTAGTTAATAGTTTGGGACTAGGTCAATTTGTGTGGTGTTATGGTTTGATGCCAATGTTGGCTGGCTAGTTCCATGGAGTAAAAAGCGGTATGTGCCAATTAGTTTATTTTTTTCTTCTTTGGCAGGCGGTCGCCTTTTCGCGGTTTATGAGATCATTCGTTTGTTTGTGAGAAGCCTACAAAGTCGCAAAATCCCGCTGAGTAACACAAATCAATCGTCATCAAGATATTTGGAGAAATCCCCGAAGATCTTAACGTCGCCTATAAGGAAGGTTTTTTTTATTTGTGCTAGTTTTAACTATGATTTTTTATTACTTTATTACCTAGGAATGTAACTTACTTTTAAATAAGTATTGTTGGTGTTTTATGATTGAAAAAATTACCTTTTTCTGGAGCTTCTTGCGGCGCTTCTTCTCCGCAATGATGGTCTTGTCCGAAGCGCTAGTAGATGACTCTCTCCATATTACCGACGTGTAAAGAGTCCTCATGTGGCCGATTTACTGAATAAATATCTTACGTTCAAACCCAAGCGCTCAAATAAGTACAACTGCAAGGTTGTACGCCTACCACCACTAAAATTGTATCCTGAAATGATGATAAATGGTGGCCAAATTTTCTTATGGCAAGGAGAAGGCAAACGAACACAGGCCTCCTGATAGTAAGTGGGATCTGAGACTCAAGACTACAATCTTTCTGTCATCCCAAGACTTCAACACGTTTCAAACCCTAACAACTAAATGCCTCTATGCTAGTTATCTCACCGGTTGTTTTACCCCCGCACCGGAACAATCAAAGTGAACACTACTGCTTGACGTCAGACGGATCATGGAGCAGTAGCTCGACGGACCCTGGACAACGTCGATATTAAAAAGTAGTCAAGTTGCCACGTTCACAAGGTCCTACCACCAATGATGATCAACATTTACCATCAATGATGGCAAACTGGCCACGGTCGCAGTGTGCCCCGGACTTGTGCCACGTGACAGTTGACGTAAACGTTGTTATAAACTTACTTATAGCCATATTAATGCCGCCGCCGGGCTACAGACGGACGCGGCTGCCTCACTACAAGACGGTTCAGTTAGACTGACGGCTGAGAAGCGAATATTTGTTAACTCAAATGTCTATAAGTCTCAAAAGATACTTAGCATCAGCTGTGTGTGTGTCGGTTAAAAAGAGAAGCTGATTATTCACACGCAAAAAGGAGCACTACACCAAAAAATGTGTTTTTTTTTAAATCGTGTAGTAATAATAAGCACATAAGCTTGATATCGTGTTGACAGATTGATCTCAACGCACCGGGCGGTGCTCGTCGACACGTTACAATGCATGACGAGAACCTCATGAGTCGTAAAGGCTGAGAAGGGCAAGCTCCGACCTACCTTTGACTTGGCTCACGAGGTGACCTGACCGTCATGTGGGATGTTGACTCGACGATCTTTGTTTTGATAGTTGTTTCGGCAAACAGTCTCATAGCGAAGAGTCTCGACTTCAAGAGACTCTCGCTAGATGGCTGGATCAAGGGCCAGATACAGAAAGCAGACTCCTCGACACGGCACGTATCTTGAGGAGGTTCGTATCTCTGCAGCCCTGTAAGAAACCTAATTTACAGAAAATTTCATAAATAACTACGTAAAAAATAAAATAAAAAAATAAACATTTATTTCAGGCGTACAATTTGCACAATGAAAGAGATATCGTTTAATAACTTTTTTATGTTGTATGTTTTATGTGTAGCAGATGGGACTAGGTTAATTTGTTTATAAATGCCTTGTTTTTTATTATTATTATTATTCGGATTGGTTAACGTAAGCTTTGTATCGAGTGAGGCATCTGAGCCGCGTGCTGGTACTGACCTTGCACAACTCTCTACGTGTTGTCTAGGAGGCCGGCACCTCATTTAAATTTATATCCACAGCGTCATACTGATTTCCTCTCGCGTTGATTTGATACCTTATGGATCTGAATGGTGTTTTGCTATCTTGTTTATTATTCTTAAGTAACGACCCGCCCCAGTTTCGTCTAAGTTGATGTGAGTTTTAAAAAACCCGTACATAAACCAGAATGTATTGTATATAATAATAATGTGGGTCTATATCAGAATCCATAATAATCCATAATGGTTTTTTCGCATAATATATCATATGGCATAAAATCGTTTGACTTAAAACGATTTTTACAATTGAAAGGGTTTAATAAACTAACCTAATCTAACCTAACCTCATCTGGTTGATTCTTTGAGCGTGTATATCGCGATAATGATAATGCCTTCACAATAAAATGCGATATTACACTTCTAAATAAAATTAAATTCTTACGCGACGAATCGACTGACTGAACGGCAGACTTGCCTTGTTTATTTGAAAGGTGAAAGACGAGTCATTTCCTTTTTCATTATAAAATACGCTACTCCATTGTTGTCCGAAAGTGTAACATTTACTTCGACTCCCTTCAATACACTGGCGGCACCTGCAAGAGCGCGCCAAAGTTGCGGGCTTTCCATAAATTAGCCCGCGTCGTGAAGTCGCCACTAGTCTTGTACACTGTGGTGCAAATAAACTTCCACTTTCGGTATACAGGTAGTGTTTAAACAAAAAACATCGTTTTGGTCAGAAAAGTTTATGGTTATCTAAGATACGCTAATTGATTTCGTTAGTTGATGCACTACATCTGTACCTACATAAAGTTTTCTTAGCGTACAAAAGAAAAACAGTATTTTACAAGTACAAGTGGAATCAGCTCATATAAAATTCAAAATACTCAGAGGATGTTTTGGTAAATTTACACTAGTATCGTAGTACTTATAGCAAATCATAGATTATGATCAAAAACCCTCAAAATTTCAAGGCCCAGGTCCAATAGTTTAGGTTGTACGTTACTGTCAGTCCGTTATTCAGTCATGGAAGAGTTTTATACATACACCTTGTTAAATTAGTGTAGTTTATTTATTTATTATTATTATTTATTTATTAAAAACAAACAACATGATACAATAATATTAAACGCCCTGAAAAACTGTTAGAACAGTTTGACTGCAGGAATGTGTCCGTGAAACAAAATCTGCTTTTATTCTAATGTTAAATATAGCTTAAATATAGCTTACAGTATGTCTTATAGTATGTCTAGTATGGAAGTGACTCTAATAAATATTTTTTGACTAGCCTCTTAAATCTACGAATATTTGGCTCCTGCCGGATATCCTCGGGCAAACTATTCAAGACATATGGCACACGTTTCCTTAATGTTCTGTCACCAAAGTAATTATTCACTCTAGGTACCTCAAATTTACCCGCAGATACCGACCTTGTGCCATAATTATGACTTATCTGAGATAGGTTATGCTCTTGACTATTATGGTTATTTATTGCTAAAAGGTATTTATGTTTTACACTAACTGGAAGAATTTTACAAATTTTAAACAATTTCCGATAATCTTTATTACAGCTTTCTCTAGTTTTATTACTAACGAGTAATTTTAAAAACCTTATTTGCAAAGATTCTAATTTATCTAAATGGGTTTTAAACGTGAGACCATAACTATCAAGAGCATAGCCCAATATGGAATCTACTAACGAGAAATATAAACACTTTAAGGTACTAATAGGAACTCTATAACTTAAATGATAAAATTTTCCCAATAATGTTCTTAACTTAACACAAATATAATCTATATGGTGTGCCCATGAAAAACTAACATCAATTTTGACACCTAGATAAGTTACGCAACATACTTTTTCAATTGGTATACACTGACAGTTGACGAGGGCATCATGAAAGCATTGATAGCTGTGTGTAAATAACGAGGGAGCCTGATCGTCTACTCTCAAATATGGTGAATGTACTATAAGAAGTTTAGTTTTTTTAGAATTTAATAGAATACCGTTATCATGAGACCATTGAATTATTGAATCTATATCTAATTGAATCGTGCGACACATATCAGCGAGGTTGGTCCCGGCACTCACGGTGCATAGGTCGTCCGCGAACATGTAGGGTGTGCTGTGACGTATAACTCCACCTAAGCTGTTAACATGCATCAGATAGCTAATTGGCCCGCATCCAGAACCCTGCGGAACACCGCAATCTACCGCAGTTTTCTCACTGAGTGCACCATTCACTTGAACACGATAGGCGCGTGACGTTAGGTAGTCTCTGAACCATTCGTTCAGCGGCTGCCCAACACCACATTCGCCCATTCCGTGTAAAAGAGTTTCTGTTTCAAGCGTATCGAATGCTTTTTTATAATCATAAAAAATCACCATCACTATTTTCTTATTTTCTAAATGTGTATTAATTTCATTTGTAAATTTTGCTAAAAGAGTATGCGTTCCCTTACCTTTTTGAAACCCATGTTGACATCTATGTATTATATTATTACGTTGTAGGTAAGATGCAATTTGGTTAACGATACATTTTTCCATTATTTTATCTATACTGGACAAAATCGCTATTGGTCTATAATTACAAAAAACTTTGCGGTCACCACTTTTATATATAGGACGAATAAGTGCCTCTTTTAATTTTTCCGGAAAACTACGATTATTTACAGATAAGTTTATTAAATTTGCTATGACTGGGCTCACCTTGTCCACTATTAGTTTAAGGTCGGACATGCGTACGAGGTCGCTCCCAGGAGCCTTTTTCATACTCATGTCATTAATAATTTTCTTCACAGTTTTACTATCAACCGGCTGCCATCTCATACTCACGTCCGATCTCTTAACATATGTGTCTCTTTCTAACCATTTCTCATGACAGATGTGTTTAAGTTGGCATATCTCATCTGAAAAATTAGATGCAAACTTATCACAAATTTCCTTAGTGCTACCCTGTTTTTCCATGTTATTAAGTATAAGACTATCTATTGACTGCTTCTTGTTTCCTAACAGATCATTAATCTTATCCCAAATTTTTTTTAATGTTTCCATTACAATCTAAAATACTTTGCTTGTCATACTCATTGTTACATTTGTTGATAGCTTTGCTGCACCTATTTCTATATTTAGTATAATCAAGTCTCTTTATCATATTTCTAGGGTCATTACACCACCTCGTATACAATTTATCTCTTTGTAAAATCATTTTCTTTAAATTATTATTTATCCAACTTTTATTGTGTCTATCACTAAACCTCCCTGAAACTTTTTGAATTTTATAACATGTATTATAAATGTTTGTAAAAATATTAGTGAAAGCTTTGTACATCTCAATAGGGCACTGAATATTCAATAACTTATCAAAGTTTTAAGTAATTTCCTAATTTCGTGCGTTTGTTTTTATTTTAAGGATGTGACTACATATTTAAATCTAAGTTCTGACCAAATAAATGTCATTTTGAAATTTTGAAATGGTCATTACACAAAAATATAATATTGAAGTAGGTACCTACGAAAGGTGCACTTAATCCTGGTATTTTCTACAAGTGATTATATATTCTTAGAAAACAAAATAAAAGCTGCGTGAACTAAATGATCGTCTAAACTCTAAATTCGTAACATTTTGACGCATTGTCTAGCACGTCTTTATAATTTAATTACGCAAAAGTAAAATTAATTGGCCAGTTTCCGTGTCCCGCAGTGCACCGATCTGTCAGCAACTTTTCCCATGCATCGCCCGAAGACGGATGACGGAAGTTGGAAGCCTCGCAAAAACTGCATCCCCCTGCACCGCTTTGGCGAACACCTCGAAAATTCCTTTGGACACATTGTTTTTAAACCCGCAATTAATAAAAGGGGAGTTACGTGTTTAAATCCTTTGTCCGACAGTCTACATAGAGCATAAGCAACAGGGGTGTGATTCTCTCAACAACGACAAACGGACGGAAGAACGAGTGAATGTTAAGCGGCGAGTTTAATTAGTCCATATACCGTATGGTGCCGGGTTTTAGAATGTTGCCACTCCATGTCTTCCCGTGGATGTCGTAAGAGACGACTAAGGGACTAAAGGCTGTGTAGTGCTGTTAGGCGATGGGTTTGCAACCTGTCACTAATACACTGGATAACATCTTAGCCTGGTTGTGAAAAATGTGGTCACAGAATTATCAACAAGTTTTTGGAGTTGTTGGTGAGTCTTTGGCTCTGCCTACCCCACTCTGGGAATGAAGGCGTGAGTTTATGTATGTATGTATGTATTTTTTTTAAATAACTTGGTCATTATTTCTTCGAGACTGTTAAATGTGAAAACACGATTTGAAACGAAACCCTCGACAGTTTTATTTTCAAATATGAGACCTTACTCGTATATTTTTGGTTGCATCTTCAAAACCCTACGATATTTATCGATGATGTTTGATTCAATAGTTTAGTACTTATAACTTCTTAATCCTGGTTTCCAGTATTTCTCCGATTTAATTCGAAAAAGTACGCCTACGGCGGCCCCTTGCAACCCTTCCACTCACTTTCGCTCTGTACGAGTATAATTATCACTTTCGTCAATCTTTCATCCATCGTTTCCAAATGACCGAACCATAGAAGCATACCCTTTCAAGACATACATACGTAGGTAAATTAATTCACGCCTGTTTCTCAGAGGGGTAGGTAAGGCAGTAACCCAGTGGATTAGGTTATATAGTAGGTGAAGAAGGACTGGGTTAAACCCAGTCCTTCTTCACCTACATACTACACATAATTATACGCCATTATTTCCAATTATTTCAACACAAAAGCGTTCATCAATAAAAACAGACGTGATTAAGCAAACAGCAGTGAAGGTAATTAACAACGCACAGTCTACTGCATAATTGCGAAACATGCACATAACACAGAAACATATGCACATAAGAGAAGCATGCAGTGCAGTAACACAGGAAATAAATTGGGAAAAGCTCATCACAAATTCAATTCAGCTTCATTTGTTTTATTTGGGAGAGCCAATCAATTGCCGAAAAAAATGAGCAAGCGTGAAGCGATGGGAGCGGGCTGGTGCCGTGCGTGGCAATGAAAAAATATGCTCCATGAATGAACACTACTTTTGGTCTAGAGAAATTACCTTAAGAGGAAAATCTGCTTAAATCGATCGTACTTGAAGATAGAAAGAAAGAAAGATAGGTAATTACACGTTGATATGATATCAACTTCACCTAAACATATATGTCACCATTCTTAAAACTAACACCTTGTCGAATTTTTAGTGTCCAACTGTTTCGTTTTTCCATATTTTCATAGTTAAGTTAGAAATTCATATATTTTTAAACCGTTTAACTTTTCTGGGTTGTTATAAAACAAATCTTCCCGAAATGCAGAAAAAAGTGAGCAGTAGGCCCTTGAAAAGTATTTAAAACATTGAAACAAGGGTTCTAAGACCTATCTCGCCCACGGAACCCTACAATATAGTCAGACGGTCCGCATTGCGCTTAATCGGAAAAATCAACACGAACTCCCAACACCGGTAATAATGTCTGTCTCACTCCCTCACTAATTGGACGCTCGCTAATTACTTTTAATGACATTCGATACACCACCTATTGTTTTCGTTCAGAAAAAAGTACAAGGGGCGCAGGAAAATCTGCCAGTATTTTATTGTTAAAGGGAAAATCATGCGGGCTACGTTTCAATCTGATTTAGCTCTTGCTATTACATTGTAATTTCAGTAGCTATTGTCGTGAGAACAAGAACTACCATAGCGTCAACAATATGTTTACGATATAGATACTAGATAGGCAATATGAACTACTACAAGCTGGAATAGAGGCCCTAATGGGGAGTAATCAACACCGCCCTTTAACAAAGGGGGTTGTAGAAGTTGTCAATAAATTGCCAGCCATTTAGGGAATACTAGTATTCATAAATCCTAATAGAAAGTAGAATTCAAAAAAATCATAAGAGACGACATAACATGTGACGGGACTACTCATGTTTTGTGAAAGAAAACTTGATACTTGCGTGATTCCGAATAGAAATGTATGTAGGTATACGCAAAGAGGAAAATAATAAATGACCAAAAAGACGAGTACACATCTTTCTGCAACTAAAACTGCTGCTGCTGCTGCTGCTGTTTTTAGTTTTTTTCGCAACAATTTCTCTGTCTTGTTCTTCTTGTATCTACTTAATGTACCTAATCTTGTATTGTTGTGAATAAATGTCTCTTTATCTTTATCTTTATCTTTTAGTTTAGCAACGGATTCAGGAGAGATCCTGATAACACGTAAGTATAGCCAACATAATCGAAGTTTCTCATACGAGTCTGAACTTCAGTAATACATTATAGTAAAGCCGAAAAGGCTAAACGGCCTCAGCTTGTTGGACAGAGCCTAAGCGCTGGTTTTCAGCTGAAGCCTGAGATGGAGATAAAAACATATAGGGGAGAGCGGGGCACCTTAAAACGTTTTTCACGTTATATCATCAATTGTTTAGGGAGATTAAAAAAACAGTTTGTTTATAGCTTCCTTAGGCTTTGATCAATATAAAAAACGGCGAGATACTTCAATTAGACAATAACTATACGATGAAATATTTGCTTTTTTAAACACACTAATTTGTTCAAATCTGCCTCCTCAAGGGGGCACATTTGAATTGACATGGGGCAGTTTTGAAAACAATGATTAAATGTAAGAAATAATAAGGAAAGAGCGCTTGTTAGTTAATTGTTAATTTAATAACAGTTATTGGCATATACATAAAACAAAAATTGAACTTTATTGCATTGATGGTAGATTCAAAGTCTCACTCACAACAAACTCCCTGTTTGTAGTATGGTGGGCCTTATTAGGTTTTAAGACTGCCAATATGGGCCAACCCAGAGGACCAAGATGAAATTCTTCTATACTCGAAAATCTAATTCAAACCCAAAATCTGACAGTTATCTCATGATTATTTACTTATTATAACATAATATCATAAAAATATGAATGAGAACTCGTGTAACCAGTAATATTAGGGTAAGTTTTATTGATAAAAATATCTACACTTAAACGAAAATGCAGTAATCACAGCGAATGTACGCCCGTTGAGGTTAGGATTTTGGTCTTGAATTAGATTCTTGCATGAGTATAGTTAGTACTATTTCAGTATACCTACTAGTATTTCACCGGTTGTCTTATGGTGCGAGAGAGAAGGACCATATTAAATGATTATGTAGACTGGTTTTTTAAGTAACTTGTTTGGTCGATGCCTTAGCTGGTGTCACATGTATGAGTCATCTATTATGTTTATCTTAGCTTCATATTCATAGTCAATCGTTTTGGAGGTGAGATAGGTCGCGTTCGGAAGGTCGTCAGGGACCTAGTCTTATAAGGTGCCGGAGGTTTAAACAGAAGATACTTCGATATTTGGATTTGACGACGCGTTTAGACAAGTTGGTAATGATCCTGTTTACAAAGCAAATATTTGTGTGATGGTCGTGAGTATTTGTTTCTGAGTCTTGGATATTTTCTATGTATAAGTAGGTATGTTGATCGTTGTCTAGTACCCATAGTACAAGCCTAGAGCTTAGTTTGGAACTAGGTCAATATGTGTGGGATTGATTGGTTTTTTGAACAGAAGCTATACATTTAAAATTCTTAGATAAAGTCTACATATGACTGAAGAAACATCACCTGTTTTGGGCACTGATTTTAATAAATATTATTAAAGATAACCGTTTCCTAATGAATAATATTATAAATGCGAAAGGTGTGTGTGAGTTACTATGTTTGTCATTCCTCCATGCTCAAATAGCCCGATGGATTTGGATGCAATTTGGAGTGGAGATAGCTTATACCCAGAATTATCACACATGCACCTGTTTAACCGGTAGAAAACTATTCCAGTGGGATGGTCACCGGGAACTAAGTCGCGGGCAGTTAAGCTAGGTATAGGCGTACAACTTAACTGAAAGCCGAGATATGCATGAGGTGCGGGGAAGGGGCAACGTTGACTAGTTGAGCTTTATTGTATGGATTGTACCTCACCCCCTCACCTCATACAAACCCCGGCTCTGAATGCCATACGAGCGTTACCAGTGCGATGCGTCTCGTGGTAACATTTCAACATAGAGGGACGCAAGTGTTTCAACGCATCGTGTGGCATGTCTTCTGATTTATATGTAGATCAACGCACAGGCACTGCTCGTGTGGCATCCCTATCGTGTGGCATCCCTATCGTGTGGCATACCGATCTAACATAGTGGACGAAATAAGTGGATATCCGAAAGAGTTAAAATCGGTCCAAGTTTGAAGTGATCCGGGACACGCCCGGGCTGAACCTGCGACCATTTGTTAGCCATCCGTCCGCCGCAAACAGGGATTAATGCATCATGCAGCCTCCGGGAGGGTGCAAGTCACAAGATCGACCTAGCTATGAAGCTTTAAAAAAAACGCTCATGCGAACAGTAAAGGAAAATGAGTCCTTTACCACTTTGAACTATGTCAAAGTGACGTAATTAATGAAAACGTTAGAAACTTCTTATGATTTTGTTTACAGTGTCACTTTGACATAGTAGTGTCACTTTAAAATCTGAATTAGCAGTACGTCAATAGTGACAGCTGTCAAACCTCTTAGCGTCTTATCAACTTCGCACTTAGAAAATCCTAATATTTATGTTAAAGTTTCTAACACCCATTTTACTCTTATAAATACCTGCATATTTATATCTTTCATCTTTAATTAATTAGAGACAAAACCAGTAAAATACTAAATACTAAGTCGCATTTAACTTATTATAAAAATATATTAGAAACTATGTAGGACCAATAATACTACCCTGAGGCACTCCAAACATTTCATAGAAAGTCATAGTAAGAACAATCCCCATTAAATTTATAAGACTTGAAATCAATGGAAATGTGATTGAAATCTTCTTTTTTTAAACCAGTTCGCTGCAAGGCAGTCGCAGGCACCACACTGCATCGCTGCACGGTCGTGAAGTAGATGGATTACAGTCTCGAGCGTTCCAGCGGATATCTGTGAGGCGACCCTCCGCTCTCATTACAATATCCTCGACTCCACGTACAAACCGATATCATAACGATTTCTGGATTTCTGTTTAAGGAGTAACATAATAAGGAATGAGCATGGATTTTTTTCAATCGCATTTCTCAACAAAATATGAAAATACCGTAAAAGAGATCACTAAAGGTGAAATTAAAATTAAAATCGGCCAAGAAATACGGATGGTACAAGCATTTTAAACTGCTAATTAGACAGTCAGACAGAGAGATCGTATGCACTGTGACGTCATGTAACAGGTCAGCCATATAAACTCCATGTAAAATTCGGTTTTGTTAGAAAGAGATAGGAACAAATCTTTGTTGGCTTATATCTTGGTTATTTTTATAGCTATTCGAAAAATGTTTTTTCTCATCTGTTTGTTACATGAATCAGCTTTAATTAAAGCTGTGATAGAAAGTCATGAACATTCCCTATTGCTAATGACTTTATGGATTTGTAGGACGCTTTGCTGTTGCCAAATAAGTAAGTTTTGGCCACTAATAGTGAATTGCCATTCAAATAAAAAATAATTGGATTGCATTGCAAGCGAGATGTAGCAGATTCGATTTTCGCAAGTCAGGTACTCCTGCTATGAATTCTTGATTTGTATGTTGGCGTTTTCACAGACTTATGTAATAGTAATGCTGATAATTATGCTAGCAGTAAAACAATACTGTTATTAGTAGGTATTCCTTCGTACGCAACAAATAAGTAGGTAATTATTTTAATGCTGTCAACATTATCAATATGCAGAAACTTCATGGTTGTGCAATGTATCAGGATGGTTTTCTTATCTGCCTAGCACTTTAGATTACATTACACATTTTACATACAATTTGGATTGCTGGTGCGTTGCCAGATTTAACGAATAAGAAGGAAGAAAAGTGCGACGGGAGGATAAGTAGGAAAGAGATTTGGTTCTCCAGCGCTAGTGACCGAGTAAAATGAAATAGTATCATTAGGTCATAACTACCTACTTTACGCTGATATTAACAGTGTGGTACAGGTGGCCTTCAAGAATATTGAAGCATACAAGGTGACCAAAAAATCCCTATATTGCCTTAAACAATAGAGTCGAATTCTAGCACCTAATATTTTCAGATATAGATATGTAGGTATTTTTGGCAACTAAACTACACTAGCCAAATCCGGATACACTGTTACCGTTAACAATCTCATTAAAATATAAAAACATCCACTGACTGGGTAATTTGATTTCCGCTATAATAAAAAGAAAGTATAAACAAAATTACCATATTGAATAAAAAAAAAACAAAAAAAAACTAAACAAAACAAGTAATTCGCTTTCCATCACTAACAAAGATTGCAAACCTAATAGTCTAATAAGAAGAGTGAAACGACATTACACACTTATTAATAACATCTGACGATATAAACAGCACGAACCTATTGCTCATGGTACAAAAAGCATGCAAGCAAGATTGCTGCACTCTCTATTAACACTTGCTTGGTAAATTTAATTCATTTCCTTTCAACAGTCAATTCAAAATCTAACATCTTCAAGAACAAAGTCAAAAATTCAACAAACCTCTATTAAAGTTAAGGCGTTTTGAACGCTGAAAAATGCTGAATCATTTCACTGTCAAACAAAGAGAGACAACTTGAACCTCAATAGTTTTCTTTGCGAGTGAGCGAGATGTTTATAGTGAGTCAGCTAGGTCCGTTCTCGTCTGGCTAATGCACACTGTGTCTGGCCGGTGACGAAGATGGATGGCTCTCCTGCTTAGCAGCTGAATGAGTAACCGACAGAATTAAAAAGAGAATCGTTTCGAACGTTGCCTGTGGTAAGGAAGCGATTCGAATTTTAACGGAGTATTTGTTTGAAATGAGGCTTCTAGCTTTGCTCCGATCCTGGTACAATTTTTGAACGTGTAATTAACTGTTTACTTAATGATACTTATAAGTGAACTTTAAATTAAATCTAAGATAATTACTCGTTTTATTTAATTTTAAACATTAACAATTATCATTGAGTTAAAAAGGAAGCGATTATAATTTTAACGGAGTATTTGTTTGAAATGAGGCTTCTGGCTTTGCTGCGATCCTGCTACAATTTTTGAACGTGTAATTAACTGTTTATTTAATTACACTTGTAAGTGAACTTTAAATTAATCTAAGATAATTATTAGTTTTATTTAATTTAAAACATTAACAATTATCATTGATTTAAATCGAACTCATAGCCCTACTTTGTTCGATAAAATAAGCGTACTTGATGATTATAAACGAATCTGGGGCTGGAGCATCACATATTTTACTAAGTTAAAACTACCTAGATTGCCCAGCAGTGGGACACATCAGACTCTTAGTAAATAAATAAAGCTATATTTCTTTTGACATGTTATCGAGTTGTTGTTAACTCGGCCGCCATTACTGTCAAGTAAATAAGAGCTATCAAAACGTTGACAATACGAAAACAGGTCAAAGACGGTGATATGGTTTTATATCACCTAGAATAGAAATCCAGGCCCACCAAAACGTAGCCATCTCAAACACTTATTTCACGAGTATGTCTCACTTTTAGAAGAACTAGTTTGAAGAAGAATGTATGCAAACGATGCACTAGCAGAACTCGGCGCTGCGCGGACGCGCCACAAATCTTATAAAACCTGATACGCGCGCCGCAAGGCATGCGCCTACGGCGGGCTGTGAATATAATTATTCTACAGAAAATGAAAGAAGTATGAAATAATATTTTTCAAGAGAATAATAACTGCAGGTCGATTTATGAGAACCAAATAATTGAAAATTTCATTCGATAGACAGAATTATAATGGAATTATTTTTAAAGTAGGTATATACACAATATACACACGTTAAAAGTTTATCACCCATTTGATTTTTTATTTTATTGACCTTACATTTGTAATGATTTTATTTAGCCAAGTTATAATAATAATTAATTTTTACTTTATTACCTTGTAATGTAACTTACTTTTAAGTAGTATTATTGTATTTTATGATTGAAAAAATGACCTGCTAGAGTTTCTTGCGGCACTTCTCCGCAATGATGATCTTGCCCTAAGGGCTAATAGATTCACTCCATTTTTTTAAATGATATATATTACCGACGAGTAAGAGACCTCATGCGGCCAATTTACTAAATAAATATTTGGAATTCGAATTTGAATTTGACCCTATATTTTTGTCGGGAATGAATAACGTGAAACGATAAAATCGTAATTTTTAAAGTTCAACGTTGGTCGTGATAGTTGTTCTCTATTTTGTATTTTCTACTTTCGATAACTCATTTTTTTTTTGTCGCTGGTCGCTGCCGCCTGTACCCGGCGCGCGCGCAGGCTGCGAGGCCCACCGGGCGTCCTTGCCGCGTCCACTCTCCGTTTCTACGAGCCTACCCGTATCGATAGATGCTCCAAGCTCAGCCACGGACGAGGTTCCGTAGCTTTTTATTATTTTATCCAACTTAGTAGGTTAACACTTTCAGTGCCAGCAACCCGCTCGGCCGCCGTCTCTATATCCTCAATGTAAGGTGGTATGTCTGTGGAGCTCAAGTACGTATAAAGCTGCCTAATTGAGAATGCGCGCGTTAAAATTTTGTACGCTTTGACGGGACTACTTAAACTCGCCGGTTAATATGAGCTGCGTTGAGTAAAATAGAAATACGCTTAAGAGAATCAGACCCCGTGAGTTACAATAACCGTACTCGCTAGCGACAGGAATGCTCTGTCACTCACAGTATTGTAAGAGAGCGAGGGACAGAGCATTCGACTCTCTAGCGAGTATGATCATTGTAACTCATGGTAAGGGGTTCGTAGGTTTTCGCTACAATTTTGCGCATGTCAATGTTTGCAGCAATTTTGCGGAAGAAGGCAGCGTCCCTGCTGCCGAACAGCATCCTGAAGATGATTGCTGATCATGTGTGTTGTCCTATATTAAATCGAATAATATTATGTGTAAAACCCAATTTAATTTTTAAGTACTAACATTATTTCTAAGACTATACTAACAATAATGAGATCAAATGTTATCTTGAATGAAATAAATGAATTGAATTGAATTGCTACAAAACGGAAAACGCTGTAATCGGCCCCGAGCGTAGCGCGTAGCGATAATTGGCAGTGAAGGTGTCAACTTTAATTATGGGTAGGTTAGGGGTCGTAACCATGTGCGGGGTCCATTTTAGCCTGCAACCAAGCAGCATTGTTGTGCTGGTAAGGCCAACGGTGAATTCCATCAGTCCTTAGGGTTGGCAACGCATTTGCGGTCTTAGGATTGCAGTCTTAAGATTGTAGTCAGAACACAAATCGTCGGTGATAATGCAAAACCGCGTAACTTAAAAATTAAATAAGATGCAAAATACACCTTAGTACGTAAGTCAGTAAGGTAAATTTTGCAACGTATTGAATTGACGCGGTATTGCAGTATCACCGACGAAATATTGGTCAGATCCCACGTACCTTCAGGCCTGCGTGTGTGCTTCACCTTCTACATACCATAAAAAAAGATTACTATAAAATAGGCAAGTTATCAAATAATGTATTATGCTAGCCACTGGACCCTAATAATAATTTTCATTTCTTATTCTTACATTATAATTACGAGTCGAGATTCTATCGCAGTAATGGAGAAATTGCCAAGGAAATTACGCGCCCTAGCCTCAGCGGATATAATATTATATTTAAGAGTATAGGATATATAAGGCCTCCTTTATTTTGCTGAAGATGGGACCAGGGTGACTTTTGAAATTATAAGACCCTTGTAACTACGAAGGATCCATTAGTTTGGTTTAGTTTATTTATTCATCAATGTAATATTAAAAAAATACGAAATTACATCGAGATCGTCAACATAAATACTAACAATAAAAGAATCCAAAAATAATTAAAACAACAACAATTAAACATCTAATAGCGGCCTTTACACGTAAAGTTCGGACCGCGGGAAACGCCACGCGCCGTTCCAATCTTCGTTCCGAACCGTACATTTTTTACTATTTTACTATTACAGTTGCATTTACACGCACGGTTCGGAACGAAGATTGGAACGGCGCGTGGCGTTTCCCGCGGTCCGAAATTTACGTGCGCAGGCCGCTAATAAATGGTCACTTGTCCGATCCGATGGCGCCCTTTTATTTTTCACTGTAAAAAGATACTTTTTAATGTCATAATAATAGTGATAGATTTAGGTCTCAGAACTTTTTTAGAATGAACTAGTGATCCGCTCTGGCCTCGCCTGGATGGGATCTATTTAAAAATGCACATAATCCGTCTGGGGAACAAATAGGATAAAAATCGCATCAAAATCTGTAACGTAGTTTAATATAATTAAGCGGACCATTTATATGACGGGTGATGTATCTTTATATGGTGTTCCAGATATATAAAAATGTCCTACGCTATTGCAGATTTGATTATTTATTTTCCGTTGCAACTTACGTTGTTTTTTTCTAATTTTCCGGTCAGGTTACTTATATTTTATTTTTTGTGACCTCCTGCAGGTAAAAAGGCTTAAATAATTTTGAAGTGCAGTGTGGGTTCATGCGACGGGTCTTTATACCACTTTTTACAGCGCAGTGCCTTTTTTTTAGGAAAGTGTAGAGCACTCAGGTCAGTGGTGTCGCTACATAATTTTCAACCGAAGTGAGTCTGAGTTCTAATAGTCAACTTGAATGACATTGGTATGTTTGTATGTCTGTTCGACTGTAACTTCAGTTTAGTGGAAGTTTTATATAAAGGTATGTATGTAAAAATACTTTATTGTACAAACATGAAAATATCGAACATCAAACTTAACAGAAAAACAAAAAGCATGTACAATCTCAAAACCTACTGAACGGATTTTCATGCGGTTTTGACCATCATCAAATAGATAATTTATCCCGGAAGATTTATATGTCTAATAAGTTCTGGTTTATGTTCGGGTAAGTGTAAAAGTCGGGCGGGCCGCTAGTTATTATTAAAAATATGTTGGCAGAGATATAAAAAAGTCTAAAGTACTAATTGAGTACGAATAGCTCCCGATCTCCGGTAGCCAATAATTGTGCTTTTGAGCTGGACACGTAATTACCTACGAGACGACAGTGTTGTGTGGACACGTCGAGGCAAAGAATGTCTCATAGTAAAAGTACAGGGTAGTGATTCTCTCATAAGCAAAGGTTAGCGAATGCAGGAGTTAAGTCCAAGCGGCGAGTTTAAGTAGTCCCGTCAGAGCGAACAAAACACATATTAGCGCGTGCATTCTCAATTAGGCAGCCTTATACGTTCGAGAAGCCATGCTGCCAAATTGAATACACGCGCTGAAATGTGTTTTGTTCGCTTTGACGGGACTACTTAAACTCGCCGCTTGGACTTCACTCCTGCGTTCGCTCACCTTTGCTTTTGTCAGAATCACTACCCAGGGCCCGTATTATGGTCGTGTTTATCGCGGTGGATAAAACATCCGTCACTCTCGCACTTAGGTAGGTACATACTGGTCCGAAAATGACAGATTTATCCACATCAATAAACATGACCATAATAGGGCCACAGACGGAGCTCTTAACAAAACAGCATTTAGGTACATGCGCATAAATTTAGGACCCTTTAAATTAAATGTGCTGGAAGTGCAATGTCATTAGATATAACAAGGCATTTGTTACTTATATGACACTCAACCTTATTGCTTTAGAATGTCAGATTGACTTTGGACCTAAGGTGGGTCACAAATTTCAGTCTTTGACTGTATTTCGAACCTGCCTTCTCTGTTTTCCTTTCTATTGCTTGGCTTGTATTTAGAAGGAGGCAACCAAGCTCTTACGAAAGTCACACTTAGAATTAGGAGTGTGCTCTATTCTACTCGGTTAAGCCATTTCAGGATGTAAGAAAATTATAAAGAAGTCTTTAAACAACACCATTCATTAACATTTTCCTTAAAATGAATGATAATACAACACGATAATAATATTCAAAGAAGTTTAATGTCGTCAATAGGAAGGGATTTCCCGCGCTTTTGCTGTTGAGATATTAATTCTTAGAAAGAAACCCAACACTCTCAAGATTGAAAATAGATTATGTCCTGAAACCTTACAAAAATGTACGTCTCCAGTACTAATATAGTCTTGAATAGCGCGCCCGTAATTTCGTCGCTGAGGTAAAAAAACAAACAATATATATGAAGTTTTAAATTTGACTTTGTATATCGCTGACCGACTGAAAATAATTTGCAATCCATGAAAACGTTTTTTTTAATTAATAAGCGTCGTATCCATACAAAGCGAGCAATCATTGGTCGCGTCTTGATCGCGCACTATTTACAGATGCGAGAACTAAGTACATGCACACACGCAGGGGGCGCTGGCGACAGACAATGGGTTAGATTCAAGTGTTATTCTCGAAAGCAACTAACTTTTCAATTCGCCGACGAATTATTAACCGGCAGACAAAACTTACCTTAGATATCAACTAGGCTTTAGACTAAATAAAAAATACGCGCGGAAATGTTAATAATGCTCTAACGGGATAACTTAGGCTCGCCTAATTTTTCGTCGTCGGATTAAAAAGAAAGTTTGTTTAAGATAATCACCTAGCTTATATATAAGCCATGCATGATACAGACCTCATCATTACGGAATAATCAAAACTTTTAACACGTGTTTAATTCAAAATTTAATTTCTTATTGACGATACGGCCACCTATTACAGTTTCCTAATTAAGTAAATATTAGCTACGATAACATTCACAAAGCTATATTGACATGGTGAAGAGCAAAGGGAAATAGAGGCTCAAGTAATGTACCCATTTTATTAAGCTTTAAACCTGTGTATTCTTCTGAAAAGTAAAACATATCAAAATTACACACATGAAGAGTAGAAGGATTGTAAACTTCAGTATTTTTTGATGTTTACATCCATTTGGCACTCGCATTTGTGTGTTCCAGTTCGTAGTCCTCAGTGCTGGCAACGCGTTTTCAATTGCTCTTAAGATTTAAATATTTTAGGGTCCTCGTTCACCTTCTCCATAAATAAATACCATCCATAAATAAAAATCTCCATTAAAAAAAAACTTGCTAGTAAAGTACAAAAGACCCAAGATACATATAATCAAACCACAATAATGGACACAATCTTAACATTAAAAATGCCCATGCATCATATCCCCCTACTTATAACTTTTGTACAATAAATTATTTACATACATACATATATTCTCGTTTGCCTTCTCTATCCCATACACAAAAATAAGCAATCACAAAAGATTTATAGCAATATAACAAGATATTGTGTTGCCACCACCCCATGCGCGTGTACTCCAACTCCAACCACGTACTCTCGGTCCAGTTACTGACCTCTTTTTTTTTGTCTTTTCTCTAATAACGTAGTATTTGGAAGATTAATACAGCAGCGCCTAATGCATATCATTATTATGAGTGGTTTTTCATAAATGTGATAAGATAAAAGTCATTTATTCAGTAAGTAGGCCGCACGGGCACCTTTACACGTCAGGAGTCTACCAGCGCTTCCCAAGAGGAGACCACTGCCGAGAAGAAACGCCGCAAGAAACTCAGCAGTCAGTCATTTTTTTAACCATATTTCCTATTACAATGATACAACTTAGTCTAGTATTATATAAAGCTATAAATATTAATTTAAATATAATATCAAATATCATGCGTAGATCAGCAGGAAAACATGGCAAAAATATTAGGAGAGATATAGACGGAGAAAAAGGCAAAAACAAAAAAATTAATAATAAACAAAGTTTCGACATGTTTTCCTACATCAACAGTGTCCCCTAGACAAGATAAAGGTTTTACATTTGAACAAATTATTATTGACTAAGTTTCGAGTTTAGGCCATGCATTTTTGTCTGCTAGATAGTCCTCGACCCTATAATACGCTTTAGACATTAACGACTTTTTCAAGTAATTTTTAAGTGCTGAAAAGGGTAACTTTAAAACTACGTCAGGTAATTTATTATAGAAATGAATGCATTGACCAACAAATGATTTATATACTTTACGTACGCGGAATTTTCGAATAGCAATTTTATTTTTATTTCTTGTATTTAAATTATGTATATCAGAATTTTTGGTGAAAGAATCTAAATTTTTAATAACATAAATAATATTCTCATAAATAAATTGAGATGCTACAGTTAAGATATTAATTTCTTTAAATAGTTCTCTTAAGGAGTCACGAGAATTTAAGTTATAAATAGAACGAATGGCCCTTTTTTGTAAAACAAATATAGTTTGTATTTCAGCTGCCTTACCCCAAACCAGAATACCGTACGACATGACACTATGGAAATAACTATAATAAACTAAGCGAGCTGTTTCAACATTAGTTAGCTGTCTAATTTTCCTAACAGCATAAGCTGCCGAACTTAGTTTACCTGCCAGTACAGCTATATGGGGACCCCATTGCAAATTTTTATCTATTGTTATGCCTAGAAAAACTGCCTTATCTACCATTTGCAGACACTCGTCATTTATAAAAATACTAGAATCTACCGGTTTAACATTAGGCAAAGCGAACCTAACACATTTAGTTTTCTTAGCATTTAGTAGTAAATTGTTACTAGTAAACCAATTAAGTACTTTAACTAGTATGGCGTTTATCATACTGTAGTCTACGGACTTTCTATCTACCTTGAAAATTAATGAAGTATCATCAGCAAAAAGCACAATATCACAAAGTTTATCTACTGTTGGTGGTAAGTCATTTATATAAACGAGAAATAGAAAAGGACCTAAAATGGAGCCTTGAGGCACACCTAGTTTCACTGTAGCTCCAATTGATTGCGTTTTGTTTACAACCACTGTTTGAGTTCTGTCACTTAGATAAGAAGACATAAGACTTAAAGCTTTATTGGACAATCCATAGTGTTTTAATTTTAAAATAAGGGTCGAATGATCCACGCAATCAAAAGCTTTGGAAAGATCACAAAATAAGCTTTGGAAAGATCACAAAATATGGAAAGATCACAAAATATGTGTTTTGATGTATGTCTGTCCGGAGCCACTCTAGCATAATGCGGTTAAAGATTTTACATTTGTTAGCTTGCACATTTACCTAAAAAAAAGATAATTTTATTATAGTAGGGAGTAATTCACTCGTCAAAAATCTACCAGCCCTTCCCAAGAGGAGGCCACTGCTGAAAAGAAACGCCGCAAGCTAAATATTTAAAAGGCAGTTTTTTTTAATATTGCTTGGGGTAATCATTATTAGCCCTTATATAAAAATACTAGAGGACGCCCGCGACTTCGTACGCGTAGAATTCGTTTCCCGCTACTCCCCCCATTTCTTCCCGTTGGGGGTCGTTTTTCGGAAAATCCTTTCTTAGTGCTCACTTACATCATAAAAGGAACCCCTGTACCAAATTTTAAGTTTCTAGGTACAGTAGTATCTTATGAAATAGAACCAAAAATGAACTTATTTAGATGTATGGCTGACAAAAAAGAGACTTTCTTTAATAAACAAGTATGGAAACAAGATGACGAAATATACAACAATTTTATTTGTTTAAAATTTATGTTTTTTGTTTATAAGAACAAACGAATGGCTTAAAGGACTTGATATCCAGGTCGTAAACAGTAAAAAACCCACTTCTGTTATCTTATTATTGGTGTACCAAGAAATCAAGAAGGAGCTAAGAGTCAAAATATAACGATTGCAAACAATGTTGTCCTAGAAACGCCAAATATGCATGCATGAGCACAGAAAGTTTACTACATATGAGAAAATTCTGCTTCAAACTTTATAAACAAAAAAGAAAAGAAAAATTAACAATCCTAAATAAGCGTGATTTTTAATAATCTCTATTAAGGGGTTGAGTTCATCATCATCATCAATCATAAACTCACGCCTTCATTCCCAGAGTGGGGTAGGCAGAGCCACAGACTCACCAACAACTCCAAAAACTTGTTGATAATTCTGTGACCACATTTTGCACAACCAGGCTAAGATGTTATCCAGTGCATTAGTGACAGGTTGCAAACCCATCGCCTAACAGCACTACACAGCCTTTAGTCCCTTAGTCGTCTCTTACGACATCCACGGGAAGACATGGAGTGGCAACATTCTAAACCCGGCACCACACCACACGGGTTGAGTTTTAAGTTCTAAAAGTCACTATATTAATTTTTTAGAAAATTAGTTTTTATCTTACACAATCCAAGGATAGAGTACTATATTATAGTTAATCAACACAACTACAGTAACTAAAGAAGTGGTCTCTCGAAAACAGGCGTGATTTAATGTATGTATGTATGTAACTACAGTAACTCTAATGGTTCCCAATTAAATTCGTCCTAAAGAACATAAATTACGAAGCTTTATTTTTGTTGAAAAACAAAAACGTGAATAGAACATCCATTAGGATCATCTTGACCGCATTTTAACGTTAGCCAATCCAACTGCATAATATTATTTTAAAAGTAGTCGTCAGCTTTTCTTTAGAAAAAAATAATAACCTTGTCTATTGCCCTTTTAAGTTATTGTAAGTAACTAAATAATAATAAAACACCATAGTGTGGAGAAAAAAAAGATATTGAATCATACTTCCCTGATGAATCTATGGTGACATCATCAGGTCACATGTGATGAATTGGGCCATCCTTCTTTTTCATGCCTAAGAAAACGTCCCTTAACGTGAACGTTGGTTTAAAGTAATAATTTTCAACAAAATTAGATGACATTAGAAATGCACACAATTTTCAGATTCTGATCTACGTACCTGAATAATGTTTTATACCAAAATTGTGTGGGGCCGGGTAAAAAAAGGCTAATATAGTAACGCAGTGGTAGTTATTTGCAAGGGGACGTGGAGACTGGTAACGCAGTGGTAATTTGAGCAGCAAATTCTTGTTTTATATAGAAAAAGAACAAAAATAGCGAGTAAATTTACAGTAAAAAGTGAGACCTGGTTAAGACTTAATGTGGGGCTCCTGTAAGATAATCTCAAGATATCTACTAATTTTTAAATGGATTTTGAATTTTCATTTCTATTTTAGCCTCCTACGGCCCACCATACAAAGAAATTTGACAATGGAATATGAATCTGTTAAGAATGTAATAAAGTCAATTTTCAAATTTGTTCTTTAATCATAAAAACAAACGAAATTCCACTTTACAACGTTTGCACTAGATCTTTATTTCAATGGTCGTATTATGTACTACTATTAGTACAAGGAACCTCAGGAGGTTAGGCATGAAAAATAAGAATGGCCATTTAATAATCAAAGAAAAAGGTTCGTTATGTTTTGGCTAAAGGGTGCTCTCATCAAAAATGAATTTAGAAAACTGACTAAGGATAAAAAAGTAGTATCAGCACGACACAATTAACACGGCGTGCGTTCGCTTAATTCGCGCGCCATATTAAATTTGTCTTACTATACATTGTTCGCCTAGTCTCAAAACAGAAATTTCGTGATCCGTCCAAAATGTCTTAAGGTTCATACCTATTATTATTAAAAGTGTAAAGTTTTGTACACTTTCATACATACCTTCAAAATGTCTATTTTGTTTGCTTAAAAACGTTTGGATAGTAAGTGGGATCTGAGACCCATAGACATTTCAATCCTCAAGTCTACAATCTCAAGACTGCAATCTTAAAACTGCAAATGCGTTGCCAACCTTGAGGACTAAGATGGAACGCCTCTATGCTAGTTGTCACCGGTTGTCTTATGCCAAACCGGAACACAACAATGAGAACACTGCTGCTTGACGGTGGATTAATGGATAAGATGGTGGTAGCCGGACGGGACTTCTGGAAAAACAACATGACTATTTTTCGGAGTATCCTGTAGTTTTTTGCAACCGTAAACTGCGTCATGCTAGGGAGTTTATTCTTTCATTTCACTTTAAGTGAAAAGTATGGACAATTTGCATAAGTATCGAAATGGAATGAGAACGTCAGTGAAGGTGTTAACATTTGTTGAAACAAAAGTTTTATGTGATTTCTATCATTGATTCTGATAATCTTTTGTTTTTTTTTTACATTTTTATCTCCAAGATAGTTGGTGATTTTTTTGCAAAAAGATAGTTGTATTGTAGGTACAAATGTAAAGCGATATTGGCTATGTTCTAAAGGCAATAGCGATAAACCAATTTTATTAATAGTAGTAGTATTTTTTTGTGTTGGTAGCTTATGCAAAGTCCGTCTGGATCGTTAACAGTCCATCTTATCCATTAACCTACCGCCAAACAGTGTTCGCATTGTTGTGTTTCAGTGTGGGGATAAGACTACCGGTGAATTTACTAGCATAGAGGCATTCCATCTCAGGGATGACAAAGCATTTGAAGTCTCAGTATTGCAGTCTTGAGATTGTAGCCTTGAGAATTCAAATGTGTATGGCTAATGCTCGTATGCCTTCTAGCCAAAAACAAATCACACAGGTTAATTAACGAACACACGTTATAATAATTAATTTTACGAAGTCCTCGCAACAGACAGAAAATATAATTCCAAATAAAAAACACACATCGCAAACATTTCGCTCGCTGCAAAACATGCGCCGACACGATCTCCCAATGCATCTAAAAATTCGTTGGAAATCATAAATCGAACTAAAAGAGGGAATATGCAAATCCTACGTCATTAGAACGTACGTAGCCTGAAAACCTTCTATCATTCATTAGCACAGCTAGAACTCTGCTCTGCTACCAAAGAGACCTAACTTCCTTAGAAACCACATGAGCATACGCCCTTCTAGATTAACGCAGCGAAATCGAACACGACATTTTTTACAATCCCAGGCACAAAGAACGCCCCACAAGCAAACCGTACAAACATTGCGCTAGTGTGCGTGAAAAAAATCCAACTGACCCACACATCTACGACGCCGCGAAAAAATCACTGACACAAAGAAAGTCTACCGAAAACTTCAATACGAACTTTTACACGCACACTCGCGCCACCCCCACACGTCGGGAATAGCTACGAGGAATCACGCTAGTGTGTGTAAATGCAACGCGTCGGCACACGAGCTAAACTTAGATGGGTATGTGTGCGTGCTCACAGTTGCAAGATCCGAAAACTTGCTTCGGATGCAGATGCACGGAACATGCGACGCGTAGTACAACGCAAACTCTACATAATTTATAAAGCCATAGAGCGTTCCTATCTTTGACGTAAAAGCGAGTTACGTCATTTAGGAACAAGGTTTGCTGCGCAAGCGGGTAGTTTTCATATGAAACTTGGTGGCGCGAGATGCAGCGAAAGAGATGGAGCTAGGTCCTCTCCCTCGCACCACCCGCCGCCCGCGGCGCAGGGGGAGGGGGGCAGTGTCGCGTTGATGAACATTTCTCTCGTTTTTCTTTATTTTTACGCGAATCGTTTTTAAAGGGTTTCGTCATAATTGCGAAGGGATTATGTTGACGGCTCATGAGGACGTGTTACTATGTAAACAAAAAATAAAGGGCCAATAACAGTTAAATTTGGACTAAGAAACTTTTGTTTATATTTTTAACTTAAAAAACCTAGTACCTACCCTCTGTACCAGTATTAGTTTTTATTCGTTATATTAAAGAGTGAAAAATACCACAAAATTGCCACTGTTAATTAAAAGGCTTTTTGGAATTCTATATCCTACGCTCTTAATTTATTTAAAAATCATTTCCATACGCAGTATTCCCTATGAATTCGAAACATATTCGTCAATACTAAACGAGCTGCGAACAAAACGCAACAGTACACCATGGACAATTTATGCAAATAACTGAAACAAAACGCCAAATAAAAAAGGAAAAACAAGTGAAGTAAACAAGAACGCACGTCTCGCGAAACGCGGGAAAATCCGTTTCCCGCCTTTTCTCAAAGACGTTTTTGCGCGCCGATTTCTAATGCGAATCTTATAAGAAACTCATATTTTCAACTTTACAGAAATAGCAAATAAATACTGTTTGAATAAACTTTTATCTCGATTAAATTCTACGTAAACAAATCGATTTCAAGAAAAGAGTCCCCTCATTTCTTTATTTGAAGATTTTTTTTAAATAAACAGAAAATTATAACCAGCTAGCATGTTTAATTTGGAAAACTAAGTATTCAGATACATTTCGTGATTAGAAAATGCTTAACGCACCTTGAGTTAAGTTTTTTATTTTAAAAACGAATTCAAATACTTTGCCAAAAACTAAAAAGTCAATGGCATATTCTTTTAAGTATTTTAATGTGATTTTCTAACCAGCCAGTACCTATTTCGAATTTGGAAAACCTAGTGTTTAGGCAGATTTCAGGCGCATCGGCGGGAAGCAAAAAAACAGCCGCGGCCGGCAGTCAGCCAGCAGCCGCGGCGCGAGCCGGCCGCGTCCAAACTTCATATTATTTTCTTACGTGTTTCATTTCGCGTAGCCTTTGGACGGCGCTTTTTGCGGCGCGACGTGAAAATTGTGATCTTGGACCCTAAAACATGGAAACTTACTCGACAAACAAAAATTATTACCCCTCGGCAAAATTGTTAAAAACCGCAACTAAACGCAGTTCAAACTAGGTTTTCGTTTCTATATTTTTAGTTACACAAACTACAGTTAACAAAGTTTTATGTTGGATTATTTTTGTTTTTTTATCAAACTGGAAAGATGATACTGTAAGCGACAGACCGTTAACAAGTAATAGAAGAGAACAGAAGAGAAAAGAAGATGGCGCTGGCATCATCTGTGAGCCTCTACTACTCCATAGTGCAGCGCGCGGCGAGGCACTACTTAGAAGACTACTGTCACAACGGTAAGCTAATAAAGTTTTTTTTTAGCAGACGCCTTTTTGGACTTTTTTTAGATTAATGATACTTCATTAATTTTTGCAAGTTAATTAAAAAAAACAATAGAAGCAAATTAGGTGCAAGCGTATTGGCGCTAGCGCATCGCTTCAGGTACCTATACAAATCGACTAGCCAAAGCTCGCCGATTTAGAGAAGCTTAATTAATTATTTACATTAATAAATATTTCATTGATTATAACAAAACCATTACTCGACCTATTTAATTAAATAATTAATTATCAATTCGTAACTAGTAGAAATATTTTATTTTTGACAAAATTAAATTTTACATCCTATGCCTTTTAAAAAATAGCCAGCCAAGTAACGACTTAAAAAATTCCTATTTATTACGTTTATTTTTAACTTAACAAGCTCGGTTAAAACTTCTTTCCGACGGAACTCTTAATTAACTGTTAGTCGTTATGATAACTGCTCTAATAATATATCATATCTGTATGAATATGAATGAGTGCGAAACCAACAGCTCTTTCGGATGAATTAAAAAAGTAAAGTAAAGCTGTTCTGTTCACGGTCAAGCGGCCGGACATATCCATTACTGGGAATTAATTCCACTTTATGTAAATTAATCGTTTAGCTGAAGAAAATCGATAGGGAAATGTCACTGTCAATACCGATCTATTTTAAGTGTCATCTCGTATTTAACAACTCGTTTATTAATTAATAAAGTAACAGCCAATTTAGAGGTTTACCGCCGGCACGGTTATTTATGGTTTAAAACAAACCAAACAATCAAATTTGAAAAAATGTGTCTATTTGTATGAACAAACAGACAAAAAATTCTAATGTATACGTTAATAGAATATTAATTATTATGACTTTGATAAAAGTAAGTACGATTTTATAAATTTTCATTAATTATCTCAAATAAAAATATAAGATAATTATTTTTTAAGGTATAGTTAATAATATAAAATACATGTGTTATCGTATTAATGTAGTTCTTTTTGTTATTTAGATAAGGCAAACGATGAAATTAATAATAAATCTCATAGTCTTAAATACTGTTGTAAATTAATTAACATTTTTGATGATTAATAAAACGACAGTTAGCAGAAATGTTGGACAATGGATAGCTAGGTTTAGAAAAAAATAATACAATTTAGCGTGAATCTTGTAAAAGTTTTAGGTTAGACCAAGGCTATAAAGATAAAAGTAATTGCTTTTATATTATGTTATTTTCTGGCGACTAAGCACTTAATTATCTAATTAAGTTGTATTAGATATTGAAGGACGTTTTTTTGACAAAGGAAACCATGGAGTACACAGTTCGTTTGTTAAACAGCGTTTTAAATAAAGTGAAGGCTGTAAAAGTATTAATTAAATGATCACTTTAAATGTATCAAAACCTGTTGAACAATGTATATCTACGACAAATCTTTATTATACCACTATATCTATAAAACCTTGTGTTAGGTAAAAGACCTTTCGTCGATTGTTTGCAGTTTATTAACTTAATTAATTGTTTAATATCCTTATAGTTCTAAAATGCGAAGCAAGAAAAATCCAGATAGAACCACTGAACTAGGGCGTGGCTATACTGGTTATCTTTACCAAATACAGAAATAAGGATTTATAGCATGGTCAATATGGTCATCCATAGGGTTCAATATGGGCCTCATTGCCTGCAATACGGGATTTGAAATGGATTTTTTGAAATCTAGTAGTTTTTTTATGCACCCGGGTATTTATTTTGTACCCTGTAGAATAAATCGAAGTTTTCAATATTCTGAAATCGCTTTTCTATTTATTCAACATTAATGTCATAAAGATATAAAAAGCAAATGACTTTGGTAATTTCAATATATAATTAGGTATAAGCTGCCTTGAATAATTTTAGACGAGAACAATATTTTTCTTATGTATCAAAAATAATGTAACGGTCCATTCTGTTATTGACAGTTTTGTAACAAAACTGACAACAATGAATATTTTTTTAGGGATAAAACAGTATTTTTTGCTAATAACTAGCATGATGATGTTTATTGCCACATTTACCTCAAAATAAACCGAATAAAGATGCACATGCTGTATATATATCCATGTTTTTGCTAGTATAAAATAATCCACAGGTCGTGACTCTAATAAATATATTAAAAACTAAATTTGCATTTTATTCAAAGCTTAAAATAATGTCTTCTTGCCACGGAATGTATGCTCATGCATAAAACACTTATTTTATTTGTTTCTTTTTTCAAATGAAAGATGCTTTCTTTAAATAACGCAAAAAACTTTACAATAGCTTTGAAAAATAAATTAGATAAAATATTTAGAAGGAAAAATATCCAATTCGTTACTTGATATAGTCACGTGCTAAAAACGTTACAACTAATCAAAAACTACAATGCATGCTTTTATTAATCTTTGATGATTAAATTACTTCATAGAGACATTTCTATAGAGGAAACATGATAGAAATAGTTGTTACTTCATTGCATTAATTAAATTATTGAAACGATTACTAGTTTTTATGATCTCATTCCATAATTCGAGCGTTAAAACTATAAACAGTTGACAATGGCACACAAAACTGGTTTGTAAATGTTGACCAGGATATATATTTATGTCGTGTTTCATATCAGTTTTTAATTCTATTTCACTAAAACGAGCTCGGTTTGTCTTTTTCCTTATAGATTGATTAGAGAGGGATTACCAAGTAACAAGTGTATTTTTTTGCTGATAATGTTATGATTATGATACAGAAAGTAGGCTTCTACTGAACCATGGAGCGTCATCCTAGACTTCACCATAATTTACCATCAGGTGAAGTCAATAGCCAACTAACGATTAACTAACGTACACAGAAAAATACCTACTCGCGCTCTTCACACAAATATTTGCCCATATCGGGAATCGAACCCGGGACCGCTGGCTCCGTAAGCAGGGGTCACTACTAATTAGGCTAACCACGTCTTCTAATTATTTATAATTATGTGCAGAATTAATAACCGCAAAAAGTACCGCATTATATTCATAGCACTGTACAGCTTGTATGTACCCAAGCAGGTACCGGCACTTGAACACTTTCGCGCGAACCAGTCTCGGGCCAGTGCGTTTAAATGCTAATGCGGTGCATCTTGCAAATGTCAAGGTCGCTTGTGTGCCCGACTGTACTCGATAATTGGGACGCCATTTTAACTTTATTGGCTTTGATTTGGTTTTATATGTTTTGATTATAAACATATAAATTTGTGTTGTTCTTACAACAAAGAATAACTATTCAATTGGGATTGTTCATATTTTTACAATTACTCTAATTCGAAAACCATTTCGAGGAATGGCATTTTAAAACCGTTCTGCGTTATTAAGTTTTTGAAATATTTATCTATTTCGGATATTTCGATTAAAGTATATTTAACCTTTGTTTGACTTTCGTTTTTGGCTTAAAGCCCTCCTAGGTGTATCTTACGGGTATGGCGAAAACCGCTTGAAATAGTATGTTTAAATACATTATTACAATCACTTTTTATCATTAAATATAATTTAATTGTTGTAATTTATTAGAAAATGCCAGCCCAAATTTAAAATAATCATGTCATCCATAAAATGTCTGCTAAATAAATAAAGATATTCAAACAAAACTATTGGGTCAAATGTAATACAAAATTAATGAAATTGGTCTCTTAAAATAGCCCATTCTTTCAAATTAGAATGTAAAAACCGTGATTTTTTTTTGTCTATCCCAATTGGTAAAAACCCACGATATCGCTAGGTACCACCACCATATCCAATTAGGTATCCACCACCAATCAGTAGTGTTCGCATTGCTGTGTTCCGGTGTGGGGATGAGACAACCGGTGAAATTACTAGCATAGAGGCATTCCATCTTAGTCTTCGCTGGCAACGCATTTGAAGTCTCAGGATTGCTGTCTTGAGATTGTAATCTTGAGAATTTAAAAAATGGCGGCCTATATTTTAAGAGTTGGTAACTTTTAAACGGCTCAACCGAGTTTTATCAAACCTATCTCGTTCGTTCGTTATAGACAGTAACACATATTATATTAACTTATAACATCCCCCTAGTCTGTTCTCGTCAGGGGTAAAAAATAATAATCGGTGAAAAAATTAATTTAGTCCGCCATTTATTTTAAGTGTTGTCCAATTATAACTTGATCGACGTCATACGACCAAATTTACAAACCGATTCACCATATAGATTCCAATTTTACCTTTTCGTTACGAAATTCTAATTCAAAATTCAAAATATTTATTCAGTAAATTGGCCACATGAGCGAATCTAGCGCTTCACACAAGAGCATCATTGCGGAGAAGAAGCACTGCAATAAACTCCAGCAGAAGTAATTAATAAAATAACTCAACATTTCGACCACCGACACCGTTAAATTTTGAACGAGACAGAACTAATTCGACGTTTGAATTTGGAAGTAACCCAAGGTGCGCAGAGGCAATCTCACGCGTGGCTGCGCGCGTATGCAACTGACGAGTCACCGCGAGTCTGGGACGTCACTTGACAGTCCAACGTGTAAAGCTATCTCTTAAATAATTCACTTTTTGATTCGACAAGGAATTAACCAGCGAAAATAAGTCCCGTCAGAGCATTATTGTCATGTATAAAAGGAAAATACATATTGATAATTATAACCGGGTGTATTTTTTTTAAATAAAACTTTGTCCTGATAATTAGGAACACAACAAAAAAAAATGTATTCAAATTGGTCGAGTCTTTCTCGACTTATGGCGTGACGTGACCAAGGGAAACGGGGATTCATTTATGTTATATAGATGACATACTCGTAAACCGTCATACTAATAAAACAATCTAAAAGAATTGTACCAACGAGAAACTTCTGAAATTGTGAAACTTTCCTATTAGAAATTCCCGGTAACTTCTAAGAATATTCTTAACATTTATCTTTAAAGAGAACATTCACGATACACACAAATTATCCCAAAACTTTCTCAATAACTTCATAAGAACATTCCTGGACTCCAGAAACCATTCTGCGACTTGCACAGTACTAAATTTAAAAACAACAGCACTTACCTAAGTTCTAGCCTTTTTGCCGTTCACCAATACTTTGTCAAATTAACTAACCAGGTTACGCAGACCACAGGAACGGTGCTCCGCTGATTACGGGGCCCGTGACAGTCTGCTTGAACGCGCCTACTGATGACCAGAGACAATTTGCGGCTAGATTAAAAAAAAATGTTTACTCTATGGTAAGTGCTAAGTGCCAAGCGCTGTGGACATTCGCTTTTAGGGTTATCTTTTTATGAATATACCTGGGCCGAGCCAGGATGACAGCTTATGATAATAAAAAAATATAAACCTGTAAAGAATTTGTTTTTTTACTTTTGATAAATACTACATGTATTAAAAAAAAAATAAGTTGATGAAATAATGTAATATGGAAACACGAACGACAAAACTTTTCTATTTTAATATGTTACAGAGAAATCAAATGAAAAAAAAATACAACCTACAAAGTAAAACAACTTGAATAGGTCTTAAAATACAGTTATTAGTGTTATTACATAAAATTATTTTACCTAAAAGGAGAACAACATACATACCTTGACGCCTGTAATCCCAGAGTGGGGTAGGCAGAACTACAGAATTACCTACACAACAATTATATAATAAAACAAAAAAAAAACCAAAGGCGACATCCTCCTTTTTTGTTTTTTCAGCTTGAAATCGCTTAAAAAACATGTGAACCCCTCGAGTTCCCCCGAAAATTTTAACCAAAAACGTCATCTCTCAACTCAATCGTAAAATCCTTAAAAACTTCACAAAACCTCGTTTCTTCGTATCAGAAAGTTTAATTAATCGACGATATCCGGTGCGTTTGCGCTTACATTACAGCAATCGGCTCGTAAAGATTTATCGAGACCGGACACGAGCTGTTTTGTAAACTATTCTACGGAGAACCACGTGAGAGGAACTGAGGCTTTTGAAATACTGAACAATCTAGCTTGTACTAGGTATCCAATGTACAGTCACCCAATAAAAATGTTGAGCATACTTAGAACCTTGTCATTGTGAGTGCCATTGTTATTGTCATACTGGTCATTTGATGTTCAGTTTGAAGTTTATTATGACAGTGCACTAAAGTGCTTAACATTTTCGTTGGGGTACTGTACAAGCATCGAGGCATTTGACGACGCTTTGGCTTAGTTGGTAGAGACCCTGCCTACGAAGCTAGCAGTCCTGGGTTCAAATCCCGGTACGGGCAGATATTTGTGTGATGAGCACGAATATATGTTTCTGAGTCTTGGAAGTTTTCTACGTATTTAAGAATATATTTCTCTATATAAGTATTTATATCGCTTTCTAGTACCCATAGTACAAGCCTAGAGCTTAGTTTGGGACTAGGTCAATTGGTGTGACATGGTTCCCTGATATTTATTCCATCTTAGTCCTTAGGGTTGGCAAGGCATTTGCGGTCTTAGGATTATTTATAGTCAAAGCGTCTAAAACATTGTAGATTGTAAATAAATAAATAAGCATAGTAATGGGGTGGTACACGACATAAATTCAGACCCTAGCCAAATTATTTGGTTTCGATGATGGTGCGGCCTTGTCACACTGAGTGATGTTTTTATATCTTCTTTTGTATCTTATTTATAATATGAATAAAATTTTAAAACAAATTAAATAAATAAACACCAAAGGAGGCTCTTACAAAAATTGACCTAGTCCCAAACCAAGCTCTAGGCTTGTACTATGGGTAGGTACTTGACATCGATATAAATACCTATATAGATAAATAAATACTTAAATACTTACATAGAAAACATCCAAGACTCTGAAACAAATACTCATCACACAAATATTTGCCCATACCAGGAATTGAACCCGGGACCGCTAGCTTCGTGGGCAGGGTCACTACCAACTAGGTCAGCGCATCGTCTCACAAACACTTTATGATATTTTTTTCTGAATTTTAGATGATTTCTACGAATTTATTTATTGTTTACGTAAGGATGCTTCGTTGACTAGTATATCCATGTTACTGGCCTCATAAGAAGTTGTACACTTTAGTGCTTTGTCACTTTAACGTCATGTTTGAACTTCTGCACTAATCTGTCATAGGTGTTAAAGCGACAAGGTACAATAGTGTGCATCCACTTATCAGGCCGACTGTACAAATCTACGGCTTAGTGTACAGGTTAACCAGAATTTGAGTTCAGAAAATAATTAGTAATAATTTTAATAGTTTAGTTTCGTTTATTTATTCATCAATGTAAAGTTACAATATAAATTGCATTGCATGAAATACCTACGAAATTAGGTACATTGAGGTCGTCTAAACATAAATACCTACTAATATTCAAAGAATACAAGAATAATCTATCCATCTATATATATAAAAGGCAAACCTGACTGACTTATATTATATATCAACGCACAGCCGAAACTACTGTACCTAGAAACTTGAAATTTGGTACAGGGGTTCCTTTCATCATGTAAGTGAGCACTAAGAAAGGATTTTCCGTAAATCGACCCCCATTGGGAAGAAATGGGGGGAGTAGCGGGAAAATAATTCTATGCGTACGAAGTGGCGGGCGTCCTCTAGTTAATAATAATTAAAACAACAACAATTAAACATCTAAGAATGGTCACTCGTCCGATGACAATATTTGTACAAGAATTATTAAATGTCAACACAATAATAAATTTACATTTCCAGCTCCATATATTCATCCACGGAGTATAATGGATTATCCAATAAAAGGTTTCTCAGCTGGTGTTTAAATGCTTCGTCGGATTGTACATTTTTAAGTTTGGCGGGTAGACGCTCATAGTACGTGGGACCGATGACACGCGGGTTCTTACCTGCAAATGCCATGCGACTTTTAATATGTTTCCATCCTTCATACCCACTAAGTTGATGTTCTTTCAGATAACGCAGTATAACTCATAGAATACTTTTTTTAACAAACCCGTCGGTTCCCATAAAGTGATGGTCGTGTTAAGGTGTTAAGTTCCGACTGACAGCTCGACAGACAGACAGCTTAATATGTAGCGATGGAGCTTTCCCTTGTGCCACTAGTGGTTTCACGTGGGTCCATTCGTCAACCTTAGACTAATATCTATAGATTAAAACTTCTGTTACAGACTAAGCTTGTCTGCCCTCCATTCCCAGGTCTCCGGAAGGGATTTTCACCTCTGCCCTTTTTCTTTTTCTCAAAGTCATGAATTAAAAACAGTAAACAAAAGCAAGGACTTTTGCCTTTGGCCCTTCAGGCGATTAGCTTGTCTGCCAGAAACCACGCGAAAACGGACCAAAATATAATAAAAATAATAGTTTAACCTTGTTACTTCAACACTCAATTCATAGAAAATGTAGAATTTTTATTTCAACGACAAGCTCCGCGAGTATAAAAATGCAGAAGGCACATCTAACATAACATTATCTACTCGTACGTAATCAAATATTTGGTATTTTCTGAAAACAGACAGACTTCAGCAGAAAATAGCTGTTGGGGAAATAATACATTCTATGAAACGTTTTTCGGTGATGGGGGTGTAGGGATCACATTAAATGATCAAACACAGTTCTAGCAAATAATAAAATATATTGAGATGTAAACAGATTGACGGTCATAACAAAGATGACTACTGTGACATGGAAACAAAACATTGTCATAATCCAAATATTCTAGATACAAATTACTACTTGTTAAACACAAAGAGGCTTTATATTTCACAGGGGGGGCTCCCTATTCGTACATGCTTGCATGTGCAAATGTAAAAAAACGATTTAGTTATAACAGGAAACAGGAAGTCAACTCTTTACAAACATTACTTATTTTCATAACATAATTAACGTAATTTACTATCGGTTCTATTATGTAACATATTATACAAATACATAGGCTTGGTCTGGGTGTGACTTTTGTATGGACTGAGATGCGAGCGAATAAACACAACGCGATAGAAAGGGAAGTGCTCCCCCCTCCCCTCCAAGCCTGGAGTCCAAAACTATGACCAAACGACGCTTTATGTACAAGAGTTTAATTTATATTAAGCAATGTTTCACTATTGCTAAATATTTGTGCAAAAAAATTTTTTTCAAATACTTTCTCAATATAGCATTAAATCTCTATTCCTAGTATATTTAGACTACTTGAAATAATCGAAAGTGCCCATTTTCCACGCGAGGGGTACATACTAAATCATGGTGACGTGACCGCCGCGTTCTAAAGTCAACAAACTCTGCGTATCGCTATCAGCCCAGCACGTGAGCCGGCAGTTTGTAAACTGGCCGGTACTCACGGGAACTACTCAATGAACTAGGTACAGTCAACTACTATTCCATGGAACAGAAAAAACAGTGGAAGTGGCATGAGCTCCGCTTAGTATCAGACCTGTTGTCGCCAATACTCAAACTATCATTAAAAACAACACGCCACCATGGAAAATGTTTTTGGTGCGGCTATAGTTTTTACATTCCAAAATAGCACGATAAGGCAAGTTTCTGGATTTATTTCCTATTTTAGAAATATCGAAATAAGCGATCGCGGCAAAAGTATGGTAGGTTGCGCGGAACTCCGCATAACCATGCCACACGCCCACTTGACAGTTCTACTGTTTTTTCTGTTCTATGCACTATTCCTAGGCCACTATGGACGATGTCAAAGTGAAATTTTTACATAGTATAAAACAAAGTCGCTTTCCGCCGTCTGTCTTGTATGTACGCTTGGATCTTGCAAACTAGGCAACAGATTTTAATGCAGTTTTCAGCAATAGATAGAGATTCATGAGGAAGGTTTTTATGTATAATTTCTGGTTTATGGACGGGTGTTACCAAAAACTCACATAAACCGAAGCGAAGCGAAAACTATAAGAACTCAAATGCAAAAAAAGAAAAAACTGCACAACAACCTTAATAGGCTATTTGACAACATTGAAAATATGCATCAAATTGTCGTCATCCTATTAGATAATAGCGTAAAACAACATATTTCACTTTATTTTAAACTAAATTAAGCATATTTTTTTGGAAATTACACGAAAAAAATTGTAATATATTTTGAAATTTTATCTGTGGCAGAAACGCTATGCGATTGCTTTGTAGCTGTGGTTACTCGCAGGTGACGTCACACGCAAGTAACCACAGATCATAAGGGCATATCTCTTCAAATGATTTTTCATTGTTTACTTGCATATAACGTCACACTTGTCACATGGCCAGCGCCACGATAGAAACAGCGTTTTTGGCGCGATTTCGGAAATTTAAACTTTTAAATGGATTTTTATTGATAATATAGTAGAATCTCACGGAAATATCAATGTAGTGTGCTTCTTATGTAATAAAGAATCATTTAATAAGGTTTTCTAAAATTAGTCAAATAGCCTATTGTTTGGTAAGGTTACGCTGTCTAGATGACCTAAAAAAGCCTATTCGCGGGTGTTTATGGGCCGCGATGATCACTTACCATCAGGTGACTCGCTTGCTCGTCTGCATCGTCTACCTCCATTTTAACTTAAGAAAAAAAAACGAGTTGCAGAAAAATTTACATTGCAGTATAAAAAATGTCCTATAAAACCATATAATACCCATTAACAAAATATACAATTTAGAAACAATAATTGATACACGGAAGTTTGTTACAACTACAGTTGTACAGATTAGATAGAGAAAGTGCTACGAATGCCGGTGCATCGTAGGGCTCTACGGCGTAGTACCTCTAGCTACGAAGCACTTGCAAAATTAGCAATTAAGATTTATTGATCTATAATAAATATCGATAGCTAATTTTCAAATGTGACAAGACCAAGCCATAGAACAAACTCAATTTGAGGCTCAATGCACACACGACGAATATACGACGTACTCGCACATAACGTAATCGAGTAAATTACCCAAATCTATCCAAACGGTTTGAATAACTTAGATGGCATCAATATTAATAAAATATTATTTTTGAAAGAATAGGCAAATTTAAATCAATTTAATTAATTTTGCATTAGATCTAGTAGTTTTTTTAACTTGGTTGGTTCATCGTGCTTTTTATGGATGACCGCATTATGATAATTTCTTTTTTCTAACCTTACAAATGTTATAAACTAGCTGCCCGCCAGTGGCTTCCCTCCCGCTGCAAATTTCCGTCTTTACCGGTGTTTTTTTCTATGATACACCTTAACCTGAATAAAATTAACATGACAAAAAAAAACAATTTGGTGCAGTCGTTCGGAAGTTACGCGCGTACATAATTTTCAGCGATTTACTAATATACATTGAAGACACAAAAGTTTGTGTGTTACTTTGTCACTCCTTCACGCTGCAACGGCTGGAAGGATTTAGATGATATGCGAAATGGATATAACTTCTACCCTGGATTAACACATAAGCTACTTGACATCCGGAAATTTTAAAAGTTACCGATACCGCTCGTTTCTTTTCCTGAAAGTTAAGGCAAGCATAGACAAGCCCAAAATAGACAAAAAAAAAAAATGACATATTATCAACTATAACTCTAATATAGAAATATATATTAGAGCGTCGGTGGCGTAGTGTCTTAGGGGGTCGACTCGTGATCGTAAGGTACTGAGTTCGAACCTCGCGGTCACCATGTACCAATGAGTTTTTCTAACTTAAGTGCATTACCCGACGCTCTTACGGTGAAGGAAAAACATCGTGAGGAAACCTGCACATTCGAACAGCTGAGTGTGTAAGAGGGTAATTGCACAAAAGATCCTAAAGGGTCGAAGTGTATCCGAAAGGGCCCATCTGTAAGATAAGATAACTAACGAAATATTGACTGCAATCACCTTTTGATTTAACTAAAACTATTATATTAAAAAACAAACACAATCACACTTACCCCAAAGCTTCCTCAATCCGCATTGTAAATCGCTACAATATTATTTTAAAAAGACTTTCTATTCCAAAGACGCGTGCCCCCATAACCAAACCCTTGGTATTCCACCTGCGTGCAGGGTGCCCTTGGCCTTGGCGACCTTGGCCGCCCTCCGGGTCAATACGCACGTATTATTATTTCATGCTGTGTGCAACCCTCTTTATGGGGAGATATGGGGTCGTGCTTAAGTGTGTTGTTTGTTTTTTGATGTTTTTAGGGTTCCGTATCTTAAAAGTGTATAATTGAACCCCTATCATTTCGTTGTCCGTCTGTTTGTCTGTGTATCTATCAAGAACCTCTTTCCAATGAACTCGTGTAAAAAAATCAAGCTTCTAAGTCAACGCTATCAAAAAACACGATCCTTTGTGTCGCATATTTTGTCACTCGCAAATAAATCAAAACCTACAGGTTACTTCCCGTTGACCTAGAATGATGAAATTTGGCAAGAACAGGTCTTCCAGCACAAGTAAAGAAAAAAAAACAGTAAATTGATAATCTGCTGTTAAGTATATCACACGAAATATTTATTTCTTGCGCAGAGAACCCTTAAACTCCCACTTGACCGATTTTATTATACCTAATTAAAAATAAATTTTTCTTTAATCGCATTGTTAGTATTTATGTGAGCATTTGAGTTGATTGAGTTTTCTGTTTAAAAAATAAGTTTGGGCACTGGGATTTTACCATGTCTGTTTAAGAAGATAGAAAACATTCTTTTTAATTGCTTACTTATGTTACTTATGATAGGTATGTCATATGAAAAAACAACGTATATTTTTTTTATTAAAATTCATTAAAAAAATCGTACTTGGTCCCATTATTCTGATAAGAATCATCGACAGACGGAAACTGCATTTGAATTAATTTAAATATCGTACAATGTTGTTGCTAGTTAAAATATAATTCACATAAATACAGCAAAAATCAAGATAAGAATATTTAATTTAATGTCTACTTTCATGAATTTAAATAAATCTTACCTAGATTTCTGTTTTATCTCGTTGTGAAAATATTACAATAATAAACCGATTTGATTTCATTTTCTTAGCGTGTCAGAATAAAAATTAAAAATATGTTTTACTTACATTAACGTAGTAATTATTTTTTGGTTATATTGAAGTGGAAGTTTTCATATGGTCCATTTATTATTATAGTTAGTAATTGATGTTTATTATTTTTTTATTACTATTGCAAATTTAACATACTACCGGAAGTTAGGTCAAAAAAGTACCTATATATTTTACGCAATATTTTATTTACATCGATCTTTTGAAAATACTAATTGAAGAAAGCGGCAAAACGGTAAACCGTGTTTAAAAAAACCCTACCAATTTTCGCCTTCATCATTTTGAACACTAAATCCAAAATTATAAAATCATTCACAGCGTGATGCAACATGATGTAATTAATAAAATACGTCATTAGGACAACTAGACACATACAGTCAACCAATTTGATTCCTAGGCCACCATGGACTTTGTCAACGTGACGTTGTAAACCAAATCATAGGAAGTCTCTTACGTTTTGGTTGTCAACGTCACTTTAACATAGTCCATAGTGGCCTAGAAATCAAATTGGTTGACTGTACATTAAGCTCTATAGACTTGTACACTGGAAATACCATAGGTCACTAAAGCCTAGTTAGACTAACTGCGACGAAGGGCCAAGAATTTGGAATAATTGATGACAGCATTGTTTAACTTTGCACATAAAAATATCTGACGCTCTACAAGTACTAGGCAGATAAAAAGTAATTCCTGACACATTGCACAACCATGAAGTTTTTGAATAATAATAATGCTGACAATAAAAAAATAATGTTCTTTCTTACACAAAAAACAAATACATTATTAATTTATCTTAACTTGTAATCTTAAATTAATCAAAGATATTATCAGCTAAGAGTATACAGGAATTCTACGTTAAAGCAGTGCTAAACTTATTTGTTGCGTGTGAAAGAGTACTTGCCTATAACGTTGCCCTTTTAATCCAACTCAAACGAGGCGTTAACAATTCTTGTTCACTCACTGTGATGAAACAAATTGGTTACTGTCCAACATATGTCTAACACTAATTCGGCTAGTTTAACGCGTTAATAAGTGACCTTGAAACACCGTGTCGTTTTAACATGGTTCTAAAATAGTAGGAAATAGTTAGATAAATTTAAATTTTGTTAGAACGACAAGGTGCTTTAGTACCCTCTATTTGCAAAGGGTAACTAGGATAGGGTTAGAATTGGCTTAGTTTAACTATTTTGGGCGATTAGATTAGATCTTTGTACGTTGAGTGACACGCCCTTTCTATTTTTGTAAAGTTGACTTTGGACAACTTAATGTTGACTTTACACTGTACACTATCGCCCCTTGCATTGCTTAGAAAATAGAGATACGATTAAATTAACTATCATATCAGCCACTTAGGTATAAAGTAAAAATAATAAACGCAACATTTGCGTTTATTATTTTATTATGTACTAGAGGACGCCCGCGACTTCGTACGCGTAGAATTAGTTTCCCGCTACTCCCCCCATTTCTTCCCGTTGGGGGTCTTTTTTCGGAAAATCCTTTCTTAGCTCTCACTTAAATCATGAAAGGAACCTCTGTACCAAATTTCAAGTTTTTAGGTACAGTAGTTTCGGTTGTGCGTTGATATATAAGTCAGTAAGTCAGTTTTGCCTTTTATCTTCTAATATATAAAATTCTCGTGTCACAGTGTTTGTAACCAAACTCCTCCGAAACGGCTCCACCGATTCTTATGAAACTTTGTGTGTATATTCAGTAGGTCTGAGAATAGGTCGTAAACTATTTTTCATAAGGTTTGCATGAAAAAAAAATACACCCGGGCGACGCCGGGCGCGGACAGCTAGTATTATATAGATAAAACGCGGGGAAGCAACAAAAGTAGAAGAAGTTGAATGTTATTTTACTTTCAACAACAAAAGACAGCAAAAATTGAGCTTCTTGCTCCATTGCTCAGAAGTTAGAGAAAAACAGCAGCCATTTTTTTTATTGCTTTTTATCCAATTGACCCACAACTTGGGTTCGTAGTTAATTAGAAATTTACCAAGTACTTAAACCAATGAATGAATAATCACAATTTAATTCTCAAATTATTTTTTATTACATTTTTATCCCGCCATTTTCCAACACGTCAAACTTATTTGAAAACCACAGAGCGTATAATTTGCAAAGCCACCCATGCACGGTAAAATTATCTATTCCTAGTTAAAACTATTTCACACGTTACGTCCCCTAGCGTTCAGCGTGTGGCCCGCCTTAATCGTCGCGCAACCACGCTTATCTAATTAATTTGTTCTCACCTCGAATTAAGACCCAGTTATTAAGTGCTTTAGGTTTAAATTGGCTCGGATTATTTGGGGTTTGCTCTTCAATTTTGTAGGTTTGGAGTAATTTTAAATGTGAGAAATGGGAATTAGGACTTAAGTCATAAATAGATTAGAGATGAAATTGAAGGAGATAATTTTGTATTTGTTTGTAAACTAGCTTGTAAGGTTGCGAGGCTTACATTGGAATTATTAGAATTGTTATTTTGTCGCGGATAGCGATAGTTTTAACCAAATTATAACTTTGCTAAGTGAAAATGAATCTAAATTACAAGTATAATTTTAGTATTTTTGCCATTCGAAGGTTAAAAGTGGTATTGACCGCTCCAATCACATTAAGTTATTTTTTTTCAAATTACAACTTAAATACATTACATACTATACATACATTTATACTCTCGAGTCAGATTAAGCTAATTACAGTACGATATAGCTCTTAGGGGCTTCGGGTTTGTACTTGTCTCTCACTCGCTTTCATATGCTCTTATTAAGAGCTAGTGAGAGACAAGTACAAAAGCGAAGCACCTTCTAAGTGCTCACAGACTGTAACTGCCTATTCCGATAGTTTACAAATTTTATAATAATATTTCAATATACATTATGACGATTTAGTGTCTATGAATAAATACAGAACGCGCCCATAGCGTTGTCATAGAGCACAATACCGATAGACACGGCATAAATAAGACATCGAGTAGAATAGACACGGCACGCGAGCTTTAGATCGCGTGACGCGAGCGCAACGAAATCGCGATTGTCTAGGATAGGTGTGGTGCCAGTGAGAGCGTGTTATGTCTACGACTTTACCTGGACTCCGTGGTTGCATTAGGTATTAAATCCTTTACTGGTTTTAAGGTCTTCCATTGTGTCGTTAAGCTTGCTCATTTTTTAGTAATTTTTGCAGTTTAGTAATTTATTTGCGTGTTAAACAGCCTTTTCAGCATGTACTATTGGACATAGTAAGAAAACTTTTTTCCGTTGTTTTCTTTATTGTTATTTGTTCTTTATTTGTTAGATATACTTAAAATCTACTTTGTATTTAAAATAAATAGCTTTACTTTACACCACACGTTAACGGAACCCAAGTCATAGAAAATAAGAACAAACTGTAGTGTTAAGAAAAACGGAGATCAGGGGCTCTTTTCTACACCGTAAAACCCCATTGTTTTTGTCATGTCATCGTATTGTCAACGTTTCAATAGCTCCTAATATACTTGACAATGGCGACCTAGTTAAAAACTACACGATAACATGTTAAAATCAATGTTTTTACCGAGCAGATCCCCGGTCCTCACGTGACGAAATAGTATTGTCGCCATTACCGCTGACAGTAAAACCCGACCTTTCTTAGTTACGGTGTAAGTTTTGCGATATCGACGCCACTCTTTACATTGATTTACAACCCGATACACACGAAACGTCTGCTCAAACTTAAAACGCAATAGCAATACCATAAACACACAATATAAAGCTATAAATATTTATAAGGACGTAAACACTCAATATGCTGACGCTGTTCGCCTTGCAAACGTATAAGTTTTAAACAATAAAGTTGCACTTATTTATTAGTAGATTATGCAGCATTAATTAAGGCACCCCATTTTTTTTATTAACGCTATAATACTGCCAATCCAAACGCAAAGGCAGACTTTATTTATACCTATTATAGTGTTAATATTATCAAATATTTACGTCCCGATGGAAGACAAGTCGCTCTCGGTAATGACACATCTCTAGTCGACGACCCTAAGTACAGTAGATTAATAAATTTAAAAGTCAAAAGATACGTCAAAGTAAACGTCAACCCATAGACAACTGTCATTTTTGATGCAGGCGGGAATTAAAGTCAAGATCAGTTTATTAATACGGGCCAAAGACTTGTATTCGCTGACAGTGGGGCCCGAACCTATCGCTTGTTATGGTGCAAGATTTGTGATATCGTCGCGCCTTAAACTGATTTACTACGCGCACGTCGGCTTCTGCTCATAAAACGATACTAATACAACAAGTTTCCTTTTATTTATATTTATAGTTACATATCCTAATTCCTACTATAGTCGGGTCAATTTAGTGTAATCCCAGTGACAGCACATATAAACACATATTGACAACAGGAGTTTTTTGGAAGGTGTTCTGAAAAAAAAAACATGTTTATAGAGGTTGTTTTCAAAAGCATGTTTTTTTCTTCTTTTTTTATTATTATTTAAACATTTATCTACTAAGAAAAAAAGTGAATTATCAGTATTTGCTACGCCCGCTTTGGACTAGTGGTCGGAATAACGAATAACATTTTGTTTGTATGCACTTTTTTTTTAAAGTCTAGCACTAGCTATCTAGCCTTTAAGCTCTTTAACTATTAGCAGAAATTCGTTTATTTATTTTCTCAGTACATAATGGGAATAAAGCATGCTTACAATATTTTCCCTTGATTATGGTGTAATATAGATAAAAAAAACTACCAATAAAGTATCACACTTGGGACTCTAGTTACACTCTACTGTTAATTTTGGGACCAAATTTGCAACAAGCTTACTTTACGTACAGGCGTACAGGATGATGGTAAAGAAGTCTCATTTTATGAATACAAACCATTAGTAAAATAAAATAAAACCCACGCGACGAATAAAAAAATAAAAATTAATTTACTGATGTACCTAATCTAAATCGAATCTAATTTTGCAACATCAATTAAAATACATCCTCAGTAAATAAAATAAAACTGATGAAATATTCGAAAAATTCGGGACAAGCATTACCAATAGTCCAGTTATTCCGAAGTACTTCTCGACGATAACTATGTAGCGTTATATTCATTAAATAAAAAAACATGTATAAGCTATTAGGTATTAAAAAACCAATGACAATACAATCGAACCAGCAAAACAAACCTTAACTCAACGCCACAAGAACTTTAACGCGAGTATTCGTGGTTTAACAACGCAGTGGACGCGGCCAATTTCCAGAACTGCAAGTAGGGTTGTAAATTGTCCCTACAATTAACCCGATCGGGTTTCGTCTGGGCCGTTTTAGCTTTTTGTTATAAAAGTTTTGTATGAATACAATCACAGTTACCGTCATAGGCATTGCTATTATGTACAATTGGAAAATGGTTTCAAGTTTTTCCAAATTAGTCATGACAATTTCTATAGAAACACTATAGAACGCCCGCGACTTCGTACGCGTAGAATTAGTTTCCCGTTGCGGGTCGATTTTCGGAAAATCCTTTCTTAGTGCTCACTTACATCATGAAAGTAACCCCTGTACCAAATTTTAAGTTTCTAGCTACAGTAGTTTTGGCTGTGCGTTGATATATGTCAGTCAGGTTTGCCTTTTATAAGTATATATAGATAACTTCGAACTAAAATTTGTGTACAGACTGTTGTTTTATAATTATCAAATTACTTTCGATGACTCTTTTATCACTAAGAAAACCGCGTCAAGAGTATTATACTAAACTAACTTCTGCCCGTGACTGAAACCGCGTAGATTTAGATTATCGTTATTCCCATGGGAACTTTTATATTTTCCGGGATGAAAAGCGGCCTATGAGCTATCTCCATTTCAAATTTCATCCAAATCCGTCCAGCCGTTGCAGCGTGAAGGAGTAACAAACTCACACACACACAAACTTTCGCATTTGTAATATTAATAGCATGTGCCTATTATTACAAACGCGTCAAAATAAAAACTTTTGGGTTTTTTCCTTGCCTTACCAAGAAGTTACGTAGAAAAATGTTCTGAAAACGTGTGGCCTTATATTTGCTGCTAAAAACAACCCCACTCACTTACCATCAGATCTTTGTGTTTTTGTCTTCTCCCTGCCGTAAACAAACAAAAGACCATCCATCCGGACAAGCCCTAACACCAGTCAGGCCGTCACATGACGTGTCAGAGACAATGCGTTGACCTGCTCGTCTGTCCGCCTGTCTGGCGCGTAATTGCGTAACCAGGTTGGGGACCGAGTTCAAAGTCATGTATAAAGTGGCGCAATGACCATCTGCGCTAAGTACTTTAAAAAGTAAAATGCTTTCAAATAATGTATTGTCATTTAATATTACTTCCAACAACACTTTTCGCAACTTTGTATTAAATTTACATCTCTTTACAGCCTTTCACGTTTAATAAAATGTACAGTGTGTGTTATTGTGATCATCCTGTACATATCAATCTAACTCCTGTGTCTACAGTTCGTAATTTATGACTACCTATGCTTTTAAATCAAAAGTAAAAACAAAACTTAGTTTCAAATTTAGCTCATCTTATGAACTGGACTACAATTCGAGATGCCACCGGTAGCCACTTTAGCAACTTTACTAAAGAATAATTGTGCTAACTTTGATTCGAAATTCTCTTGTTTTCAATTAAAATTCTGCCCGGCATTCCTTTAATAACAAGGTAACTATGATTAAGAATCTTTTTAACAACAATCATTAAGTGTCACATTTATAAAAAAAAAACAAATTGCCAATTCAAAACTTCCTTTCTAATTAAGTAGTTAAAAGTATCAAAATAGCATTAAAAAAAGATCAAACTAATATTCGTAAAAAAAAGAAAGTGATTTGCCCAAAGGTCAACTGCTGCAGAATGCCATTAGACATTAAGTTCCCCCTTCGTAGTCAAATTTGTATTTTTGTGCAATAAAGATTACATTAATAAAATAAATAATTTCGTGTAAAACATCCAGCCATGCCCTCAGGGGGAGAAAACATCAGCATGTATAAACCTACAAATGTCAAATTCATTTTACTTTAAAGTAAATCATGAATCATGAACATGGAGATTTATAATTTAAAAATATATTTTAATCTTACACTTCCAATCATAATATTATCTTGCTGCCTTTATTTTATAACCAACTAGCAACCCGCCCTCGCTTCGCTTCGGTTTATGCGAATATTTTGTAACACCCGTACAGAATCCAGAATTTATTACACATAAAAACCTTTCTCTTGAATCACTCTATTGATTAAAACTGCATTAAAATCGATTGAAAGATCTAAGCGTCCACACAGAAAGACAGACGGCGGGAAGCGACTTTATTTTATACTGTACACTACATATAAGTAATTCCGAAGAGATATAATTCCTAATTGATAAAAATCCGTTTTTTTTCAAAATTTCGAATGATTTTTTGTATAGAAGACTTAATTTTTTAATGTGGCTTTTAAATCAAACCTGATCTAACTACGATATAGCAATGAATTAAGCATTTAATCTAAAATAGTTCCAGCATAACATAGCTTTCGGAAAAATGAATATTCGGAAAATTCGATTATTAATTCGGAATGTTGAGGTGTTCCCAAAGGGTTCCCCTATGGAACCCCTAATCGTCATTTGTCCTAATGCATCGTTTGTCCGAATTTTCGTTTATCCTAAAGCCATTTCCGCTTAAATTTCGAAACTTTTTAGTATTGTTTTAATACAACCCTAGGCTAACCGAACTTATAATTAGAAAACTTCAAAAGTTCCCTAACTCATGAAAAAATGGGCAAATGAAAAATCGGAGAAACGATGTGTTAGGACAAATGTTGTTAGGGATTCCGAGGGACACCCTTCCCAAAGATAAACATACCAAAATGACAATACTTTAAATACATACTTTTCCTTAATGTAATCATGTCAATGTCTAGACTGCAACCGGAGACTAAATGCCTGCTCCCGTTCCCTTCGAACCCTGACCTTTGCGGATGTGACGTCACTTCCCTCCGCCATCGCTAATTGCGCGCGCGCACGTCGGGTTAAATTGGCGACGAGTGAACTTGTTAGAGGATGTCTAGTTAATTTATTGATCACTTTACTTATAATAGTTATTGTATCGATTATTTTATTGATTGGTTGGCTTATGTGAAGGGTGGACGTTAATGGCTTTGAGATCTTTGATCTTTCGACTTATCATGAGTGAATAAATTGACAATTAAGGAACAAAAATAAGTTGATCAATATGTTTTTTTTAGAGTTACAGTTGTAAAATAAAAAATCTACAATTTGTGTTCACTTTTAGTCGCGTCCTAATACGTTATTTTTGATTAAATTTGTTAAATTTATAATTACATCGTAGTTTCTGGTTCAGTGAAGCTACAATCACCGGTGGTGACTTTTATATGAGCTGGATTTAGTGCGAATGAGTACGAATTATGCAATAGAAAGCGAAGAACAGTAGCAACGTTTGCTCTACCTTAACGCTTTGTTAGGAAGTGCGCCTTATACGATAACATGTCGAAAGCAATATGGTTTTACCAAGTGGAATAGAGCCCTTATAGGGTCACGAAAGTTAATATAAGACCCATTTAAAAAAAATATGCTTGAAGTCGCCAATGTCATTAGAGAAGCCAAGTCATTTGTAACTTATATGAAACCCAACCCTAATTGTTGTAGAATGTCTGATTGACTTTGGACCTAAGGTGGGTCACAAATATAAGACTAGCAATGTTGACTGCTGTCACACTCTAACTTTTAATATAGAAAAAGACAGCAAAATTTTGCTTCTTGCTCGAGAACTGAAGTTAAATTAAGACGGCAATCGACTTCTGAAACTTTTATTGCCAGTCTATTTCGTGCTTTAGTCTATGACTGTACTTTTACCTACTATTATAAAAACTCTGTGGTTGTATATAGTCTGTGAGTTAAAAAGTAAGCTATTTATTACGATCGTAATTCAGTATTACCGTAGCATACGTGTTACAATTTAGTAGTTTGAACTGTAACCTCTGCTACGTCGTAGCGGATCGTAGCAGCGGTGCGTTACGTAGCGATCTGTTTACGCCATACTCGATTAAATGAAAAATTGCGTCACAGTAAAAATACGACTAAGTTCTGCGCAGTTGTCGTCACTGATTTATTCTTTGTCTTGGTTGAGTAAGGGTCGTATTGATTTAAATAGATCTGATATATTAACCCTACTTACAGAGCTTGTCTCTTAACGCTTTCACTGTCGGCATTTTTTTCGGACTTAAGCCAAGTGTCGCATTTTTTTTTGTTATGAATTTCGCATGCTGCAGGAACGCACATACGCGATCAAATCACTGGGTGGATATCAGGAGAACGCTTATATGCGTTGCTGGCAGTTAATGCGTTAAACGACCCACAACGCGTCCGGATCGAACCATCTGTTTAGGAGTTAACTTACAACAGACAGACACACAGACAGGTACACAAATACTAAACTTATGATCCTATGTTTGGTTCAAAGGTTAAAAACTGTTTTGAAATGAGATGGCCGTTTTAAGAGTCCGTCAGAAATGACAGTTGTCTATGACGACAGGTTTATTAATAGGGTCTAAAGTTCCAACATAGGTAAAAGACGTTAAGGTCACATTTTACCGACAACAGAATTAATAGCAGAGGACGCCCGCGACTTCGTACGCGTAGAATTAGTTTCCCGCTACTCCCCCCATTTCTTCCCGTTGGGGGTCGATTTTCGGAAAATCCTTTCTTAGTGCTCACTTACATCATGAAAGGAACCCCTGTACCAAATTTCAAGTTTCTAGGTACAGTAATTTCGGCTGTGCGTTGATATATAAGTCAGTAAGTCAGGTTTGGCTTTTATATATATAGATAGATATATATTATCTAATCTACTATCTAACATATTATATATAAAATATTCAATCAACAATTAATTATTACATTTTGCCGTGACTGTGCTTGGTCTCCAGACTTAACTACCTTTTCAATGAAGCAGTTGAATGCATTAACAGCTCTATTCCGTTGCAATAAAGTCGTCTGGGAGATCAAAATGGATAATATCATAATGTCGACAAAGTGTCCGCGAATGCCTTCAAGGCTCGAATGGTCTGAACTAGTTTTATTGTACGTTTACTCTGTATGTATAAACGACGCAAAGGGAAAGTCGAAGGACAAATATTGCTTTATTTTTTGTTTCCGTAATAAAATAAATTACCGTTACAAATATGTACTGGGGCTGTATTCTACTTAAAATAATATGGTTTTGACGAGTGGACAAAAGATTTGAAAATAAAGTATCGGATAATAATATAGGTTACTATTTTACCTCAATTTGGCACTTTCCGAGGGAAGAGCTATAGCCTAGCTATAACCGACACATTTCAGAAGAATTTGACTAACTGCTATTTTAAAAACCTTAAACAAAGTAAACTGTATGCTCTTATAAGGAAGAAATAGAAACATTACGTCTTTACTGACTATTCAAAAATGCTAACACTCTACTTTATTACAAGCTCATTAAATCCTCCAAAATCTTCATCTTATTCACCGCATTGTCAACCGCGCTGCAACAAAAACGCATCGCTGCAACCCTTAAGAAAATAGTGACAATACGAAACTACTTAATCTAATGGCACGAACAAAGCCGCGTAACGAGATGAAACCAACAATACCCTCATTAAAATACTCCCAAACCACAACTGAAAAATGCATCTCACACAAAGAAGGCCATTACTGGCCAGGATTAGCCCTATTGACACCCCGTTACCAATTAAAAAGGGAGGGGCGCCTTTTCGTCTCAGTTTTTTCAACAGACGGTTTTTCAGGCCGTCGCCCCCCTCCCCCCCTGGCTGTACAGAAAAATCAATAACGCAGCGCTTTTTTCCGCGCGTAAAGCATGCACCGACAGCGCGCGAATGTGTGCGTGACACACACGCGCGGTTTTTTCCTGGGGCATTAAAATTTCTTTATGATTGGGATAGCACCTGAGACTATCTAGCTAGTAGCTAGCTATAGCATGGGTATTGTGTGGGAGACTAAGATTGAAAGAGCTATGGTGGTTTTGTTGTTTGTAAAGACGTTGAATAAATCGAGTTCTCGTGTAGGGCAAGGACGACCTTGCGGGTTGAATGCGGCTTCCGAGATCTTTCAACAGAATTGACATTGAAAGCAAAGCCTTTAGGAATAAAGGCTCCGGTCCCAAGCGCATTCATTTGCATAGATTCCTAATGCCCAATACGCGACAACCGCACAGCACTAATTGCAAACGCAGACTAACGTAAAAAAAGCATAACATTTTAAAAAAGGAACTCTTTGCACATTTTTATTTAGCGACGGCCGTGACAGCGGCGCGCGGTCCCGCTCGCACGCCATTGTCCCGCCTGCACCGCGCGGATCTCGTCATCAGTCCATCTTTGTCTGTCGCGTACTTTTTTTAAATGTGCAAAAATATAAAAACGGCGATTCGGGGTGGGGTCGTATGTACGCGGCTGCGGCTGTGTGGGTGCGCGTTAATGGTTGTTTTAGGGCTTTGCCCCGATCGTAAGTCAATATTTAAGTTCAGACCGGCAACTGCTCACTCGAGTCCTAAACAGGAAAGTGTTCACGTGCCGCCGACAAAAACATTCATAACGCTTCCACTTACTTACTTGAAAGCTTCAACAACATCTACATAAACTAACCACGGCACTGGCACGCTTCCGTACCATATTTCCCCCTTTCTTCGCAGCGAAGGAAGATGGAAGAAACATTACCGTATAAAATCTGATTTCTTCTAGACAATGTTGAATGCCCAGAATCAAACTCACACCAAATCACGACCTTGCTCATATTTTAATGTTGAGTGGCATCATATAGTCTATGCTATTTAACTTATTTTATAACGACCAGTCTGGTTTTGAAGCAACTAGTAATTCAACTACTTAGTAACAAATAAAATATGCAAACCTTTAAAGTCTCTTACGATTTGATTGAATGCGTCACTTTGTCTTAGTTCCATGGTGGCCTAGGGAATCAAATCGGTTGACTGTACCAAGTCTTCATTATGATCTAAAAACTATAAAGTATTGCCTCTGCAAAATGGCACGGGCCGAACATTGTAACTATTTTCGGCCAGTGTCATTTTGCAGTGGCAACACTTCACTCTATTTTCGACACACACAAAAAACTGCACTGCACACCTTTCTCTGCACCTTTCACCTGTCTGCAATTAGCGCTCTGTTAATCAGAGCGCTGATCAGGCTAGTTTTTGTCCAAATTGAACATAACTCGATCAATTTAGATGACGCACTGGCCATTTGTCTGACCGCCGTATTTGGAACGTTACGCCATTAAGTCGGTTATTCAAACGCTTCCAAATTCAAAATGCTAATGAGTTTTTTTTTGTTGTTATTGTTTAAATTAGTTGGCACAAATAATCAACACGTGGACGACCTTATTTTTTTTTATATTGACGCTAAATTAAAAGGATAGCCATGGTTGTCTTTGGAAATAGCCATTTTTATAAAGATGCATCTATGATAAATACTGATACAAATAATTAAGCTTGTCAAAAAAGAAGTGTAAGTACCTATATTAAATTGAACGGTGATTGCACGAACGATTTGAACTGTAAGTTTATTGAACTGGGTGATTACCCAGTCGTTCATAACTCTGAGTCAACCCCGGCAAGGAGAAAAGTCGCCAATTCTTAGTACCTCATAATAAAATTATTTCAAGGCTGATTCGACATCGAGTCAGGTCTTCCCCTTCACCGTCTCAATCCATTGCCCTGTTCATTTAAAAATAGAATACCTTCATCGCTTTTCCCTTCGGAAATGCGGCAACTAAAAAAATGTAGACAAGCACTATCTCTGTCCAAAAATCGTATGATAGCATTATAATCGTCTAATTTTGAAGGGTAATATATGCGAAAATCCAAGCTATTTCCTTTGTTTGACGATAAAAACACACAAAAACCAACTATTGTATCCATATTATTCTTAGAAAATGATAAAACATAAGTACCGTTAAAATAAAACCACAAATTTGCGATCAAACTCTTTTCTCTTAACAGCGCGTAAGAAATCTTCCCCTCTAAAGAGTTCCAGCAAAAAGTTCAGCCGGCCTTACGCGTTCTTTTTATTGGGTTCGTGTCCGTGGCCTCTTTCTTACCTCATAACACAGTTTCTCTTGCCTTTTTACTCTTTCCCTCCCCCAGGTGTGTGTAGAAAAACTTTGCCCTCATAAAAGTAGAACGATGCGACGAACTTTTAAAGTGTTGCCCTAGGTTCGCTTTACTGCCTTAAGTTTTAGTTGATTAACTGTCGCGTTTGAATTGAGAAGACGTTCTATTTTCGAAATTATGTTTAACCGTTGATCATTGTGGTGAGATACAGTTTTTTTATGTTTTTGGTATGTTATAAAGTAAAACAAGGTAAGTATTTTTAAATACATTATATTTTCTTGTCCTGCAAAAAAAAGATTTTATAATTCTAATTTAAGGGATATAGCGCATAGCTCTCTCTAGTCTTATTACTAATTTACTACGTAACCCTAGCCACTGCACATCCCTTAGAACAAAATATTAATAAGCGTACTTTTGACTGTTTTGATCAATCAATGTTACAACAAAAGATAATTTATTCGGTATTTATTAAAAAATATATATTTGATCTTGGGAATTTTTGAGCAACCTGTATGTAAGGTATGGATGGACAGCACACTTAAAATCAGAACCAACCAAAAGAGATATTCTCTAAATTGGCATAAGTTAATTTGTGATCTCACCTACATCTAGTTAATGTATTTAGAGTTTTGTTAGGCTGGAATGGAATCAAGACGCTTATTCACAACAAATTGCGATCTTGTATGAAACAGCCAATTGTTTCTTTAGTGGCGTTACTTGCTAGGGCAGTTTTTTTAGTGGCGTTACTTGCTAGGGCAGTTTTTGTGTTGCTTGAGCCCTTGAGGGCGGTCGATACTGCAATTGGAACGTGGAAACTCAATCGAATTACATAAATAACTTAGTATGTACTGTTCTGGTTCTGACATTTCAATGACTGATACAGTATGTTACATTATAAATTAGAATACAGTGTGTTTAATTATTTATTTTAAATATTACTTATTCGATACGCTTTTGAACTTTGAATATTTATATTACGTTTACTAAAATGCAAAGCAAAAATAAAAATAGTAGTAACGTCGCAGTTTTTACTTTTTTAACAGCTTAATATTTTTCTTTCTTTGGTTGGGTTCTTGAATTTAGAGAATTTTATTTCACCATCCTTATCAAAATATTTAAATATAAATTATGATGAATATGGAGCATGCATCAAGACTTCAAAATCTACAGGGTGTCTCATTAAGCCACACTTCAAATTGTAATCCTTCTAAACGTAACATCATTTCATACGAGTTGAGGTGCACCAACACAACAAAATGCAACCCGTATATTTCAATTTAAAATATTTCCAAGTGTTCATTAAATTTTTAAAAGAGGTCAAATCTCTTTGCTTTAAATCATGGTCGTTAAAACTACATACTTTGCTGAGCAAAGTGAAAAGTCTGGGGAGTTTATATTTTATTCACTAAAGCAAAATAATCTGGAGTGTCAGTCGTGGTCTAAATAAAGAGCGAGATTTGTTTAGGTTTTAGAATTCCTCTGAATGGAGCTTCGACGCCAATTAAAACAGGCGTTTGAGTTTTAACCTTTGAGTAATTTTAAAAAGGTTTTAAACTCTAATAAACTGTTGCTGTATAAGTACACATTTCATAGCACTCATATTTCTATGAGGTTAAATTAAACTATTAAAAAATATATCTTTCAGCTTATTAAATTAACTCGTGTTAATTTCCGAACGCGTAAAACGGAGCACTATAGTCTATGGTCCAAATGAAGACCCTCCCAGATTAAACGTCGATCAGATCCCAATTTCCCGCGCATTTGATTCCAGCCAACAAAGCTTGAACATAGACAAGCATTCTTTCGAATTTCAAACTGGATACATGATACATGACAGCGGAGGGGGGCCCGCATGCCTTTATCTACTTCCCCTCTAACCCAACAAATCTAAAAAGATCCCTGGTGAAAAACGCAGGGCCGTCGCTTTCGTCTTTTTGTTTGGACGATGCGGGGGGGTGGGAGGTCATTTTTTGTTGGTGTTGGTGTATAATGCACATTTTTGCACGGAGCTTTGCACGCGATCGAGCTCGGCTCTGCAAGCGTGCACACTGCGACAGCGCTAGTGTGTGTAAACAATAGCTGCTGGACGTCGATTTTTATGTGGATGGGATTTTTATGTTCTTATATAACCGTGTGACAATGTTCAGGTGTGATTATCATAGGCACTTATAGAGGTGTAACGATTTTTTTAGTTTCTTCGACAGTTTATAGACTACTGTTATTAATACGGTACATATAGTTTTTAACGCTTGTGATCTAGTTACTGTTAAATCAGAATCTGTATAATAGCTGTTGTCTGACCATTTGAAAAGTACTTTTTATCAAATACCCAGATAAATAAAAGATATTTTATTTCGCAATCTGAACTACTTTAGCGTGCCAGTTTACAGCTATGTTCTCTGAAATGTGCAATAGAACTACTATTAAGGTATTCTAATGTGAGTACTTACACCATTCATCAAAATTGCCTCAAAACCATTTTAATGCTAATGCAACCTGCTTAATGCTTCCACACATCACAGATTAAAAAATACACGGTACGAAGTAAGTACATAATACGGAATGACGATCGAAAAAATCACACCCCGTTCAGACAGGGGAAGTGGGAGGGGGACGGTGTTGCCAGTGTTTTTATTTTTCCGATTGGCGGATTGCAGCGGCAATGATCGATGGAATTAACGTGCCACCTCGGACCAATTTGAATTTCGAATGTAAAATTAAAAAGAGAACGCTTCTTGATTTTATAACGGAATTTGTCGTAAACTACCGACTACAATTGGTAGTGGAGCTTTAGAATCGAAGTTTTCATCTAGAGGGTGTTTTAAGTAAGAATAACAACACGTGGTTAGGCCAGTAGGTTGGTTGGTGGGAAACTATAGGTTCCGGATTTGATCTTCGGTAAAGGGAAATACTTAAGTGATGACGAGTATTTGTTCCTAAGTCTCGGATGTTCTCTATGTATTAAATTATTTATTTCTCTATGTTTTATGATTATTTATCGTTTTTAGCTTAGTTTTTTGAGGCCAGCTCAATTTGTGTACGAGCGTCTTCTGTTATTTACGAGTATTTATAAATATTAAACATCGACGAATGACGATCTGTACTTAAATAAAATGCATAAATGTTTCGTTACCTAAATCCAGTTTTTAAAATATTCTAATGTCAACTGCATCGAAGCTGGTCGTGCTAAAAACATACTTAAACCAATATCAACTCTTGAAGGTGACTCTTCTTCCATTGAAACCATTTTTGGCTTGGATACGATTCGGTGTTATTAGCTATTGATATATAAACTTAAGCTGATATTTGCTATAACTTATGACTTATGATTTAGTTTTGATTGCACAAAAGTCGTACAAATGGCGGACTTAATGTCTAATAGTATTTTGTTCCAGTAAACCAAATAATAAATCACTTATATTAGTCTTTATTATAAAATGACTGTCTTTTGTTATTAATTATTACCCTTTATACTTTGTTTAAATCCAACATAAAGGTCATAATCATAAAAGCTAAATTCGTAAAACAAAACAAGTTTCAAGTTTACCATCTCAATATAGCAATAACTGTCAAATACTTAATAAAAACCGAGGCAAATACGCCACTTTACCTACTCTTTAAAATGTAAACCTTTCTTGTTTTATAAAAAAATATAAGATGTCTATGGTTCGATACAAACACATTGATAGAGCTCGTGGCTTAGTTAAACTGCCATTTCGCCGAATAGATTAAACCATTTACAATTTCAATAACATAAACTAGAAATCGGACTAGAATTTACTTGAATTTACATTGAAATCAAGGAAGCTGGCAGTCAATGTCACTTTATCCATTAAATAGTTTGGTATAGAAGAGTTTGACGTGGTTACATGTAGAAAGCACTACATTTTTTCATCTCGGAACACTAATCTAAGCTGCAGCTATTGGATAGTCGATAATGCTGGCAGTATATACTCCAACCAGAGCCCTTATTTTTTCAAACCCTTTTTTTTAAAGCTATTATTGCTGTACGGCCGTACGGAAATGCTCTAACTAAAGCTTTCTCTGCCCACTTCGCTTACACTACATTTATTTTGAACCGAGCCAGACAAAGCCGCTACAAAATACATAGGCGTACGTCCATCAAACATTCAATACCGTCCACTCACAGCGTTCCCAAAAAAACCACGAGGTTCATAAAATTTTTCATCGCAACGCATAAAAATCTTTGCGTAATTCGTTTTTTTATTGCCGTGCATCCCGTCCGCGCATTGGATAAGCACATATCGTATATATTTCGATCCGTTTACAAATTAAACACACCCTGTGGGGTGGCTACTGGCTACCACCCTGTATATGCATTTACAGGAGGTATTTACGAGTATATGATTTACGCCATACATTTGGCATAATTGAAAATGAAAAATGGCGTTCTGTAATGGCAGCGCTGGACAAAACGAGTAATTCGCTTTGGGCCTCGATTGACGGAGGGACGGTTTTGTTTTTGTCGTCTAGTGCTTATTTGGGGGTGATAAAGCTCGTTGATTATGGATTTCTAGAACTAACAATGTTTTAAAATATTCAAAAAGATTATTTGAAAATATTAAGTTGTCTTCACGAGACGATTGCGACGATTCTTGAAAAATGCCTTAAGTCCAGCATGGATGGTTTTTGGCTGGTATCTTTATGATTGGCGATGAATTAGGTTTTAGCTTAAACCGATTTAAAACTGAAGTGAATCGTAAAGTCAATACGAAAAACTTGAGAAGACACACACAACGTTTTAACACAAAAACATTAAACACTTAGGCCACGTCAAAGGCAGGTTTCAGTAATGTAAGATTTTGATCTTAATAACAGTTGAAAATAAAAAAAACTTGTCAATCTTCCATTTTTTCCAATCTTCCCGTGTCGATTTATTGATGACACAGGCCATATCTAATCAAATTTATAAAGAACTAGAGGACGCCCGCGACTTCGTACGCCTCGAATTAGTTTCCCGCTACTCCCCCCAATTCTTCCCGTTAGGGGTCGATTTTCGGAAAATCCTATTTTAGTGCTCACTTACATCATGAAAGGACAGTACAGGGGTACCAAATTTCAAGTTTCTAGGTACAGTAGTTTCGGCTGAGCGTTGATACATAAGTTAGTAAGTCAGGTTTGCCTGTTATTTATATAGATTAAGAAAGGATCCTTCCTGTGAAGCAGTGGTCATCTTTTAGCTAAAATAATGGAGATGTTAATGATAAAACAATCATTTCATTAATTTAGTTTCCAGTAGATACTTAAAAACGACGGGAAACTTCAAGCAAGCACGACATTCGCTCCTCAAATCAAAAAGACCTAAACGTAATCCAGCAATCACAACTTCCAACTCTCTTTATCAATCCTAAGACCCATTTCCCCTCGTATCCTATATGCCTATATCCTACCCCTTCATTTGGCACAAAGTGTGGCCCAAGGTCGGCTAATGAGTGACCTAGACTAAGTTGGGTCCGCATGAGGGAGAAAGTTCACTTTCTGCCGACAGGGTAGTTAATGGAAGGGTTGGTTGCAATCCGAAATATTATTGCCAGAATGCTTATTTTGTCCTTTACAACAATTATGAATAGGAAAATATGGTTGGATTGTTTGTTAGTTTCATTTATAGTATAATTTAGGAAATTGTTGCAACTTTTTGTAACTCGTAATACCTAGTCATAATAATTGAATTGGTTTTTTTTTTAAGTTCTATAAGTCTACTTAGTATGTACCCTATTAACATGCACATTTAGCAGTGTGTTTACTCTAAATCAATTTCAAGTCAATTTCTAACCAGTTACCGTTACTGGAAAAAGCTGAAATTTGGAATACATTATGTACAATACAATGCAATATAAAGGTGTCTAAGAGCTAATTATAATGACGGAGTTGGAAGGTGGCAGAAAACAGGATCTTCGCAGTGGGGTCTGAACGCAGATTCACCAAGTTCCGACTCGGTAGATTGGTTTCGATAAGCCGCTAATGACTAAAAAATAAGAATAATTTGCAAAAAAAAAATCCATAACAGTCAAATTAATGTACATTTTTAGAGTGATTCGCTATTCGCTTTAAGTAAGTAGCAATGTGGAAGTTTGTAAACCTTTTCAAAAATTGAGAATGTTCTCTTTCCATGCAAATAATCTTTGAAGACGGAGAATTTATTTTCAGAAACTAACAGATTTTAGAAGTTTCTTGTCAATATAATGTATGTATAAGGACACTTTTGCCTGGCAAGTACCAATAATAGACACTTTGCTTTTAATTCAAAGATCATATGGTCTTTAGTTTCAAATCAGGTCTTACTTTAAAAACTAAAGACAAGTGTATGTATAGTTATGCACATACCTCGCTATTAATCCGACGATTCGGCTGGGTTGCATCAAATGTGATTACTGAAGGACTGGTATAGGACGTATTTTATGAAGTCAACCGATTAGCAAAGAGATGTGTTTAACAGAAAGGGCCAATTTAAAAGTTCTTACCATATCAGGGGTGTCATCTTCGATGTGGGTAGGTTTTGTGGATTTTTAAAATAAGAACCAGGTGTCAAATCATTAGTCCTTGTCTACTGACGTTATTTAGCACAGTTGACAATAAACATTTGCCTGTGTTGCCATACTAAGCACGTAACGTAGTTAGGTAGTTTTAGCACGAAGCCATAACTCGCTTTTATTTACGATCATAAACACTTCTAAATTAAGCCTTTATGATATCTGCTTTAAGAATATACATGTGTACGGTCAGAAGCGTCAGAAAGAATGAAGAAAATACTCAAGGAATCAGAATTTCTTTTGAACGACGAAGAGAAGGAAATAAGGGGTTTCATCGATAGGCAATCTATGTTTTACGGCTGAGAACTAACTTAAGCAAGACGTGTTTTAATTGCTTGCCAAAAGTTTATAAAAAATATAGCGATACTCTGAGTATAAATGTATTAAAATTATTACATATTTTTTTAACCATTCACTTCAGTTTGATGAGGTTTACTACTTACAAATATCACCTATCGCCAAATCAAATTCTAGTAAACAAAGCTTTCAAATTTAGAATACGGTAAAGTACAGGGGTTGCCAGGGATGGCAGGTGCAGCCTGTATCGTTGGCAACCAGTTAATTTTTGAAAGTACAGATTATCGCACTAAAACTTACAGTGCAACCATCTTCTTAATAGCGATCGGCAATCTTCGTTTTTATGTGACACACGAGTGACAAATATACTGTCAGTTGCGAGTGCAAGTGTGACAGCGACAAGCTGGGAATATTGTACATAGGTATACCACCTATTACAACGTCAGATTCTTACTTTCAATTCAATGGGTTTTCGGGTCTATGGCTCTAGACAAGACTTTTCCGCGCCGATGTCAATTTCATACACTTTGACAGTTCTCAAAAGTCGCTATCGTAGAATGCAACTAAATCAAAGTAGAGGGCTTCAATTTATTTACCCAGTAACTATTATGCCGCATGCTTTAGACTAGATTGGTATCTGTCTGCAAACACTAAACTATTCAGTTAAACAAATCCGCAACCATTAGAAGAAACTTTAAAAGTATTTATGCAGTAAATCCCCAAACATAGACTACGGGAAGTGTTGGCATGTTTTAAACTTCTGGCAACACCGCTTTCAGGGGTCATTCACCTTGCAGAACCACCTTTGCATCTTGACACACCCTTACACCACTAATATTAAGGGCTTTTCTCCTCCTCTCGACTACCCCATTAAATTTGCCCCAAGACTTTATGACTGACCTCGTGTATTTCGCGTCACATTTATTTTTTCGCGCTAAGGTTTATTTTTCTCTGTTTAAGATGTATTCAAACGGTGAGATTTTTTCCTTTTCAGAGCTAGGATGTTTTCAATTTTCAAGATTTTCAAGCGAAGTTGTTTAAGACTTGCATTTTCGTATGCACACTCATTTCGACTAGGTACTTAGAATTTAAGCCTAAGTATATCTCCGTGTGTCGCTCTGCTCCTGCGTCCGCTTCGTAATCATTTACCTCAGTATTTTTCTTCGGGTAACTACCACAAGATTTTTAGGGTTATAAATGTGTTCCACATATGTCCTTCTGGAAACCTCATGCTATCTTCATATGGAATTTGATCAAAATTGTCTGAGCGATTTAGCAGCTACACCGTGCTACAGACAGTCAAACTCGATATTTCATAGGGATATATGGCTAAACCCAAGAAACCCAAAAATGCGAGAAACAGACTAACGATGAACGACTCGATTTCACTTGCAGAAGTGTCCTATCCTATGGCCGGATTTACACTTGTTATTACACTTATTACTGTAAGTTCTGAGACGCAACTATGGGTAAGAGTGAGTGGCAAATATCTGCATCTCTGTCTTGCATATAACTTTGTTTCAAAACTTAAAGTAATAACTTACAAGTGTAAATCCGGCCTATCTAGCACCTTGACAAAGAAGAGCTTAAAGCGGTGACAGGATAGTGACAGGTAACAATATTTCCAAATGGCAACAAAAATCAAACTGCAGTAATCGGTCCAAGTTGTATAATGTTGCCAATACATTTCGAATAAGTAGCACCCTCGTTTTTATCTTTTACCCAAGCCTTACCGCTAATCTACCAATAAACCCCTAACATAAATTGTTAATCACATTGAAATACGTAATTAATGGCAAGTTTGCATGTCATTGTAAAGTCATTAAACGGAATCAGTGTCGATAAATAAAGGTGCAACGACCCTTTTCTTTTTTTTCGATGGCAACACGCAAACCCTGGGTCTCGACACTGACTTTAATTAAAGCAACTTCGATCTGATTTTGGGTTATTCATTTGGAAAACTATTGGAAGTAATATTTAGAATGTAACTACTTATTTTCTCAATCACTCAAAGGTTAGCTGAAAGCGATCGCTTAAAGGAAAGTGTCTGCTTTGTTACATATTTATTATGATGAGAAGATTGTAGTTTGTTCAACGTAGACATTTTTTTATGAACAAAGAAATGTAAAAGTATACTAGAACGGAGGTTAATTTCAAGCAATAAAATTTATTAACGTCTTCGTATTAGATAATACTACGAGTACAAGGTAAGTTTAAAAAAAATTGGGATGTTATTGTGTCACGAAAAAAAAAACACGTAGACAGACCCGGTAAAAAATAAAATTACGCAACCCTCCCTATGCATGTTAAAACTTCATGATTAATTAGTATGCCTAATCAGGCCTGCCAACCTTTTTTAAAAAACCACACTTAACCTGCATAGCACAGAGTAGGCAAAGTCTGCACGCTCCGTCAGCCGAGAGTGCTTGCTGCATAATCTGGTAAAAATAGAGCCCCTTGTCTGTGGTCGAGTGTCGTTGTCTATGGATTTTTTACTTTTTTGTCTCAATGATGCATTATTACGTGCCTTACTGAAGCATGTCACAAGAGGTTGATATTTTTTGCATTGTTAAGTAAAAGGGTGAATTAAAAAGACTTTTTTGTTTTAGCTCGTTTTCCTTGTAAGTATCTTGGGAGGTTTCTAGTGTATTTATAAGTGACTCTATTATTATGTATTGGGAAAAACCCGTTGGGAAAAACCTTCTGCTCTTGCGACGATACATATCCAGTTTCTGTGACTTTTAATACTTAATCGCCAGCATAAAATATTTCGATGGCAAATATTTAAACTGCTAAGTACATAAAAACAACCAGCTTTTCATGAAGCATTCAGGCCGACCGCAGCCAGATTATCTAAAGGAAGCTTTTCGATTCAAAAAGGAGGCCAAGTAGTTTTTAAAGTTTAAGATTATGAAATTACACGCAAAACTTTCATTCTATCTAGACTCTAGAGGAAATAAGTTTTTGTTTGCAGTAAGTAAATACAGTGACGTGCTTTTTGCGACTTACACCTATAAACTTTATTCCATGAGTTTAAGCTTTTAGTTTACGATAACCACAGCAAAAAATCTGTGATAAAACTACCTACCTTTAGACTTCGTCGTGAGACCAGCTCAGCCAGCAGCTGCATGCATGATGGAAGTGCAAGATATACTTGCAATCTTGTATTAATAAATAAACAACATACTTACTGACAAAATAGGTGATCAGATCAGTTTTCCCACGAATGTTTTCACCCTCCATGCCCTCAGTAGGTATATTCTATTTTCCGATTAGCAGTATTAAGTCAAAAAACCAAACTTAACCTAATTCTCAAGAAAGCATCTCCTCGTATCTGCTGAAAACAATTTACAAACATTCTGAAACCTAAAAAAAAACTAAACAATTCTACGTTGCGTTTACATTCCGCGGTTCAGAAGCGCATCCGCACTGCAGTTAACTCCATAACGTTCTAACTACACGGAATGCATTATAAGTTATGGCGTCTTGAGTTTGGTTAGATGTAGATGCGTTCGTCCCATAATTAGCCAAAAATAAACTTGTCTCTCTGCGCTTACGATCAGTTTAAAACACGCCCATCCTCTCACAGATAATAACCAAAGATCATAGACTAACGATTTTGTTTTGAGCGCCAAATATGACGGAAGTTGTCAAAGAAGTTTCTAAAGCGTTATTGAAAAAATATGTACCACTGTTTACGAACTGATTACTGTAGTTACCTATTTCGAAATTAACAAAAACACTGTTAAATAACAAATACGCATTAAGAACTTGCCGAAAACATCAAGAAAAATAATGTAATTAAAAACATTTAAAATTATTCGCCAATAAGATGATTTCATCGAAATCGGACGAATCTATCCTTCCAAGAAACTGACCTCCACACACTGACTCACAAAGAGCAAAAAATATAACATTTCGATTAAGGAATCCACGTAGCAACAACTTATAAGAAGTCAGACACTTATGCAAACCAATGAAGTATAAAGTGTTGTTTTTTATCATCACATATTTTAAGTGACATCAAAATACAAAAGTATACTTACATAATCTCCCGAAACTTTATTTCACATACGTTATTAATCTTTCTCAGCTAGTACTGCGAACCAATTAATGTTATTACGAACAGAAGGCAATTTCAAACGCAATAATAGTGGTTTATTAGCTACCAAGCGTAAAATGACGATGTTATATTTCTGACTAGCAAATAACACTGGCCACCTATCACGATGTTATTATTAGAAGCTCGTAAAATAACCACAAATCATAGACTTTTAAGGGAGTCACACGAAAATAGTCACCAACCTTGATCTTTCGTAATCACCTTTAAAAATCTTAAGTAAGTTGGTAGTCTATGGTTTTTTAATGGATGCCCAGTCACCTGTGCGAACAGCAAAGTTTTCAAACACTAAAATGGAAACGTGAGAGCATCGGGAGTGTCCCGCTGGAGTCCTAGAGGACATTAGCATTTGTCGAGGGGCGTCGTGGACCAAAATAACGCGGGCGGCGCGTCACCAATGCGCTTCGTTTGCTTTATGGCCAGTTATTGCAAGCCTTTAATTACAGCGCTACCATTTTGAACATTTGTAACGTCAAAATTTGGCGCGGAATTGACTGTCATTTGTTTTCGGCTAGTCAATGAAATGGGTAATTTATAATCGAAGTTTCACTTTGCTATTTCTATTTGGAATTGCATGAAAAACTTTGCAAGCGATAGGTTAAGCTCAGGAAGCAGCATTTGCAACGGCGATAAAATGCATTAATTTATTGAACTGCATTATTAAGTGCATGCCGTGTTTACCGAACGCATTTGTTATTTGAGAGTGAGATAATCAGCATAACAATTTAAATTGCTTTTCCGTGTTCAGTGCGATTTAAAAGTTTCAACTTTGCCCATACAAGCCAACTTGACGCGGAACAAAAGACACCTGTTTATAGATTACAAGTGATTACGAGACATTGTTTAAATTGCCGGTTTATGTCCCTTTTTTAACATTAATGCCCTACAGCTGTGAAAATTGCTAACTTCCTCAAGCCAATCTCCTTATAAAGTCTTTGAAGAATGATATTCTTACGAAATACTTTCTAATTAGCGTCACATCTTCATTCGATCTGCTTAATATCTGTGACAACAGGTTGATCCGTCGCCACGCGCAGAAAACGCATTATGACAGTCGTGACGGAAACATTACACGAATAATATCCGTAATAATGGTTAACTTTGCATTATACGGACTTAATCTTCCTATTTCTGCGTTACAACAGACAATAACTTTATTTGGCTCGTCAAATCTGATGTAACTTTTATTAGTTCCGTCGTAAACTACAATAACTAGTTTAAGTACATTGTTATTGTAGGTACGCTAATAAGAATGTAAAGTTCAAAAGTATTTTAGGAATAACACTCCGTTGTTCTATTAAACGCTTGCACGTACTCAATGCCATACTGTTGTCTGCACTCGATGCGTGTACAGACCCATTAATTACGTCCAAAACCATTTAAAAGATTTATTACGTGTACTGAAATTGAAGCTCGCAATTTTGAAATTCAGTCCCGCTCGCTAATAAGAAAGGTTAGAGTTGTAGCAGGCTTTTTCACGCAACATAAAGGGTGGCAGGGAGCTGAAGTTTCACAGCGAGCGTTCATTAGCCTAAAGCAGCAGCCCTTCACTCGCAGTTAGCTCTTACTATATTTAACAGCCTTGATTTGTCGCCGTCTACGCTTTATTTTTTCCCTTCGTTTCATGTTTACTCTCATTTATTCGACGCGCGGATCTCAGGGCTGCGTGTGCAGTGCATTGCCCTGTACGAAAATAAATTGTCGCGACGCAGTGTCGTGCGTACAACCGGTACCGATGGCGGATGGATAAAGAACCCAATGCCAGACATGTTGGTTCGCGTTCCCGCCAAAACGAACTGTCACTTTCGCGTCGGTGCGCTCCGTTTTACGCATGACGCTGAACGCTGAAGTAATGTGAGACGGCTCTGCACTGAGGCGGCGATGAAAAGCGCGCGAATACGGTACGTCGCACGCATGTTCGCACGATTACATGAACTTTTTGCTGTCTTTTTAAAAATTTCATTCACTTGTCTTTTCCTCGAGACGTAATTCATTGGTTTTTCGTGTCGCGAACAAAGGGCGATTCATGCGTTGTCGGGACATCGACGATTTAATTAGCACGACGTTAAAATATGATTCTTTCTTCTGTTTTCTGTTTATTTATGCGGCTTTGTGACATGTTTGGAAGTTTACGTCGCGGCCACTCAGTTAATCAATTTGTTATTTATGAGCACAAGCATTTATTTGCATCTCATGCATGTTATTTTACATATGAAATAAAGTTTCAAAGCTTTTCTGTTAAGACTGAGTCATTGACCAATATCCTTGACACGCTCACGGAGTTCAAGAAACATTATAACTTAACCAAAACAAAATGAGTTTACTTTCAATCGCACACACCCAACATTTGTTTACATTTTACTTACAATGTTTGAGAGGTAAAGGGGCCATTTACGTGCCGACTATTGAGCTCGACAATGACATCGAGAAAAATGATTTTAAGTACAATTAAAGTGCCTTTTTGAAATCAATTACTTATGAACTGATATTACCTAAATGCCCAACTAACACTATTTTTGATTCGCATTTTTTTATTATTTATTAATATCTACTATTTTCTCGAATGTATTATTTAAAATCAACGTATAATTCAACGTTATTTACTTTTAAATCTATTTTATCATGGAGTAAAGACTTTGATCTTCAAAAGTACGTGATTGTGGTATAATAGTGGGTAATTTGGTTCTGGGACCCTACTTACTTTGAAAATCGAACTTCGAAGTTACGTTCGCTCTATCCTTTTCTCTCGATTATCGTTTTCTCTCGTTTTAGACTCGAAAGACGAGTGAAAGAGATAGAGAAGTTTCGAATCTTTTCCATTTTTGCCATTTCAATTGACACCCGACTTTAAACCCACTGCGAGGCTAGACAAGATACATAACGCTAACGGAAAAGATTTACGAAAACTATCATAATGTATGGAATTGACGTAAGCGCTCCACGCCCTTGCGTCAATCCTATACTTTTTGAAACCGATAACGTTCTCGCAATGCATCTTGCCTAGCCTAGGGCCTCTGGTCCGAATGTAGGGCCTTCAATGGTCACTTTAACCTGACGTCTAAAGTGGCCATTGACGTCCCTACTAAGTAAGCCGGGTACCAACCGTGTGACTAAGCATCCTGTTTTCATTGTCGATACCCTGCGTTCGCGCATGATTCAGGCACTAAAAGCGGCGCGCGATTGTTCGCAGAACCGATTACCTACTGGGAGTTAGACAGTTGTAGACGTTAATAGCTACTGTTAGATTTATTGCTTTTATGTGTTACATAAAAAAACGATTATATCGGTATTTAAGTGTTTTGGGGATGCCGTTGATCTAGGTATACCTGGTCGTTGTTATTTTATTAGATTGTTATACAAAACTATAAATATGAAGAAAAACTTAACAATCAACCGGGTAACTTCTCATAAACGTATACGGACTTTAAAAAAATATAGTAATCGTTTATATATCTGAGGCTCTACTTTGAAATCCGTAATTCGAACTTCGTCTATTGCTATCCCTTTTGCTCTCGACGCGTCACTAATTCGCAAGAAAGTAACGGGGCGATCCGAAGTTCGAATTACTGATTTCAAAGTAGAACCCCTGTACTTGGAGGAAAAGACAAAGGGGGGAGGGGTGGGTGACCCGGGTAACTTATTATTTATTTATGTAAATATAGGTACATATCGTGGTAAAACATATTTTTCGAATTTAATTTCTACTTAAACCTACCTATTTGATACTAGATACTTACTTTTTTGGCGACAATAGTTGCCAAGTTTTACATTGCTTTCAAATGTCACTGTTATGTTTAGGTTTCCATAAAAGGTATCTTAAATAAGCCGTTTTGTTATTTCAGCGTGTTATTTTAAAAAAATCAGTTATTACAGTTAGCACAAATTATGATAGTAAATCCTATTATAGACGAGTAATTGAACCTAAAAATCTCGCAGTAAATACTACCGAACTAGTTCTAAGTAACTTTAATTGACTAAAACCAATCGAAAATACTTTCCCCGCTCTACACTCCATTATGGAGCTGCAATCATAAATAATTGTCCAAAAATCTCTTCAACTAACCACAAAAAAACTTATAAAGATTATCTTATATCTCAATTCTTTTAAACCGATTCTTGGTCGAACAATGACAGAGTTGTTTTTGCTGTTTTACAACGTAATTGCGGTTTGATTTAGAGTCTTATGTCAAAGGGATAAGGGTATTGGTATGATTTGTCGGTTTAATCTGGTGAGTGTCTGCCGACCGGGTGACGGCTGCGGCCATCCGTGAACCCGGTACGGTGCGCAGAAAAAAGTAAGAAAATATATGATATTTTTACACTTAGATAAATGCATTTTTTTGTGTCTATAATTTAAGGCAATTCAGTGTGTTTATCTATGACCAATAATCGTGATAACATGAAGATTATGTCAGCAAAATATGCACCAGCTATGTTTTTGTTCGAATTTTGGTCCTTTCAGCCGGATAAAGCGTTACTTACAACAAAATGTTTTGTGTGGTATGTGTTATGTTTGTAACAAAAAACTACCGTTTAATAATTATAATATAGCCTCGCATCTCTCACATTTGACATACCAAATGAAAGCTATGAAACTAATGTTTGACAAATAACAGCCAAGTAAAGTGATTAGACATAACTGCGTGTTTCTTTAAACCCTGACATTGGCGGAATCATCGATAGTACCGATGGAGCTACAAACTAAAAATTGAATGATTAGAAATAAATCTCAAAAATCGTAGCGCCAGTTACATTTATTTATTTAATCTTTATTGCGCAAAAAATAAATTTGAGTACAAAAGGTGAACTTAATGCCTAATGGCATTCTCTACCAGTTGACCTTTGTGCAAATCAGAAAATTGCTGTAGGCGGTGCAATATTATACGAACGATAGCATTAAGAGCATAATACCATGCATCGAATATACATATGTAAACAAATAAATACATACATAACATACAAACATAAACTCACGCCTTCATTCCCAGAGTGGGGTAGGCAGAGCTACAAAATTACCAACAACTCTGAAAATTTCAAATACATACATAAATACATGAAATAGGTACTTATAAAAATACATATATATTTACACACATTTATGCATTCAACAGATCCAATTTTAAAAATATAATACAGTTTGAAATCGGTTTGTTTTGCTGCCCGTGCGCAGGACGCAGGAAGGGGCGGGCTCGCTGGACCAGTTTGGAGGCGCCCGCGCACACTGGATCAACTCGCCCTTCATACTCACCATGATATAATAACTATTGGATTATTAACATTCAATGATTTCTAGGATAACAGGTGATTAAAATTTGGCAAGAAAGTCTAGAAAAATTGGTATCAATCCAAGTTGATTAATTTAAAAAAAATGGGGGCAATTTATACAAATTGACGTAATCCCAAACTAAGCTCTAGGCTTGTACTATAGGTACTATGGGTACTACACAACGATAAACGTGCTGAAGCTAAGGAATAAATTGTTCGTGATCATTACTTACACAAATATTTGCGCTTTCCGGGGATCGAATCCGGGCCCGCTAGGTTTACTAGCAACTAGAATAGCCGCATCGTCGTTGATCATTTGGTCTATGATATTTAGGTATAAATAACAAATGAACCCCGCGGTCACAACAGGTTTAACGAATCCCTAAAAGATTACAATCCAATCTCACTCTTCCTGACTACGGGCTTCTACTTGGCCATACTTGGCTATCGCTCATTGCACCTCTTTCGTTCAAAATTGGCTAGAAAAACACGTCACGTCCAATTTGATCTAGCCTTAAGACTCCTGAAATTCTCTTGGTGTTGCAGGTGTCCAAGGGCGGAGGTGATCACTTTACATCACGTGACCCGATAGCTCGTTTGACACCTCTAGCATAAAAAAAGACTCATGTGGACAATATCCTCTAAATCGTAAAAATATTATTATAAATTTAACCAACTTAACCACATCATGTTTTGTGAAATAAGTGTCAAAACTAATTTTGAGTATGTCATGGCATCTCCCTTCGTAAATCAGAAGTGGGATCGGTACAGGGATAGATTCAATCTATATGCAATGCAGTAAGTCACCTTGCGTTAATTAAAATAAATTAAAACAACCTCAAAAACTTAATAAACTTTTGACATAATTACTCATCACAATCATTTGTCATTTCTCCCTATCTTACTAAAGACAAAGCTATATATATAACCCTTTCACTAGTCGGAAATAAAACCTCGTGGTAAACTTCTCCCCGGGCTTTCCCATACAACATGTGGTGTAATACAAGTAATACTCATTACTTAAAGGGTTTTGGTTGTAAAAATATATTGCTTCCTGCCGATTTTATAAAGCTACAAATTATTATACAGGTGTAAAGTCGTAATACTTTTATTACTCAGTGTTGCCATTTTAAGACGGTTAAATAGTTAAATTGTATCTGTAATTTTATAGGTATTTGTAGGGTAGGAACACTAGGAACCCTTATAGTTTTACCATAGCCATCTGTCAGTCTGTCCGTCACGATTAGACGTGATTGGTTCCTGAGATACAGTTGAAAGTGTTTATTCCTTTAAAAAATCATCTAAGACAGCACCAAATAACTTTAAATAGAAAATTTGTTCATACGTGTCGTTTTTAGGGTACCGTACCCGAGGGGTAGTCCAACAGGACTCCATCAATATAGTCTACGCTGTCAGTCGATCCGTCCGTACGTCTATCCGTCCTAAATTTAAAGAGCTGTATCTTTTGAACCGTAATATATAGCGGGTTGATGTTTGTTGGTGTTACGGCGAATTTACTAACAAATAAAAAAAAAAAGAATAATGTACCTACCTAAAAATTTGGTATTAATCATAATACAAACCCTGAACAAAAAAACAACAATTACTAAAAAATATCAAGTGTAAGTTGAGCTCGCTGATTCGATTCGAAATCTTATTCAAATTCAAATAAAGTAACACAAACCTTCAGTGCGGCGGTACGAAACCATCGGCGCGCTAGTCCGGGTCCGGCTCGCCCTTGACCGGTTTTTACGGTATGTAAGCCTCGTATGAAAAAACAACAGCGCCTGGGCAGAGACGTGGTAAAAGGGAATGCAATAAACGCGCATACAACGTTAATGAAGCAATCGCGAAATACAACATCAAGTGATTAAAAAATAATAATGATTGAAAGAATCATTTTACTTACCTAGCCCTCACAGTCATACAATGAAGTAACGAAAACTAAATTCGATCTTAAACATTCCCATACCCATCCCACTATAATTTAAAAGGGTTAAAACAAAAAAGTTAATTCGAAGTGACACCCCACATGCCAAGCCATCCGGCACAGATAAAAAACGGCCACAGACAAAATACAAACGTCATTATAAAAGACGTTACAGACGTGACGGGATCGGACGTTTCCTCTGCATCGACGATTATAAACAGATGTTATTCGGCAATAAATCTCTGTCTGGAAATGACGTATGAAAAGTACTATACTTGTAAGATTTGCCTTGTAGCAGTCGTGCTAAATGGATGATAAAGAAATTGTAAGAAAGGTATTGTTTTACATTGCGCAGAGATATAGTATTGAATATGACCGCTAGCTTATAACCTCGCCTTTAGAATCAAAACAAATGATCAAGTAACTTGTTCATTTGTTCCATCACATTCCATTTCTAAATTGGAGCAGACCATAGAGTCATAGAGCGATCCGAAATAGAGATATCTTCAAGATGGTGGCTGATAGTATTATTAGTAGCACGATTTAATCGCAGTTTAATCGAATAACTAAGTTAGAAGTGATACCAAGATAGATGAAGCATTTACCAGTGGGATTTTGGTATAAAATTACGAAATTTCTCGGTTTCTTTTGTAATAAATCAGGGCAGAAACCATAACTAATTAAACTATCTATTATCGAGACAGCGAAGTTGTTGAAACTGTTAAATAAATGACATACTAGGTAGACTAAAATATCTGTTATCGGTAAAACCATATTGACTTTGACATGCTATCCTACTGTCAACGTTATGCTAGCTCTTATTTACTAGACAGTAATGGCGGCGTTGAAAACAATACTATAACATGTCAAAAGCAGCCCCTGTGCCAAGTTGTTTACCAACCAATTTTAAATAATTAGTCTTCTCTTACACCGACATCAATTTATCGATTTAGGTAGCATTACAACATAACCTAACTGTCAGTAACCGCTCGAATTTCACAATAATTTCTGCGATTTTAAACCTTACAGTGAATACATAAGAAAGCCTGTTTTTATCGAGGAAATCTGATCTAGCTGTCAAAAATGTTGACCGCGACGAGAATGTAACCACAAGCTTCCATTACTCTTTCGTTTGAATGACACGTGTAATGTGGGTTAAAAAAAGTTTATTTAGTCACTGTCACTTCGTATTTAGATGTTTTTTGCTTCTTTTATAGGTACAATGTCTATTAGCAGAACAAAAAAAACGCCACAACAAACAGTATTTGGTGCTTTATTCATAGTAAAATACATTAAAATAACGTTTAAAAGAAAGAAAAAGCAACTGCAAACAGTTTCCACAAACAAAAGTAAACAGTTAGTAGCATTCGTAAAAACGCTAAGTCTCGTAATAAAGAGTATCCAGAACATTAAGTTACGTTATCCGCCATTTGTGTTTCCTTATGGGCGGGAAACGCAAACGGACGCGTTTTCCCGCGTTTTTGTTGCCATAGATTCATTCAGTCATTAGAAACTGAGCCGATTGTCGATGGTTTAACATTTTTCCCGATGGTAATGTAAATTTTCTCTTCTAATTTGCATTTTCGTATTTTCTCCGTGCATCGTTCTATTGGATTGAAGCAGATAAAGCGTCTCTTCAGTAGTTGATAAGTTAAGGGTTTCTTGTTTAATAGTCGTTAAGCAAACGAACATTTACCTATTAAGCATACATTTTAAGATTAATAATGCTTTCAATTGCAATGAAATTATAACGGCGTTTTCGCTCTAATTTTCTTGCTACAGCAATTTTATGAAGGCACTTTAAAAATCTTATTTACGCCTCACATAAACAATGACTTAAATAGGTTATGGGCCCAACTCTTTTGTTTGGACCGTTTTCAATATGAAACAAGCGCTCAGTCTCGCGACATGACATTTTATTAAATTCTCCGTTTGCCGTTATGCCATGCCCTGCCACCACGCCATTTCTAGCACGCCACCCAAAATTTGCCGGATTTATTGCACTTTGCATTGTTGCATTGCAAAAGTTTAGGTTCCGTGATAAGCACGCTATGACGTGTAGTTGCCAAGAGGTAGTTTATTGACTTCGGTTTGACGTTTAACTTTAAGTTAAGGTGGTTTATGTTCAAGGCATTTGTAAAAAGAATTTAATAAAAAAACTCATAAACAATTTGAGTTTCGTGAGCCCATGTAGAGCTGTATTGTCTTGTACCTCAGGGAAATTAATATGAGTCACTGCTCTTGTGTGTGATTATCATTTTGCATGGTTATAAGGCTAACGATTAATATGTGTGGTAGATCATATCATAAGTCATATCATAATCCATAATAACATGTCGGGAGAAATACATATACTGCTAGACCTCAAAGGCCTCCCTTAACTACGAGCTAAAACGTCCTACCCTCACCTGCACGGGTAGCACAAGTTGTATTTTCTCGCTTGTCGCTAAGTGCGTCTCTATCGTTACTGACTAAATAGAAAGGGAGATCCGAGCGACAAATATGTCGCGGGCAACTTGTGCTAGCAGTGCTGTCCGACGAAGGCACGATTTAAATGAAAGAAAATCTCACAGGTTTTTTTCGTTGTTTCCAGATACGACAGCACCGTATGTTCTGTACAAGGATGGCGTGGAACGCGCCCCACCGGGCACGCAGTGGGGCGGCGGCATGCTAGACGGGGGCTACCAGCCCATGCAGCACCAGAGCCCCGGGGGGCCCTCCCCGCAGCCCGAGCCGCAGCTCGCGTCCCCCGCGCCCTCGCCCTACCCGCCCGCGCCGCCGCCGCCCGACCAGGCCGCCGAGGAAGCCGCGCAGCAGCTCGCGCAACAACAGGCCCAGCAACAAGCGCAGCAACAGCAGCAGACCTCCCCCGAACACATGCAGGTCGAGCAACAGCTCCAGGCCCAGCCTACCCAGGACCATCTCGACCGGGGACCCTGCTTCATCCCTCAGCCGGACTTGCAGCAGCAATACACGCCGTACTTCAAAGAGACCAGACCCGCCAGCCACATGCTTGGTGGCGGAGGCTTTCCGTTACATTATCTCAAGCAGAACGGAGGAGTTCTCTCGTTAGAAGGCCCGCTAGACCAATACGGCGCGCCCGAACTCCGCCATTTACCGGATATCGTCCAGCCCGAGCAGCCCAAGCCGCGCAAGCACAACCCCAACTCGGAGCTGCGGCTCTTCAAATGCCTGACGTGCGGCAAGGACTTCAAGCAGAAGTCGACTCTGCTGCAGCACGAGCGCATCCACACGGACTCGCGGCCGTACGGCTGCCCGGAGTGCGGCAAGCGGTTCCGGCAGCAGTCGCACCTCACGCAGCACCTCCGAATCCACGCCAACGAGAAGCCGTACGCGTGCGTCTACTGCCCGCGCTCCTTCCGGCAGCGCGCCATCCTCAACCAGCACCTGCGCATCCATTCCGGTGAGAAGCCCTATACGTGCGGCGAGTGCGGCAAACATTTCCGCCAGAAGGCCATCCTGAACCAGCACGTCCGCACACACCAAGGCGAGCGCTATTCACACATATATGCCCCTCCCCGCTCCCCGCGCGCGCCGCGCGCACTGACGCGAGTCATTGCGCGCGTCGCGGGCGCTCCCCGCCGCCCCAGCGCGTTCGACTCGGTCTCGCAAACATTGGCCTTCCTATCAAACAAATTCTCGGTCCCCTCGTCGCCCGGCTAGCCGAGGGCACACGTGAGACGCGGAACCGATCTCCGGACGCTCCTGTAACCGTCCCTAGTTCGAATACTCTTAACCCACTCGTCGATTACCCGCACCTGGACTCCCCGACCTTTTGATTCACCGAAATGTTCGATTTTTGCAGATGTCTCGCCGCATCTGATCTTCAAGAACGGGACCACGCCGACGTTGTGGCCTCAGGACGTGCCGTTCCCCCCGGATGAGGGGAAAGAGGAGGTGCAATCGACGTATGGCGACGCGGACGGCCAGAACGGAGAACAGCGCGGCTCCTGCTTCTCGCCCGGAGACACGGCGCAGTACCCAGCATATTTCAAAGATACGAAAGGGCTCAACCACACCGTCTTCGGTTCGGGTCTATCATTACAGTACTTGAAAGGAGGCAAGTTACCCGACGTGCTCGGCGGCGGGCGCGCGATGCCTCTGTTCGTGCGCTGTCCGATTTGCCAGAAGGAGTTCAAGCAGAAATCTACTCTGCTCCAGCACGGCTGCATCCACATAGAGTCGCGGCCGTACCCGTGTCCGGAGTGCGGCAAGCGGTTCCGGCAGCAATCGCATCTCACGCAACATCTCCGCATCCACACGAACGAGAAGCCGTACGGCTGCGTGTACTGCCCGCGCTTCTTCCGGCAGCGGACCATCCTGAACCAGCACCTGCGCATCCATACCGGCGAAAAGCCGTACAAGTGCACGCAGTGCGGCAAGGACTTCAGGCAGAAGGCGATCCTCGACCAGCACACGCGGACGCACCAGGGCGACCGGCCGTTCTGCTGCCCCATGCCGAACTGCCGGCGGCGGTTCGCGACGGAGCCGGAGGTGAAAAAGCACATCGACAACCACATGAACCCGCACGCGGCTAAGGCGCGGCGCGCGGACGCGAACAAGACGCCGCGGCCGCTGCCACCGGCCTCCGCCGTGGTGAAGCCGGAGCTGTACTTCCCGCAGTGCTACGCGCCGCCCTTCCAGCAGTTCGCGCCGGCGGGCGAGTTCAAGCCGGCCGTGGGCCCGGGCGCGCTGGCCTGCCTGCCGGCGCAGTGACCCGCGCCCCCCGCGCGCTGGCCGCCGCCCGCGCCCGCGCCGCTGCCGGCCGCGCACCACGACCTCTACTCCGTGGACCGCCTCTACTAGGGGCCGCGGCCGCCCGACGCACACCCTACACAGTATACGACTCGCCTCGCGAGCTCCTTACCTTAAGATCACCACGATACCCGGATCGCTGTAAACGAGCTTCGATCTGTAAATACCAGCAACCAGCAATATAAATTACTCTTCGAATCGTCGCAGTGTACAGTATAAAAAGTTCATCACGAATAGTGTTACCGTTGAAAAAGCGAGTACAGATAGCGTTTTTGCTCCGTAATATTAAGTTACCACGTAAGAGTTAGGTTTCTCGGTGATTGTACGAGCTCGAAATGTTCATTGAGATCCAAACGGATCAAACCAGAGATTAGAGATTAACTCTTCGTTTAAACTAAAGTAAGATTTGAATCTTTTACCACAGCATATTTCGCGATGAATGTCGTAGGATCGGCGTGTGCCTATCTGTAATGAATTTACATAATTTGTAGACTTGTTAAGTTAATTTTATTTACGAGTTTTAAGAGATATAATCTGGCAAACATAGGGAATGAAATGCTCAAAATATTTAAAAGTTAGATAAAGTGTAAGTTTGGGGAACAGTTAGGTAAAACGGAAGCTTCTTCGGAGAGAACTTGAACATCAGTAAGCAAACCAAAAACGTAGGTTACCTTTTGCCATCGAGACATTGATTTAGCGATTACAAAATTTTCTGTTGAATTTATGGATGCATTTAATTAACTAGATGAGACAACTGCGATATCTTCGTAACACATAGTGCCAAATAAAGTAGTACTTTTAAACTTTTCTACAAGCTTCTATTATAGTTGGCCTAGTTTAGGTTGTTACCAGTTTTTTCAACGATGTGACAATTTGAAATGCATTTAAGAGGAAGGGTCAGACTGAGAAAGGACTGTGATAGCTAGGTAGGTTAGGGACTATTCGCTCACTTAGCGTAACTGTCGAGTGCCGGCGGCTCCCCGGCAAAGGGGGCCGCCCTTCCATTTCGGTTCCGTTGGATTTTACTTATTAATGATTGGGATACACTCGAGTCGGAACTCGGTCCGATAGAGATTCTTCAAAATTGTGCATTTATTTCGTCGCGGATTTTTACCGCGCTTCTCGACTGATTTAATAGTAATTTCGATGAGTGAGATTAGCGAATTTTACCAATTAGGAATCGTGTGTGATGACGCCAAGTGCTTTGCCGTAGTTTGACCAGAGGGTCGGGAAGGAGGGATGCCAGAGTAATCTTATTAATAATTTTAGCTTAGACTATCGACTTTCGAATTACCAAGCAATTCGATCATTCATCGCGAAATAATAATTTAGTATTTAGGAGAAATAAAGATATATATGAATTTATGGCGTCGTCGAAACATTCCGGCGTTGAACGATGCGTCCTAGATTACTTCGCGTCCAAATTAGTTACAGGTAGCGTTAGACACTTATCCGAAGCTCGACTCGTGTGGTTTGCCGCTTGACAGAGGTATATGAGATATATCCGCCGGAGCCGCGCCGACTGCCCAGTCCCGCGGACTATAAACTGCCCAACGCTGGGATGTTTGGACGCGACTACATTTTATCATCTGTGTTTGTCTATAGACGAGTTAGCTTACGTTACAATATCAATGTGATGGTTTCGTTTTCCTACCGCATAATATGAACTGTTACGTACCTATTATATAACTAATATAGTTGTAATGGTGTGAATATGTGGGAGTCACATTTGGATACATTATTATTGTTTACCGTTTCACAAATTGATGCATTAGGTACGTTTAGTGAGTTACGTCAATTTCAAGATGAATTATCGCCCATTGGACAGTTACTAAAATTGTCGCGGTTCACCGCGCTCCAAGAATTTACTTTACTCTTTCATTTTCCTATCAAACTTTTGGAGGTTTACAATCTAACCATTACCGAAGAGAAATATGAACTCGTGATCCTCCAGGGTCCCCCCGCCCGCCTCATAGTTGCTCTAGGGTTCCGTTTCGATATATTTTGTAGAACACACAGTTTATACAGCCTTAAACAATAATAGCATAAGTATTTTTATACAGAGGTTACACGCGGGCGGGGCCGGGCCGAGTACAAAGTTTGAATACAAACAATACAACACAGTGCCATACCCGTGGAATAACCTCAGATTTATACTTACTAGATTTTTATACCGATACAAATGGATTTAATTTTTAAATATAAACAAAGGTGATTAAGTATACAGAGATTACAGATGATATTTTATACATTTATTACAAACAATATTATTAATGGTAAATGTGAAATAGTTATAAAGTAAGTGTCGTATTGCTATGTACCGCGGCGGCAGCCTAGTGCAGTCGCGCTCGGCCGCGGGCCGGTCCGCGCCGCGGGGTGTACGTACATATCATCGGACGATTCTCAGGCAATGTTCCAAATTCACAAATTCACTCTGATTTCAGTAGAAGCCAAATGGGATATCTATTACCGTTCTCTAGAGCCCGCTCAGGGCCCCAGTCCCGGCTGTTCTGTTTGCTCACTGTTTTGTTAAGTTTGCTCAATTAATCGAGTATGTATTACTTTTACCTAACGTTAATCATATTAGTTGTATACATAATTATTGTGTACGCGAATGTATAATTTTTTTTAGAGAGCACGGTTTTGCTTTTCTTAACTATTGTTAAGTGCTTACAGTTGTCTGTCGACAGTCTATAGGAAATAACTTCGTTTGGACATCTCTTATTCCGGATAAATAACAATATGCCGTATATTTACTCGTGTAAGCGTGCCGTCCAATTGATCATTTCTCACAGTAATCAATTTGCTTAGAAACATTAATTCATGTTCCTATTCTTATATACCATACCCACATCAACCATCTTCGTTTCAGCCGTCTGGCTTTGCATTTAGCAAACCCAGTAGATTTAGCTCATTTCTTGCCTTTTTATCACATGCTTTATACCCTGTTGGAATTAAATTCCATTCTATTTAGCCACAATGACGTGTGCTAAAAGAAAAAAATGAAGGTTGCTTACAAGCGCAGCCAACGCTAGATGTAAACTATACTCTTCATGTAAAGGAGTGCCCCTTACCACTTAATTAATTTTGTATACTTTTAAGTTGTAAACGATAAAAAGGAGAGAATAAGATTGCATTGTTTTTGCATGTAAACTTATGATATCAATGTCAATTGTATGTAATACAATGTTTCGGAGATCGCCACTGAACCACAGCGTAGCTTGGTAACGAAATTAATACTTTAGTTAAGTTTCAAGACAGCATTTGAATTCCTTTTGATTGATGCATTTATTCGTGATCTCATTGCAGTCTAAAAGTTTAATAGTAAGAAATTGGCAAAGACTTTTTAAGTTTAAGTCCCGTCTGACTGTACGAATGGCTGCATTTCAAGCATTTCATTAAGTACGTGTAATTCAAAATATCGTACGCATTTATATAGCGTAATGTAAACCCTACTTATCTGATTTCACTTTCGAAAAAAAACTGTCTTCTGTAATTCTCAATCTAAATCAGAAAAGTGGGGTAATTTTTCTCATAATCGTAATCAATTTCCCGAATTCTTCGACTGATTCAGAGTAGAAGAAATATCAATTCAAAAAATTTAATATTTCATTGTCTAATAATCGCTATCATATCAATAGATGTTTTTTCTACAATGAGTCAAATCGATCCCAGTACCATTAACTGTTACAATATAAGCGTTTCTCACAACTATATCCGATGGAGGGAGTTTAGGGTAATGTTTTAGTTTCGTAATAGTTGGCTACGAATTATTTCAACGTCTTCCATTGATCTGTAGTGCGGCGTTGCGATCCTCTCCTCAGTAGGTGCGACCGTCTAGCTTAATTTGTATAGTTTCCCAACAAAAATATCTGCAGATAGTGCAGTCTCCGTGCAATACATTTGATTGGGCGCGATATTGTACATTATTTATCGTTTAGTAGTGTAGTGGTGATAATTGGTAGCCAACCGGCCTATTTTGTTAGAACCTACGTACTCACTGCCACATCGCCGACCGCTGTCACAGAAATGATAATTTTTTATCACAATACAGACTTGTTGAAGTTCCACAGTAAAATAAGTGTTGTTGAATTTTTTATAAAAGATATTAGATAATGATCTTGTAGTCTGGATTGGGTTTTTACAGATTTTATTGAATGCAGTTTTACGTGAATTTAAGATGCGCCGCCTGTCTTGCTTATTTTTGCTACAATACTTATTTAAAGCGATACAAACACTTTTACTTATACTGATATAGTATAAACAATAGATTATACAGATTTTACAATATATACAATAGATTATACAATAAAGCGGTGATACATATATGACAAAGTTTGTTTTTATACAGGAGCGCGGTAGGCGGCGCATCTTGTAAGATTGGTTTTCTAATGGGTGCTGTTATAATTAATTGTACATATTTATTGTAATATAAAACAATAGACTGGTAATTTTACACTGTTGTAGGTTTCTACAGAGATATTAGCCGGAGCAGGGGGCCTATTCTACATTTCGTATAGGTACGGGATAAGTTTTCGTCTTCCATTGTACATTGTTTAGGTTATTTTACATTATTTTATTATTTACTAGCTTAGTTCAAGTCTGTATGGGAAGGACAAAAGGAACCAGCGTTTCCAGACATCTTGAAATTATCATAGCAAATCCTAGACTGCGGTTTTATATCTTGGGGTTATTCAACTAAAGCTCATGAGAAGATCAGATAAAAAGATCATCTCTATTAAGATTTGGTTTATTTAAAAAACGATAAGAATGGACACCTAAAAACCAAAGATGGGCACTACTCCAAAATCAAAGTTTTAAGCTAGTATTGCATCCCTTTCTCTCTTTCGAGTAACAACTGTAGAGTGAATACAGTTTCCAAAGTTTTGTATTTAGTGCTTCGGAAACCCATCAGACCTGTTAAAGATATGGTGCTGAACCATCAAAATGGTGCTAGAGATTTAAATAAATATCGTTCTGTCGGATACATTGCAAAGAAACTTCTTCGATGATGTTTAGTGCAAGCTAGAGATAGATAGTAAAAGACAGGGAGAAAATTCTGACTAAGTATAAAAGGGAACACATCTTTTGGATGCTTAACATAAGATAAGATAGTCTTCCTAGGATTTGGTTAGTAATAAAATCGACGAAACTACAGATGTATTGTACATAAAACTTCCTACATTTGAAACAGCAGAACATAAGTTTCACAGCAAATGCAGGCAAAGTGAAGGGACATATGGCTAGTTCTGATAGTTATCTTTAGTTTTTAGTAACTAGTTTATTCACCGCCATCGACACGCCGGCGTGCTCAAAATACATACAAATCCTAGTTTTGGGCAGTGAATGTTAAGGCCTAATGAATGGGCCCCATGCTTCCGGTCCGCATGTTACACACTGCCTTCAAAAAAAGAGCGTATCTTACAAGAAATATCTAATGAACATGCAAACTGAGTAATAATAGCAGAAAGTACATTCTGCCTTGAATTACAGATATTCAGATACGCCCTTTTTTCTCAATAGGGCAGCACTAGAGTATATTTTCTTACAAGCTACAAATACACCGAAATAGACTATATAAAATTTATTTTAGACAATCCCAGAATACAAGATCCAACTTTTTACACACAACAGTTAAATAAAACCAGAATTATTTTTACTTTACAATTTTTTGTTTATGGAAATTAATAATAAAACAGTTGGTTGCGAATGGTCACAGAGATCTGGCGAAAAATTAAAACGTTGGCATAATAATAAAGAATTGTAAATATGTTTTTCTAGTATACGTTCTTCCAAAATGATAATATCAGTATTAAATACAAAATTCGACTTGGTTTAGGTCAAAAGTATAAGTGTGATCTATAGAAAAAATTGAATTAGATCTTGGTGTATCTTAAAGTATAATTATGTTTAGTTACTGTACTCTTATTTAGATATGTTTTACGTATGATCTTGCCTAGATTTGCATTTATGTTAGTTACATTATGATTATGTTTGAAGTTGATACCATCGTATTTATGTATATTAATATTATATTAAGGGTTTTGTTTGTTTTTTTGACATTAATAGAAGTAAAATGTTGTAAAAAGTAAGCTCGTTGTATTTTATCAAATAAACACTTTTTAGTCCAACTGAAGCAATATTTTGCAGTTTTATTTCATTTTCCACATTATTGTCATGTAGTATGGCAACTTTACGAACCAAACTCTTTTTAACCGACTTGAAAAAAAGGAGGGCCTCAATTCGTCACGTTTCTGTAGGTATATTCCCCGAATACTCAAAGACCGCTGGACCGATTTATGGCAAAAGGAAGGCAAACGAGCACACAGGCCACCTGATGGTAAGTGGGACAAAAAGTCCGATACGGCAAAATGAAACAGTGAACCCAGCTTAAAAAAGTAACTTTTTGTCTGTTTCCCCATACTGACTATTATTTGCTGGTATTCGATTATTTAAGCTTATTGACTTTTTGGACTCACTTTTGTTGAGACTGAACAAATTCACTGTTCCGGGACTACCATATTGTTTTTGAGACGTTATCGAATCATTTTCATCGGCCGCCATTACTGTCAAGAGTAATCATAACGTTGACAATACGATAACATGTCATAAACAATATTCTTTAACCGAGTACAAGAGCCCTAAGCTGATCTAAACCAGATGAGGCAGTAAATTAAAAATACATACAACTAAAAACTATTTATTATAATCATAACAATAATCTACATAACTCTTACCTTATTACATCAAATCTCACTCTTATTTCTTCCTGGCAACATTCAAAACGTCACAATATCACAGACTAAAATCACTTCCCATTTCGCCGCACCAACTTGTCTATGCTATCTTGATTTTTATAAATGCACAAATCCATAAATGTTAGGGCTAGGAGCAAACTGTGTCCAAGCATGTCTTTTTGCAAGTCCTTCTGAGACCTAAACATGGTCTTGAGGTCTTCTGGGAAACGTACTTGAGACTCTTTGGAGTTATTTTGAAGGAGCATCTCTACTGTTTGGTCTGTTGATACTCGCTCGTTGCCGACAAGAGTGCCGTACAATCTGTAAGAAAGAAACTTAGGCTTAGTCCTTATCTGTCAAATCCAAATGTCACAATGACAGATAAGGACAAAACATTGTATAGCTATAGGTACCACCGTTACTCAACGTTTATTAGTAAGTAAGGGGGTTAGTGCATAATCCTAACGTCGTATTATGTAGGATAAGTAAGTATTCTTCTTCTCAATTAGCTTGTCGATAAGTACTGAAGATGAATGAGAAAATAAGACAAATACAAACTTTTCCGACCAAATACGTACCCCAGGAAAGTTACGATTTCTTTCTATGGAGACACGACAATATATTTATAACTATTTTTATCATGTAAAAAATTAGATTGGCGAGTTCAAAACTATATTCCGCCTCATTAATCCAGGTGGATTAATAAGGGAGGAATAGAGTTCGCCGCCACCACAGTAAAAAAACCTGTTTAATTTTGTGCAAATAGATTAAAAATGCTATAAGTGTGTGTGTCTATGTGTGTGTGTCTGTGACTGTCTCTGTCTGTATATGTCTATCTATGACTGTTTACAAAACATTTAGACGGAAACACACAGAATTATCAACAAGTCTTTAGAGTTGTAGGTTATTCTGCAGCTCTGCCCCACTCTAGGTCTCTGGGATTACAGTCGTGAAGGTATGTATGTATGTGTACAAAACATTTAGCATGATAATGAATTATTTCTAAAAATCTCGTATAATTTTTACAACTTTATTGGGACTTGCTTCGTTCGAATGTCCGTCCGTCAATCTTGCTTGTCGTGATGAAATGCTTTATAAGGCAGAGGCGATTTAGCGACCACATATAATTATTTATAATTTCAACCTTACGTACTACAGAATATGATACATTTTCTGTTGTTTTTGCACGAAAAATGACTTGCTTTTAAACGATTCCCTAGGAAGTGTCAATCATGAAACTGTATTTGAATTTTACGTAGCATAACTGTATAACTGGGGCCTATAAAGGGTTAAATCCTATCGCCAATCAGCATTCGCAATGCTTTCCCGGTGTGGGGGTGAGACAGTCGGTGAAATTACTAGCAGAGGCAATCCATCTTACTCATGGTTATCTTTAGATTCCCAATTTCCATGGGCCTCAGATAGAACAAAATAACCATCAGGTGGCATATGAAAAAAAGTTAACGGGTAACGGAAGACCCACAACAAGGTGGCATGTATGGACTTTAAATACAAAGAAACTGTCAGATGCGAGTGTCGTCGAGGCGCTAGATCGATTGCTATTGATAAACACATACTGTGCATACTCATTTGTTAATAATTAGTTGTTGCCCGTGGATCTGTCCGCGTAGAAGTCGTTTTTCGGTATTCCCTCGGGAACTGCCCTTCCCCAGGATATAATCTATCTCCTTGCCATATTTCATTCAGATCCGTTTAGCCGTTTTGTCGTGAAAATGTAGCAACCAAACAAATAGAGTTACTTTCGCATTTTTGATTAAGTAGCGGTATGAAATATTACATGTCAAACTATTATTATGTTATGCATAGGATATACAACAAGACAAAAAAGTTTTAATTCGCGCACAATCGGCTAGACACATATAAAAGCATACAGTATCGAGAGAGAAGTCTTTTTCAAGACTTGTTGCCCGTTAGTCCTTGAATAATAAAAAAAAGTAAATATCATGGATCAATTAATTAACAAATAAAAGTTATAATTAAATCCACTTACATTAGTTTCGCTTGTAAATCTTATTAAAACACCTAAATTAAAAAAACACACCGCTCATTACTTTGTAGTCGCTGACGTTGCGTAACTATTGATTTTACTTATCGATAGATGGCGTTTGAATCAAAATAAGTTTTAAACGCAAAGTTATGAAATACGACTTATGATACAGATCAACATCATAACAGAAGTCGTTCTTACTGTCTAAGTTTTGGTTGTAATATAAAAGAGACGCACTTTGATAATTCATGAAACTTGTATGGAGAAATAACAGCTCTAGTAATTATAGATCAGGCATGTTGCTTAGTAGTTTCGCAAAGCGGCGGTAGATGGCGTTAACCGTGTATTTACTCACCTATATGGAAGTGCATGTCTGAGAAAGTATACTTTGTGTTTAACAGCTTGCTTGTCCTCTTCGTCAGCAAAACTGAAAATAAAAGAGTCATTATACTTTTTTGAAGCTCCGGGCGATAACGCTTATCACCCCCTAAAACATGTACCGATTTTGAATTGTATTGTAACTTACTTGTCCCCTCTAGAGTTGATCAGTGCAACGATCATGGCAACCATTTGCGCCTTCTGAAGGTTCACAGCGATCGCCTTGACGTTGCTGGGGTCGCTGCCGGCGGCTCGTAGCGACGTCGCCTCGGCCTTCATCACGTACAGGTCCGCTGCAGGCAGCCGGGAGCTCACGGCAGCGGCCTAAAACAGGCATCTTTACTTCTTCAACATCTTTCATCATCATCGTTTTGGACATAGGCCTCCCCCAACGTTTGCCACAAGGGCGGGTTCTTCGCCGCTTGAATCCAACGGTTTCCCGCAACCTTCACCACGTCATCGGTCCGCCTTGTTGGAGGCCTACCCACGCTGCGTCTTACGGCACGCGGACGCCCCTGAAAAGTCTTCGACCTGTTCTGCGAGTTATGTTTGATGATCATCTTTACATAGTATAACAAAGTCGCTTTCGGCGTCTGTATGTCTGTCTATCTGCCTATCCGCTAATTCCTCCTAACTCACGGAACGGATTTTGATGCAGTTTTCACCATCAGTTAGATAATTTTAAACGGAAGGTTTTTATGAATAATAAATTCTGGTTTATGTACGTGTGTAATAGAAAACCCACAAAAAACAAAACGTCGCGAGGGCTATTATATTATAAATGTACAAATGGCAATGTGTGCTTGTTTGTAAAACAGATTTTCTATACAAATTTACAAGTTCGCAGAATGCTACTCGGAGACGTATATTGGACACTTTTTAACCCAAAATTTCACGATAGATGGCGCTGTTATCAATATTATAAAATTGAGAACAGCGCCATCTATCGTGAAATGTGATTTAAGTGACTGGTTTCTACTCTTTTATACTATAAACCGTTATCATATTCTTAACGGTACCAAAATCCCACCCATAATTTAATCAAAAAGCATAATAATAACAGTTAGGTTATGGCTATTTCCATGGTAATCACTACTAACAGTTCTTTAATACTATTATAGTGTTATTATGACCAACGTTTCGGTCATTAGGTCATTCATTACGTATATTATTCGTGGCGTTTAGTTGTAGTATACTACCGTCTAATTTTTACAACTTTATCGGGACTTGCTTCGTTTGAATGTCCGTCCGTCAATCTTGCTTGTCTTGATGAAATGCTATCTAAGTTCCAAGAAAGACTAAAAATTATCGCCCTATCTCCCTTCCTTCAATTCTCGCAAAAATATTCGAAAAACTAGTGCACAGCACTGTTTATCCCATTTTACACCCCATTATTTTTTCTACAACGAAAGTTCGTTCAAAAAATATCTACTACCTCTAATCTATTAACTTACACCTCCCACCTTACTAATCTAGACAGAAACTAACAGGTAAACAGTCTACTCAGATATAAGGAAAGCATTTGACAAGGTTGATAACAAAATCCTCCAGGATAAGATCTATTTTGACGGTATCTCCGGAAATTTGTGGAGACGGTTTCGATCCTATGTTACTAATCAGACGCGAAACGTTTTTATGAATGGCTTTGAGTCGTAATTCGCACGGTTTTCCTCCGGGGTCCCTCAAGGATCGATCTTGGGCCCCTGATTATATATATACTACTAGCTGTTGCCCGCGACCCCGTCCGCGCAGAAAAATAAAACATAGCCTATGTTACTCAGAGATAATGTAGGATTCTAATGGTGAAAGAATTTTTCAAATCGGTCCAGTAGTTTTGGAGCCTATTCAATACAAACAAACAAACAAACAATCAAATCTTTGCTCTTTATAAAATTAGTGTAGATTTATTAACGATATAGAACAATGTTTTGAATTTTCTCATTTTATGATTTACGCAGATTATCTCAATGTATAACTATTACAAATTATGAAGGTCAAACCAAATTTCAGAAGGATCTAGATCGACTCAGTAGCTATTGCCTTTAAAACCAACTAAGCTTTAGTCGAAATAAATGCAAAACAGTCAACAAATTTTCAACAGTCGATGATTCACAACCTGTTGACAGACGAACGGACAGCGAGACTTAGTAATAGGGTCCTATTAGCACCCATTGGATACAGAAAGTGTGAATATGAAATTGCAGTTACCCAACAAAGTGAAACAAGCATGCATAGTAGTATTAGTAGCAATACCTCCTTACAATATCGTAAATGTCCGTGATCTGGAGTTTCTTCCCTTCAGGATATTCAATGGGGTGGTAAGTCCATTCTTTGACTTCATAGTTTTTTCTGAGTATCATTGTCCAAACAATGGAATTAACATTGACATACACAGCTAGGACTGACTGGCATTTCTGTGAAAGGATTAAATATTGTTCATATTTCTTAACCAATTTTCACCCACACTTATGTGATAAATTTGTCTATAGAACAATTTAAAATAAGACGCGAAAAATTAAGTTCTTTCTATTTTACTTTGTTGGAAGTCGGTTAAAAAAAGCTATAATATCACTACATGCCTATCCAACTATCTTTATTTAAAATTCACATCTGTTACACGCTCCAAAGAATAAATTTATAACTGACAACAAAACAATTTAAGAAAAAATACAACCTTTACTTTTTGTGGGGACACCGTTTTGCAAAATGATATAACTGCAATCATACTTTAGATCAAATGAATGGATGGATACCAAATAAAAGATATTATATAATCAGATAATCATGTCAATATTCGATACAATACAAGTATTCTGTACTGAACACCACATTATACAAAAGAGTTTTTTTTAGTGCCTAAAATAAAAACTTATTAGGTACTCGCGGCCCGCCAGCAGCTTCGCCCCGCTGCAAATTTCTGACCTTTCCAGTGGATTTTTCAATTATTTTATTTCAAACCTTGTCCTGACAATGACACAACAAAAAAGAAATCAGCCAATCGGTTCAGCCGTTCTTAAGTTATAGCGTGACCAGGAGAAATAGGGGTTCATTTTTATATATAAACATATGTTTTCTTTATAAATTTGAAAAAAAAAACAGCATTGTAAGTCCATACATTAAAAAAAAGTTACAAAGTCAGTCTTATGTTATGCCTTACTTGTCTCGCATTTTCAGATAAAGTCGGATGTAGTATATTTCCTTTAATTTTAGCATTTCTCTTTGGTTTTTCTGAGGGTTCTCCGAGCATGCTATCGTACAGCTTCATTGTAGTTTTCCTTGTAAACCCCTCCATTAGCTCCAAGTCTGAGAGAGACTTTATTTGGCCATTGTTGCTCCTCCATTGTGAAAACTTCTTTAATTTTGCCTTGCTTATGTCATAACTGTAATTAGAGATATAAACACCATATATAATAAAATAAAATAAATTATTAAGCACCATCTCGCACACATTTAGCTTTTAAACTTTAGGCTTATACTATGGGTATATAATTATCGAAGACTCAGTAACAAATGTCCATATTAATTCCACTAATATTTGCCCATATTGGGACTCGAACCTGGGACCGCTTGCTTTGTAGACAGGGTCACTGTCAATTATGCTAAATGCCAATCTTGTCAATCTAATGTTATTTAGAGTCATCAATGTGAGACTGAATAATTTATATAAAGGGAAAGCTAAGGATTAAGTTAAGATATAAAATGTATACAAAAGTTACGTATGAGATATAACTTTAATATTTCAATGCTCTCAACGTAACTGCAACCGACATAGGCAACACTCCTCTTTATTTACCTATTAGGGGTTCAAAAATCCAAAGATGTTAACAGTAGTTTACCATAAGTACATGTCCTTATTACTATTACCAGTATATAAGTACACTAGTATTTAGGGAGTTTCTTTAAAGAAGTAAGTAAGTAGACCTTATGCATGTGAGACATATGATTGTATCATTTCATTGATTTACATTTCTGCAAAAGCTATTTTCTGCTGAAACCAAGATGTTTCCAGGATATCTTAAAGGTTAATTACGTAGGTTAGATTAGATTAGGAAAACTTGTGCTGCATAAAATGCCTTGCGATGAAATGAAAATTCTGTATAAATGATACATTCTTTGAAAGCTATTTCAATAAAATAAAAGGTGCCAAAGATAAATAGAAATGAATAAAGAGAAATAACTACAGACCCTGATAGGTCAGCTTCAGAATCATTAATAATTTTAATTATTTTCTCCTTTTGGTCATTGGAATATTTACTATCAAATTCTTGACTATAGAACCTTGGAGCTGCTATACATCTGCAGCCGGAGCACAACGCACTCTGGAAATAAAAAAAAAACTATTGCATATCAAAAATTATCTATAACAGACAGTGTTGCCAGTTTAAAAAAAAAGAGGGATCAGAGATCCTTACACCCGTATTCACAAACATCACTATGAGGTCTCACAGTGCTCAGGAACGCACAGGGTGGTTCAAGTCGGACCAATCACAAAGCTGTATTGAACGCAGTGCATTTACTCAGTGAAGGATCCCTTAAGTATTCTTTGTGAATACAGGTGTTAGACATTTGCATTCTCAAAACTACAATCTTGAGCCTACATGAGCCGAAGCGCTAGTAGATTCACTAATAATAATATTTGTACTTTTTGTAATATTTGTACTTTTTAAGTGGTCAAAACGAACTTTTTTGAGGTTATAGTTTATAGTTGGGATAGGCACCACCTATCAGATGAGTACTAAGTTGTAGATTTTATTTAACAAGTTATCATGCTTGTTTCCGACCGCCTAATAAAAATTTCAAATTTGAAGTAAAGTAACTTTAAAAAATATGAGGTTATGATTATGATTATTCCGGTTTCATCAATTAACTGTCTGATTCCCAACTTACCAACTTTCTCAAAGGATGCGAGTGAAGAAGCATCATCGTGTTTTAACTTAAAATTACGAATATGACTTAAAACAACTTTTTCTCTTCAACATTATTGTAAAACAATAACGGAACGTGAAAAGCAATGCACGACATTAAAAATATTGTGACGTAAATTAGCGCAGGAGCGAACTGTCAGTTGACTGTCAGTGTCAATGTCAAACGCAAAGAAGCAAAAAATAGGTTTTTACAAAGTAAGGTCGAATTAGATATTAAATTATTTAAAAGAGCCTTGATATTCCATATAAATAAAAATGTGGTAAATAACCAATATTTACTTGAATGAATTAACACATTTTTTATTGTATTTAAATTAAATTTATACGTTTACTCATAGTGCCATCTACCAGTTATATAATCAAAGTAGGTAGAGCCTTCTCAACGTTGCCCCAATCGGAATCCAACTCATTAGTAGCTTATTTTCATAGATGTCGTTAGTTGTCGTAGTTAGTAAATATTTTCCCATTTGTCACATAATTTTGAGCAGTGAAATAGTCGATACGTTGTACGATGCTCGCAACTGATTATCTTTTTTAATTAAGCTATAATATGCACATTTCTCGAGTATTTACCATTTATTTAAATCACCGATCTAACTCCTATACTTGGAAGTTCTGATTTTACTACAAATCTAAACCTAATGACATCAAACGTTTTAGGTAATTCTTCTTCGCAAAAAAAAGCCATTAGGTATTGGTTACTGCCAGTGTCAATAACATACAACCGTGTCCAAATTTGAAGGTTGTTATAAAACAGCTGAGCGTCAAAATAATTCTAAACAAATGCAAAAACAGCACCACGGCAACCAATATGAGTCTTGTCAAACAAATCTGAAAATAAATTTGCAGTTGTATATAGATCTCCGTCCGTAACAGATAGCGCCTCGTGTTCTTACACGCTAATTCTTATTCAGGAGCTGGTAGAAGAGAAGTAAAACAGTCTGAAAGTAAGTACTGATTTGCGATTATCATCAAACAGCAGGCTCTTTTTCTGCCATTATGCACAATGCGACAGTACGGCTATGAGCTACTCAACTCCTCGGTATCTATTGGTCTCGCTCTTACTCGAGGATTACGGCTCAACAAAATGGCCGCCACTCCCCCTCACCGCCAGCGCTGCAGCCGGACGTCTACAGACATTTTAATTTCGCCTCTCCTTCGAGCTATATTGAACCAATATTGAACGCGGTCGCTGACGCAACGTCTTTAACAGCTGGAAAAGAAAGAGCTAGAGTACTAAAAACTAATTTGGACGTGGCTTCACTTCTTTTTGCAAATGGTGAGTGAGTTGTTTACATTATTTATTTCTAGGTTATGCCGGCAGACTATAAACTACCCTCAATTTAGTAACCGCGTTTACTACTCTCATGGGTAGAGGAAGTTCATATTATTATTTATTATCTAAATTTTATTAGAACACAATCTAGAGACCTGGGGAACGCTGTATTTGGTAAGAAACCTTTATTTAAAGGTCATCGACATCGTTAAAATTATTTCTCTATTTTTTTTACTTATTAGGTAGTAACAAACCTTTATAAATAATGACTGACTGCTGGTTTGGTTCGTTGGATAAGTAAATCTATACCTCCTACCTACCTATATCTGTCAAGAAAGAAGCGAAATAGCAGCGACACGCGTTATCGGCGTTCCGAGCGGCGAGCGTTGTTGCCGCTCGGTGCGCGCTGCTCAGTGCTCGGCAGATAATGGCATGCCGAGTCGTGATTGTAAAGTTTGACCGAAGTTGGCAACGACTGGCAGTCTGGCACTCGTCGTTGGCAGGGTTATTTTCCACGCAGAAGATTGTGCGCATGGCACGGTCTACTTTAAACTCTTACTAGCTTGACGTAATGCGAGACATCGTGTTTCTATTCTAACATTAAATAGTTCATATTTTAGTCCATGTTCTTTTTACCTTTTTACAGTACTGCTTAAACTAAAAAAGCTTCTTTTCTTTTCACCTATCGTCTTTGACAACAATGAATTCCGTTATCAAGTGAGTGGGTACGCGCGACCTTGATTACTTTAATAATATTACTGTTGTATCATCATCATCATCATTATTATTCATCATGATAATTATAGATTAAATCAAAATACCCTCCTATTAAAAAATAAAAAATATGGCGAAGATCATAGCTACTTTTAAATCGATATTTTGCTTTGTCAAATGATGACCTAACTGTAGCAAAAATACCAACGTCCGCCATTTTGACGTCTAATGTAAAGATCGCTTCGACGGCCGCGTGCTAATATATTCGTTCCTTTCACTCCTGCGGCCACCCCTTAAGGTGTTGTATCGTGCGCGCTCGCTCGCCCTGCTCACCGAGTTTTAGAATATATTTACCCAATATATTATTCTACTGGGAATTATGCTAGCTAACTCCTGTTGGAAAGGAAACACACGGTTTTCAATGAAGAGGAAACGCACCTCGCTTGTAATTTAAAAGATTTGAAGATGTAGATACTATTACCATCGTTCACTCAATTCGACCTTGTTTCGAATAACATTTAAGTCCTTAACTACGCTGATATTCTTAACAAGTACCTAAACAGACCTGTGGGTCATTGGCAAGGCCAGTAATAATTTTAAATCTATTACTATTACGGTTAGAATGTTTTTTCCCACAACTCTTTCCATAATTCCTTGATGTTTTAGTTTGTAGGTAATGGCGGCTTCATTCACTGCGCTATGCCGTGCCCTCCGTCATCTTTGGAGCATTGAACTCCCAATAAGTGATGACGTTTCTAGTGGTGTCCAGATTAAGGATGATCTTTCCTCGATAACTCTTCATTCTTCATAGTATAATGCAGCTACAATTTTCTATTTTAATCTTTGTTATTGTAAGAATAATAAGAATAACTGTTAAGACGTCATTTAGCTACAAATAGCGTGTGCGTTTATTGTTTTTCATCTAGTCATACCACAAAGATAAAAAAAATACTACTTATATAGTACCTACATAATTTTGTTCTAGCGTGTTGTTGGGTTAGGTAGCATGTCTGGCGACTTGACAGGAACATTTGGGTTTCTTTACTTAATATTTGAATTTTACATAAGCTTTGGATCAATCCGAGGTGCCTACACATAGATAGTTACCTACCTATTAGAAAATACTTCACACTTTGTTGTGAACATGCTAGGTATAAAATGGGTATAAAACTATTTTTGACATGCCGTGAGGCATGTAATTACGACGCATTGTCATTATTAGACTTATGCACATTGAAGTAGTTTCTATTTCTTCTGGTATTTTTTCAAATAATTACCATTTTTTTCTTTTAATGGAGGATATATTCACAGAAAAGAACTTAATTTGTCTTTTTTACGATGACTTATATAAGTCCCTCGGATTCACTCGGAAGCCTTCGGGCATACTCGGCCACATGTCAAACAACTCGGCACTGCGGCTGGCTCGGCCGGCAACGCTTTCCGTATAAGCGGCAACGTCGCTTACCCTCAATAACCAGTGCCAGACCTGCACGACCCGCCATTTTGAATAAACATAATTGTTTGGCAGTGAAATTGAATGAAAAACTATTTTAATCGGCATTATGACGTCCAAATGACTTTTTTGACAGACCAGTTCTGCCGCTTAAATTGCCCTATAGTATGCCTATAGTTACATAATTTTCTTCTTCTTACTGTTGACGTAACTTTGTATTTCTGTAAATTATGTTAATCTTATTGAATGACGTCATCATAATGAAGAAGTTCAGCCGGCACTCTAGTCTCTAGAGCAGTAGAACGCAAGAGAACGAATCCATTTGAATAAGCGTAATGTGACCCCGCTTCGATAGCAAGTACGTTTCAATTACACAGAGTACGCAGATAACACAGAGTGTTGCTTGCCACCATTCTCCGCTGTATCGTCGCGCCGTGCTCACTTCGCGGCCTTGCTATGCGGTCGTCTCTGTTGCTCGCGGCTTCGGAATGTTGTAGGAAGGAAATCGCCAGGCTCTGCGCTCAGTTACTCTGTAGAATTAGTTCATGTTTCTGCCACGAGATGAGGACTGGCGTTTGGCGGTTGTGGCGGCGGCCATTTTCTTCTCTTTCTGCTCCGCTGTCAGTGCCGCTACAGCCGCGTGACTGGACGCTCGTTCGGCGCTGTTTAAAAATCTTCTCGATCACTCTCCCTACTTCTTGATTCTCTTGTCCGAGGGCATCTGAGGTAGGTATTAGTAGTAGTTTGTTTACTTACTTAGTTTTTTTTGTCTACATTATTAGTTGCTTGTAGTTAATAATGTTTTTCAATTGTTATTTTAGTTTAAGTACCATTTAAGTTTGTTTAGTTGTTTACAGATTTTTTTTAGGAAAAAACGAGTTGTTTCTAATATGTTCTATTTATAGACCTGTGTTCTGAAGTTTGATCTGATCGAATTTCTGTTCAAATTTCTACCAATTCACGACATTTAATTCCTGAAATGTCATGTCAATTTTTTTTATTGTCTGACTTTGAAGTTTATTCTTCAAGGGTTGGCATCTGAATATTTTTTATCACCCTAATTCAAACTTACCTTCATTTGACGTCAAAACAGCTATTTCCAGCATTGTCAAATGTTGATATATTGTTCAGTCGTCAAGTATCCGACTCCGTTCGATAGCCCCTTGTTCCACCTTCACCTCAATCGCGGTTATTTGCGACCGAGCGCCGTGCCGCTATCCATCCCTTTCGCGCAAATGCCACGCTCGAAGCGCTAGAATGCGATAAGCATGTTTCTGGTAGTTGCATGGCGATCAGCGTTAACTCTGTAACCGAGTGTGGAATTTATTCCGGTATTCAGCGTTAGAAGTCCGCCATCTTGAATTGATAGCGATTTCTGTTACATCAATGTTGATAATCTCTACTTAATGGATCCTTTTTGGGGGCAAATGCAACAGTTTTGTTTTTTAAATCTTGCATTTCAGTTTGGCACAATACAATTTTTAATACTTTTTTAATAAAATCGATCTCCATTTGTAAGATATCAGTTGTTCATATCATAATGTTGAAAAATCAAACACTCCGTCTGTTTTTTTACCTTGGTTCCATAACGAAATCACGGGATCACCTTTGAAACCCTTACAAAAAGCCTTGTCATTACCTAAAACTACCTACATTATGTTAGGTCTTTGGACTTGTTTCTCTGCATTAGCATAATCGGTTAATCTGCTGTTTCGACTGCTTGTGACTAGGTACCTAACCTACCTATTTATATGATATAATATTTACGGAAGATTTGTCTTTCTTCCATTTTAGACCAGGCCTATGTACGTATATCGATTTCGTCACCACCTCACCTAATCGTACTTGTTTACGATTGTTTCTTTTTGTTTATGAGGTCCTAGGTACCTATCATGTTTTATTTTATTATATTATAGAAAGCTGTTAAAAGTATAAATTAGGTAGGTAGGTAGTAGATAAGTTTTTTCTCTACTGTACCTATTCTTAATCGTCTGTATTTTTAACTGTTTCAAAAGGACTAACTAAAAAAAAATTCAACGCGTGTATTTATTTTTAAGATTATTGATTAATTAGATATGATTATTATTTTTACGATAAATGAACATAAAAAAAAAAAGAAAAAAACAGTACCGTAACTCTAGCGAAAATTACACTTAAGTATCAACTTATTTCTTCAATATTTCTTAAACGATCCAAAAATCGAGTAGAACATGTACGTAATGTTTTTTTAAGAGCTGTCCAATGATACCTCACTAGGAGTATTTTTTTTTGAAAAACATTTCACCTTTGATTTAATTGAATAGGAGGTAGACGAAAAAAATTGTTTTTCAAGATTTTATTTTGTAACTTTGTGGGCGAAATTTAAATGTAGGTATAACTATGCCAAATTACGCTTTGTAGTAGTACCAAGAGTCTCTGAGTTAAACCGCGGACAGACATACAGACGGACATGGCGAAACTATAAGGGTTCCTTGTTGACTACGGAACCCTAAAAGGCCCTGTTTTCAGCTACAATTCTTACAACAACAACACAACACAACAATTCTTGTATTCTATTTCGCGATTAAAATCTAATTAATTAGTAATTAGGTACATATCACAAAACATTAATCTATTATTTATGATTGTTAAAGACAAATAAATACCTGTTTTGCTATTACTTTATAAGAAAAGGAGGTAGTTTTTTTTCTTATAACTTACTTTTGTAATATTGAATAGACTCATACATTTATATTTTTCTGGCTTTTACCAACTTAACACGGCCTCTTGGTCTTGGCAAAACAATATTGCTTTTGACGTGTCACCGAATTGTTTTTAACTCGGGTGCCATTACTGTCAAGTAAATAAGAGCTACCGTAACGTTGACGATACGATAACACGTCGAAAGCAATATTGGTATACCGTGCCGTGAACAATAGAAGCCGTATAGACAACTACCTGTCAAATAACAAGCGAAACAATCATAATCTTTATGTTATTTTTGGAAGCGTCACAGAACAGAACTCAAATTTTCACTTTATTTTTAATAACTTTGATATTTGATGGATGACTGTTTAGATGTTTAAAACATCTATTAAAACAATATGATGATAAATATTATATAAGATAGAAATGCTGTTTGACATTTGGTACCGACGTTGCCAGCTCTGCGGCAGGTTTTGCAAAATGGCGTCGTCGTTAAAAATACTCAAGGTTAAATAGTAGTTTTTTCTCACTTGTCATTAGAAAAACGTTATAAATAGCATTACTAATGAAAAGTGAACATTATTTATGAAAAGTGTTTATAGAAATGGGGATAGAAAAAATATTTTGGCCCGGTTTTTGTAAAGGGAACAGGGGAATAATAAACTTGGGTGAGCATGCAGCTATCCTTTTCGCTCAACGTTGAGCGTTTACCGCTTCAGCGCGACAGCAATATAATTGTCGGGCTACTGTCCTAAAGGGGTTATGGGGTAAAAAATACGGGAAATGTGTTTTTAATACAATGAATTGAAAAACTCGTGTTTTACAATACATTTTAGATATCGTTACCGGATGTTTTAATTGTTTGACATCTGTTTTACCGTGATTATAATTATACTCGAATGTATATTTATTTATTGGGATAGACCAAAAAAAATAACTGCTTGCTTTTACATTTTTATTCGAAAGAATAGCCTTTTCTAAGGATCTAATTTAAAGCATTTCATGATTAAAAGTGTTATTGCTATTTTAAACAATTTCTTAAATAAAAGTAACCTCGCCTACTTACTATGACAAAATGGCGGAGCTATTTAGGAAAATGGTTATACTTCGTCTAAGATTTAGAAAGACCATTTTTTATTATCTGTGATCTGTTTTCAAAGTTATAATAGACGAACGTCATTCAAACATAATGTAAACAAAGAATCACAATACGATATAATTTATTATTTCAGAGTATTATAAGCATTCAACCATTGCTTAGTACATACCTAGACCTCAATTAATAGAACACGTCTTACATGACCCTTGGTTGTAGATTAGATTTATTTAACACATTAAATTTGTTGAAAAGGCGGATTCCATACTTCCAATCATGACTTTCTATAATAAATGTTGATGCCGTCATCACACATAACTCTAAAGAGAAATGGTCTCATTAATATATTAATTTCTTTATAAGAATTACAGTCAATTTGTAAACAAATAAATTTGACATGACAACACCTGTCTTCATACGTAGGTGTCAGCTAGATTATCTAAATTGTACTTATAAAATAAAATATTGGAGAGGTTTTATATGTTTTATGTAAAACCACAAAAGAGCTTGATATAGCAATTCGGACCGGGGGACAAATTAAGGTCATTTATTAATTTTATTATAATTAATACATTGTCACAAAAATTTTAATCTAACTATAATAGGGATCGATTCCAGAAGCGTATTCCTCGAAATGGTTTTGAAATTTTCATACATTGTTAAAAATGGGTGTATCCCAATTCTTAACAAAATAATGAATGTTCTGTGTCCTTTTGAAAACCATTGTATATTTATTATTATAGTTCTTTCTGATGCTCTCCACGTTGAAGTAACGAATGCCGGTTTGATGTTTTACCGGTAAACCGGTTTTATTTGCGGTCGATAATTTATAGAATCGTGCATTCAAATCGTCAATTCAAAATGCATGTGAATCAAAAATCCATCGAATACTTCGCTTTTTAGTTCACTTAATGTTACGAATACTCTTGAATTTACGAATTAGTATTCAAACCAACATACCTAGGAGTAAAACTGATGTTTGTTTCGTAGATTACGATTTTAAAGATTATCCGTGACATTTTATTCGTACCTCCTTTAATCGTGTGACTGCAGGACCTGTTTTATAAAGCTACAAATTACAATTTACAGGTTACAAGTTTACATTTGACACAACCTCTACCAATGATGACCAGCGATTTGAGCGGTGTTGCCAGTTTATACCAGTAAAATTGTAACTTGTAGCTTTATAAAACGTGTCCCAGCAATTACAGTAATGTTATATTGTAATTTTCAATGATTCAAACATCTTTTATCTTTATTTAATATTTAATTATATTTAGTTTTTTATCTTAAAATATAATATTTTACAGCACTTTAGTTTTTATTTGAATAATCTACAAACCGGCAATTTATCGGTTAATCGGTTTTAACCGACGCAGCTCGATAATTTACCGGTTTTCAAATTAAGCCGGTAATAACATTCCCTAAGTAGTACCACAAGTACCAATACTACTTCCCCCTCCCTCTCTTTATTTATCATCCTTTAAAGTCACTACTTATTATAAAACAAAATTATTATTACGCTTTTGTAAAAGCTTTAATATTATTTACTTCTCTCTCTCTCTCTCTCTCTCTCTCTCTCTCTCTCTCTCTCTCTCTCTCTCTCTCTTCTCTCTCTCTCTTCAACCTGTGTTCTGTGTCTCTTCCAATGCTTGTGTAGAACGAAATAAATGTACTCGTACTACTACTACTATGAAATAATGTCTAGGATGTAGATTTTTAACCGACTTCAAAAAAGGAGGAGGTTCTATGTTCGGCTATATGTTTTTTATCCTACTTATTTGATCGGGCTAGAGACTAGAGACAAAAGGTTGCCTACAGACCTTTCAATGGTTATAAGTAGCCTCGTGATTCACAATTCCTACATATATAAAAAATAAATAGTCGGTGCATGAAAATCCTTTGGCTTGCCCTTATAGTTATAAAATTGCACAGAGTAAAGTTTCCTAACATAAGTAAAGTTGACTGACGGTTACCACGACGACAATAGGTTCAGTTTTTCCTCCCCTTCTCTCCCCTTCTAGTGACGATCAAAGTACTTTTCTCCCCCTTCTGGGCCATATTAATAACTTAACATATTATTCAAGTGTAAGCTTGACCTTCCGATTCCCGTAACCGATTTAGACAAATGTTTCTCTAGGTGTATATAACTACGCAGAGGTCATGTTTAAACTTATTATATACGAATAAATTGATCACGTCATTTCTTCTCTTGTGATTACAAATTGACGCTAACTTACGTACTTATCTTATGTTATAATTAAGTGTTTAGGTAAAAATAAACTAATGTATTTTATTTCTGATTTCCAGGGTGTACTCTCCACCGTCGCTGATATGAGATAGTTATATACAATGCAATTAATTTTAAAAACTGAAACTACTGCTGACATAAAAACAAAGATGTCACTCAATGACGATAAATTTGAAAAATGTGTCACCGATATTATTTCCATTGTCAGAAATGGTGATCTTTCCAATGGCGACATTTCTAATGAAAACAATGAATCCGGTGACAGTATTAAAGATGAAAAAAATAAGCTGGTGCTCGAAACTCATAAATTTGAACTAATGACCGCAGATGGTGAATTAGAACAACTTGAAAATAATGTTGAAAACAGTCATGCTGATATTGAAACACCTGTAAACCAAGATCTTGACCAAGCAGACGAAATTAATGTCGTAAATAATGAAGAAACTAACAAAGATGCGATATCTGATGCACTCTCAAATAATGATAAGAATAATGAAATTTCAACAAAAAATCTAAATAACGAAGCAGAAGAAGAAGATACCTCATTAATTTTATCTGACACAGAATTAAATATCTGCAATAGCGATGATAAAGTTAATATGGATGCCTGTAAAAGTGTAGTTGTTGAAGAAACATTTACTGAAAATGCAAAAAGTGAAAATGCTTGTGAAAGTGTAGTTGAACAAAAATCTTCTGAAAATGATAACAGAGAATTAACAGAAAACAACGATAGCCATAGCTTCGAACAAAGTTTTACTGATAATAATGAAAAAGTACACACGGAACTTGCCATCGTCGACAGAGATACAGAAATGACTGGTAAAACTGAGAAACCTCGAGATGTAATTCAAAGTTCTGCAGTTGATGAACAAACTGAGACTGCCGTAGATAAAAACGCAGCAGATTTATGTAACGACAACGGTACAGAAGATGCTAGTTCAGAATTATCTGATGAAATGGTCGATGCGGAACCGGTAGATAATAAGCAAGAAACAGAGTTAAATGACCTAGATGATCCCATGGAAGATGATATTATTATTACAATGGATCGAAATGGTACCATTGACGATATAATTAAAAACAATTTGATCAATATTGATGGTACTGCTCTTATTAGTGAATGTAAAGATGAAACTATTGAAAAAGGTCATACTGCCGATAGCAATGATAAATTAGTCAATGATGAACAAATGATGACAGATGATGATTGTATCGTAAATTTCCTGGAGGATGAATTGAAAACCAATACTTGTGAAGAAACGGATGAAAAACAAGACGCAAAACAAATGAAAAATACAGAAAACGATATTTCACAAATTAGTGAATGTGAAGATGAAAGTATTGAAAAAGAGCATACTACTGCTAGCAATGAAAAAATATACAATGACGAACAAATGATGACAGATAGTGATGGCATCATAGATTGCCCGGAGGATGAAATGAAAACAAAAACTTCTGAAGAAACGGATGAAAAACAACACTCAAACCAAATAAAAAATACAGAAAACGATACTCCACAAATAAGTGAATGTGGAGATGAAACTATTGAAAAAGAGCCTATTGCTGCTAGCAACGAAAAAATATACAATGACGAACAAATTATGATAGATAGTGATGGCATCGGAGATATTCCGGAGGATCAACTGATAACAAAAACTTGTGAAGAAACGAATGAAAAACACGACCCAAACCAAAAAAATAATACAGGAAGCGAATCTGACCACAGTGACCATATAGTAACAGATAAGATGGATGTTTGTGAGGAAAGTATGAGTATAGATTTTAAGAATGTTGCTGATGACAATGGGAGTGGAAATGAAAGCCAGTCGTTACATAAAAATACTAAAATTACTGATCCCGTTGAAAATAAACCTCATTCAGATGGGGATTGCGTTACTGAAAATCAGGAACATTCTATGAATGTAGACGATGAGGACGCCAATATTAGTGAAAAGGTAGAAAAAGATACTGTGGCTCTAGTACCAGATATCTCTGATGATTTTATATTCAATGTGGACGATGACGATAAAGAAAAATGTTCAAAACCGTCTGATGTAAATGAAGTCAAATCAACTGAAATAATAGCAGACAAAGATAATTGTGACATTGATAATGACAAAGTTGCTGAAAATGTTATTGTACCTGAAACTAAAACTTCTGAGTCTTCAGAAGATATTATTGATTTGGACGAAACTGTCTCGAAATGTGTAACATCTGATTTGAATACACCAGACCAGAACAGTGAAAAACTGCATGAAAGTACAATGGAAAAAATATCTGAAGTAATCAATCCATCGGTTAATTCTGATGATATTATCGATCTGAATGAAACTGTGACTAAACCAACATCATCTGAATCTAAAACGTGTAATGTAAACAGTAATCAACGGCAAGACGATGCTACTGAGAAAATCTCCGGAGTTGTATCACCCGTCTTAAAATTATCAAATACTTTAGATATTTTGTCAGACGATGAAGAGGGACTAAAAGAAACAAATGTGAATAATAAATGTATTGATATTGAGGACGATGATGATATCATGCTCATAGACGACGACACAAGTGGAAATGAAAGTAAAACTGATGAAGTCAAGGAAAAGGAAAGTGAAAGTGAAAAACAAGTAGAAATAAAACCGCAAAGTCCAGTAAAAAACATAGAAATTAGTAAAGAAGTTGAAGAAGACAAATTGAAATATGGTCCTGAAAATGGTAGGCAAAATTGTGAACCTAATATTAATCTTAAGACATTTTTGTATTATTTTCTATGCAAACATGGATTAATCAAAGCTTTTTATCCTTTCAGAAGAAAACAGTACTGAAAAAGATATTGTAACATCTAATCAGACACCCGAGATCAATGATAAAATGGAACCCAAGACTGATTGTGAAATCAAAAAGCCACTTCTCCAAGAAAAGTTCCTGAAGAATTGCAAAAAAAATTTAGCTGATATGACAAGAGAAGAACTGGAGGAGTTTTGCGTTCTAAAAATTGTCGAAAGCATTTTAGACCGAAGTAATTTAAGTGAAATTAGAACTAAACTGAAAACTATGACACAAAATATTGATGAATACAAAAAGAAAGCGATGGTGTTGGAGAAACAAACCCGGGATCTTCAACTGGTGTTAAAGTCTGTTCAAGACGAACAGGAGAAAGGGACGGAATCTATAGTACCTTTAAAGATTACGAGGTCTGTGGGAATGCAAGTTATGATGGGATTGGGAGATAAACAGGTTGCTCGGAGAAAACCCACTGGACCACCACCAGCTAATAAGCCGCGTAATGCCGTCCCACAAGGCCCTCGGCCGCAAAAACCTGCCACCCCTCAAAAACAGTCTATACCTCAAATACCTGTTCCAAGACTAGTCCCAGCCAACAATCCTACGCTTAAATCGCCCACTGCTCAACAAACTAACCCGGGAAAAATTGCGAGTCCCGTACCCAACGGAATCAAAACACCCTCGCCAGTCCAGAAAGGTGAAAAACGGTCGCACAATAGAATACAATCCGTTACGGTAGACTTAACTGACGACGAACCTCCAGCAAAGATCATGAATAGAGCGGTGCCCGTTGTCCCGCCTGTCAGACTGGTCCCTTCACAAAACCTTCTGGCGCCTCCAAGGCAACAGGTCGTGAACAGCAGCCCTAGAAAAGTTTACATTCCTATCAGTGGACCCCAAGGTCAGAGCGTCAGACCAGGACAAACCATCATGTTAAAAACTGTTCCTAGTCAAGGTAAGTACTGCAACTATTCATAATTTTAAATCTGTTTTTCTTGAGCATCAATTTATTGTCGTTAAAACATTTCAGGTGCGAGACAGAGGTGTCCCCCGCCACACATGGTAAGGATGCCGCAGACTTTGCGTATGCCTCGGCCGCAGGGAATTAGGCACCCGGCACCGCTACCAGATTGCGTAAAGCAGTACCAACCGCCCAATTGGAAGGCTTTGCCACCGGCACCTGACCTAAAACTAGCCAAAGTTGAAAATGGCATAGTTATATCGTGGAAGATAGAAGGATATCAAGAAGACAGCTATGAAGAAATAGCCAGTTACCAACTCTACGCCTACCAGGAAACCGCATCGCCACCTAACACAGCTTTGTGGAAGAAAATAGGCGATGTTAAAGCCTTGCCCTTGCCGATGGCTTGTACGTTGACACAATTCATGGCAGGGTACAAATACTACTTTGCTGTAAGAGCCCTTGACATAAGATCTCGTCTTGGACCTTTCAGTCTACCTGGCAGCATCCTTCTACTGAATAAGATGTAAGACTGACCTTTTGTTATAATTCCGGTGCTTGAAGCAGAAGAAAAGGATTGATGCCAAGTGATTTGTTGACTGATATTGTTCGTATTATTTATTTTACTCATTAGCAATTGTACAGTGCGGTATGACGCCGTTTTTAACTAAGATTTGTGTAGCACATAAAGAAATTGTAAGCGAATATTGTGTACAATGTGATTATATGAAACAGCATGTTAGCGCTGTTGATCTCTTCCTTGAACTACTTCATAATAAACAGTATGTATACTTAGAATAAAGTTAGAATAGTTTGTACGTAGTTAGATAATATAGAAATGAAAATTTATAAGCAGTGTTTAACTCTATCTGAATTATCTACAACATTTTGACACGCTGTATTTGGGTGTCGATGTCATATTGGCAAATCTCTTCTTACCTTTACTAACTAGGTACCTACTTAATTATAAATTTTGGAAGTCATACCGTCATTTTTCTTTTTACCCTGATGACGCGCCGATTGCTAAGTGGAATGGCTTTATATTCATTACTTACAGTTAATCCATACTAATATTATAAATGTGAAAGCAGCTTTGTGAGAGCTTGAACTCCGAGGAAGGACATAAAAAACTTTATCCGTGGTTAGCGATAAACGAGTTCTACGCGGACGTAGTCGGAGGCAGCAGTTAGTAAAGTCTCGTGCGTTTCAGAAGAAGTAGGTTTTATGGAATAGAAAAGAAACGGTCTTCTGTTCTAAGTACATAATAATAGTACATACTGAGTAGGTACCCATATCGAAAAGTATATTTTGTGTAGGTACCTATTTATAACAAGAATAAGGTATAGTAATGTAATATCTCTCGTTAAACAAAGTTTCTTTGCTATGTTAACATCGTCTTTTCGTGTCGAATCTATATACGAGTATATATATATAAGGCAAACCTGACTAACTTATTTATCAACGCACAGCCGAAACTACTGTACCTAGAAACTTGAAATTTAGTACAGAGGTTCATTTTATGATGTAAGTGAGGAAGAAATGGGGGGAGTAGCGGGAAACTAATTCTACGCGTACGAAGTCGCGGGCGTCCTCTAGTTTATATATAAAAGGCCAGCGAATGGAACGTCGCACCGGAAGTTTAAAATTTCCGCATAAGTTACCTACCCGTATTTATTTAGTTTACATTGAGTCAAATCAATATAGCTTAACAGTTTTGCCAACATGCCATCAATATCAAATCAACAATGTGTGACGATAAGTCGGCATTTTTAACCATAAACCGTCTAACACATTGCCAGCGTAATAAACCTCACTAATAATAGTAGAAAATATTTTTCACTTAATATGTTTAAAAAAAACGAAAAACCGCCTTTAAAAATGCGAAAAATAACTACTATTAAAATCACAGAACACAAAAAACAGTAGAAGTGGGAAGTGGGCGTGTCACGTGTGGCATAGTTATGCGGAGCTCCGCATAACCTAGCTCAGTTTGCCGCTGTCACTTGTGCGTGACAGTTGTGCGAATAATATTTTTAGTAAAGGCAATAAACCAAAAAGCATGCCTTACTGTGCTATTTTGGAGTGTAAAAACGATAGCCGCACCAAAAACGTCTCCCATGGTGGCGTGTCGTATCACAGGTAAGTATTATTTTATTTACTTTTAATATATTTCTCATTTTATGTTTTCCGCAAGACATTATGATTTGTGTACCAAACAAAAATGAACTTTATGTCAAAAGGGTAAGGTCGATTTGTAACCTTGATAGAATAAGGTGATAAATCTCGAATGTTCCACGCTACTCGGACCGAACGCGCTGCGCGAGTAGGGAGAGGGTGTTGTCGATAATGTTATCGATATTTCATTTGAACAATGTTCATGTTTAAATATTGTTTTTGTATGGAGGACGACCGTTAAAAAAAAATTATACGTTCTAACTACAATCTTTATACTTAATCGATATAATAATATATAATATATATTTCTGAACGCGCATAACTTCCGAACGACTGCAGTGCCAAAGTGGACAATTCTTTTTTGTTGTGTTCGTTGTTATCAGGACAAGGATTAATTTGCTGAAATTTTTAAATTATTGAAATGTATCTCAACCACTTTTCAGATTCCCGAAACATCCTTCTCAGAAACTGAAATGGATTGATGCGACTGGAAGACAAAATTGGATGCCAACAACCACAAACACGATATGTTCGGTACATTTCCAGCAGAATGATTTTCTTATTACAAAAAAAGGCTATAGATATTTGAATAGCACGGCTGTTCCAACACAATGTATTGTCACCGTAGTGAATGTACGTATATACAGTTTATTTAGCAAGACACTTTTTTATTTAAAATAAAAAGATACTATATTTAACTAGATAATATCATTCCGTTAACCGATGTGTAGTTATAATTTTATTTTTAGTTACAGCAGACTAATACGACCAGTGAAATGAGTCCTTCTAACGAACCGAACGCCGATTCCAGCAATAATTTGTTCGAACCTTGTACAAAAAAAGCTTCTGAACCTACTATAGATACATCGAGTAGAGATCTCATTGATGTTAAAGATATGCCTGGCACTTCAAGAAAACGAAATTTGCATGAGAGGAACGACTTTTATGGTGGAGTTATAGTAAAGAAGCCACGACTGGATGAAAATGCCATAAATAAACAAAATCAGACGAATGAAACTGCACCAAAAGTTTCTACTAAAAGAGCTGCAGAGATTTATATAGACTCAATCCCAGAAAAAAGAAATCGAATCATTGACTCGCCAAAAATATTAAAAAAACGGGCATCGAATGCGCTTCTGGAAGCTGATTCAGTAATAATAAAAAAGTTTCGTAGAGATGTAAGAGGCTCTACCCGAAAACGAGTGGGTGATATTACCGCGTATTTCGATAAAAGTCCAAAGAAACCACGAAAAGATGAAAATTTTCAACCTGGATCTCCTTACTCATCTCCACGGAAACAAAAACTTAGTGGTATGTTACGTTGGGCTGAAAATAAATTAGAAACACAAAAATTAAAAATCAAAAGATTGCAAACTCAAGGCCGTAGACTAAAAAGAAAACTTGTTAATGTAGAAGAAATTTTGAAAGAATTAAAAGAAAAGTTTGATATGACGAGTGAGAACCTGGCAAGTTTACAAAATCTTAATGTGCCGGTTGGTTTTTTTTTTCTTACTTTTGCATATACACAATATTCTTCTTCTTTAGTATTTAATAGCCCACTGTTGTGTATATCCTTCTCCAACAGCCCTAATATGGCTGCGTTTATCGCGTGAAAAAATGTGGATAAAACATCCGTCACTTTCTGACGCGTATATAAGTACGAGAGTGATGGATTTTGTCACGCTATGAACGCAGCCATACTAGGTCCACAAGCATATTATTATGATTATTAGAATATGTTTGTGACAGCAAAAGTACGCTGTTTTTTAAGTCGCGCGTATTGCTTGATATGAAGTAATAATGAAATTTAAATTATTTGTAGGTGCAAGATCTCATTGTGCGGCAGATTTCTAACGTGGAAGCTAACGTTATATCAAAACAGAAATACTCACCGGCCCTCCGTAGTTTCGCGCTTACTTTAAATTACTACTCTCCAAAAGCTTATGAATATGTGCGAAGAGTATTTAACACAAGTTTGCCCCATCCGAGGACCTTGAAAAAATGGTACTCGAAGATTGGTGGAGATCCCGGTTTCACAAAAGAAGCTTTCGTAGCTTTAAAATGTAAAGCGGACTCTTCGACATCACCCTTAGTTGCCACATTGGTTATAGACGAGATGAGTATTCGTCGCCGCATCGAATGGGATGGGCAAAAGTTGCACGGATACGTCGACATGGGCACTGGATTAGAGGGTGATCATTTAGCCGAGGCAAAGGAAGCATTAGTATTTTTAATAACGGCTATTAATAGTAATTTCAAGGTACCAGTGGGTTTTTTCTTAGTGGACGGTGTCACTGGACTACAGCGTGCGGAACTTGTTAAACAATGCTTGCAAATGGCTGATAGCGCTGGTATAAAAGTCGTTGCTTTGACCTTTGATGGCTGCGCTGCAAACGTTTCAATGGCTGGCCATCTTGGATGCAGCATTCAAGATTTTAAAATTAAATTTGATCATCCTGTTACGCATGATCCGATTGTTGCAGTACTAGACCCATGTCATATGATAAAATTGATCAGAAATTCGTTTGAACATATTAGGACCTTTATAGACGCGGAAGGTAATAAAATAGAATGGAAATATTTAGAACAACTAAATAACTTGCAATACGCGGAAACATTCCATTTAGGAAATAAATTAAAGGACCGACATATATATTTTAAAAATGAGAGGATGAAGGTAAAACTGGCAACGCAGCTCTTTAGCCTTAGCGTTGCAGAAGCTTTGAAATTCTGCAGACAAAATTTAAATTCAGAAAATTTTCGGCTCAGTGAACCTACGGAGAAGTTTTTAGTGATTTTTAATAATCTGTTTGATGTGTTCAACTCCAAAAACTTGCATCAGTATGGTTTTAAAAAGGCACTGAACGAAAACAATGCCAATAACGTGTTTGAGTTTTTAAATATGGCATCGCAGTATATATCCAATCTCAAACTTGAAGACGGGACTCTTGTAATTAAAAGTTTGAGAAAAACCGGTTTTCTTGGATTCATGAATTGTATCGAAGCATTAAAAAACTTATACACGAGCTTGATTCAAAGTAAAATTTTGATTTATTTACCTTTTTACAAGTTGAGCCAGGATCATCTTGAGCTTTTATTTTGTAATATAAGGTCTCATGGAGGATCCAATAACAATCCCACAGCGAGGCAATTCATATCTGCCTACAAAAAAATGTTAGTTCATGTTGAACTTAAAGACTCTGCCAGAGGAAACTGCACGGCATTGGAACAGTTATCCATTTTAAACTGTTCATCTGCAGAAGAACGCATCAACAGGACATCTGGTCTAAATACTGAAGAGGATGGAAACAATGCCGGGGAATATGAAGATTATTCAGATCTTGATGAATCTGATTTTCATGTATCAGAATTTACTCAACATGCCGTAGTTCACATTGCCGGTTATATTGTTAAAAAAATGATCAAGGCAATAAATTGTGATACCTGTGTGAAAGCTCTCGTAACTTCAAAAGATAAGAATCTTCATAAATTAATAATAATAAAAGATAAGGGAGGTTTGCAGTATCCCTCAAAGGACGTTATTCGAATATGCCAAATGGCAGAGAAATTTATCAAAGACTTGAATGGCAATAATATAAAAAAAGATGTATTAACGGCAAAAATACTGAGACAGTTCGTTGGCACAAACATTTTTGATGGCATTATAAGTCATCAGTTAGGAGAGTTTCCTGCCTCTAATCATGTAACGGATTTAATTAAAGCTGTGATTGTACGCTACCTTAATGTCCGCATACATCATCTATTGAAATTAAAATTGAAGATATCTAAAAGGCAATTGTTGAATAAATATGTATTATTTCAGGGACAGTAAAATATTTGTCTTATATATCTTGTTTCATTGCGAAGTCCCTATGACGGACAGTATCATCAGACCAGCTCCATGCTACCATATTATTGCATTGTCACCGAAGTTACGTTTGCTTTAGCAATAATGTAATCATTTTTTACCTCTGGTTAATTTAACCTAACCACAGGCAACGCCACGTGAAAGCCATAGTGTATTATTAATAATCTAAGAAATAACCATCTTTGAAGTACTTTCAAATTTTTTTCTTAAGTGGACCCTCATGTTTTTATACCTCTTGTTATATTCTTGTCGCATAGTATTTTCCAACTTTTACGGATAATTCATTTAGAGATGCGCCGAATAGTGGTTTCACCGAATAGCCGAATACCGAATACTATTCGGTTTAACCTTTACAGAACCGGATATTTGGCCGAATTATTCGGTTTGCCATTTCATTGTTTTGCCGCGTAAACAGGTTCTAACAATATGTACGCTACGTGTCGCTGCTGGCTGTTGACTATAGGTACTAACTATAGATTAAGAAATAGTCTGTCTAATGAAAGATGAACCTGAGAAAAAGCGGCAAATTCAAAAAATCTTCATATGGTATTACCGATCAATATAGGAATAAACGATTTTGATACTTTTCTTATTTTGTTTATTTTGGTGGGCACAAAGGAAGAGGAAACGCTTACTTTTTCACAATACTAAGGCCCGTATTAATAAACTATAGGTACTCAAGTCTACTAATACCGCACTCAAGTCTACTAATACCGCACTCATGTGTCCGTTTATCCATATTAAGACCACACACGGTATCATATTTAAGTACAGTTTATTAGTAGAAGCCCGAGAGTCTTACTACTTAATACGTATGGGTGGATCAACTTTTTTTAATGAGTGACCCAGGAAACGTCACCCTGGCACCGAACTACAAAGAAAAGTCGATTGACCCGTATAGTCAGCATTAAATAAATAGATAGTGACACCCAAAGTCGCCAAACATGTACCGAACTATTTGGCGACTTTGGGTATCACGAAGTATTTGATTATTTGAAACTATCTATGAAAAAAAATGCAGACCACCATAATAATGCTTGCATCAGCATGCTTTCTCATTTGTGAGCTCTTTTAGTAAATAAAATCACCAATAACAAGTCATTAATATTATTAGGATAAAACCGATGCTTTCTCTCAACTCTGCTAATAGGCATCTGAGTGTAGGCACTTGCTTCTTTACAATATCAAATTCGTTCACTTTATTTCGGATGACATGGATGTCAAAACTATCTAAATTGGATACTGTGGCCTTGTGAGTTCGCTTCTTTCCTGGAGTACTGAAGACACCATGGTTTACTTTGCCTTCATTCTCTTCAATGTCGAAACACTGATATCTGTAAGAAGAAAGAAGGAATGAATTAAACAGATCACCATTTACAAATATATTGTGACACGCAGTACAGCCCCATTGTACAGTCCGACAGCTCTAAGAACATTTAGGTTTTAGGTGAAATCAAATTGCATCGGTGAGGTTCAAATCGCAACAGTTTAAGAACAAGGAAGACAAGTATAGCCCGAACATTTTTTCCAAGAGCTCATGAAGTGTACCTAGGTACAGTCAGCCTTATAAGAAGCTGCACACTTTTGTACCTTGTCGCTTTAACGCCTTTGACAGATTAGTGCAGCAGTTCAAACATGACGTTAAAGTGACAAGGTAAAAAAGTGTGCAGCTTCTTATAAGGCCGACCGTACATATTAATATGTTTATGATATCTTTTAACTAAATGTATATAAACACCTCCTTAGTGTTTTACTGAAACTATGAGTGTCAGTTATATTAATCATCCGTCTAATTAATTAATTTAATAAATTTGCGATTGTTAAGAGATTCAATATGGTATAGGTACAGACAATACACCTATGTATAGGGAAAGACAATGATTTAATTAATTTTAGTATTTACCGGTCATTGATGATAATTCTTCTCAGTACTTCGTCTGACTCTGGTATAGTAAATCGTTTTGCTCCAACTCTTTCAACTGCTGAAGATTTTTCAAAACCGTTTGTTTTTCACCATCCACGTCCAGCTTATCTGAAAGGAATACATCGTTTAATTTCTTAATGGAAAAGAAATACCAATTTCAAAAGATATAAGTAGGAGAGAAAAGGTATATATTCTATGAAACTTTGGATTGAAGATATAGAAATAATAAGTATCAAAATTAACATGCCATACTAACCTTGTTATAACCATGAATTCGGTCACCGCATGTAAACACTCTATTTTTTGTTTCAACAATGCTTCCCTCTTCTCTTGTTTTTCTTTATATTTGTTTATAATGGTACAAAAGATCTGCTGCACACCACTTTTGATAGTTTTACGCATGTTTAGTCCGTAAATTTCCAGAAGAAAACTTCAATTTGACAGACTCGAACCAACCACGACTTGATTGTCAATGTCAAAACGTCATTTTAATAGTGTTGCCAGACCTGCCAGTCAAATAAAAGCCCGGTTGATCATTCATTAGACAAACTCTAAATATGTTGACTTGAGGTTTCAAAATACTTAAATGTTTATTTGAAGTTTAATTGCTTCATATTATTAGCTTTATTCAACACATTCGTCATAGTATTTCTTTGACTTATAATATACTTAACATAAATCTTACATTAGAAGTTTTTTTTAGTTCTATTGCGTGTCGTGTAGCCAAGAGAATATAAATACTCGAACCGAATATATTCGGCACCAAAACCGAATAATTCAGCCGAATACAAATATTGAAAAAGATGCCGAATACGCCGAATACCGAATACCAAACGAATATTCGGTGCATCTCTAATCATATTCATATCATAAAATTCATAAGACTTCTAAGAAGGAAAATTTAATTCTAATTATTTTATCGACAACAACTGTAATGAGCTACGAGCATCACTAAGGTGCGACAAAGAAGGTGTCTGTCTCTGTCGCACAAAAACAAACGTTATCGTTCCGCTACTCAACACTAGATGGCAGCACTTTGTAAGCTAACTTGTGGTTTTACATCTGTTTGTCATAAGTCGTAAAAATGCGTTCTATAATTTAAACTATGCTGCACGGAATTAAAGTTTACGTTACGTTAACGGATTATGGTGCATATTCTTTTATGATTTAAAATCCTTCGACCAATCATTTTCCAGATTTCTTAGTGGTTGTTTTTATGTTAGTGTGAGTTTTGGCGACAACCGGTCTCATAGTTAGCGAAGCCCATGCCACTTCCACTAGTTTTTTCTATTCCGTGATTAAAATGATAGGATAGGTTATTCCAACAGAAGTCGGCTTTTGGTTAATAATATTGTGAGTCGCCGACTTCACTTGGACTAATCTATTACTTACCTATCATTTAATAGAAGTTCTTTTTGAAGGCGGTTTTTTGTTTTTTAAAACATTTATTTTATTTTACGCTTTTTAGTGATCACAATAAGCTTAATTATATAGTCCCACTTCTTAGTTGATTTATGAAACTTTAAGACATTTCAAGCTTGCCGCAAGCAACGCCGCGGGAAAATCATAGTCATTTGTAAACAATTCAATGTTCTTCGTCTATCTTAATCGAGATATCTTATCGCCACCGTTGAAATCGGTACCGTTGAGGAGTTCCGGTGGCCATCTGTGGTCTTCATCATCAGTTTCGCTTTCTGAATGCAAATGCTGGACTTGTCACTAAAAATACTAAAATCGCTATGGTGTCCGCCTATAATATTTGAGGAGTTCCTTCAATTCCTCACTGATCCCCTCATCAGATCCTGGTTTCCTTATCATGGTACCACGTTTGGAATATCTCCATTCCAGCAAAAAAAATATATCAAAATCGGTTCATAAATGACGAAGTTATCCGCGAACACACATAAAAAAATATATAACCATAACCGGTCACGGTTATATACGGTCGAATTGAGAAATTCATCCTGTTTTGAAGTCGTTTAAAAAATAATTAAGTAGTGTGTTTTTTCTTGCCAAGAACTCTCCGAGTTGTCTCCGATACAGGGTAGTGATTCTCTCATAAGCAAAGGTGAGCGAATGCAGGAGTGAAGTCCAAGCGGCGAGTTTAAGTACTCCCGTCAGAGCGAACAAAACACATATTAGCGCGTGCATTCTCAATTAGGCAGCCTTATACGTTCGAGAAGCCATGCTGCCAAATTGAATACACGCGCTGAGATGTGTTTTGCAAGCTTTGACGGGACTACTTAAACTCGCCGCTTGGACATCACTCCTGCATTCGCTCACCTTTGCTTTTGACAGAATCACTACCCTGAAATATATTATAAAAATGATAAATTTCAGATTGAAATAAGGACAACTTTTAAATTTTTACCGTGCGTGAATAAGACTGTTTACTCATTTTAGTAGATATTTTAGTATGAGCTGGTATCACTACATCTGTCAAAACACAGTTGTGTCGCTTGCTATGTTGGCAGTAGTGAGTGACTGCTTCTATCAGCGCTCTGTTAGCCCAGCAGTTTTCGATAAAATTCGGTACCGTGATAAGCTTACGTGTGCTCAAATAATTCAATATTTTCGCCAAATACGCGAAACGCGTGTCTTAAGTGTGTTTTTTTTATTGTAATTCTCTGTAAACAACATGATAATTACTTACTAGGAGTTGTAATGTGCTTTATTTATTAGAATTTGAGAAAAATAATTCTGATTTGACGTCTCGTTTCGCAAGTTGACAAAGGTGTTTGTTTGTGTATTGTATGCCCGTGTGAAATTATATTCGAGAAGTTGTAGGAGTGCGTTATTTGATCTTTAACAGGTGTTGTGGTGAACGAAGTGATTGTTGCGTTGTTCGTGCATAGTTTTGTTTGGAACCATGTTGTCTTTTGTGTGCCGTTATGTTCCTGACCTAACCACGGTAAGCAATACCTTGTAATCTTTTTAAACTAAGCATTAAATTAAAATTCTGATTAAAATTACATCACATGTTTACGTTAATGTGTGGTCATTAAAATTTTGGTCCATAATTAAAAAGTTTTGAGCTATTTGGTTTTATTAATGCTTTTTTTACTTGATAATCAACTATTTATATATTCTTTAAAAAAAAAATCAGTTGGGTTTATTTATTATTTTTATCCTATTTATTTTTTGAAATATCAAAATGAAAATAGATGTTAATGCCTTATGACTGAAATCAAAGTAGGCTATAATACTAAAACATTTCATATATTTTGATTAATATATAATGGGCCAAACTTACATTAGGGAATTTTTACTTTTATAAATTTGTTTAATTACATTGTTATAAGGAACTAAGTACCTAGTTATCAGTAGTTTTTTATCATTAGTATCGGAATCTGACAAAGATACTGGGAAGTTGTTACGTTAACTTGTGTCACATCGAAACTGTGATAAGATCAAGTGATAATAAATAAAGATGTCTTAAAAAATACTTTGTAAATTCATGATTAACTGCCACACTCAGAGACGTCAATTAAATTTAACGCTTGTGTAGTGTTGTGTTGTCTTATTCTATTGCTATAGCAAAGAAGGTGACAGCAGCTACATTAATCAAGCATTAAATTAAACTGACGTCTCTGAGTGTGGCAGTTAGCCACTTACACGTAAATATCGATTATAGAATTCGCTGCAGTATGGTTCATTTTTCAAATTTGTACAGCCTGGTTTAAATGTATCTAATGCAAAGCTCAAATATGTTTTTACTGTTGTGAGGAATCCAAACAAATATAGTCTAAAATGAACTTGACAATTTCGGTAATACACTCGGAAGTATGATCAAAATAGGCTCAGCGGAATGCAGAATTCCTGATAGTGCAATTAATGACAGGATTTTTTTGAAAACATGATCTGGTAAAAATCATGCTTATTGAGGTTGGTCTCAAAAGCATACTATTTTTTTTTAAATATTTTTAGAAAATTAATCAGTGATCGGATTTCATGGTGCAAAACAACAGGATATCGAGTAGAAATCTTAATATGGATATGACTATATATATCCTAAAACAAGGGACATGGTTCGAAAAGAAAATGCTAGTGAGCATTAGGACAGATTTTAGAGTTTTAGATGTGAAAAGAAATGGATTGAACAAAAAGGTTTTGTAATAAATGTATATTAATTCTGAATAAAATAGGCACAATAGAATTACTGATAGGTTATGTAATTGAAACCTGTTTTATGTTAATTATAAATAATAATATATAGTTGGTAGTGACCATGCTTATGAAGCTAGCAGTCCTGGGTTCGATTCCCGGCATGAGTAAATATTTGTGTGATGAGCGCAAGTATTTATTCCTGAGTGTTTAGTGTTTTCTATGTGTTTCTCTGTACTAGTATGTTTATCTGTTTAGTTCCCAGAGTACAAGCCCAGAGTTTGGGACTAGATTGATCTGTATTAGATTGTTTCCCTGACCTTTATTTATTTTATATCAGAAGACTTTTTTATTGCACCAAAAACTAAGTAAGTTGAAATAGCAGACTATTCAGGAATTCTTTACCAGTGGACCATAATAGAATTCTTCAGAAACATCTATCAAAAGTAAATAAACAAACATGTAATAAATTATATTATAATACCTCTATATGATAAATTCATTCATTCATTGAATACCTCTATGTAATAAATAATAATAATAATAATAAATATGTTTATTTAAAAGGAACACATATTATATAAACAATGTACTTATTAACATAATATACATGTAAGTCTCAATACCACTACATAATATTATCAATATTTACTGTATTTTTATTTATTCTGGAATATTGTCTACTTAGGTACAGTCGCGAACTTTAATTTGGTATCCACCTTAGGTCCAAAGTCAATCTGACATTCTACAACAATAAGATTGAGTTTCCTAAAAGTTAGAAATTCCTTGACATTGGGTACTTTTCATCCCGAAAACTCCGATAGTTCCCGAGGGAATTCTGCGCAAACAGTCACAGGAAAAAAAAAAATTACACAAAATTCAAACCTTTTACTGTTTTGAGTGTAGAAACCAAAGACTTACATACGTACGGGCAGACTGGTGGAGCAACGATAAAGTGTCAGCAATATGACTCCATTTTACCATGCGAGTAAGAACCCTAAAAAAGGATCATATCAAACACATTAAAAAAAAATAACTAGGTTAATAAAATCTCCATTCATCTTTCGCCAAGAAAGCCTATGCATTTTTCAGCCTTTCGACCAACAGGATACCAAGGCGAGGGTAGGCGGAAACCCGTTCTTCCGCATTGGCTAACTTTCACTCGGCGCTGGCGCAGCTTTCCCCGCCAGGGCGCATCCAAATAGGTGCACGCGCAAATCGACGCGTTGAATAAACAACTAGCTTTTGCCTGCGACTTCGACCGCGGTGAAGTATGGGATCATTTTCGGGATAATTGCAAAATGAAAAGTACAGTTAAATATCTAATTAGATTATTATTTTATAAACTACCTATATCCAACCAAAATTTTGGCCAAATTCGTTCAGATACAGCGTGAAGTAGTAGGTAGCAAACATACTCAATCATACACATGGGCGTAACCAGCTTTTGGCCAAGGAGGAAGGGAGCAGAAACTTAGCCGGGTCGTGCTCTTGTTTTGCTCTACATACAAATAAAACTAAGGTACATAACAGTACAGTATTTATATTTATAACCATAGCTAACTTTCACCGCCCTTGACACATACAGTACGGCACAAATACATACAATTTGCTATTTTAGGCGCTCAAAATAACGCCAGACTTCCCTATTCGTTTACAAAGTGGATGCGCTATAGAATCATTGGTAATGATTAATGAAAGGAAAGTGTTGTCTGATAGATGATGCATTAGAAAATTATGTAAGTGCATTCGTTGCGTAATGAGATGCGTATCCGTTGCCGTTTTATATAAGTTATGTTGGTGTGATATAAGACGCGTCTGTTATGTTATTTGTGTGTTTTAATTATGAGAAACCTACTATGAACCCGGTGAAGTAGGTATCAGATTGTTAGATAATTTTTTTCCCACATATGTGTAGGTCGAAATAGGTAGGTAGTTTTAGGATAGGTATGTCATTGTTGCAGCAGGCTCGAAGGGCCAAAATACCCAGGAATAGGAGCTCCGCACTTGCAGAGCTCCGTCGATACGGTGCAGTTGATTTCTATAATGGGAAATAATGCGACAAATCGCGTCAGGGTAAATACACGACTATTGGAATTTAATTTAGTAATGAAAATTATGCTCCTAAGAAATAACGATCTTGGTAAATTGATATCTAACAAATATTATGGTCGGGTTCAGTCGTTTTGAGCCCACGCAACCATCTCAGTTTAAGCCTTCACTAAATAGGGTAGAAGTACCGTTTGTGCCCACTGTACCCTTTTTGGTTTAAATGAGTACTTATCAAAAATACTGTAAAATTAAAAGTAATATTCATAAATAGTTAAGACAAAATAAGAAAATAGTTTCGTAATTTCATAATGCTTTACACATTCGTTAAATTTAGAGTGGCCAAAAAAGGTCCAAAGATGGCCAAAACCGGTACTTCTTGTACCTTAGTAGGGTTACTAAGGTACAATATAACACAATTAATACCTATGCTCAATATTTATGTCCGCCTATAAAAAAAAAAACTATTCTTACACCAAGCCTGTTGATTTCTCTGATACAATGTTTATCGTAACATCTTGAAAACTTTGCCAATACCTAGGTACCTACCTACTTCAACCAAACGTCAGGTGCAAATACATACTTTCTTAGGTGTTTCAAGTTTATTCAGCAGCCCGATCACGTGCACTGGTATCGTTCGTCGACCTCCGAACGAATGGCTGATAGGTAGGTACCTAACTTGCGATTTCTTTTTATGGGGTTATCAACTTCGCCAGGTACCTATTAAAAGTGCATTTTCTACGATTTTATCAACAAGAGTTTATGTTTAATATTGGGGTTCTTTGATTTCCCTTGCTGACACATAAACGGTTAAATAGGACAAGTGCGAGTCGGAACAACGCGCTCTTAAGGTCAAACCTACTTGTCAAACAATAAAATAACTAAATTAAAATTAATAATTAGCTGTTGTTCTTTGGGAACTGTCCAATTTCCCAGGATGAAAAGTATCCTATGTCCGTCTCCGGTTTGTCCGGCAAACACACTCAGGCCGCTTGTAGACGTCCGTTGTTTTCACCGGACAACGGACCGTTTTTTTTGCCGGACTTGCGGTAGTGTATGGCTTGCAATGAATGTGTGTAGACGCACCGTCGCCGGACCGTCATCCGGTGCGTCTACACACATCCATTGAGAGCCATACACTACCGCAAGTCCGGCAAAAAAACGGTCCGTTGTCCGGTGAAAACAACGGACGTCTACAAGCGGCCTCATGGCGACCATGGCGTAAGCAAAGTATAAATTATTCAACATAATGTCTTCTTTTTACTTTTTATTTTTCTATTGCTTTTCTTCTATTTATTCTAAATAAAAAAATAGGTTAATCGGCTCAGTCCGTCCTGCGCGGGTAGCACAAGTTGCATTTTCTCGCTTGTCGCTCAGGGCGTCTCTATCGTTACAAACTAGATGGAAAGGGAGATCCGAGCGACAAACAAGTCGCGGACAACACGTGCTAGCCGTGCTGTTGAGTTTGCTTGTTGTGGCCTGGTGGCTCGCGGCTCAAGCCGCGCGATGTACGAGGGGTGATCAATAAGTTTTGAGAATCAGTATGAACCATCCACTTAATGATATTCTTTTAATGTGGAATATACCACGGCACTAATCAAAATTAAATTAGAGAAAAAAAAATTATAGGTACATTATTCATTTGTTTTTCTGCGACAGCTAAACAAAAAACATCTGTATGAACAATTTTACAAGACGGCAAAAATAAGAGTTCGTTTTGTAATATATTTGGAGCGGTGTGGAGAAAGTTCTTTTACACTAATAAAAAATATTATTATTAAAAATGAAACCTTGATTTATCATTATGATTTAAAGGATTAATAAGTTATCATTGCAGTGGTATTTTTATCTCCAGCTCTGTAACCAAATTTTAGGGTGGTTTTTTCGGCCTTTTCCAGGACTATTGAGGCCTACAAATAAATAATGTGACATTCGTTTTTAGCAATTGAGTTCCAATAATCTAGGAGAGTTATATAACATTATTCTATCATATTTATGGGAAAATATTAAAAATAAGATGAAGAAAAAAAAAACGAATTTGCGGCAGGAATTGTGCTTCAGAGCCTTCTAATTGACAAGGGTGCTGCTCATCGACCAAAGATCAGAACTGATAACCGCTGTCCTCGTTATTTAGCCCTAACTTTCGACTACTACTTCTCATTCACCGATGTTCAAAAAAAACTATATAATAATCACGAGCTGGTGATGACTTAGGGAAGGAACAAAATTTGACCATTTAGAACTCCAAAAGTAAAATTATTTTTATAGTGGCAAAATAAAACAATTGAATGAAGTTAATAAGTGTTTGGAAATATAGAAAGTGTGCTTATTCCAATTAAAATATAACGATTTATATATTTCCCATTTTTAATACCGATTATCAAAACTCCCTCGATTATCACCCCTCGTAGGACTCTATTTCATTTCAACGCAATTAAGGTCCAAAAATGACGAACCTTTTATTACCCTGACTATACCTTAGTTTGAAGATGAACTACTCTTTATATTGTGGCGTTGTTAAGTAAAATGTGTAGTCAAGGCGTACCCATCATTTTTTAGAATTCTACTTCATCGATTGTATTATTTCATCGAATTTTGTTTCATCGAACGCTATTTTCTGCTGAAACCGTGATGTTTTCAGGATATCTTAAACACAAATAAGGTAGGTGGGTTAGGTTAGGTTAGGTTAGACTTGTGACTACCAAGAACGATTTTGTCATGCGGTGAGAAATGCCTTTCGATGAATTTAAATTCTGCGTAATGATCTAATGATACGTTTGTTGAAAGGTGTTTCGATAAAATAATAGGTACCCAGTTCAAGGTCCTGTTAGTTTGAGTAGGGTAGAAGTACCGTTTGTGGCCACTGTACCCTTTTTGGCCATTTAGACCCGCCATACACGAACTGCTTTAAGCAGTCTGGAACCGACTGCACTTTGTTGCTATTGGTCGGTTTGCACTTTCTAGAGCATTGAAACATCAAAAATATTTGAAATGAGCATCAAAAATACTGTGGAACTAAAAATATTATTCATAAATAGTTAAGATTGAAGATTAACCTATATACAATACAATACAATACAAAACACTTTATTGAAACACCACATACACCAAATAACAGAAATACAGGAAAATTAAAAAAAAAGACTACATAGTGAGTCAACAGGCGGTCTTATCGCTAAATATATAAAAATATATAGAAATTTGGTACAGGGATTCCTTTCATGATGTAAGTGAGCACTAAGAAAGGATTTTCCGAAAATCGACCCCCAACGGGAAGAAATGGGGGGAGTAGCGGGAAACTAATTCTTCGCGTACAAAGTCGCGGGCGTCCTCTAATTTAAAGATAAAATATTAAAATATTAAAATTTAGAGTGGCCAAAAACGGTGTAAGGTTGGCCAAAACCGGTACTTTTACCCGTTAAAAAAGCGTGAAATAGGTAAATCATAGTATTAAATAGCGTAAACAATCCTTAATAGGTTAGCACAGTTTGTTATTTATAGATGCTGTGATTTTCCTGGGAGTCACGTCTTAAAGTCATAATACCTACGTTTGTATTATGTAATAAAGACTAATTTTGTAGGTATAAAGTTGTTCTTTGATTTGATATAGGTACCTATTCATTGTGATATTTCCGTCGCTAAATTAAGTTTTATTTTATGAAATTAATGTTGTTTACAAACTACCTACCTACTTTGATGGATTTGTAAGATTTTGTACATTTTGTGTAACACTTTATTTTGAAAGTTTTTTGTAGGTCATATAATATAATGTATATAAAAAAGACAATGTTGAAGCATTCGAAGCTCCAAAATTAATTAAACCTTTTAGAAGCTTATAATCTCCTGACCGTAAATAATTAAAAGTCGTGTAGACCTATTTCTGGAACTTTAGGTTCTACCATATTTTTGTAGCCGACAGTACCTTTCAAGAATCTTGAAACATTATTTTATACTTTATGACAATCATGACATAAAATTTATTGACAATTCAATTATCATTAATCATTAATTATTTACTTGATAATTGCAAAAAGATTAAAAAACATTTAATTTTTCGTCACTCGGTCGTAAAAAGTGAACGACCAAATATTTCATTTCAAAGTATTTTTTAAATTCAAATAATCTTTACTACTTTAGCGTTCTAAAGCAACATGTCCAAAAAACTTGTTTGTCACTTGCATTGTTCTGAGTAAGAGGAAACTTTAAAAACTGGTTACTCTTTTTTTTGTAACAGATTATAAAAAATCGACTGTTGTTCGCGATTCCGTCCGCGTAGAAGTCATTTAACCCTTTTCCCTATGGAAATGTCCGGAATAAATAGTAGGGTAAACTGAGAGACGATAATTCAACAATCACTAGGTGCCAGTAACTGGTATTTTAGAGGCCAGTTACTAGGTGTTTTACCCTATCTTAAGTCCTTTCCCGGGAATCAAGCTATCTTTATACCAAATTTTATTCAAATCGGTTCAGAATTAAACCGTGAAAGCATTACAAACTGACAACCAGACATTTATTCTTCTATATATATATATAAAAGGCAAACCTGACTTATATATCAACGCACAACCGAAACTACTGTACCTAGAAACTTGAAATTTGGTATAGTGGTTTCTTTCATGATGTAAGTGAGCACTAAAAAAGGATTTTCCGAAAATCGACCCCCAACGGGAAGAAATGGGGGGAGTAGCGGGAAACTAATACGCGTACGAAGTCGCGGGCGTCCTCTAGTTATACATATTAGTACTAGCTACCCGCCCCCTGGCTTCGCTTCGGTTTATATTAGCTTCAGGGATAATAAAGGATTTAATCCCAACATACAAACAATTACAAAATTACTAAGTCTAAACTTCATAAAAGACATGGTCTCTTCCACACAGATCTGCACTGCACTAGTGCATTATATTATAAACGCAAGTGGAACGCTATTCATGAGTGCATTTTAATAAACTGAAACACCTGAACGAGCGCCGTCTCAGTACAGTACTTGAGAGCATTCTATTAATACTGAGTTCAGTGAACCTTGATGGTATTTTAATTGATCTCTTAACCTCCTTATATTAATTTAAGACAATTTAGTCACGTATTTGATGTTTACATTGACCTTTCAACTGCATTGCACCGTTTGCAACAGCTACCAAGTGCAGCAGGGCCAGGTAGCTATGTCCGACCTGCGCCTCTATTCTAAGCAGTAAAAACAATATCGTAATTGACCTGTTACGGAATCGTTTTTACTCGGCCGCCATTACTGTCAAGTAAATAAGAGCTATCAAAACGTTGATAATGCTATAAACAGATCAAACACGAATTAACGCGATGTGGTTTTTACCGTGTTGAATAGAGTGTTTAACCTGCCGCCGAGCAGCAGTGATCGCATTGTTGTGTTTCGGTGTATAAGACAACCAGTGAAATTATTAGCATACCTATAGGTCTCAGGGATGGCAATCGGCATCACTTGTAGCCTTCAAATAAAAATACGTTTTTTACTAATAAGTCGTAAAATGACGTAACAAGAGTAATAAAATAACACTTGGAATTGGAAAGAAAGCAAGGAAAGACGAACTGCGTATTGGATCTACGGCTGACAAATATTTTATACTAGTGAAATCCCTAAACGCAGAATCAATCTTAAACATATCCAAAACCGTAACGCAGGCAGAATTCTCTGGAAGATAATCCCGAGCTTGCTTTAATACTGTTAATACAATGTATAAAGTACCTACCTGCATTATGTACAACATTCCCGCCGCCTCGCCCACGGGCGGTGTCTAGTTTCATTTCAGAACTAGTTTTCTTGGAATAGATAGCCTGCACTGCACACTGGACGTAACGTGTTAGCTCTTCAAGATATGTTTGAGTAGGTTTCAATTCGATCGATGGCTTGATCTTCCATTGATTAAGTCATGCCCGAATTACAAATTGTCTCACACAAAATACCCGAAATTATTTATATCGTGTCTGTGATCCAAACCTACTGATACTATTGAATCTTAGAATGAAGTACCTTTGTCAAATAAATGTCAAAGAAAAGATAGAAAAGCAGTCATGAAAGTAGGTACCTACCTAAATTGTCTTGTCGAATTTTAGGCCTTTTTGGGATGTAGTGATTTTGCATTCGCGTTCTGGGATAAAGGTGTTGGCAACGCATTTGCAGTCTTAGGATTGCAGTCTTGTGAATGCGAATGTCTATGGGTCACAGTTTCCACTTATCATCAGGTGGCCTGTGTGCTCGTTTGACTTCTCTATGCCATAAAAAAAAGGTTTACGAATTTTAGTTCTACTAGAGGACGCCCGCGACTTCGTACGCGTAGAATTAGTTTCCCGCTACTTCTTCTCGTTGGGGGTCGATTTTCGGAAAATTCTTTCTTAGTGCTCACTTACATCATGAAAGGAACCCCTGTACCAAATTTCAAGTTTCTAGGTACAGTGGTTTCGGCTGTGCGTTGATATATAAGTCAGTCAGTTTTGCCTTTTATATATATAGATTATTAGCAATTCAGTATTTTTAGATAAAAAATTGGCATTTCGGTATTCAATTCGTTTTGAGATCAACATGGATTGGCAACAGGGCATTATTAAATTAAGTATTAATGAGTTCAGTGAACCTGACAACGCGTTGGCCTAGTTGGTAGTGACCCTGCCTACGAAGCTAGCGGTCCCGGGTTCGATTCCCGGTATAGCCAAATATTTGTGTGATGAGAACGAGTATTTGTTTCTGAGTCTTGGATGTTTTCTATGTATTTAAGCATTTATTTCTCTATATAAGTATCATGTAAAATGTGGTTACAGAATTATGAACAAGTTTTTTGGCGTTGTTGGTAAGTCTGTAGCTCTGCCTACCTCACTCTGGGAAGGAAAGCGTGAGTTTATGTATGTATGTATGTATGTATGTATGTATGTATGTATGTATGTATGTATGTATGTATGTATGTATGTATGTATAAGTATCATTGTGCAAGAAAGCCTAGAGCTATGACTAGGTCAATTGGTGTAACATTGTCCTGATATTTATTTATAATGAAACCTACTCGTGCGTTTTAATTAGTAAATAGTTGATGTTGGCGTGCGTGTCAAATTGTAATAGTGATCATCAATACAGGAATGGTTAAATAAATAAAGAACTTAATCACAGTTGGCATTTTGCAATAAGAACTCGAAATCTTATCACACAAATCTTATGCGACGCATCGCAAGATGAAATAGGTTATTGCAAAGGTTCCTGAATTGGTAATAGGTACCTGTTTCTAATTTGGCTATCGCTGATTGCAGGGTCCATATTGGCTCATATAAAATTGGTCTTTAGAATTTTTATACAAATAACGATGTGTCTATACTCATAATTTCTTCGAAAAATTTAGCTCATACTTTTTTGTTCATACTTTTTTAAGTCATAATTATCGCAACTCATAATGTTTTTTTTTAAGAAACTATTACTTTTTGAGGATTGTTATAAATCTACCATAACCTAACCGAATTTTATCTATACGTAAGATATTTAAGAAATTCTGAAAAGTGTACGGTTCCATGAATATTGGCGTTATAAGTTCAGATGAGTATGAGTTTCGATCTCTTCATATAAAAAAATATAATGAAGAGTATGAGGAGTGATCATTATAATGTAAAATAGTATAAGAAAAAAATTCGGAGTTCCAATAATCAGAGTTGCAATTTTATATGAACTTTGGCGCACCCCTGATTGCAAGTTCCTCACTTCGTGATGTAGGGCATTAGAAACTGTTTCTATTGAATAGAGTATAAGGCTACGTTGTTTTCAAAACCCCCCTACGTAATCTTGGGGATGTTATAAGGTAGCTCCCAAACTGATGAATCGTTTCAGAGCGGCTTTAAAAAAAAGGTAGTTGGGGTGGTTCTTAGGCTGGGTCGTTTAAGAGTTATCAATCTGAAATTAGGGTCGCTATTACTTCCGTGATTTTAAACTTTTTTATAGTTATTTATTCTCTAAAAATAATTCGAAATTTGTGATACAGGACTTTAAAAATTTCAAAGACTGGCACCTATGTTATTTTATTGATGTTTAACCTCCAATATTGTGATGAAAGTATATGCATCCTACTTATATTATAAATGCGAAAGTTTGTGTTTGTTTGTTACTCCTTCACGCTGCAACGGGTGGCCGGATTTGTATGAAATTTGAAATGTAGATAATTTAAAAATTCGCTCTAACGCTTCTTTACATGTTTTTTTTTTCAAATCATTTCCTATGATCCTTTTCAAAGTTAGCATGGCAAAGAGACAAACATATATACACAAGACTACAGAGTTCTTGGTACATAAATGATCTATCTACATGTGCAAAGTTTATTAGACGTCTGACCCATCGCAAACCTGGGTCGCGCAGAAGTATATTAATAGATCTAGATCAACCTAGTTCTCAAGCAGACGGTCGATATGGAGACCGATTTATTAATAGCTGATGATCGATTGGTATTGATAAATATAGGACAGAGATGAGAGATCGTTTGAAGTGGATATACCGAGAAATGAGAATTGTTTGAATGAAGAAAAGTATGTTTTGTAAACACACACTTGATAAAAATGAGACTTTGTTATATACATTTTATTTTAAATCAACATAAATGGCCAAACAGGCAAACGAATCAATCTACAGTTAGTATCTACTCTATAATTATTTACTCTAAAAGATCGACAATGGTCTATGAATAATTTATACTCGTTAACATTATTTTTATTATCCGTTTTATACAAATTCGGTGACAACATACTTTTATGTTTAAAAATTGTAGAAGTTGGTTTATTACATATTCTAGGCCATTTTCATAGATTACGTTTTATTAAATTACTGATAAATTAAGTTACATCACCAAATTGATAGGTGAACAATTAAATACAAGTTTTACTTTTATTTTTATGGTATTTAATTTTACATTCTATTTAATTTTACTTCTTTTTTATAAAACATTCACATCTTCTGTTAAAGACATTTAATGTTAGCCTCCGTCACTTTCTATGTTTCTCTTTTTAAATAACTTACATCTGCATCTAAAAACTGCTCTGTAATAAATTAAATTCACCTTGTGTCAATTTGTTCTAAATTTGGAGCCTGAATCCAATAGACGTTACTTAAATAGCAGTTCCACATCTAGAATATTCCAGAACCGCGACCTCCATACCGAGTCAAATTCATATTAAAATAGGGTAGGGGGGGCCGGGAATGTGTTGAACATTTCCCACTTATTGCCTTCGTAATGAAATCCCCTCCCCCCCTAAACCCCCTAAACGAAGTTACGTGAAATTTCATATGAACTAATCCATTAGAACCTCGGTACCGCGCGTTTCATTACAAATTACATCTATTTCTGAAATGTCAATGTTATTAAGTTGTTACATTCTGAATTATTTATACTTAGATGCTTGTCGTATTTAGGGCGGATTCGACCAAACTGGAAAAAGGTCTTATACCTAGATTAAACGCCGAATTTGTATGGACTAATCTCGGATTAAGTCTTATTCCAGTTTGATCGAATCCGCCCTTAATACTCTAAATTGATTCCGTGTTTTTTTTAAAGCTATTGACGTCTATGTCACCTGTCACCTTTCGCACAATACTTTAACAAGTGAACAGTTTTACAAAATAGTAAGGCTTTCCATAGAAAAAGTTGACAATATTGTCGACTTGACGCACTTGTTAAGTTTTGGTGGAATGTGGGCCTGATGATGACATTTTCATCTTATGTGTTTCTTTTCCAGGTGCAGATGGGCGAAAAGCAAGATACCTTTTCTTCATAATGGTAAGTTTAAAGTTTGTTTTATTAAAAATCGAAATATGATAAGTTCGTGAAATTACGCCATTTAATATATCTATAAATAAATAAATAAGTAATTATTTAAAATAGGATTTCCAATGCGTCGTTTAACTTAGCCCTGTTAAACGATTGTATTTACCACCACTTCGAATTTTTATTAATTTTCGTAACGAAAATAAAATCTTCTATAACCAAACGATATTTTCGTCTAATGGGCAGTACGGTACGATCTTCGACACAAACTACACAAAGATGTAAATTCGTTGAATGTATCCATCCCGTATTTGCGTTTGTTATCAAAACATGTTTTGTTTAAATCTTGCTTTGGATTGGTTAAGAATTCGCTCATTTCAAGTCTTAGCCGGATGTTTGTGTTAAGAACTTTAGCTCTCTCACGACGTCAGTCCAATGGCTGTAATTTCACTGTCGACTAACCCCCCAATGGATGTCAGTTCGTCCATCACGGGTGCGCGGCGTGATGCCACGGGCCTACGGCGCAATGTTTTCGCACTCACGATCAAATAGCGTGACGACAAATGAAAGAACAGGAAAATCCGTGGATTGTCATCAGTATTAAATCTTAGAAATTCTCAATCAAATTTCCTTTCACGGCAAAATGTTTTATATGTTCATCCTCGGCGTTCTAAGTAGGTACTAGTAATAGATACTAAAATATTATCTGAATCAGCATAGCCGTAAACAGAACAATAAACTGTCAGTCATGGCTTGCATTTTATATTTCTAAAGACTACTTTATATCATAAGAACGATTGTCAAGAGTTTATTTTTGAAATAAACATTTAAAACAACGTTTTAAAAAGTTATAATTTCACAGACATACTCGTATATGTGGACGATACTCTCATGACTGTCCAAAACCTGTCTTCGGTACCGGTTTTAAATCTAATCTGAAAAAACTTCGCTATGAATAGTCACCGTTCGTGATTCACAGAAACGTGTTAGTAATCTACAAGTTGTTTTGGCGATGTGATGACGTGTTTACTGAACAATTACCTCTCTCAAGATATTTGTACAAATTTCGAAGGTTTGTTGGAGTATGAATGTGTTTTAGATCTTACAATTAGGTAATTTCTTGCATTCGTCGCATATTCCTTAGTGCCGTTTTCAAACTATTTTAGCGTCGGACCCTTTTGAAACAGTAAATATTTTACGGAGCACCCAAATAGGCGAAACGTTGATTAAAAAATAACTTTATGGAGTCCTTGCTGAGGGAGGCCTTACGAAGACCGAGGGCTCTGCGGGGCACACTGCGAGAATAGCTGCACCCAAGAAAACACGGAAGAAAAAAGAAAAACTTACGTTTAGAAGCGCTTTTCAGCAATCAAAGTATTAGAGTATAACTCAATTATCAAAGATCTGAAGATTTAGGAGATCTAGTCTAAGAATTTAAGACATTGTCTAAATGCATTCTATTTTTCTTGACACATTATGAACTTCTCTGCATATTGTACTTCTTACTTCATATTTTTCGCGTTGTTTGATTGTATTTTTATGGTTTGTTTACCACGTAACACCCGCCCACTCATATCAATCTCTAGTGAAAGTTATCATAGATGCCACTTTCAATTTTCTTTCTAATGTTCGGTCGGTGATGTAACTCATGACAAGAAAATACATCATTATGTTAGCTATTGCGTAAATAACCCGAGAAAGCATTCGGCTACCGTGAAGCAACCTCTTTGCCACGTTTTAATATACGCGGAAAAGGTGCTTGAACATCTTTCCTCTTTTCTATAGCATTGAGAAGGCAAACGATGGTTAGTAATTTCTGAGGCATGTGGACATTTGCAATATTGGGATTGCATTCGAGATTAAGATTGATTAAATGCTATAGCTATGCTAGAAATTTCACTGGTTTCTTCATAAATCTGTTGAGGTGTCCTATTACGTATTATAAATATGAAATGTTAATGTGTGGTCATATCCATCTTAAGACTACGTCTTTATAATTTTATCTCGTCCTATTAATCTACTGGCTTCTTCATTAATCTGTTGTATTTGCCGTCCCATTATGTAATATGAAGCTGATGGATCTAGATCTTCACTAGAGTCATTAGTATTATTAATTACCGCCCTAATAGGATCAAGATACTTTTCCAGATGTTCTAAATTTCCTGGGTTGGTAGATTGATACAGAACTTCGTAAATGACGCAGATATACTTGAAGTCAGAGATGATTTTGGAAGCTGGTATGTGTGTGTTGTCTTATTTATCTTGAGATTACGGCTTTATAATTTTATCCCGCCCTATTAATCCTGGCTGCTTCATTAATCTGTTATATTTGGCGTCCTATTTTGTAATATAAAGCTGATGAATCTAGATCTTCATTAGGGTCATTAGTAATATTAATTACCGCCCTAATGGGATCAAGATTGACTCGCAGATGTCCTCAATTTCCTGGGTTGGTAGATTAATATGACACTTCGTAAATTAGGCAGATATTCTTGAAGTCTGAAATGATTTTAAAAGCGGGTGTGTTTGTTGTCATGTCTATATTGAGATTTCGTCTACATCAATTTACCCCATTAATCATGCATGAATCATGTCAATCTTGAGCTATACTTAATCAATTTGTAGTTTTATTGTTTTATTGTAGATATTTAGTGCTAAGGTGCTAACTGCTACTAATGTTAGTTATTCGATCAGTTTAGAATGATTATGTGAAAAATAAAAAATAGCCCAGAAAAAACGAACTATGAGCTTGTCTGTCCCCTTTCGATTGCGTCTACAAGTTCTGCTTTGTAAAGTTTATTCAGACAGTTTAGTTTCAATTCCGCTTTTTTCTTTTATAATATTTTTCATCGTTATCATTCTTAGATCAGGTATATTATGCCAATCTAATTTGGTCTAATGCATGTTTTTTTTATCTACACCGCTCCTTTTTTAACAATTTTCACAATCCATTGTTGATTGAGAACACTAACTAATTTATTTCTCAATTGTTCTTGTATTACACTGGAGTTTAGACTTCCTTTAATGATGATTTAGGACACTATAAATGGCAACGAAACTTTACAGGTATTTGGTAATAAACATCGTTGCTCACTTCGTACAAAATTTAGACTGAAGATCATAAATTTAGAAGGCAAAGGAGCAAACAAGCCACCTAATGATAAATGGGAGAGGGAGATATTTGAAAACGAAAGACTGCAATCGCGTCACCATGCCAATCCTGAAAACCAAGATGGATGGATGCTAGTAGTTACACCGGTTGTCTTGGCTTATCCCCACACCGGAACACAAAAATGCGAACACTGCTGCTGCTAAGGTCAATATTTAGGGTTATAATAGGCAGATATAAAATTTTATTCGGAACCTAACCTAGGGGTGCTAACAGCGTATTTTTCGAAATTCTACCCCCACCAGAAAAAGTAAGGCGGTAGGTTTAACGGGAAACTAATACGCGTACAAAGTCACCAGCGACCTCTAGTAGTTATTGTTAAAGATAAGTGTCATTTGAAGCATTGATAATGGTGGCCGATGGTTGTGTTGTCACGTCATTAGTCGTCAATTTACGCTAAAAACACGCCGTCAAACATTTGAATAACGACAAAAAGCGACCTTCCGTAACTGCCAAACAAATGACAACAGGAACTTATTTAAATCGTGTTCTGAAAAAAATTATGCTTATCATGTTTATCTTAAAAGCAAAGCATTTTTAGGGTTCCGTACAAAAAATGAAATTTGGTACACATAATGTAAATTGATGTCCCCTGAAAATAAGGGTCGATTTCAGGGGCCAAATAATTTAAAAAAAAAAAGTTTTTTACCTTAGTATCAAATGAAAGGGCTCGTTATGAGGATCTCAAATATGTTATTATTGTAAAACAAATAGTTTTGAGTTTATTTATGAAAGAAGACAAAAATTTACCATTCCCCCCCTGTTCTCCGAAACTACTGAGCCAAAAATTTAGAAAAAAATGTAATATATAGTTCATTGCTTGTAGATTACAGAAAAACCTATAAGAATTCTATCAAAAAAAAAATTAGTTACTTTTGTACGGAACCCTCTCCACGCGAGTTCAACTCGCACTTGCCCGGTTCTTTTATTCATTATTTACTGTGAAAATAAATAAACAAATTTCTGCTTAAATGTCACATGGTCTTTTCTACGTTACAGGTAATGCTAGGAAACTGCGGTTACAAACAAAATGACGTCATTCCGACCACTAGTCCAGAGCGGGCATAACAAACACTGATAATATTCAATATTTTTATTCTCACTTAAAAATAACAGAAAAAAACAGTATGCTTTTGAGACGAACCTCTATAACTATGTTGTTTTTCAGAAGACCTTTTTCCGGTTGTCATTTGTTTGGCAGTTACGGAAGGTCGCTTTTTGTCGTTATTCAAATGTTTGACGGCGTTTTTTTAAGGTGCAAAGTGACGACTAATGACGTGAATAGGCAACCATCGGCCATGATTTTCAATGCTTCAAATGATACCTTACGTTAACTTGGCACATTAAGAGAATAAGTATGCTAGTGGCGTCTAGTCCATACGAACGTCTTTCCCTGTTTTCTCTCTAGATAATAACATAAGAGGATTTTTTTCCATACAGTCAATATCTGCCGATGCCACTAATAATTATTATTATATAACTTTTAAAACCACAAATACTGCCTGGTTTTATTGCCATTTTAAACCATGCAGCAAAAAACTTATACAAATAAAAATAAATGAAACCAAAACATAGAGATATAGCCAAGGCCCTAAGAATTATTAAAATTGGTCCAGATTTGAAAGACAAAATACGAAATAGTGCAGCCCTGATTTTCACTATTACGTATGCTGCCACCTGCTGTTGTCCCTTTCGTGCTTTATTCTTGACTTACGCACGAACGTGTCACGCAAGCGGTGTGACATATTGTATGAGGATTCGTACTATACAACGCAGTGGAACGCGCACGCGCACGTGCACGTCTACGCGCACGCATCCGGTATGGATCGGTCTTAAGCCGCCAATCGCTCGCAGAGCGACAGCAATAATATATGTATTCGACTATTTATCTCCAAGACAATATTTCCTTCTGAACACGAGTGGTACCTTAAGTAAAATTTTATGTGAACTAGACACGCGTCACCGACGCTAAAAGTGTTAAGGTCGTTTGTAGGTACTTGCGGTTTGCGGTAGTCCGGTGTTTAGCTAAATATACTCTTGTGATGTAATATTAGATATTAGCAATTGACAGTAATCGTTTGAGGTTAGTAATTGTTGACAGACCTGATGGTTTAATAGCTGCTCTGTTCATGCAGGTCGTGGATTTAATTTGCGCGTCATACTAGCATCGTAATTGTTTATTCGCAAACATGCTCGGAAAGAGCCTCATTTTCTTCCTAGGAGTAAAGTAAACGAATAAAAACACGTTTCCTGTCCGTTGGGATATTTTAATTAAAAATGCTCTCTATCCTACTAATTGCATATAAAATCGAAAGGACCATGAAAATAAATACCATACACCCAACTTAATAAAAGGTGGGTGAAGTACGGGGAGTCGGCGGGGGGATGCGGGCGGCGGGTCGCGAGTGAAATTATGTTAACAAGATTAGAGATTCCCAAAAGGAGAATCTCTCTTAATTCATCGAAATCTTTCAAAATACCTAAGTGTTTAAGAAATGATATATGCCTCATCGGAAACGAGATTGCCTGACTCGTATTTTAGCAGGCCTCGCCAAGGCTCGGTTCGCTAACCACCTTGTCAGGCAATCCCTAACTTTCCGGGCCTAGGCATTTTTTTATTGTCTGCTACGTCATTATTGTTTAGTATTTTTTTAATCAGTTAAACTATTACTTGACCGGAAGACATTTGTATTATAATCATGAAGATATATCCGTGTAATGAATGTTTTATCTGTAGAAAACCTTTAATCTTATCTCAACGCTTAGCATCATTTGTTTTTTCATGCTTCACGTTCGCTTTAATCATTTTAACCTTCCATTACTATACCTTAGTTAGTGTAAAGATGGAGTGAGTAAATAAAAAAAGAAAGCCTGTCTGTCTAGTTTCCTCAATCCTATAATACCTAAGCGTTAAAAAAACTCGTTGTAATGGCAACCTCTACTTTCAGAGCTATATCTCTTAAACCCCACAGCCGATTTTTATAAAACCTAGCTAAAAACTATCCTGATCCAATTACCATCATTATCATTTAATAAAAAAGTAATTCTATACGTACGAAGTCACGGCCGTCCTCTAGTGAATAATAATAGTTTAAACTAGAACAACATTAACCCCCTTGTTTTGTCCTTATCTGTCAAATCCAAATGTCACAATGACAGATAAGGACAAAATATTGTATAGCTATACCACCGTTACTCATCGTTTATTAGTAAGGGGGTAAATAATTACAAATGTAACGTCAACAGCATTTAATTAAAAATAACGAATAGGAGCACAGCAAGACGAGGGAGGTCTCTACGGCCATAACTAGAATAATTGACTAAAAAACAAGCCCTTGTACATCCAGCTTACAAAACAAACGTGACTAACTCAGCCCGAAACTTCCTAAATATAATTTTGAACCGCCCAAAGTATTTCTGATCCTGCTTAAGCAAACATAAATTCCTTCACGGATTTTTAAACACAACACAATTTATTGGACAGTTTGGAATTCGTTTTGTTTTTGCTCGAGTTGTCTTTTTTTAAATTTCTACCAAGTTGGGATTGCTTTGTTGAATTAAACTGTTGTTAAGGTTTTATTGAAATTGACATTTCTCAGGCAACAATGATATGTAGATAATTTTTTCAACCAATGTTTGTTGTCTGCGTCTAATTTGAAAGATGACCTAATTTTATGCTACATTTTTATAGTCATCTTTAATTTGTAAGCGAAAAACCCATGTATTTCCAAAGGGCGTGAGTAATTAATGTGAAAAATGACGTTATTTAGTCGAAACTTTGTCAAGACTGACACTTGAAATTGACATTTGTTACATAATCGTCGTCAATTTCCATAGCCATTTCAAGTTAGTGGACTTGAATTGTTAAGACGTCTAGAAAACTCTCGTTGAGAGTCAAATGTACATTTAGATGCATAGATTAAAAAATAATAATTGTATGCTTTTGAGGCAAAACTCTATAAGCATGATTTTTTTCATAACACCTTTCCAAAAAGTTTTAATGTCTTGTAAGTTGTAATGACGCGTTACCTTCACTATTCACAATTGTCCAAGGTTCACTCGAAAATAACGTCGCTGTTGTTATTCGTATGCATGATTATATATTCAAGGGCAATGTACTAATATCCCGGATCAGATATGATCAGTTGCTAATAATCTATTCCTGAAAGATTACGTCAACGTTCGAAACGTGCGTCTGATTCACGGTACGTTCCTCAGGTGTTTACCGAAAAGAGTTAATAGCTACGATACATTAAATGGCTCATGAAGCCGTAAAATTTAGTTGAAAGCACCTTTGGAAACTTCTGCACGTGTCTGCTGAATTACAAGGTTGGGGAGATATACACAGTAACGCAACCTTTAAACAAAATACATGGTGGGCGACTAACGGGAACTTAAAGGTCGGAACGTCAGGGAGCCATAGAAATGCCAGTAATAATGTTAAGAGACTGGAGTCTCTAAGGCCCACACACATTTGCGACCTCAAGATTGAAGCATTTCACAGGCGATTGGCGCTCTCCATACTGGACCGCACGAACACAGCTAGTAAAATGGTGATTGCGATCCGGGCGAGCCTTCACAAGGTCCTAACCAGCCAAAAGTTCCTAAATACGAACCTATATTTAAACTTTAATTCAGGCCGTTGAATTTTTTTCCGTGTGGTTGTCGGGTTAGAATATTGCCACTCCTTGTCTTCCCGTGGATGTCCTAAGAGGCGGCTAAGGGAATAAAGGCTTGTAGTGGAGATAGGCGATGGGTTTGCAACCTGTCAATATACTGGTAAACATCTTAGCCTCTATGTGCAAAATGTGGTTACAAAATTATCAACAAGTTTTAAAGGCTGTCGGTAATTCTGTAGCTCTGCACCCCATTCTGGGAATGCAGGCGTGAGTTTTTGTTGTTGTAATATTTTCAATGCTTGCAAGGTTCCGACATCTCCAAAATGATAAGAAAAATGCACAAAGAAGAATTGGCTGAAGGATGTTTGACCCTTGCCTATCCCAAATTGAATACATTAAAAAGAACTCAAAAATGTTGACAGTTATCCTTCACCTTGATTTCTACACGTGCAATTTTCATGACTCATGTAAATAAGCGGCAATATATTTATAAATATTACGCTCATTATTTCGTTATTTGTCATTGAAATTTCTAAGTAATTGTGTAAATGTCTAGACTATGACAATTAGGCCGATGTTAGCAACATCCTGAGGCTGTCGAAATGGAGCTAGAAGTTTCCTAAGCCTGAATATTTGTACGAAGTATTGTTTTGTTTTAGTTTGTGAAGTCCTTGCTAAGTTTGTAATGGTATCACAGCTGCTTTAGTTGAGTACGAGACATTGTGACAATATTTGTTTTCGTCAAGGGATAGTGAGAAAAACTATTACAAATATTGGATACATCTAAAACAGGAAATAATGGAGTTGTGTGAATGCTTCTTTCAATTCCTTCTTATTGGTAAATATAATACAGTCAAATGTTTAACTTGTAATCGGATGGCTTATTATATCTTTCAAAGTAATTTGCGTAGATTTTTGTAAATAGGAAGTGTATGGTTTGTACGTTAACGTCATTAGTTGGACCTAGTAGATATAGGGAAGGGGAGTCAAGTCTAGGAAAAATAATAAGGAAGAAGTTAGAAGTTAAAGGGAAGGGGAGTATAGTCTAGGAAAAATCGTAAAGACGTGGGAAGATTTTTGACTAGGTGTTTTTTTTGCATAGCACAACGAATTTAGAAAAAGTTAAAAAAAAACATAGGCGTAATGCCGTCTTAATAGTTTCAAAAGGCAAGACATTCTGATGTTATGGTGAATGGTGATGATGATCTTCCTTAATACGATGAATTGAAGAAAAACTGAAAAAGAGTTTTCTATACAAACTAGGCTTTTGTGCTTTCTAAAATCCATTTTTAATCTAAACATACTTAATGTGTGTAAACAACCTTCACTATAAGATAGACATAACATAAGAAATCTCTATTCTAAGATTTCATATGCTTAAAACAATGCCAAATATATAGATAAAGGAATAACATAACAACTATTTTGGGTTTTCCTTTTACGTTCGTTTTTTGCACGTCTCCCTGTCAATTTAGTTTATTGATAATACCTACCTGTTTAGCTGTCCAACTATTTTTTGCGTTTGTTTTAGAAGGTAAATATTAGCGATCTTTAATACTAAGTGAAATAGTTATATTTACGATTTAATATTTTAATACTTTCATTGGTTATTCTTATGCCTGCAGTATTGTTCTTATTATTTGCTTTGTTTTAGTTAAACTGCTCCAAGTTGGTCTTTATCCTAATTACAAGCGTTTATTGAACTTGCAATGTGAATTTGACCCACTTCCCGTTAACGGAATGAGCTGAAATTTGAACCACATATGTTAACTCGATGACAATGCAATATTATGGTATCTAAGAGGTGATCTGGATGGAGTAGGAAGGCGGCGACAGGATCCCCGCTATCCTTCACGTAGACCCACCGTATTGGGACTCAACTCAATAGTTTGGTCTTGGTAAGCAGAAAAAGATGTTGCAAAAAAAAATACAGCCGGCAACAAAAGTTTGTCCCGAAAATGAAATTTGTGACAGAAACTTTTTAAGTAAATACTTAATGAGTAATATCAGAGGATCACATCACAAAAATTGAGTGGAGCAAGTCCCATACACTATGATTACACTATGGCTACAAGACAAAGATAAATTTACTTAGGTATATAAAGAAATTCTCACTTAAATACGTCGAAAACCACCAAGATTCAGGAGGAACAAGCGTTTGTGCTCATCAAGTTCTAATTTGACCTTACCAGGTAAACAGGGACCGGTTGTTTCGTAGGCTGGGTTTATTTGTAGTAAGTATTGTGGTGTTATGTAATTACCACTGGATCTCCAATATAATTCTTTGCAAAGGCTCTGAAGTTATTCTTGCAGAATTTTCCAGGCATTATGGTTTCTAGGTTTCCTCTTATATAATGGCATGGTAATTTATGGAGCGTGCTATTTGATGACTGGCACGTGCCTATCATTGGCTAAACAATTCCTCATTGTTTGTGTCTGGATCGCTCGTAATTCTACAGCCATTATCGTGCTTATTCGAGTTAATATAAGGCTTGCTATAGCCGTTAAGTGATCATAATTGGTCGGATTGACTTGCGCAAATTGATTGTTTGTGGTTTTTGTGGGGAATGTTACATAAGATTTATGGTAACATCTAGGATTACTGAGGTCTACAGAAATAGCGAGCGTGATGCAGCGTAGGCAGGTCTAAACATAGCTTGGTATTTAGGCCCAGGTCTTAGGGTTTGAAGTTAGGTTAACCAACCAAGGGGCTACGTACACGGATATTTGCACGATACTTGACGATACTAACACGGGTTAAATTGGGTTTTTTTATGCTATGGAGATTGTTAGTGGGATTTGATAGACATTTGCTTTTGCTAGACTACAATTCCAAGTCTGCAATCATAAGTCCGCTATTGCGTTGCCAACCCTGAGGACTAAGACGAAATGCCTCTATGCTAGTTATTTTATAGGTTGTTTTATCGCTTCACAGGTGCAACAATACGAATACTGCTGCTACTTAAGGGTCCTACCACCCTAAAGTTGCAGTTCACTTACCTTTGCTGGATACGAGCTAATACAAGTAAATAATTATCACAGTAGGCATAGTCAAGATGCAAACGATACTATCGAAATGTATCAGCTTTCGTCAGCCTTATAAATTTTGACAATTTTCGAAAATCGCATGCATCTTGATTAGACCCCAGGCCTTAAGGCTTTATGGTTACATTGAATCTGAATGTAGCGAAAAAAATGTTGAAGGAGAACTCTCTAGGCTCTAGGTACAAACAAACTGGGTCGTAGTTGAAGCCGAATGCGCAAGCCGGGTCTGCGACCCTCGCTCGCCAAAGTCGCCAACAACAGCGTGGACGGAGAATCGCTGGGTTTTTAATGGGTATTTCTTCCGCTATCGGTTGGTGAGTCCCACATAACCATCTAGGGTCTTCCGGGCCTAGATGGTACGCGTAAATGCATTTCGCCTTCGTAAAAAAAGGTATAAACAAACTGACACAGCTTTATATAAAATATACGTTAATGCACATCTTATCTCTCGTACTTATCCCATTCATTAAAAGTTTCCTTCCCTTTAAGCCCCGATGTTCTAAACTCCGGCTTGTAATTAAAGTCGGCATTAATTCTAGCTATTCATAATATGAGGGCTCTGTGAATAGACTTTTCCGTATGAATTTTCTTTAATTGGATTTCTTTTCTTTTTAAAATGTCAAGTTTTTTGTCGAAAAGTTCGTATATATCTTGCTTTCTCAGTAAGCTTGTCGATGGGTACTAAAGCAAGATAAGTATGAAACGAGTTTTCCGAGAAAATACCATGTCTTTTGATTATTTACTACATCTGAGAGAGACTTGCAATTTACAATATTTCGCGTGTAATGACTATAACTTAGTTTTCTTATAATGACGTCTAAGATAATAAACGTTAATTGTAGTTTAGTCGTCTATTTGCAGGTGATAACAGTTTGTTTTGCACACTTGATAACGTTACTTTATTACTTTAAACGCGTTCTTCAATTATCGCAGTGACATTGAATTTTCGATTTAATTTTATAATAAGTACATGTCATATTTAAATGTGAGAAAGCTTAACCTTGCTTTATTTGTTATAATAAGTTTGATAACCTAGGCCTTGAGATACGTTTTTTTTCTATCACACTCGATCTTTCTTACACAATATAAACAAATACGAATAGGTACACTTTATTCAGCTCCATAAATATTATATTAAAAGGTCGGTGCTATGATTAATAAAGTATGTTTTTTTAGGTTTCATTTCGTCACCTGAATTTCTATTCTTCCGGTTTGCGGTATGGCGTGTAAGTTCACTTCGTCCACATTCCCATTTCGTTCACATTCCTACTTCGTCCACAATCCCACTTCGTCAACATTCCCATTTCATCCATATTCCCATGTCGTCCTTTTCCCACTTCGTTCACATTCCCATTTCGTTCACATACCTACTTCGTTCACATTCCCACTTAGTCAACATTCCCATTAAAATCTAATACAAATTTCAATAGAATTCATGACTTTTTTCACAGCTCCGATATGGACGAAATAGGATTTTTTACAAAATAGGAAGTGGACAAAATGGGAATATGGACGATATGGGAATGTTGACAAAATGGGAAGTGGACGAATTGGGAATTGATTGTGGATGAAATGGGATTGCTGACGAAGTAGGAATGTGAACGAAATGGGATTGTGGATGAACCTAAATGGATTTAAGCAATATTATACCATTTCAGAGTTTGTTAGGCGTTTTTTGGGGTGCAAACAATATGAGAAATATTTGCGTTTAAGTTCATAACAAACAAACAAATTATATAATACTATCATTTGTCATTTGTCATTGCAAAAATAATTACCAGTTTATCAAGATCACACGTATTTGATGCGGTGCGATACGTTAACTTATTATCAGCTTCAGCTTAATGTATAAATGATGTCACCCCCTTAAACAACTTAAATTTGTTTGTTTTTTAAGCTTCGTCGCTGACTTTATATTTCCACAGTGTGCGAGTCTATTGCCGCTATAACAACAAATAATTACATTTTTTTTTTTATTTAATTCTTTTACAAAAGGTACGTAACCCTTCGTGTACGAGTAGGACTCGCACTTGGCCGGTTTTTAATTTTTTGTGTGTTTGTTACTTATTTAGTGATCATATGAAGAAGTTTTTTTTAGTAATAACCACTATATTTAAACAATTATCATCAGTATTAATTTGTCTCCTTTTTGTTCCAGGGGTATTCAGTCCAGCGGCCGCATCGTACCGCCGCCCACCATGTTGCGCCCGGAGTCGCCCCTCGCTGATCACCGGAGCCTCCTGCCTCGCCGGCTGCTCCCCGTCAAGGCCCAGATCGCCCCCGCCGACAAGCGCAAGAACCGCCGCTCCCTCGAACTCAACCCCCCAACAGACCTCCCCACCTACGAATACCCCAAACTCCTCATATCCAAAACAACAGACTCCCTAACCTCAGAATGCCCACGCAAAATCATCAAGCAAGACTCTGCAGACAGTCTCAAAAGATCCCTCCTGACCAAAGACGACAAGAAACCCATCGTCAAAGAGAAAAAGGTCGATAAGCAGGATTCTACGGAAAGTCTCAAAAAAGCTTTCTTATTCCGCCAGGAATCCAATGAGAGTACTAAAAGGAGGGACTCTGATCCGAAACGGGTGAAGCAAGATGAGGTTAAAAGACCTGTGGAGGGAAACAAGGAGTGTAGTAAGAAGGCGTTGTTAGAGACAGATAATTTTGAAGAGACGTGCAAGAGACTGTACGACAGGAGGACAGGGAGCGCTCGGCCGAGTCTGCCTCCGGTGGCAGAGAAACTGCTGGAGTCACCTGAATCTCCTAATAGGAGTCCCTTGACTCCAGGAGTAGCAGCTATAGCCGAAGGTGTGGTTCGATGGGGGAGTGGTCTCCTATCTCCTAAAGAGGAGCCCAGACTGAAAACAGCTAGGAGTTGGTACGGATATGGAACTCTACCCACCGATAGCGAAAAGGTAAGTCTCAACGATGCTCTTGATAAGATTGTCTATCTGTATGATAAACGCGCACGCAATGGCAGTTTAATGAGACGCAGTGGCATTTTCTTTTGTTTCGTGCGCACAATAGCTATTATGTGAAAAAAAGGAAAAAGTGAAATTCGTCTTGCTGGTGCAAACATAATTTTACTGCTATGTTATCTGATGTAACCTTGGCGTAGCAAACATATCAAATTACCTTTTAATTACCCGTGGAGGAGATTCAATGTTGCTTTAGACAATTACTTTTACTTTTCGCTTTTACTTCGTCTAGATTTTATAATGTTGGTTCGACTAGTATTCATTTGAAAGTATTATAAACCTGTTCGAAGATTCTAGGTTTGTAGAAACAAAGTTTCTAAATTTTAGAAACCTTGTTTCTACATACCTGCAGTAGTTTTGTAATATGTCTATAATTATTCGAGTCCGCTTCAGTAACATCTGTTATGATTCCATTACTTTTGCGAGGTACGCCGACTGGTACTTTGTAGCATTTAGAATTCAAGAACGCGACATCTGTGCCAACAGTCCGTATAAATAATGAATAACAATGTGTTTTCAAAACAGCATTGTTCTACACGCCGCAGCACACTTACATACGATTGTAACGTTTCTGGCGTCATTCGCTATTTTAAGATAATATAAAGCCGAAATACCAATTCACTTAGCTTTTCTCATGTTTAAATGCTCTATAAACTGCATGAGTTACTAAGTATGGCGTTCATCAACGATTGCCAAACAATAAGGAATACGTCATGTTCTTTATTGATTCAAAAATTACGGCAAACGGTTTATGGTTGCTGTGATGTATGCTATTACATTGCAATCATTGAGATGGCTTTCTAGAAAATCGATGCAAAAACCGTCCTCGGTTGCTCTTAACGCTCCGCTTGCGCTTGCGTCCGCGTCTATGGAATCAGGAACTAAAGATTACGGATACGGAATGGACGTTCCAATTTCAATCTAATTAGGTTCCCAGCTGTTTTTTGTTGTCAAGGAAGCAACGGGAACTCATTCCGAGTCGAATCATCGTTGCGCTCGGACGCGTGCTCGCGTGTGGATTCTATTTTCAAAATGTGATAAATGTCCGTTGCAAAATAACGTGTGTGTATTGTACGAGCTGTTGTTCCCGTCATATTTATTAATCAGTGCGGATTGGTTGATAGTGACAGTGACACATGACCCGGGATTATCTTATCTGTGGATTACGTAAATACTAATCGGCTTATCAATGCCGAATGAACGCAGAACGCGGGTAAGGTTATCAATGTTATATGCAATTGTGACTGCTCTTTATCGTTTACTTCCACGTCGCTTGTTAAGTGGGTGAATCGGGTGCGCCAAAGTTCATATAAAATTGCAACTCCGATTATTGGAACTCCGAAAATTTTTCTCATACCATTTTACATCATAATGATCACTCCTCATACTCTTCATAAAAAATGTTTATACTAATGATCGGAACTCATACTCATCTGAACTTATAACGCCAATATTCATGGAACCGTACACTTTTCAGAATTTCTTAAATATCTTACGTGTAGATAAAATTAGGTTAGGTTAGGTTAGATTTATAACAATCCTCAAAAAGTAACAGTTTCTTAAAAAAAAAACATTATGAGTTGCGATAAGTATGAGCAAAATTTTTCGAAGAAATGAAGTAATAGCAAAATTTTTCGAAGAAATGATGAGTATAGACACAAATCGTTATTTGTATAAAAAATCTAAAGACCAATTTTATATGAGCCAATATGGACCCGGGTGAATCTTGTTACCCGTTAAGAGCTTCCTTTCCGCCCCGTTAACCTTTGACTTGGCACCGTTTCCAACAAAGGATAACCGTTTTTTTTGTTTTGGAATCAGGTTCATTACTAATTGGTGTGTTGGTGCGGTAAAAGTTTGTAAACATCTTTGGGTAGGGGATATATAATTGTATTTCGATTTTTGAGTTCACTGTCATCACTGTAAGCAACATCATCCAATTTTGACCGAATTGCCGCAAGTTAACTTAGTGGTTGCCAATGCATAGGTACAAAGTATTGTGGATCCTTCTATTACCGCGTCTTATGCTGGTTACACACGAAGTTACTGTTCTGTCTCGGCGTGTGTGTTCACACAGTAGCAGTACTCTGCTGTCCACTGTTTTTTTCACTTTTCTGCCTCGGTGTGAAACCAGAATTACTCTTTTTTGCTAGTAATGGTTTTTTTAACTCTTTGCTTCAGTGAGATAGTGTGGACTATTTATGAAAACGCGATGTCACTTTTATGGCTTCGAAAACGCAAACGAGCTAGGTTACCTGATGGCAAGGGTGCTCTGTGGTCCATAGACATGATGTCTACGGACCTCGCGAAATTCTCACCATTGGTCATTTACGTTAAATGATGTACATTGACGCCTCTCTGCGGATTGAAAACACTTAAAGCAAACAAGAGTGTAAATGAACAGTGTACGTAATTTAATGTACCTACTCTACCATCTGATATTTAACGTTAATTTAGCTCCAGGGTTCGCGACCTGATGTGATTAGGGATCTGGGACGTCGTGTCTGAAGGGCGACTGAGTCATTCAAATTGGAGTAGTCAAAGTAAATCTCGGAACAAACCAATGGAATGCGAGTCGAGACTCGCACACTAATGGCCGTATTAATAAACTCGTCTTGACTGAGATGCCCATCTCGAGAGACGTCAAAGTAAACGTCAACCCATAGAAAACTGTCATTTTTGACGTGTCTTGTGACTGACATCTCAACCAAGATGAGTTTATTAATACGGCCCTTAGAGTTCCATGGGTTTCGATCGGTTTAGGAAGTCACAAATTTTACTATGTATATAGGCTAAACTTTATTTGGTTAGGTATACTTATATCATCAGATTATTAATAGTACTCGACTGTATTATCGCTGTCACACTCTCTCTGGCATCTGTCTGTATATTTGTTATACAAGAGAGAGTGAAAGCGACAGACAGCCGCGTACTACTCCGTTTTACTGTATCTAAATGATAATAAAAAAACACGTGATACAGTTCATCAGCCAATAGACGCAGAGCACTGATACATCAAAGCTCGACTTAAGAGTTTTGATTGGCTGTGTAACAGGGCCACGTGGTTTGGTTTGTTTACATTTCGTTAAGAACCTAAACGAATGTAGTATAGCTGTTATAATTATCTTACTAATACTTAAAATGTATTCTTTTGTTTCTTACCGTTTTTTACGCAGTAAAAACAAAAAACCGTTGATAAACAATTATGTTTTTGTCTTGAGTTTATCTGGATGAACTGAACTTACGTTTGACTTCTTGTTTTTAGTTATATTATAAGTCACTTGTAATAATAATACATAATTAACTTTAATAAAAATAATATGCATTTATTTTGAATAACAAGATCCATACTAGTGTTAGTAACATGTCTTAATGTTAGTGGTAGTGTTATCAATGTTATCATTTATCATAATTAAAATTATCATTCACACACGCTAGGTAAAGTCGAAAAGCTAAAATAATGAAAATCATTTTAAAATCAAATTTGGAATATAAGTTAAGGTCAGAATGTCAATAAGGATCAAAGTTAAAATAGAATTAAAAATTAAGCTGAAATACAATTACAACTTTGTACGCGTGAAAAGTAATCTCTTTATTTTGGTTGTGATCTTTTGTTATAATCATTTTGTAGGTTTATATAATTCTTATGAACTGTACCTATTAGTGATTGCAATGCAAACCGCAATGACGACACTGCTGACGTTTTTGCTGCTATGTTATGAAGGAAACAATACACATTTTAAATATAATCAGTTCAATAAACTATGACGAATTATAGGTATACAGGAAAACCTCATTCGGAATGAAAACAATGGATCCTAGCATTCATATTTATAACATATTTATAAAGAATCTAAGGACGCCTTGAATGTCATAATACTAGTTTTAATGTAGTTAAATAAATATCTAAATAGAAGGAAAATAAGCAGTACGAAAATAGTGAAGGATTTGTCTACTCCTATCGTCTCTTACCCCTGAGGCACGCAACTGCAAGATATAGACTGAGCTCATGTAGTGTCAAACTTACAGGATGGGTGGGTATGGTCTAATGATGGGGTTGGAAGCTGTCAACAGGATCGCTGTACTTAATGTAGACCTTTGCAAAATAAGACGGTAATAAAGTTTATGTACCTACCCAAATGCCACAGGAAAAACTTAAACCGGTCTGTCTGGTGGCTGACTAGTATAGTACGACGCACATTTATAATATTAATATAGCGTATGACATTTGTACGTTCTTAAAGAATCATAATGACACCCCATTTCTTTACATTCTTGCCCCCTTACTAATAAACGTTGAGTAACGGTGGTATAGCTATACAATGTTTTATCCTTATCTGTCAATGTGACATTTGGATTTGACAGATAAGGACAAAACATTGTATAGCTATACCACCGTTACTCAACGTTTATTAGTAAGGGGGCTAGACTGTTAAACTCATAACCCGTCTTTTGGCTTCGCGTAGTCGGGTAAAAGATGCTGATCTCAATCTCTACGAGATTTTTTTAAATGGATTTAGCTCCAAATGTGGTACGATAGGTTTTTTGTATAATTTTATTATTCCGTCATATTCTGTTTTATTTACCACTGAGGACCAGCCTTCGCTTCACTTTGGTTTATGTGAGTTTTCTGTAACATTTGTACATTCCAGAATTTATTATACTTACATAAAAACCTTCCTCTTGAACTACTATATCTATTGATGAAATCCGTTGCATAATACGTACGATCTAAGCCTACATACAGAGGGACAGACTGCGGGAAGCGACTTTGTTTTATATTATGTAGTGAAGAAGATGCGAATTTCCGCATTCTTACATTGCACATTTTTTTAGACAGTAATTAATTACTATTTATTGGTTAAAGAGCTACGATGCCACAAACAGAACATACGTTAAACTTTAAAAAAAAAAGGTTTTGACTTATCTTTAGCTTCCTCTGGCTAATATCCATGTGATATCGATTTCACTGTGGCTTAAGACCGCGCATCTGTGCACATCAGTATGCTGCGGATTCCTAGCCGGTAGCCAGTTGTTTTTATCGCGCGTGTTCAGGTGTCGGCGATTGTTTACCTTTGCGTGAGTGGAATGCTGACTCCAGTTTGTGGAACTGTCATAAGTTGTGGGCTGTTTATTACCTTAGTCCGCCAATTTGCTGTTGTCCGTCGGGTATAGAACAAAAGATAGAGGGTCTCCGGCTTTAGAAGTATCTTTGTTAGGTATTTCGATTCGTTATTCCGTTTTTGGGGGTCCGTACCTAACGCTAACTGGACGCTATTAATATGCCTACGCTGGCCGTCCGTCCGTCCTCACTTTAAACCAGATTATCCAACAAAAAAAACAAAATTCTAAAAAATGGTCAATTGTGAGTTGGGCTCGCGCTGATGCGATTAAAAATCGAATTCAAACCGGAATATAAAATTACCTACTGTGTGGCGAGACGGAACCCTCTCGGCGCGCCAGTCCGACTCGCAAAATTGACTGGTCCTTTTCACTATGGATGGACAGACAAACTAAATACCGTAAAACGGGGTAAATAGCTAGGAACTAAGGGGTAAATAGGAACACAACCTAAAATGAAGCATAACTTGTTACGAATAAGACGTTCTATTTACGTTATTTCAGTCTTATAATTAACATATGCTTCATTTTAGTTTGTGTCCCTGTTTACCCCTTAGTCGTCCCTATTTACCCCGTTTTACGGTACTCACATTGAAGTAAACGCGTCGTTTGAGCAAACTCAAACGCAAAGATGTTGCGGTTTACATTCGGTTTGCAGTAACAAAGGAAAACTATTTTAGGTTTGGAGTTATTGTTCATTAATTATTCATTATTTATGGTCCTAAAATACGGCGAAAATGATCTCGTGACGCATTTCGGCGGAACTGGGATTATTAATGTTATTCATAAACAAATAACTGGAATATGAAGTATTCTCCGATTAGAAAATGGCAGACACAAAGCGGTTAAGGAAAATTATTTAAAGAATTCCGTAATACTATAATTAGTAGGTACATCCATATTCATTCAATAAGCCACTAGGAGCCCTGTGATAATGATTAATTCACGAGAAATAAAAAAATCGTCGAAATTATTCGTTGACTTTGCTTGCCACCAGGGTTCTATAGTGCCTTAACAATTAACAGCCGTAACCGTACCTTTTACAGAAGCCATCGGAATCGCTACTATAACCGTATTACAAGCTCAAGTTGCGGAGGTAAGGTACGAGTTCCAGTTGCCCTCTCCCCGCACCTCATGCATACCTCGGCTCTCAATTAAGTTGTAGGACTTGTAGGTACGCCTATACCATCTTACCCGCTAACCCTGCCCTGTGTTCACATCGCAGTCATCGCACTGACAGGTCCTGTAAGGCCTGTGAATTGTCTAGACAAGGCACTTCGTCGTGGTTCTGAGAGTTGGCATTTGAAAATGTCCTTTGGCCTTAGAGCTCACACCACCAGGTGGCATGTGCTTGGTTGCCTTAATGCCCGCCTTCCACTGCGAGCGGAGCGGGCTCCGTACGGACTCCGTTTGGCTTACAACGGCGTCTCTTCAAGAGTTTTGCACGCGGCGGAAACACCTGAAGTCACCGTTTTAAGCTAAAGCGAGTCCGTATGGAGGCAGGTGTGCATGGGAAAGGGCATGGTCTTAACTCATCTTGCCTCGACGCACCAAATATTAACAGGGGAGTTGAAGTTGTCTCGGCACAGCGTAAACCCACATTTAAGGGTGTGCATTCTCTCAGCTTATCTGTCGTATTTACCCGTCGAGTGAGTGAGCACCTTTGATCTACTTTCCGACCATCTAATCTTTACCAGATTGTCGATCCACCTCTTCGAGGCCATGCTCTTGGGTGGCATACACATACACTACCTATATTGCAATATACACCTTTTCCGCCTGCTGTTTATCATAGCAACACGTACTAACTTACAACAATGTTTTCCCTATGAAAATATCAGTTATTTCTCCGTTTACAGTCGTTTGACGTTAACGGTTTAGGTAACTATTGCACTTTACGACCGCGTGCGCAATTTATTTTAAACACCGATTCGAGACGGGCGTTACTGCGTGACACATTTACCATGTATTCATGCTAACTTAATGTTAAAGTAACGAGAAGTTAGACACACTGCGGTTACTCATTATTTTCAGTCATACACATCATGTTTGCTCATACGGCATTTAAAATGGCAGCTACATCTTCTAAAGTAATTTTCTCGGCTCTGTTCTAATGTAATTTTTTGTGCACATACATGCCGACGGATGGTAAAGTAGAAGCGCTTCTCCGTAAACACTCACATATATCGACATATGTTTGCAGCTCTGCACAATTTCTTTGATGACAAGTTACAGAGCTTCAATGGCCTATTTCTAGCGTAATTAAGTGTTGATTACAGCCTACCTGCACCATTAGGGTCTCCCCAAACCTATCCACGCGGAATCGGCTTAGATAGGTCTAGGGAGACCCTTACACGCCGACTGTCTTATATATGCGTTATTAGCTGTGCAAGGACGCTTATTACGTTATCGATTCTTCGATTACTTCGGCGTAACTTATTCGACTAGAGTTGTATTATTTATCGCTTAAGGGTTGAGGGAATGATCTAACTATTTTAATTGTAGATTACAACTTCATTGTATCAGTTGAACTCGTCCACGCTGAACATATGCCTTCTCCAAATATCTATACCGTGATTGGTTCTGAGATAAACGCATCCAACTGTTTTTCTACGGCAGATAGATAGATCCCATCTGAGAATGAAAACTTCCCTGTGAAACATTTGCATATTGACTTTCTTTTTATGTACAATAAGCATTATAAGCAATGACTTTGTGTAAGCATACAATTTCCCTCTGCTTCTATTTCTCGCTCTAACTAAGGCGTCGATTTTTGAAAACGTTATTCTTAATCTCCATAATTTAAGTGTCTTTGTTTATGCTTTTTGTGTTAGACAGCGTTATTAGTATTTTACGTTAAGGTAAAATGTATATTAAAGTTACAAGTTACAATAGAACAGTTTAGTAAGAAAATAATATACCATAGTAAAAAGAATAGCAGACGTAGGTAAAGTTGTACCCCAGTTATGAACAAAGGGGTCGGGGAGGTTTGTTTCGGTAATAGAAAGCCTTTGAAGGAAAAAGTAGGGCAAATTATTTTTGCCACCCCGCTTGGATATTTCAGGACGGCTCTTTTCGGAATAAGGTTGTAAAAACGGTGGTTTTGTGGAGTATTGAAGCAATTTTTAGTATAAAGTTATTCATTAGTGCCTTTGCTCTTTTATCTAGTTCAAGAAGCAACCTTTTTGTAACTGTCCTGACCTACCTTTTTTCGTCCCCGAATTGTAATCCCATGTGATTTGATTTTAATGGGTATCTAATTAATACCTTGATATCTATTTTTACGTTTAGTTTCGTCCTTTTAAGGTTTGATAGAAATCAGTTGGACCGTTTAAATGCTCTGAAAGAACTGTTGTTTTTTGTTAGGGTTCCGTTACCCAAAGGGTAAAAACGGGACCCTATTACTAAGACTCCATTGTCCGTGTGTCTGTCTGTCACCAGGCTGTATCTCATGAATCGTGATAGCTAGACACTTGAAATTTTGACAGATGATGTATTTTTGTTGCCGGTATAATAACAAATACTAAAAACAGAATAAAAAAATGTTTAAGCAGGAAGTAAGTACGGAACCCTTCGTGCGCGAGTCCGACTCGCACTTGGCCGGTTTTTATGCATTTTCAATGGTTCACTGGCCGTACAACGCCGCGTTAAACGCAAGTACCTGTATGTTATAAAGAGGTTGCTCTTTTCAGTATCTACCTAATCTCCAGATTTTTCTTTGAATGCAATTGCCAAATGACGCGTTGTGTGACCCGTTTAAGAAACCAAAACATTGCGAAAGCTGAACGTAACGTTTCTCGATAATATTCCCGGTACTGCTCCAATTGAATTTCAACCGAAAATAAATTCGATTCGACCGTTTGACGCTTTGCAGCTCGAATTACAAAGCGATCGAAATTTCGTCGTTATTTGAAATCGTAAAAATAAGTAGCCTCTATTAGTTGTCAAAGTTCATTCCGATCGATATCGCTGTACAAATAATTTATCATTGTATAAGATCGATCCGTTTGATGTACTATTAAATTTTATGGCTGCATGGTAGCGTATCGCCAAGTTTGCATCATAATCTGCAATTTGCTAAGTAATCTAGGATAAATCTATGCATTGAATAATCGATGATAATGATGATGTTCTTAGTTTTGAGTTGCTTCAGATAAGATTCGTTGTCGTTAGCAGGATCGTTTGTAAACTGATATGGGCCATATATTTCGATTACTGTCACTCAAGTGTCGAAGGAACCTTGAATGTGTTTGTCCTACTTCAAATTACTCGGGTACGGGATTTTCGGCGTCAAGGCCTTTATAATATAGGGAACCAAGAAAAGGTCAACATAGGGAAAACAATCCTAGCAAACAGTTTTCCATCGGATACAGTAACATTACAATGTAGGCGAGTCTCGTGGCTATCTTTTCAATGCGGATTTTATGGATTTTCTTGCTCAGAGTTTATAATTTTTAACATAGTTTTATACTCTCGTCCTCACAGTTTGTTGGCGTAGTAGAGTTGGTTTTTTATTGTACTGAGTAAAAAATCCCGGTAATTTTTAATTAAAATATTGTGCCGTTAATTACGTGACGTTGTTTTAACACAGTCATATCGGATACCCACGAGAGACCGCTGCAGTGGGCGGAAGGACCACTCTTGCAGCGTTTCTCCTCAGCAGTGGTCTCCTTTTGGGAAGCACTGTTACATTTTTGACCTGTAAAAGTGCCCGTTCTGCCTACTTACTGAATATTTATTCATCTATCATTTTATCTTAACACAATAATGTAATAAGAAGCTTCTGTCAAAGTTTTCATTTGTGGGACAAGCTTTTGTTGCCGACCGTAGGTACTTCTTTTTGGCACAAGACCAAACTGATGAGTCCCAACGGTGGGTCTACGTTAAGTGTAACTGAGATCCCGTCGCCACCTTCCGACTCCATTGTCAGATGAACTCTAAGATACCATATTATTGCATTGTTATCGGGTTTGCATATTTATGTGGTCCTTTGAGCCCATTCCATTTGCTGGTTCAAAGTTGACTTGCAAATTTTGAAGCTGACAACTTACGTACGAAAATTGGGTAAGTAAAGTTTTTTGAAGGGGTGTATATTATATTTTTTTCTGATAGTGTTTGGTCTATAAACCAATAATGTACAGTTATTTTATTTTTAATCATTATAGTTTTTCTAAAATATTTATTTTAAAGTCGGTTATGACAGTTCTCTGAGCGTTACGGAACTATACGCGTTACCTTAGCCTAAATGACAATTTAAAAAAAAAGACGTATTATGACAGTACTTTGTCCGTCTGTTGTCAAAATTGACAAACGAATAAAATAATGGTTTCGCTTTCGTTTGTTTACCTCCGTTTTATTTACCAATTGTTTCCTTGAATTTTACGACGTCTTCTGCTCAGACCCTTGGATTTGGATACTACCGCATTTCTCGACGACCACCGCAACGCTTTATTGGACTTGGATTGGACCTACTCTTGACGACGACTCCCGCGCGTATTTTGGCTGACGATTCTTACTATCCCTGACGACCTCTGCATTGTTTTTGGACTCCGATACAAGTTGTTTGCATCATCTTCATCCTTATATAATGGATACATCAAATATTAGTCCTGCAAACGCTGCTTGTGATAGAGCATATTACAAGGATGAAGTAAGATGTTACACCATCGTGTAAAAAATTTAGAAGAGACTATCCCAGTGCCACTTATTCTTGTCCATACCAAAAGCTCTAAAAGCTGCATGGTGCCTAACCATGGAAAGGAATTGCCCAAAACGACTCTTGTATGTCTATGAAGAGCATGTCAATGTGATTCAGCAAGTCAGTATGAACTTCAAAGAGTACATAAGGCAGCCAGGATAAAATCCATAGTAAGCAGGTCTAATATTAAAGCAGTATCTTTAACCAAATTTTCTTTCATCAAGTGGCTTTTCGACACCAACACTGTTTGAGCCCTCAAGCCCTTCAACCTCAACATCATCAAGCAACAAGGAAAATGTGTTTGCAAAGCACAGAGATTTTTCTGGACAGCAGCACATAATGAGCCTTTTAAAAGAAAAACCCAATATGTATATTGAAGTGCCGAAACAGTATTATTGGGTTATACGGCCGCACTCAGAGATGTCAATTAAATTTAATGCTTGTTAAGTGATGTGTTGTCTTATTCTATTGCTGTAGCAAAGAAAGTGACAGCAGCAACTTTAATCAAGCATTAAATTAAATTGACGTCTCTGAGTACGGTAGATAGACTTTTAGGCAAAGCAATGTAAACTAAACCTAATTCACATTTTAATAAATAACTATGTTTAAAATAAAACAAGTTGATACTCTACAAAGAAGACCATTTTAACTTGAGCAAAGTCACCATTCAAAAAATATTAAGAGTAGGTATGCTGCATCAGGAAAAATACTTGAAAAATATTATTTTTAACTGCCAGAACCAGGCCAGATATGCAAATCTCCAATGTATTATTGATTGTTTCGAAATTCAAATAGAGAAGCCTTCAGACCCTGTAACTCAAGCCAGGACATGGTCACAATACAAGTCCTGTAACACGTTAAAATATCTTATAGCTTGCTGCCCAAACGGTTTTATCTGTTTTATTTCTATCCTATGGAGGAAGGATATCAGACAAAGCCATTAAAAAATGTAGTGGCTTTGTTGATATTGTTCCTCCAGGGGCTGTGGTATTAGCCGATCGAGGCTCCAAAGGGATACAGATGGGGAGTTTCAAAAAATATGGAATTGTCCGTTTTTTTACCAAGAAACTTATTGGATTTGATAACAAAACGGAACAATTCCATACATATTTTTGGGGACATATTGGGATACAATTTTTTCTAGTTCAGAATAATGATCCCAACCAATGTGCAAATTTTTTCCTCGATCTAAAGAAAAAGTCAATGGTGTGCTTTTTTTTTGAAACTCCCCATATTCTTCTTCAAGACAAACATGTTAAACTCCTTCGCCCTCCGAGTGTATCATCAACTGAAACACCAACAAAAAAAGAAGTCATTCAAAGCGAAATCATCACAAGTCTAAGGACGTTCACTTTCCTGAAACCTCACTCAGTAATTAATCACAGTTATATAAGATAAATTGACGAGAGTTTGACCATTGACAGGGTAGTATAATAAAAATACAGAGAATATTTAAATACTTTGTTTTATTTTATTAAAGCACTTCATAATATTAACACTTCTGACTTTGACTAAAATGGGTTCACTAAGGGCCGCTTGCTAGAAGCAAAAGGATAACCTGGTTCTAGATTTCAATCTAATTTGACATAATTATAGTTCCATACTTAGTTTGACTGAAACTAGATATTTCCTGATCGAACAAGTGGCCCTAAGTTAAGAAAGAAAGCAGTAGTATAGCTTTTTCAAACCACACACGACACGGCGCCCTCCGCCACGTAAAGGTTCGACCCCACCGCTGCTTAAAATACGACTACGGTATGGAATCGCAGTGACGCATCGTATCCGTACCGTTTTTATCGCATGCCCTCCACACCGCTGCTTTAAAATACGGTGTCGTTGTGTAAACCACCGTCATGTTCATATTACGTAAATTTCTGGAATCAGCTTGCACGAACTCGTTTGACGCACTCATTATATCGCCTGGTGTCAGGGCAAAAAAAGTGTAATTCAAAGGCAGAGCTGGGGTCGTCAGGGATAGTAAGAATCGTCAGCCAAAATACGCGCGGGATTCGTCGTCAAGAGTAGATCCAATCCAAGTCCAAAAAAGCGTTGCGGTGGTCGTCGAGAAATGCGATAATATCCAAATTTAAGGGTCTGAGCAGAAGTCGTCATAAAATTCAAGGAAACAATTGGTAAATAAAACGGAGGTAAACAAACGAAGGCCAAACCATTATTATTATTAGTTTGACAATTTTGACAACAGACAAAGTACTGTCATAAAACGTCTTTTTTTTAAATTATCATTTAGGCTAAGGTAATGCGTATAGTTCCGTAACGCTCAGAGAACTGTCATAACGGACTTAAAAAAAATATTTTAGGAGAACTATAATGATTAAAAATAAAATAACTGTAGATTATTGGTTTATAGACCAAACACTATCAGAAAAAAATATAATATACACCCCTTCAAAAAACTTTACTTAACCAATTGCAAGTTAAATAAAAGTTTGTTAAAATACCTACCGTGGCTCTTCGTTTAAGCCCAATTTGCCTGAACTCTTGTCAAGTAAAACAGTAAGAGGAACTCAAGATTTGGTACAGTTTTCAAAGTTCAGACTTTGTTAGGAGTTATTGATAGTTTGGAACTTGGCGGTTCACTGCCTTCGACCCGAGGGCTTATTGTCTAACAATCGCATCGCAACCGGCTTCAAAGTGGAGCAATTGTTTTCATTTTGTATGCAGACAAAGCCCTCGATTTTCATAATGAAAACGATCGTGATTGCGAGTGCGTTAGACAAGAAGCCCTCCGGTCATCTAAACTTCCATTTCAAAACTAGACAAATACGAAAATTAAAAAATAAGAGAGTTGACAGCAGTTTTTTTGTTGTAAAGCTTCTCTGATAAAAATCAAGTTTATAGGGGTTTGTATCAAAAGCATACAATTTTTTTGTTTATTATTTACTGGAAAAAAAACAATGAATATAATCAGTGTTTGCTGCGCCCGCTTTGGACTAGTGGTCGGAATGACGTCATTTTGTTTACATACTAAAACTATAAATCAGTACTTAATCGCGTCATTTTGTTTGTAGCCGTGGTGTTTTCTATTTTTAAGTCTAGTAGTCACAGCTAGCTGTGACGTAGAAAATACCATGTGGCGTTTTAGCTCGCCATTAGCACTTTTTTTTAACATAATGAACAAAAAAATCGAAAAAAAACCACGCATATATGCGTCCACTGTCATTAGGCCATGTTGCCATCTCTAAAATTTGGCAACCAGGACAAGACGCGGGAAAAGGATTTTGAGGCCTGAACCCGGACATGTTAGTGTCGGTTCGTCGGTTGTCCAGACCGAGGCGCGCGAGTCGCGCGCGGCCAGCGGCGCGGCGGCGGCCCAAGACTTTAAATTTTTAAACCCGGACTACAAATGAAACCCCGTTCGGACGCTCCCCGGATGCCCTCTAAACTAGGACAAATCCGGGGAGACCCGGACGGATGGCAACCCTAACTGTCATACAAGTTTGTTCCTGGTCACGCCCCCTAGCAGTGAATTCGTTAAGACAAGCCTCTATCCTCCTGATCCTGTTACCAATTAGTCATAATTTTACTCGGTCACGTCTTGCCATTTTGATAACTTTCGATTTACATTCGACAGTTCGTTGTTATAGTTAGATTGGGGCACGATTTAACTTTCACCTCACTATCGCGTCCTGTCTAGAACTAGGTATGTATGGCGAAAGTGATTGAAAAAAAGACCTAGTTTAAGTGCATACAAAATTACTTGACCGTCACTTTATGTTGATGATTGTTGAATTTATCTAGATTTATTTAGGTATTTACTCCCACCATCAAATAATTAACAAAAAATACAAATATGACATAACTTGTAGCTTATTAGCTACCCGCCCTCGCTTTGCTTCGGTTTATATAAGTTTTCTGTAACACCCGTACTTAAACCAGAATTTACTAGACATAAAACCTTTCGTGAATAAATATCTAAGTGATGGTGAAAACCGCATGAAATTCGCTCAGTAATTTTTGAGATTATCGCGAACACACAGACGGGCAGACGCGGCGGAGGACTTTGTTTTTTCATGATATTTAGTGATCAGTCGTTCACGTCCGGCAAAATTTACACATGGGGAAATCTGCAAGTGGGAAAACAAGAAGAATAAATGCGTGTTTAAAATTAATTGATGGGGAAAACGCGATTGTAAGATAGGTCTGGGTAAAAATGAATTTAGATGATGTGATGATGTATCAATCTTATGTTTTTTTATACATATCATACGGTTTAGTTCAATAACATTTTACGAAATTCAAAAATTCAAAATTCAAAATATTTATTCAGTTAATTGGCCACATGAGGGCTCTTTTACACGTCGGTAATATGGAGAGAATCTACTAGCGCTTCGGACAAGACAATCATTGCGGAGAAGAAGCGCCGCAAGAAATTCCAGCAGAAGGTTTCCAATCATAAAATATAATAATATTTAGAAGTAGGCAACGTTACAAGGTAAGAAAGTAATAAATAATTATGTTTAAAACTAACACAAATAAAATCATTTATTACGACATCGTTTTTAGGGTTCCGTACCAAAATGGTACAAAAGGAACCCTTATGGTGAGACTTCGTTGTCTGTCTGTATTGATTACGACATCAATATTTTTTAAAGTTTTTGTTTGACAAACGTTTCTAAATACTTTGAATGCCATTGACGCATCACGAATCCCTACATATGATTGTTATGATGCTAAATATTGTCATTGATACTTTTATATTGATGTCGTGCTATAACTAACTATAGGAAACGTTCTAACTATAGCACGACATTGACTATACTTCCAAGACAGCATAATAAAAAAAAAACTCTGACACTGAAACCGACTAATCCGACTATTCTTATTAGTATCCGAATTAAACCTAACAATGTCACGTTCAAGAAAAAAAAAGAAAATATTTCTGTATTTTATATAACCCAGGGCAGTCGGCCAAGCGTTTACGTAATGTTTGCGGATATAGCGCCTCTTCCACACGTGTGTCAATGCCAACAGCCGACTGAGGCAAAAAGGCAGTATGCGCATAGGGACTGCCTATGCGCATACTGCCTTTTTGCCTTACCCTTAGGCACTTCATACTGTTATACCATGTTATACTACTTTTTATTTGGGCGGTAGAAGTTCTAAAAAACGATGATCTCAGTCAAATCCTGTCTTTTTCTGTATAGTTTTTGCAACGATGCTAATCCGATCGTTGTCTGATGCAGGATAAAGTTCGAGGTTTGTTTGTGATAAATCTGGTTTCTGGTGAGCTAGCTACCTTATTTGGAAAAACAGTAGTCATGGTATTACCCTCCAAAATCAAGTTACAACCTGTCTCTTTTTTCTGATTATGCAAAAAAATCTTTTAGCGGTGCACTTAGTGAGTATACCTACCTGTCAAGCTTCCGCGTAAAATGCCTGTGACATACGAACAGACGGACAAATATGAAGAAATTACAAGGGTTTCCTTTTTGCCATTCGACAGAACCTTATGAGAGTGAGATAGAAAAGTTATCTAGTGTTCTAATGCCATCGTTCTAGCGATGGTGAGGCCGCGGCATAGCAATATGGATGCTGTTATACCTAAATATTTACATCTACGTGTTTATATGACAGTGGCGGAAACCTCGCCAGCTTCCCGTTCATTATCAAGGCTGGAGGTTTTTGTAAGTGAAGGTCTTGTCTGGCAGATTCGAGATACGGTCCCGTGGTAAACAATTATGAAGTATTTATCTGTTTATCAAGACAATAAATTTTAGAGGCTGATTTACTTTAAGCCGCTGGAATTGGCATTGACGCTACTTCAATAATCATCAAGAATGTATGTTGGCTCTTCGTGTTTATCTTGCTTACTCAGTTAGCTCAGCGATGGGTATTGAAGTAAACTGAGAAAGCAAATACAAGTAAATACGAACTTATCCGACAAAGTACGATTTCCTTTGTTTATTCTTTAGAAAAGTCTTTTGGAAACCGGGTCCGGGTTCTATATTTTGACTAAACGGCTCTTAAAATAATCAAAATTTATGCCTTTAAGTACTCCCAAGTTTACTCAGCATGTAACCCTATAGAGAGAAATCCAAAGGATTCAAATCTGGCGAAGCTGCAGGCCAAGGCGGTTAAATTGGTGCAACACCAGACCGGAGTGGGTTAAGCCTGATTTTATAGGATCCTGTTTTTTTAAACGTTTTATGGTTTGCGTTGCGATATGAATCACATATAAATATTAAAGGATTTTAGTTTCCTTAATATCTCCCATGGTATCGCTAACAACGAGCTCGCTTTTCGCATCCATTGTTGAAAAACGTCTAGTCTAGACCCCTTTTCTTTTCAAATATTTAAGAAAATAATTTCATATTTTTTTTACTATAAACAGCGGGCATGCAAGTTAAATACAACTATGCCAAATTTAAAGTTTTTAGCTTCTATAGTTTCAGAGAAAAACTGCTGTGACATACAGACAGGCAGTCAGACACCGAAGTCTCACCATAAGGGTTCCTTTTTTAACATTTTGTTACGAAACCCTAAAAAATAGTCGCTTAATAAAATAATAATAATGTACATAGATAAGTGGGTCAAAATAATTCGCATTAAACGTTATTTTGCTCGGCATATAATTTCGTTTCCATTGACATAATAACATAAATACTTTGTTGATAGTAGTTAATTAAAACAAAACTTTTTGTTACGACCGGTTGTGATAATTACGTCGTTAGTATATTTAATCACTTATAAATAATTATGAACCTTTTAAAGCGGATATAATTGGTAGGTATTTTGCCTCAACTACTTACCCAATTAAATGTTAGAAAATATATGTTCTTGTTGTTCTACGATTATGTCATTTTCCAACGAGCTGACTGGTGACATTAAGAACCACGTTTTAATGACCCCTAGGCTTGAAGCAGCTGTTTGAAATTGGGGATCGAACTACTCTGGTTAGGGTTGTTTTGATTTTGATATTCACATTTTTAACAGTAACTTTAAGTTTAGAGGTCAAATAATCGTGTAAATGAAAAAAAATTAGCTGCGCTGTTTTTACAAACAAAATACACATTGAGTAGTTGGTCAAACAGAAAATACCGAAAGAAACGAATACCTATAATTCAAAGTTAAAAAACAAAAATACATGAAGGTATATTAAATACATAGCTGTTGTATAGAGAAAAGCTTAGCCTTGGAAGGTTGGAAGGCAAAGAAAAAATACCTTTTAAATTTACTTTCAAAGGAAACTATTATATAAAAAACGTTTTGTGGTTCTATACATAAAAACCCTATTCCTAATACGTGTTTGATAGAAAGGGCCTAGGCCTACTAAATATTGATGGCCAAATAATACGAATGGAAACGGACTATAACCAACCTTTTTGCACAATTTCTTTACAAGTTTTCTATAGCGTAGCGTCCTCGAAACCTTGTAGTTCTTGTACCAACGTTTCGCAAATAAATTAACACAATTTTATTCCATCCATGTTATTGTTCGACTACCTCCTAGCCATAATATAAATGTTTTGCTGTTTGTTTTCAGTCACGCACAAACCGCTAAACGGATTTGAATAGAATTCGGCACATAGATTGTTCATGTCCTTGGTTATACATACTCAGACTAAAAAACGGAATCTTTATTTAGATGACTTTATTGTTCGTTCGTAGATTTGGCTCCAGCAATCGGGCTGAAACTTAAAATAAGTGTAGTATTCAGTTATTTGCAGTAATCTGCACAGACTCATTAGAATTTTGAATTTATCTATTTAGGCAGCGATTAAAATCGCAAATAAATATTTGCTTTAACCTATATCAACAGTGTTAGATAGATGTCTTTGGGTTAAAACTATATCTGCACCAAATTTCACAAGTGTCACACGAAGCCTCGAACCGTAAAGAGGTGAAGATTGAACAAACAAAACAAACGCACATTCGCAATTAATACCTATCAGTAAGAATGTAGATTATACTTGCGGTTTGCTTCCGAGGTTAGTCAGTTCTTAGTTCCGCCACACGCCGGTTTTTAATGGAATCTGATAATTTGCATAATATTTGAATTTCCTTCCGAGATCAAATAAATGGGATTCGCAGAACTGAGGTAACTGGCGTAGCCCGGAGCATTGCTCTGCTAATCGGGGCCGGTGGCGCCGGAAGCGTGGTGAAGTTACATACAATTTCTAGCTGATGGCACGGAACGTGTTGGTACCTACGGTGGTAGAATCGTAGAACCGAATGCAAAAAGTTTTCGTTATGATATTCCAAGTAAATTTGCATCTGTTATGGGATTAATGTATCATATGCGACTTTATGTTTATGTGTAATCATAGATGGCTTGTGCTTTAGCTGTTATTGTAGATGTGTTCATGTGCAATTGCGAGCTAAGGAAAACCAAGAAAAGGAAAGGGAAGATATACAAAAATAACAGAAATATAATAATAAAAACTTCGGATGACAGACGCAATTAGGAAAAGAGATGGACAATTGGTAGCTTTGAAGTTCGATGTCACATGCCCAGCTGTGGTCTTTTGGCTGGCATGATGCTTATGATAAATTTCTTGAACCAAAGTAAATTGCAGCTTAACAACAGTTAAGTTAAGTAAGCCAATTCGAATCGTCCGCAGGAAATAAGATATAATAGTCAACAAAAACAAAGTACAAAAGTAGGTATAGGTAAGCACCACGTCTGAGACTTAATTTCTTGGTTGAGTAATAAAAATAATATACTTACATCATTAACAATATCATAATGTTAACCTACAATGTGTTACGTGCAATATAAATTTATAGCCATCAACACCTCGCAAGTACAGTCAGCAAATTTCTATGGGAGGTAAAGTCCAATTAACCAATCTAATTAGTCTTTACTTCTTCATCAAAGAGGGGCTGTATTACGCTGTCAATTCCTGCCAAGTTCCTGGGACCCAAATCTCGTGACTTCGAGATGATTTTTCATGCGAGATTAACTGTCAACTGCATACATTTTTTCGACATATCTCGCATGAAAAATCATCTCGAAGTCACGAGAATTGAGTCCCTGGCAGCGAAAGACACAGAGCAAAGAGAATATGGCCTCTGGACTTCGTCCTGCGATGGGAGGAATCTTGAGGTGCTCGAATTTTTTCGTTCCTGTGATTTTTCCAAGATGGTCGCCATAAAGTATTATAACTTACTCTTGCAATACCATACAATCGATATCGATCACAGTTATTTATAGCATAAACAACTAACACTAACGCCTCTCCATTAGACCCACGAGTGCGAGAGAGAATGAATTTGCATGAGTGACGATCCCGACTGCAGCGACGGTAGCGCGGTTACCTCAAGGGCTTGGAATCAATACTTAGTAGGTATTTGATTAAATATTATAGGGAATCGCGAAGTGGGGGGTTGGAAATTCTGCCAAGAAGCTTCGTTAGGTAACAGGATGATTACTACGCAGTAAATTCGAAACGGCGGATGCTCTATTTACTCGTTATTCTTGTATAGATCGGGAGAAAGAGATGGAACTTCGATTTTTAAAGCAGTGCCCGCACCTAAAGACGAGATGCCGAAACGTGTTTTGAGAAATCAGGTATGTCCGTATTTAGGCATTTAGCCAATATGATACAAAGTCCTTTTGAGATCTAGAATTGGCGTCTGTAATCTTTACTAAGATCTTTTTGTTAATATTAAACACAGCCCTCGTTTTCAAAAAGCACAGTGAGTAAAAGGTTAAGGTTAAGGTTAGGTCCGGTAAGTCTTAACGCAGAAAAAAGATCGCAAAGTAGATAACAGACGGCCAAATTATAATTCCTGAACTATAACATCTACTCGATTAGATAGAGAAAGATTACCGAGCGACAAAATTCTGGGTGGGTTGTACTTATAAATATACAAATGTTTCCCACAGTAGTTACATGTCACCCATTGAAATTCTATCGGCGCACTGGCCAGTTGCGACTGTTTGTTTGCAATCAAACTCGATTCAAATCGAATACAGATGAGCTGATTGGACGTAATGACGCCGCAGCGTGTAAACAACCAATTGGGAGGCTTTAGAATGTTTTTTTTTTAATTTGTTGGTGGTTGTGTAGCTACATTAGAAAGTTCGAGATGTTATTGAGAAGCATATTGCGCTGTATTGTTAAAGGTTATGTCCATATTGATTAACCTAAGATATTTGAGTAGGTATAGGTACCATTGAGATGAGACGTTTTTGAAAATGTATTGAAAAGTTTTGCTAAGCATTTTCCAGTTTTTCACTTCGAATGTTCAAGGTTCGGACACAAGGAAATGGAAAAGTTTATCTGCACTATTATAAAACAATATAGCCGTATAAGAAAATACTGTAGAAGAATTTGATTTGATTTGATTTTATACATTATTGCAAAGATGTTTCTTAACATCTGATGTTATGAATGCATCTTGAAATATAAAATGCAGAGTTCAATAAAATTCAAACATAAACACAAAAATTCTGTTTACCCTAAGATTTTGTATGATAATGCATAACATCTTCAACATAAAATTGTCATTTTACCAGTGCTTTGTTTACTGTTTTGAAAGTGCTAGAGCGTATTATTCACTGAAAAAAATCTCTCCGTAGTAAAAAGCATACCGAAAAGGTTATAAAAAAGAGACTATTACCACGGATGTGCATCAAAATTGATTCATAAAATACAGAACATTTATAACGAATATTGTGCTGATAAAATAACTATAAAATACATAAAAACCTCCAATATAATGGCGACCCCTTCTTTTAGAGCTGATATTATCTCTTAAACGGCCCAACCAATTTTCGTAAAACCTAGCTAAGAACCAACCGGTTTGAACAAGCTTACTTTAAAAAAAAAACAGCTCAATTCTATCCGTCCGTTTGGGAGCTACGATGCCACAGAAAGTGACTCTGATACACAGATACACAAGTTAAATTTATCACTACCTACCATCTTTTTTCTTGGGCGTTAAACAGCGATGCAAAGTAAACAATATCAAGATTCAAAACTACTGATTTATCTTGCAAGATTAGACAAGGCCAAGAAAATTAGATAGTTATTTTAAAGAGCTATCGGTTTCTTATTCCACTTCTCAAGCAGCGGCAATGACACGACAGGGGTCAAAGCGGTCAATATCTTTCATATCGCAACAGCTGATGTAATATCTGTACCTCAGAATTTAATTGATGACTACCAAATTACAGTATTATTTCGTGAGGCATGAGATTGTATAGGTATAGTCAAGGACAAACTGGCAGGTGTTATCACACTATACATAGTTGAGTCGATCTAGGATGATCCCTGTCACAGTTTACATAATGTATTACGCGTTTCTTTGACTTTTCTTAAATACTATATTAGGTAGGGAAACCTGACTTACTGACTTATATATCAACGCACAGCCGAAACTACTGTACCTAGAAACTTGAAATTTTGGTTCAGGGGTTCCTTTCATGATGTAAGTGAGCACTAAGAAAGGATTTTCCGAAAATCGACCCCCAACGGGAAGAAATGGGGGGAATACCGGGAAACTAATTCTATGCGTACGAAGTCGCGGGCGTCCTCTACTATTGATATTTAAACCTTGTGACGACGAGACGTTCACTCATAGTATAGATCTTGCTAAGACTTAAAACACTGATGAATGCTGTGTGTAAGTGTACTTAGTTTTATTTCTTATACTTATCTTTTCACTCGCAATCTCGGCATAAGCTGTGGTAAATCTAAACAAATTGTGATTTATTTTTTAATCATCTGGTTTATTATATCTTGAAAAATAAAATCTACATTAAACATAAAGTGATTAAACAAAATCCTATGAATGACTTTATAAAAGTTTGCAGATTATTATGTAATCCGCGCATCACGAATTCTAATGTTTGTTTTTCATATCGTTATCAAAAAAACTAGTCGTATGAAATCTACAGAATGTATATCTCTGATAACAATGCTTGTGTTATCTGTTTATAAACAAGGAAAGTGTCTTATCTCGCGAATATTATAGTTGTATAATTTCTCTTGTTACCGCATTGTGTTTGAGCTGGGATTTTATTAACTGCTTGAAACGTTTAGGTAATTGTTACAATAAAACTTGTTTCATACTTTGATAAGGCATTGTGTATACTGGTTATCCATTTAGTATGGCATAAATAAAGCAAATAAGCACATACAGGTAGGCCAGATGATTGTATAATCGGCTAATTCGCTCTAAAGCATTGGACATAACATAACATAATCTTTAAAGGAACCCAAACTCACGACTATAGGTCTGAAACAGCCCGAGATTTGCCGCAGGCTCTCAAACAGCAAGCAAAGATATATACAGCCTTAGCCAAAGGTGTTGAGCACCCCACGTTTTCCTTTGTAACTTATAAATAAAGTACATACCTATATTACTTGACAATTAAAAAAAAACAAACACGTAAAATTTTAAGAAGTGTTTGAACGTGTGCATATCATTAGTAGATATCGTTTCGAAGTAGCTATTTGCGTGTAAAAACTGAAGGTACAAAAAAGTCGGGTTTTACAATAACATGATTGTACCTATTTAATTATACTTTGTTTCACGGAATTTCCCTCAGCGTCAAAATGACTAATCTTTCCGATAGATATACAACTTTTTATAATAAAAGATATACCTAAATTCACCTTTTAAAATTTGACTTTTATATGAAAAACGCATGGGTGCTCAACACCTTTGGCCAAGGCTCTATTTTGAAAAGATCAAGCCAATATTATCTAGTATCCGTATGAGTCATTTCGACAATAACCAGTGATATCTAAGTGACTTTTGGCAAGCATACATCAAAACCACTTAGGCGATGGCTCATAAAGGAATAAATCAAGAGTAATATGTTTGATTATGAACATACTGATTCGAACAAGTGCAAATGACGTGGCGTATGTTTTTCTCTACAGCCTCTTGAGTTTAGTTTACAGTTACAATGCCAAGTTTTTGTATCCAATACAAAATAGGTCTGATATAGAGTTTTGTTTTGATCAGGCGGTGTTGATCAGGTGTCGAGTTGATATGTAACACTACAGTTCAAGGCCGAACACATGTCATTAGTAGCGCAGGCGCAGGCAGCAACGCGGGCGCGGGACCGCGTGTTTTATGTGTGGTAACACTGGTAACCCGTCATTTCATTTCATTGTTTTAATGTTTTAATGTTTATTAGGGTACAAACGGTACAATAAGGCTAAAACAATATAAATCTTAGATTATACATCAACCAGTAAAGTTACCACAGTTAAATCTATATATATAAAAGGCTAAACTGACTGACTGACATATCAACGCACAGCCGAAACTACTGTACCTAGAAACTTGAAATTTGTTACATGGGTTCCTTTCATGATGTAAGTGAGCACTAAGAAAGGATTTTCCGAAAATCTACCCCCAACGGGAAGAAATGGGGGGGAGTAGCGGGAAACTAATTCTACGCGTACGAAGTCGCGGGCGTCCTCTAGTATTACATACAGGGTGTCCCAAAATCGGTAACCCACATTGACACCGGAGGTAGGTCTGCTTAAGAGGTACCGAACCAGCCTAACATGACCTCAGTAAAATGACTTTATTTTTTTCAAATTGGTAGACCAAAGTTGCCTATAGGCTTCATTGGTCTAGCAATTTGAAAAAAATAAAGTCATGTTACTGGGATATGTGTTATGCCAAAGTGTGTGTGAAAACGAGACAGCCAAGTCCTATTAATACTCCAGTTTACTGTACGATAAGCTGACGGAGAAGATATGACATTAAAATATAAAACGCTCAACTCTTGCATATATAGGTACTCTTGGTTATAGAATTACCAAAAACTCTATGTTGGTAATTCTGTAGACCTGCCTACGCCACTCTGCGATGAAGGCGTGATGGTATGTATGTATGTATGTATGTATGTATGAAAGAAACTCTTGCATTTGCGTCCGATCCGAATCTCTGTCCTTGTTTTCATAACCTCGGATTTGGAACGAACTATTTTTAACAGTAATTTTATAGTTAAAATCCGGAAGTTGTTAACGTGGCATTTGTTTATGCGTGCCTCACAAGAAGTGTTGACTTTACTACTATACTTTATTTATTTAGGTGCTTACTAAAATTAAACAAACAAAGCCACCTGGCTCTAAACAGCCAATCAAAACTGTTTAGTCGAGCTTTGACGCATCAGTGTTCTGCTTCTATTGGCTGACCAACCACGTGGTATTTTTGTTTACATTTAATAACTACTTAATATAAAAGGAGTATAAAGATCACTTACTATATTCTAAGTGAAACTGGGTGTTACCATACTCTTTCAGTTGTAAAGATTTCTTTTTAAAAGTAAACATGTAAAATTTTGGATGTTTGTTTGTTAGTCCTAGTATTTGCCCAGATGATCTCACTGTTTCCTTTTTTTTGGTGGTAATTTGGGAAGACAATCAGGAAAAATTGGAAAGTAGTTTCGGAAAAATAAGGTAGGTTATTTAGTGAAAAAAAGCTAAGTTTGATATAAAAGTGGTCTCTGCCTACCCCTCTGGGAAACAGGCGTGATTTAATGTATGTATGTATGTATGATATTACTTATTGTTACTATAGTCCCTTAATAATGATATGATTCTCTTTGGTGCAAAATAATACTCGTCGACAATGTGCTGCTTAAAAAAGCCCTTGATCCGAAGTATTAAAATAGGTACCCTGTCCTCTGCCCATCCCTAAAATAATGTTAATTATTTTTACTGGGATACCAATGAAAGTATAGTAAGGTATTATGTATTAACTGCCGCACTCAGAGACGTCAATTTAATTTAACGATTGATTAAAGTTGCTGCTGTCACTTTCTTTGCTACAGCAATAGAATAACACACAAGCATTAAATTTAATTGACGTCTCTGAGTGCGGCAGTTAGCGTCCTATGATAGACGCAATTTTGTGTATGACGTCGTTGTCCGTTAGTTAAATCGATTTTATGTTCCACCCACTCCATAACTAGTGGGATTGTATGTAAATATCGTCATGACTAACAAATTAACGGCAGGTTTACGAAATATGTTTCGACTTATTTAGGCGTGTTGTGCGTGCAGGGATTAGACAACAAGCTTAAAGATAACGTTAACGATTTTCGAAAAGTCAAAATTTATGAATCTTGTCTAAGGCTCCTGCGGCCCTGGTACTGTAAAATATAGTTAACATGTTAATTCAAGGTTAATCTGTTGGTGTTAATATGCGATCATGGTGACCTTTGTAATGTCCACCTGTGGCCTGTGTCCATCATGATCAGAGAGCGGAATGCTCTCTTCCGCTCTCAGATGATGATGCTGTGACAGGCTAGGGCTCTTGGTACGGTAGTTTAGTTAAGTACCTATTCATTGTTATTATTGGCGTAGTTTTGGCCATGTTAATAATATTGCCGGCCGTTAGCCCAGCACAATGTGCCAACGTATGTAAAAGCTCCTTTCCACGATGGCTCATCATGGACGTAAAGGACGCATTTACACCTTAAGCCGCGTATCCACCAAGCGCACGCGCTCGCGCGGCAGCCTCGCGAGTCAAATGCTCGGTCCGTGTGGACGTGCCTCAATACTCGTTGCCTCGGCAACGTGCGCCCGAACAGTCCTGAGGCACGTCCACACGGACCGAGCATTTGGCTCGCGAGGCTGCCGCGCGAGCGCGTGCGCTTGGTGGATACGCGGCTTTAGAGCAAGCAACATATTTTTCTCTTACGAACTACTCCGTCCCTTACGTTGTTCTCTAGTCTCTAATGATGGGCCATCGTTGAGAGACTGGAGAGGGACCTTAACCTATTGAAGGCGTTCAACAGTCGGCTCTGAAAGTTGTGCCACTACTGACGCCACCGCCGGCCACAGCCCAATTAGAAGATTAAAAGAGACTTTGTTTCGTGTGAATTAAATGGTCATTTGCATAGCATAGCAAAGAAAACATGTTTGGCGTGTGAGTGACACTGTACATTTTGTATTTGACTATCAAAAAAGCGTATATTCTGCATGGGTTCGTAAATAATTATTACCTCATATAACCTTTACCTACACAGTCCATCCATCGCTTTATGCGTTGAACTAGACGCATTTAATATGATATCACAGCGCAAAATAGACTGATGTTTAGAGAGAGATTTTATTACTTAGCGTCTAGATTGAAAGCTTTATTACTTTATTACTCACTATCAAACTAGCTACTATTGTTTTTTTGTTTGAAATTGAGTTCTCTATAACGATTGCAAATAATAAAACAGGAATAGGAGTTTTTTTTTAAAGTGTAGAATTGGTTGTAAGTTCATGATTTATAGCGCGTAGTCCGCGTAGATTTCGATTATCGTTACTCGATAATAGTCCTCAGGGTTGGTATCGCATTTGCGGTCTTAGGATGCAGTCTGAAGATTGTAGTCTTGAAAATGCTAATTTCTATGGGTCACAGATACCAGCAGGTGGCCTGTGTGCTCGTTTGCCTTCTCCATACCATAAAAAACTGGCCAAGTGCCAGTCGGACTCGCGCACGAAGGGTTTCGTACCATTATCTATACAACATTAGACACTATACCAGTTGCCGTTATTAATTAGCTGGAAGATATCCCTTAAAGGGATAAGTTCGCCTTTGTACATTCCAATTCTGTAATAATTGTATTTGTTTTTTTGTTTTTTGAACGATAAAGTACCTATTTACATACATACATACATAATATTGAGCAAAGAACGGCAAAAAATCACGTTTGTTGTGTGGGAGCCTCACTTAAATATTTATTATATTCTGTTTTTAGTACTTATTTGTTTTTATAACGCCAACAGAAACACATCATCTTTGAAATTTTCAGCTATCACGGTTCATGAGCTACAGCCTGCTGACAGACAGACAGACAGACGGACAGTGGAGTCTTATTAATAGGGTCCCGTTTTTACCCTTTGGGTACGGAAACCTAAAATTGATGGAATCAATAGTTTTCTATCTCCATTAACTACTATCTCTATTCTTGGTGCCTAAGAACTACCAAGAATGCCGGTTTCAGGCTTTGCTTACCTTGAAATTTTTGGCACGTGTATGATAATGATAATTCACAATTTCCGACTTTAAAAGTTACTTGTCGATTGAATTAGACACGTAACGTTAAATGTTATAATTTGGAAGCTTATTGTGACATCAATGTTTGTATTCAATGATTAGTGCCTGAGAAACTAAGCTCAGGGAACCAATTCTCGTGACTTCGAGATGATTTTTCATGCGAAATAATGTCGAAAAATGTATGCAGTTGACAGTTCATCTCGCATGAAAAATCATCTCGAAGTCACGAGAATTGGGTCCCAGGTAGAAAACGAGTTATTTGCGAAGATGACAACATGGCATCGTTTTTGATCCCAAAGTCCCCTATTCCGATATTTTTATTTATCATATTGCTACTTATTTATTTGTAATATCAAATGTTACATGCCAAAATTTTATTATGATACACGAATCATTGTTTCGAGGAAAATCGTTAGCGCCGTTTCCGAGAAACCAATGTAGGTGTAGTGGAACGATTAAATGCCAGATGAAGGGGAACTACGTAAAATATTGGAAATAGCATGTTTTGGTCAATGATGACGTCGTTTTATTTTAGTATAATACAGGGGTTTTTGTAAGTGGGACATTATGAGGAAATCCGAATCCATAGGAGATACCTCAGGTAAAATGTCTTAGAAAACATTAGATCTTTTTAGGTTAAAACACTTTTGGTGCTAAAAATTATGGAATCCCTACATCATTTCGATATATTTTAATGTATCACAACGCAGTACATTGCAAACTATCAAAATAATATAGGGGCGGTTTGGTTCCTTGGTCATTTTGGATGTGAGTTTAATCGGTAATGGGATGGCTCTTGCGCCGTTTAAAGTAGGGGTCGTCATTATACTAGGTGCACTTGCCGTCCCCGGGCAAGTCTAAATGGAGCAAAGCGTTTTGCTGCCATCATTTCAGAAATCTCAGTAACGCTCAGTTTCACTCAGAACAGCTGTTCCATACATTTCGGCTGTTTAGCTCTCAAAGTTTATACCTATGGAGTAAGTAGCTGTTTTTTTTTTCGCGGTTTGGATGTTGGTCCCATAATAAAAGTTGATGAGTATGACCTACAGAGTTAGTCCCTGAAGTTTGTCCAACCTTCTGCCTAACACCCTGTATTGCACGGCTGCACCTACACGCAGACGAAGCGCGCACGCAGGTACAGCAAAATACCACAAAATAGATAGGTACAGAAGTCAATCTACATACAAAGTGCGCTCGAGCAACGCACACATAGACACTGCTCACGGACACGATATCTCGGACCGGTTAGGACCAGTGAGAGCGCGAATGCCATCCGCTTGAGACACGCGTCTGTGAACTTTTTTGTGCAATAATGGAGCAACAAAAAAAAGTAATTATAACTGTTCAGTGGACGGTTGTTTAAATTCAATATTAAACGGTGTAAGATCGATTTATATAATAGTTTCCTATTTTGAATCAGTATAAACGAAGTAACTAAATTTTTGTAAGGTAAATTCACGCCACCTTACGTAAGTTGAAAACATGTTTTTTTGTTTGTGTAGATATTCAGTTGTTTTTAGTGTCATTTGACAGGTTTAGGTCTAAAACGGATAGGGCAATAGAAATTTGGTAACTAGGGTAATACGTTTAGAATGACATTAAAATAAAAATATTATTATTAATTTATATTTACATTCTTCCCGTTTAATTCTCAACGATAAATCAAACAACTAGGTACCTACGAGTGCCACTACCACGATAGTTTTTTGTGCATAAGCCATAGTTGACAACCATAGAGCGACCGCCGAGCGTAGGTATGAAAAGTGAAGTAAATACATGTGATTGACTTCTGTACCTATCTATTTTGTGAAAATACTGACTATAAGTAACCAAGAAACAAGTAAACAACACGCTGGATTTATACCAAAGCAGTCTGTATTCACTGCAAGCAAAAATAGAATACCCAATAATAATAGCATACCCATATTTATATCCAATTCTCCTTGTTCACAGGTGGGAGTGGGCGCGACGGGCCCCGGCGGCCGCAGAGCCCTCGAACTGATACTCAGTGGAGGCCTAAAGTCCTTCGGTAGGCCCGCGAGGCCGGTCCGTAGGGCGGCCTCACGGGACTCCGTGCTGTCCCAACCGCAGCCACTGCTTGAAGGTGAGGCTTTACAAACATGGTCTGTATGAAATAGCTCTGAGGATGCCGGTGCAGTGTTATATGCTGGGTTCAGTAGACGTTTAATTAGATCTATATACGACGACGCGTGGGCCTAGTTGGTAGTGTAGTGACCCTGCCTATGAAACTAGCGGTCCCGGGTTCAAATCCCGGTAAGGGCAGATTATGTGATGAGCTCGAATATTTGTTCCTGCGTATTGAATGTTTACTATGTATTTAAGTATGTATTTCTCTGTATAAGTAAGTTTATCGTTGTCTAGTACCTATATCTACCCATAGTAGAAGCCTAGAGCTTAGTCAAATCATATCAAATCAAATTGTTTTATTTGCAGCATGCAGCTGTACATGGTTGTTACATTATATTTGAAATATCCTGTGTATTCAGCCTGAATTCAGGAATGCAAAAATTAATTAATTGACGGTTTAATTTTAAATTACACACAATAATAATTATCAAATTATTCTGAAATAAAAAGGAAAATATGAATATCAACAATACTTAAATTAAATTAAATAACATATTACCCATACTATTCCACTCGAGACAGTCTCTTACACTATAGAAGCACTTATCTAAAAGCCAGATTGTCAACTTATTCCTAAATGAGTCGTTTTCAAAAATATTGTACATACCTATAATTAAAGGCTTAATGAAAACAAAATCACGATCGCATCCTTTGTGTAACGAAAGTTAGTCATACAAACCATATGGGTAACTTTCTTTACACAAAGGAATCAATTAAATTTTGTTTTAATTAAAGCCCTTAACTATGTTTTTTTTTTTTGAAAACGACTCATTTTACCCTGGAGATCCCTTATGTCCTCAGGTATGACATTATAAATGCTAATGCACATGTACATGTTATATACTATGCTAATACACATTCTTTGAGTAAATGACTTTGCAGCAGCGAGGTTTTTAGAGACGGTTCATGACTTTCACCCTTGTCTGGCGTTGCATGACTTCACCTCGCTGTTTAAAATAATTTACTTGGGTTTTTTAACAAATATACATATTTCCCTTATATACAGACATGGCAATGGCAGAATAGTTTGGGAAAAGGTCAATTTTTGTGACAGAAATACATCTTCTGTGAAAATTTCAACTGTCTAGCTATCACGGTTTATGAAATACAGCCTGGTGACAGACAGACGGACAGACGGAAAGCGGAGTCCCTAAAAAGCGTCGGTGGCTTAGTTGGGCTAGGGTGTCGATCGAACCACAGGCGGTTGCCGGTTGCCCGGTAGCATGAAGAATAGCAGTAGTGGGGCTTGTCATTTCCATTTAGCCTATAATGATAAATCTCTTCCTTATTTCTATATTTTTGACATGGTGCAATATTTAGGTGTTTTTATCGAGTTTTATCGAATTTAACAGAAACATCTGTAACGTTAATCTTAAAATAGTTGCTGAGGTTAATTTGTTTATATTTTACTATTAACTTAAATAAATAGATTTAGCTTACCCTTCAAGTATAAAAATAGAATAACTCAGTGATTTTTTTGTTAAATAAGCTATGAGTACCTACTTAATATAATTTATTTTCCATCTATTTTAAACAATCACGTTTTACGTACGTAAAATATTAAATAATTCATTTTTATTTGAAATATAAATTACAAACGAAGTAAATAATTCAAAAACAAAAATCAACAATAGACAATGTTAAGAGGTTCATTCTATTGAAAATGGGGATCACACAAAGCCAACGAGGTCAGGTATTTCACTGACGTTACTAACCCCACTATACTACATTATTTACAAAACCATTTTTAAAACACATAAAATCACGCTTTCATGATTTACATTGCGTCTATTCGGGTTCAAAGTAGGATTGCGTTTTTTTTAACGTTATTATGGAATGTACTAGTATTTGTAACCGTCTTGTTGAGCTCTTTGATTTGATACCCATATCAATAGCAAAAAAATCGGTCAAATGCGAGTCGGACTTGCGCCCTGAGGGTTCCGTAAAAACTTGTAGGTATGTAAATAGTTCGTTCATTACGGGAATCGAGGCGGTTTTTGTCGCTTTATGAGGAGATAAATCTGGAATCTCTATCTTTTTTTTGTGTTGTACGCTCTAATATCACAATTCATACGTGTTATACAGGGTGGGAAAAGAGTATACCGACAGATTTAATTTAACCATGGAATATTTGGTATTACGAGTAAATAATGTGATATCAACATGGGTCCAAAATTGCCTAAAAAAAAAACGTTAGTACTTCCTTGTAAACGAAGCCTTAGTCAAAAGAGTGAAAAAGAAATATATACTCCTTCCCACCCTGTATAACTAATATGACGCAATTATTTTTATTACATACTTATTTTTGAGGCAGGCTTTTGTGGTCGACTGTCCTTTTTTTGCACAGTCATCTGATTATAGAGACCAAACTAACACGACGAGTCCAAAGTAACTCGGTGAGTTTACATTAACAACAGAGGCGCTAGAGAAGATGCATAGCGTTAACCAGTGTTTCAATTCGTTTCGTTTTTAAACCAATCGCGTCACTGGTAGGTCACGTGACTTTTCGTATCACGTGGTCTCCCAGTGACGCGTTTGGTTTAAAAGGTTGACTTCCATGGATAGCGGCTGATGCGACAGACGCGTGCGGCTGACGTGCGCGACTGTACGCGCGTCTCGCGACAGTAGTAAACACTATGAAAACGTATGGCACCGCTTCCGTGGTTAACGGCTGACGAATCTGCAAGCCGTGCGCGGCTGAGCCGCTTACTACGGAAGCGGTGCCATACGTTTTCATAGTGTTTACTATTGTCGCGAGACGCGCGCGACAGCCGCGCACGTCAGCCGCACGCGTCTGTCGCATCAGCCGCTATCCATGGAAGTCAACCTTAAAAACGAAACGAATAGAAACGCTAGTAAGTGTAAGTAATGCATCTTGGCAAGGGCCTCAGCAGAGATCTTGCCACCTTCGGACTCCATCATTAGTCTCCATTATATTACAACTAGCTTCTGCCCGCGACTTTTTTTTTATTTTTTATTTTTTTAGATTTCTATAATCGTTATTCCTTTGTGAACTTTTCAGTTTTCCGGGATAAAAAGTTGCCTACCTATATGCGTCAATCCAGTGTACAGTCGCGAACTTTAATTTGGTACCCACCTTAGGTCCAAAGTCAATATGACATTCTACAACAATAAGGTTGAGTTTCCTCAAAGTTACAAATGACTTGACCTCTCTAATGAAATTGACGACTTCAATCATATTTTTCTTGAAATGGGTCACAAATTAACGTTCGTGATAGTATAAGCTATCTCCATTCCAAATTTCATCCAAATCCACCCAGCGTGAAGGAGTAACAAACTAACACACACACAAACTTTCGCATTTATAGGTAATATTAGTAGGATTGTTTTTCCAGCCAATTCAATATTTACCTACATATCATATTAAAACCTAACTTGCTAAGATGTGAAGCTAATTAAATCTTGTAAAAATAAATGTTACTTTTTAGTATTCTGTACCAAAAGGGTGCCAACGGGAACCTATTACTAAGGGTCCGGCCGTCCGTCCGTCCGTCCGTCAAAGAGCTGTAACTTTTAAACCGCAACAACTTGACATTTGAATTTTTACAAGACCAATACAAATAGAATTGTATTTTGTAAAGTTTTTAGCTCGATCTATAGATTGTACGGTGTTACGGAACCTTTCGTGACCGACTCGCACTTGGCCGATTTAAACCTGAATACATACAAAGTATTCAAAACAATGCCTTGAACATTGTAATGATGATATCATGCAACAGGTGGTTGAATCAATGACACTGAGATTATAAGAGGCGGTAGTTACCACGGATTTATTGATATTAATACTTATTTATTTGCTGGAGATGAATCTAGTAAGAATGACTCAATGATAGAATACGGAATTTTACAAGGTTACATTTAACAATTGACTTAGTCCCAAACTAAGCTCTAGGCTTGGACTATGGGTACTAGACAACAATAAACATACATATACTCGAAAATGTAATTCAAAACCAAAATCTGACAGCTCCCATATTGGTTATTTAGTTATTTTAACATTATTTCATAAAAACATGAATGAGAATTCGTGTAACCAGTAATATTAGGGTAGGTTTTATTGATAAAAATCCTACACTGAAACCAGAATGCAGTAATCACAGCGAATGTGCGCCCGTTGAGGTTACGATTTTGGTCTTGAATTAGATTTTCGAGTATAGAAAAATCTATTCTTAAATACATAGAAAACATTCAAGATTCAGGCACAAATACTCGCGCTCATCACACAAATATTTTCCCAAGCCGGTTATCGAAAACTGGATCCCTAGCTACGTAGGCAGGGTCACTTACCAAATAAGTCAAACGTATCGTCTTTACATGTTTATTCGTTCATAACTATACTTAAAACCGTCAGTTTTAAACCAGGGACTCCATTCATGGCATTAAAAAACAATCCTCTGTAATTTATAAACAAAATCGAAACTTAAACTTTCCCGTTTATTTGCCACTATCTCCCACATTACATTATACATTACCTACCTATTGCTCGTAATGAAAAAACTTCAAGATAAATCAAGTTGGTACAACCACGGGGATTGGCAATTAGCCCAGTTCCACTGGCTTGCCTCGAGCTTCTACTTACCCTCAAAGCGTCAGGGGGTTGGGAAAGCTTTATAATGAGGTCACTTGTTCACAGCTAATATATTGGGTCTGTTATGGGACTCTGGTATGTCTTTGTCTAAAAAAGAATATGTAAATACGTTAAAGAGACGGATCAGACGGCCTCGCAAATGCCAAGTGGATAATGTTGGGTTGGACGAATGTTGTTCGTGATCTTGAAAAGGGTTTTAAATTATGTGTTATATAGAGTCCTGTTTGTGCAATCAGAACAAACAGTTGAGATTAGCAGTAACTGTTCTACAGTTAGGTAATTATTTCATTACCTAGTACCTGCAAATACGTTACAGTGCAAAACTGCCCTACTAAGACAAATGTGCGGTATCTCAGGCAAAGCTCCTGTCGCAAGTGCAACCTCATTACTAACGGGAGAGGATTTAATCTGATTTGGCTATTGAATTTGAGATACCGCCTTTTGGCTTATGAGGGCATAATACCTCCTAAAAAGTATTTTCAAAACAGGTTCAGATAAAGTTGGTTCGCTAGCACAAGAGCATATGCAGCAGTGAATGAAAGTACACACCCAATAAAATTTTCTTAAACCAGGGTTTTTCAACTAATTTCTCAAGAGGTAAGGTTAGGTAGTGCTTGTAACCACATCGACTTACCTCGATTGACAGACGCTATCTTTTGTCTAGTATCTTTATCTGATCAACAAATTCCACTCCCAATTATTTAATTGAACAGACGTCACCCAAACGCAATTTCATTTTAATTATAAAAGTGCACTTAATTTCTATTAAAACTCAGTAGCTTTCCGATCGTAGGCCGGAATGTACGACTGAAACGCGAAATTCTGGATATGCTGCGTGACTGCTCGAACAAGTGAGATATTTATACTATTTTTCCCTCCAGGTCTGAGGAAGTGCTCGACGGTTCTCGCGTTGACGGACCGAGAGAAGGTCACGGAACCAATCCGGGCACATAATCGGCTGCGAGCGCCCTCCGTCTGCTCCCGGTGCTCGTCCCTTCTGTCCCTCGCCGGTGCCAGTGGTTCCAGGTACAAAAGGATCTCTAATCTGCCGTCCAAAAGGACTTCATACTCTTTTACTACCTTTTTCTTTTAAGAAGTTTCGAGTAACTTATGGTATTTTTCCCTGTTTTGAGGTAGTGTGCCAGTGGGTTCAGGTAGAGTTCTACTCTGACTATCATCTCATAAAGGGAACTGGGAAAGAGAATCAGAACATAATAATTAAAAAAACATTGGCTGCGGCTATTTGATTGCCCTGTAGATAAAGCAGTAATTTAAATTTAGATAGATCGATAGATATATCTGACAGATTAGACCTATAGTCTAAATTCATTTACAAACTACCGTTTCTCTTTCCCAGTACTTCCCTTTGCTTCACCTGCCCTTACTTGTGTCAAAATCGTTTCAACAATCCGACTTAAATCAGGGCCTCTATTCAACAAGGTAAAAACAATATCGTTTTGGATCTGTTATCGTATTGTCACCGTTTTGATAGCTCTTATTTACTTGACAGTAATGGCGTCTGACGTCATAACAATACCATAACAGGTCAACTACGATTTCGTTTTTATCGTCGGGAATAGAGGCGCTGGTTTATCGGCTAAATCTACATTTATACCCGAGTGTTGTAGGGAAGGATTATTATAGAATGTACTTACTTTGGGTGATAAACCTCCGTTTTGCAAACTTCTAATGGTCTAAGTATGGATCCTCTTTTTAGGGTTTTTCAATAGGTAGGTAATATATATATAAAAGGAAAATCTGACTGACTTATATATCAACGCACAGCCGAAACTACTATGACTAGAAACTTGAAATTTGATACAGGGGTTCCTTTCATGATGTAAGTGAGTACCTACTAAGAAAGGATTTTCCGAAATTCTACCCCCAATGGGAAGAAATGGGGGGAGTAGCGGGAAACTAATTCTATACGTACGAAGTCGCGGGCGTCCTCTAGTGTGTTAATATTTGGTTTTCACAGTAGCGACGAAGAGAAAGGCTTGAGATGTACTCTACATACCTAAGAGGAATCCTTATTGTTCTTTTCTAGTATCTGAACCTAAAAATCTCTTTGTCTAGCTAGTCTAAATGCCGACGAACAATAGTGAAGAGTGTACTCGACCCGCTTTTTTCGCGTTTGTTGGTCGCCGCACCGCGAAACATTGTGTTGACAATTTGTCATTAAAATGAGCGTTACATTATTGCGGAAAAAAAATAACTATTGCAAATGCGTCAAGCTAAATAATGCTAAGGAAGAAAGGTTAGAGACAGCTTTATCGTCTTATCAGCCGAAACACGTCCACTGCTGGATATACTAGGGTCCAGGGTTCAATGCAATTGCGTTGTGCGGTATGTTGGATTATGATGAAATCTCTTTATTCCACTTATTTTATGTCTATCCCGCGACTCTGTTCACGAGGGAGAGGTTTATCGTTATTCTCTCGGGAACTGTCTAATTTTTTGGAATTCAAAAGTTTCGTAAGTCCTTCCCGGACCTATAATCTAACAATGAAATCGGATGAGGCGGTGAACACTCAAGAAGTAACAAACAAACGAACACACATTTACTATTTGTATTTATAATATTGGTAAGGATATGAAGTTTAGACGATTTTTTTTTAAATCACTGTAGTGACAAAAATAAAGTTGTGTCGAACCATACGTATCCAATTGTCCTTAGGGCTCAAAGCGACTCTTGTAAGCATTCAAGATTATCTATCCGAAAAACGATAGTCGTTACCTCACAGTAATATTCGATTTGTGTTGTATTTTAATAAGTACAAATCCTAAGATTCTTAAGCTAGGTTCGACCTGTTTCCCACAGTACCACAATGGCAGTTTCTTGTATTATTCTCTAATAATATACCATTGTCATTGTGTTTTGTAAGTAATGTCATGTCAATGTGTTTTTAATATGCGCATGCAAAATTAAAGGGTTTCGTGCGTAAGAGTTAATTTTCTTTTGTTTAATAACTGGTGATATATACAGATAGCATTTTAAAGGCCTTTGATAAGCATAATTATAGGCTTTTCAAATTTAAGGATCGTTAAAAGCAAAACCATAAAAAGGTTAATTGTGAGTGATTACCACCAGTGGATTACGACTTATTATGTTGATGATAACATCTCAATCTTGAAATTGCAAGGCTTCAACCACTTCTTGGATTTTGAGCTCGTTAACGTATTTACTATAGGAGCATAGAATTTAATGTTAGGGTAAGAAAAACCTTCAAAGCTGCCATTACGGTCACATAGATGAATTGTAATGAGAATTAATTCTTATTGTAGGTATTCCCTGGACGGCGCCGGCGGCGGATTCATCCCAGCAGCACCGGTAAACTGCAAGCTCTGCTTGGAGGATGCTACGTCGGACAAGGTCACAGTCATCGCGGGATGCGGCTGCACTTACTGCACTAAGGTAAGAGCTGTAATAACTCCTAGTGTAGAAGGGTATAAGTAGACTTAACTTGTTCTACAAAAGGGTATATACATAAACGGAGTATACTAGACTTAAAACCTTTTTCACTCGATCTTCAGGAGACTTACACCCTTTTCCACTAAGACCCCAGAACTATGGAGTTCTTGACAGCTGCTATAGACTATTGTATAAACATATACACATATCAGATTTCCTCTTACAAGATGTGAATTGTTGTGTATAAGTTTGTATATTGGTTCTTGCGAGCCTAACAAAGCGTTTAACTTTTACGCTACATCAAATACAAAATGTGTCTCTCACACTCCAAACATGTTTGCTACAACTTAGTTCATACGAAATAAAGTCTCTTATAATCTTGAACTTGTGTCTGTGGCCGACGGTGGCGTCAGTGGCACGATTTACAGAAGTCGACCAGAGCCCAAATTATGGTCGCCTTTATCGCGGTGGATAAAGCTTCCATCATTCTCGCACTTACATACTGGTCAGAAAGTGACAGATGTTTTATCTACGTCGATAAACACGACCATAATCGGCCCGCTGAGCCGACTGTGGCATTCATAAGAACTAGGATAAGCAACACTTTTTAATGGAATGTGTTCGTACTCGTGCAAAGAGAGAAAAGTTGTTCAGGGACTGTGGTATTAATTTTTCTAATGTTGGCATAGAGGCAGAGCCTTTGTCGGGCGTTGCTAAATTTGTTAATGGCTGTTTTTCTAACTAAGCTTCTTCCAATTCGGTGGCCTTTTTTATCTAGCGTTTCTTAAAACAAACTTAAGCTCACATTTATTTGAAAAAAAAAAAAACACACTGCAACGTAACAAACATAATCAAACATTTTAACTAAAAATACTTACAAGGTAAAATAAAAAAACATAGTCATATTTAAGGTAATTAGAAGATACGAAACATTGTAAAGTTTTATTGTATGTCGAATCAGGTCGCTACGTGACAGGCATAGCCTAGTGTACGACCACCAGAGGCCCGTTTCACGAAGCTACAAGTTACAAATTACAAGCGGAAGTCTCTTTCTAACTCCTTTTGCTAGAAACAGAGTTCCACTTGTAATTTGTAACTTGTAGCTTCGTGAAACGGGCCACCGATAATTGTATCTGTAATTTGTGTTCCCTTTTAATAAACAAATTTTCTTATTATTTTATTATGTATAGATATTATATACAAGTAGTGAATTTAGAGACGTTGCGCTGTACGTCAATATTCAATGCTTATTTGATCCATAGCTATGGATAATTTTGCCTGGCACCTTGAGTGTAAAAAAATCTTCTTATATCAAATATACTCCCATGATATCACCCAGCTCTCTATCATGCATAACTATCCCTGTTTTTTATAATTTTCGACTCTTCACTTTTGATATTATTCCTTCAGTAAAATATTGCAGACAAAGATCAGTCTTCATACTTTCTAAGCTCCTTGCAACAATAACTTGATTTAGTATAGATATAACTAGATCTAACGCTTTCTCTACCTGGATCGTGGACGTAAAACATAATACGCTTACCTTGGTTGTTAAGTACATCACTGACTCAGCGAAGCGTGACGACTTCCAACTACTTATGTAGTCAACGACTATCACTATTAACCTTATCGACGCCATGTCAAATACAAGTTTTCACACGGTAATTAATGACGGCTAACTATTAAATATATCCTACTATAAGATTATAAATGCGAAAGGTTTATTGGTTTGTTACTCCTTCACGCTGCAACGGCTGGACGCATTTGGATGAAATATGAAACGGAGATAGCTTCATAGGCTACTTTTCATCCCGAAAATTTAAAATATCCTGCGGGAATAGCGATAATTGAAATCTACGTGGGCGAAGTCGCGGGCAGCAGCTTCAATTTTGGGACAAGCTTGGGACTGTACTTTTTTTTTTCAAATTAATTGGTTATAAATCAGGGTATTGATTCAAAACGTCCATTCGTTGACAAGTTATTAGTTGGAGTTTAACATGTCTCGCTTGCTCGTAAGCATAAGGTAGAGTTAGGTAGCTTTCGACTTTGGCCGAAATGGGGCCTAGCTTAAATTATATAAATACTAACTCATATAACTCTGTATCTCTCTGTAACTCTGACAGCTGACAGTTCCTAATGTTTCGACGACGAAGCATGCAACCAAAATGGCAAAACCCTTAGTCTTACCATGCCGACGATCACGTGGGACAACTTCCATCTTCCCGCTTTATAATTTGCAGACGAGTCCGTTCGTCGCCGACACGTTTAAAATAATCACCGCCGTTTTTTCAACATTACATCATAAATGTTTTTCCATCGAGTATAATAATATATTCCTGGAACTGCTAGGACCGGACGCAACGATTTGTTCAGCACTAACTGCAACAGACCTTTTAATTGATTATTGAAATTATTCCTACTGTATGTACTCTTATTTATAACCTTTTGACGTCACTTAAGTATGATTGCATTTTAAGGTTTCAAAAATGACCTGCTAGAGTTTCTTGCGGCGCTTCTTCTCTGCAATAATTGTCTTGTTCGAAGCGCATGTAGGTTAATAGAACTCCTGGTGTGGCCAATTTACCTACTGCATTAATTGAATCATTTCATTTCATTGCAACTATACATAGAGATTGTAAGGATATCCTTACAATCGCCATTGAATACCAGCGACACCTCTGCCCTATTAAAGTTCCTTATAACTACTAATTAAAGGCAGTGAACGTGCTCAAGTTCCGAGCCACTGGTCCGCGAAACGCAACCGGCATTAAACTGGTAGTTTGCGAAATTAATTGCTATTTATTTCTGCCGGTAAATGACCTCGGCCTTGCACTTACAAAAACTCATCCTTTGCGTAACAATGCGCGCGCGCGCAAACTCGTTTGGCTCACGCGTCGCGTGGATACTGAAAAGAAGTGGCGTTTGAGTGTACACGCGAAATGAACGTCGCCCTTTAGCCTAATGCCCATTGCATGAGATATTCTAAGCGTATAGATTGGGTTAGGTATATACGAAAAGTGTCAAATTTTAGTTTGAAGTAACGTAATCGTTCGCTCGAATGCTCGGAGTACTCACAGAACTCGGCATAAAGCAGCGTCTATCTTCTATAGTGCAAGCCCGCATCCATAAATTCTTCGGGCACATATCTCGACACGTGATGAAAATTATATTGAGCGTCTGATGGTACAGGGTAGAGTTGAGGGTGCCCAGGCGCGCCGCAGATCTCCGATGAGGTGAACAGACTAGGTGAAAGCAGCAGTTGACCACGCCTTACACGTTTGCACCAGGAAAGCTTCCACCCGAGAAGAATGGCGACAAATAGCGAAGCGGTTTACCAAACCTGCGCCTCTATTCCCGACGGTAAAAACGATATCGTAGTTGACCTGTTATGGTATTGTTATGACGTCAGACGCCATTGCTGTCAAGTAAATAAGAGCTATTAACACGGTGACAATACGATAACAGATCAAAAACGATATTGTTTTTACCCTGTTGAATAGAGGCCCTGGAGTGATGACCACGACTACTCTGCCAAGAGTGTAACGACAAAGAAGACGAAGAATCTATCCGCGGGTTTGATTAATCGAATTAGAATCTATCTGTTGGGTAAGCTAAGAAGACAAGAATCGTTGTTTAAGGCCCTTTATTTCAATACTTCCACGATGATGACATTGAATTATGAATTATGAATTATTTATTCGCTGTAAGTATGGGTTACAATGGTGTTTAAATTTGTAGTAAAATTTACTATCGATCGCACACTTAGCTGTGTCCAGCATGCAAAAATTTATCATCTTAAAACTATCTTAAAACTACATTTAAACATTTATAAAATTGGAAATAGAAAAAGAAATTAAAATAAATTATAATAAAAAATATGTCAACCGTTACACTAATTTATTAACCTCGATCGTATTATACTCGAAAAATTGTTGGATTGTATAAAAACATTTGTCAATTAACCATTTATATAACTTAAATCTAAAGATTTTTATTGGCATTTCCTTAATGCACACAGGTAAGTGGTTATATATCTTTACAGACGTTGCATAACAATTATTTCTATACAGTGCGCTTCTAAATTTAGGCACTTGTAGCTTCGTAGGATCTCTTGGTCTTAATTTCGAGTAAATTCTTTTTTTATTAAATAGCTCAGGATTTGTTCTTACAAATATACCTATCTCCATGATGTACATCGATGTTAGAGTCAACAGATTTAAACGCTTAAACAAAGGTCTGCATGGCTCTCGAGGCCTTACATCGCAGATTGCCCTAAGACACTTTTTCTGGCACACAAATGCACGATTCACGTCCTTGGAGTTTCCCCAGACAACTATTCCGTACCTTAGCACAGATGCTACATAGCCGTGGTAAGCTGTGAGCGCGGTTGATTCCCCAGCTATACGTTTAAGTCTCCTGAGGGCGTATGTAAATTTTCCCAGTCGAGTACATATGTTATCTACATGGTATTTCCAGTTACAGTACTGGTCCACAATAATTCCTAAAAACTTTGTATTACAGGTTTCTTCCAGGGCTTGCCCTTTGCAGGTTATATTCATTTTAGACCTTTTACTTTTAATATTACTGAACTGTATGTATTTACTTTTTGATACATTAAGATGCAAATAATTATCTTCTAGCCATTTATTAATAATTTCTATAGCACAATTTATATTATTCATATGGGTTACATTTTGCCTACTTTCATTTGAAACTAAAATTGAAATGTCATCAGCAAACAATATTGTTTTATAATTACATACATTTGGGAGATCATTGATGTATAGTATAAATAATAGCGGGCCTAGAACACTGCCTTGGGGTACACCTGTATTATTTGTTTGGTGTTTTGATCTATATTTGATTAAATCATGTCGGTCATTAATTTTATTAACTTCTACGCATTGATTTCGATCATAGAGGTAACTCTTTAGCCAAGCTAAGACAGGACCTCTGATGCCATACCGTTCACATTTAGACATGAGCAAATTGTGATTTACAAAGTCAAATGCTTTGCTCATGTCAAAGAAAATGCCAGATATTTCTTTTTGGTTGTCGATTTTTTCCATGATTAATTTCGAAAGTGTAAAGCACGCCAGTGATGTTGATTTTCCTTTTAAAAAACCATGTTGCTCTTTAGCTATGACATTATTTTTATCTAAAAATTTAGAGATTCTGGCATGCATAACTTTTTCATATATTTTCGAAAATATCGATATAAGGGTTATAGGACGATAGTTCCTTAAGTCTGTTGTATCATCTTTTTTGTAAAGTGGTTTAACAATGGATTGTTTCAAGATAGTGGGAAACTTTCCCTGACTAAATGATTCGTTCACTAAATGTGCCAAAATGGGACCTATTATGGTAGCGCAAAATTTTAGTACATGGGTCGAAACCCCATCAAAACCTACTGCTCTCGTGTTATTTAACGATTTTATAACTTTGATGATGTATGATTAGGTCTTAAATCCAAAAATTTGCCTTTTTCTCATTATTTAAGTCTAACGACACCTTTGACAGTATTAGATCACGTCTTTTGCCTATGAGGGATAGAGACGGCCATAATATATACATTTAAAAAAAAACCTTCTCTATATTACATTACCTTTGGTACCTAATTTCGTAGTCATGTAGCTTAAATAAATGCCAACGTAAAACAAATAAATGGTATACAGTGCTTAAGTTAGTTATTTCACACGGAAATTAACTCTGACCTTTAATTCCAACAAATCTCAATCTAGCGAGCTTTACAGCGTGGAATACCGCAGGGGATTTTATTAATTAGTTTCTCCGCGAAAAGCTTGGTGTAAATGTTCTGTGGAAATTATAATAATAATATGTGAAACAATTTAATTTTACGTCACACCTGGCCATAATGTGAGTTTTATCGCACGCTGCGCGCACGGTAAAACTCGCATTGTGGCCAGGTGAAGACGTAAAATTGTGTACTCATCACGGGCAGTAAAAAAGAAAGCCCTCTATCGCATATTTACGACCCTCGCCTACGGCTCGGGTCTCAAATACCTGCGATTTCGGGCTTTCTTTCTTTTACAGCCCTTGTTAAGTAATGTACTATTAAGTATACCCTCATACTTTACTGTACCACTCTATATTATTTCCCTTTGCGAACTTTAGGTAAATATACTCTACCTATTCCGATCACTGCTCATAATACAGAAATAACAGCAAGCAAGAGTGAATAGACTCGATATCGCATTGTAATTGTAACGTAACAATACCCATTGCCAACCGGTGGCTTTGTTACAACCAGTACAACGCTGATCCAGTTATTCGTGGATCCAGTTGCATCGTGAAGCCTCAAGTTCTAGGTGACCTGGGCAAGTTCTAGGGCGACGACCTCGACAACGTGCGTTGTTTACATAGAGAATGCGAGCTATGTGAATAAGTGGATAAGTAGATGTTCCATTTGATTTGACAAAACACCTTTGTTTTATCCTCGTGGCGTACTTTACAAAGTACTTAAAAATCAATGAAATTAATGTCTTAATTAGAATTGAATAGAATCGCATACCTATCTAACTTGGTAAACTTCTTTAATATCTGGTTGTCTGGACGCTATACGTATGTAATTTCGAAGAGTCATAATTCCGAATTGAACGAAATCACGAATAAATTGAGTCCGTCCGCGTGAATGTTGTTTATTGGTTTTCCATCAGAAACTGTCTAATTTTCTGGTATAAATAGTACTCTCATGTCGTAGTAATTAACTCTACATTTTTAAATCGGTTTAGCGGCTGAGCTGTGAAAACACAACAAACACACAAAGTTGCCTTCGCATTTTTTATATGATGTATGGGTATGGCTTGAGCCCAGAGGTTGAGTGGATTCGTCCGATTTGAAAAAAAAAAACACCTGTATTAAGTATGACGTGTAATAGGTCAAAGCGAAATTCGTACTTTTAGGGATTAGGGGATTCCCATTTGATTCATGGAAGAACGCCTTTTGTAATATCATAACTTAATACAAATGTGTAGTTTGTGGAATCGGTGGATATACCCTATTTGATTTTTGGAACAACTTTTGAATAGGTATTACGTGGCTCAATACAAAATGTGATCTATGATCCTGTTGTAGATTGATATATTGATCGATTGATATATACCTATTTGAAATGTACTTGATCTTCAGCACCGCCACCACCACCATCTAAACAATAAATTATGTCTACTTATGCTTTATTATGTCTTCATAATATAAAACCGTTTTGAATTTTAAATTATTTTTTGTACTGGGCCTAAAGTGAACAATATGATAACAATTCTGTTCAGACTTAGTGGAATGGGCGAAAGGCCTTGTGTTACTTTACGAGGTGTTTTTAGAAGTCGTATTTTTTTTACGTAGCTTCATTAAATCCACTTAGAAACTAGTATCACAAACAAGCTGTTCTAGATTCTAAAATACATTTTGATAAATCTTAACTCTACAAGGGTAATTGGGTACGTCTTAAGAAACAGGTTAGGTAGGTTTTTTATAACTCGTAAAAGAACTCGGTATACTATTTTCAAAAACGGACTAGTTTTTTTGCTGTTTTGTTAAGTCAAATATGTCATCGATCAATTTGGAATTTCATACTTGTTATTTTAAGAACTTTATCCTTGTTCCTAATTCTGTACTTGAGACCCAAGTCGACGTCAATAATTACGCTATAATACGGTATAAGCTCCTAGCAGTAAGCAGTTTAATCGCGTGTCAAACAAATAGATTTGCGTGGCGTGAGTAAGGCACTTTCGGGAAACCCGTCCAAGCGTGTTTTTTCAAAACGTTTGTGTAAGTACAATTTCTTCGAAAACGTATTTAGGAAATTCCTTGCATTTGAATAACATTGTTTAGGTTCTCGTTTCACTGAATTCATATTTAACTGTGTTCGCGGAAACGCAAACATGGTTCACTTACGGCTAAGTGTCGATTGCTTCTTCATTTACAAAAAATCGTAGCTTCATAAGAGTCTTTCACAACATACGTCTTTTTGGTCTGGTTCAAATTAGGTACCGGTCGGTTTGATTTGTCCTAGAAGTTTACTTTTAGACTTTGCTGCACTTGAGCTTGTTTGTGCAGTCAATTTTAACTACTGTTAAATCGATGGTAGCGGTATTTTTGTTTGTTTTATAATACTTTGAAAGTTTCATATTAAGGGCTGAAATATCGATCTCAAAATATCAGTGCCCGACAGTTTTTTTAGCTTTATCTTTTTCTTTCATACCACAGGGAAAAGAAGAGTTATATGTAGAAGATGAAGATAAAGTAAAGAGTTGTTTTTAGCATTACTTATGGAATCGAGAAGATAGTAGGCACGGTCAACAACTTTAATTGCATCTATAGAACCCTGTAGCAGAAAGACAATCGTTAATTTTGATGTAACTTATTTCTTTAGACTGGACGTTGTCATTATGACAGGGTTCTATAGGTACTCAACAATTAAAGTTGTATACACACAACTTTTCCAAAATGGAGACGGAAATTGTGGTGCGACATTTACAGCCAGCTGCATGCTGCTCATATTGTCGCAGACGTCGGTGGCTTGTCCTACATGAGTTACACGATTAACTTACATCTCTACCGCCCTCTTTGAGGACATGAGCAATATGTTGCTGGCTATTTGTGGCTTTCCAAGGCAATTCAAAGAAATAATACTTAAGTCCCTAGAGACAAAAGGTATCATTTAGTCCGCTCATACATGGAATTTTATGGGTTATTTAAGAACATGATGAAGATAATATAATGTTATTTAAATAGCTACATATTCTACCTTTAAAAGTCATGGTTCGTAGATTTATAGAATAATTTGTAAAGTTTTTAAAATGGAGCTAAATATTTAATTTTTCCAAAGTTCTGCATAATCCCAGATAGCGTAATGCATTAATTTCCTATGCAAGCATAGGTCGTGGCGAATTCTCTTTAAAAGTTTAAACAATGATTAATAGTTCTATGAATAATATTGACGTGATCGATTACGAAAAAATGAGTAAGTAATGACTAATGATGTCTCTGCGATGATAAATAGACTTGAGATCAAAATTATTTTGAATTAGCATTCTAATGAAATTATTTGTAAATATTGGTCCACTTCAGCGGCACTGGCAAATTGAATACTTACGTTGATAGAACATTATTTTATCAGATTTTTATGTTTTATTTTTAATGGTATTTTATTAGTTTTTTTATAAATAGCATAAATTATAATTCATCATAGAGTTTCAAGAACCGTAGACTTAAATGCGTAAGGATTTATTTTATTATTTACTTACTAATAATTTAGTCCCCTTTTATTAAATAAAATCATCTAAAAGGGTAATGGAACGAAAATTCATTTTTTTATCTCAATATATATGATTTATTTAACTATTAGTTCTTTGACAGTTTGATTGATATTGTAATAACACTAATAACGATCATAATACAATAAATTATAAATATTATTATTTAACTATTAGGTATAAAAATCACCTTCTCTAGACTTCCGTCAAATTCCGTTCAAAGAAAATATAATGTATGTTTTGCTTAAGAACTCATTAGGTATCGTTTGTAACATTATTCACCACTAAAAGTTTTGCAAACACAAATTCACACAACCTCATCAAAATTAGCAAAGCCGTGCAATATTCATGCGAGCTCGTCTCTGAATAACTAAAAGTATCGACGACAAACACGGAACGAATTAACACGTGGAGATGAATAAAAAAAAGCGTGGTTTTCGTGATACATTGCGTCGGTGCAATAGCGTCGGCTCAAAAATGTTCAAACAACACGTCAATGGATTGCTACAAGCATACGCGCTATCGACCAATGAAACTGAACCTTTAAGGCTTTTGTGGATATTAGTTTTTTTTTACGGCAATATATGTGTATGTATGCCCCATTTGATCGTATGAGGGCGCTGATGCCGTATTGTTAACTCTGCAAAGCCTCAGGCAGAGAAAGGTATATTATAGCTATAACTCTGTCCCTTTTAGTGCCTGGAACTTGGCAGAATTTCAAAGTTCTTGATACGGGCTCCAAGGTATGTAGCCCCCGATCAAATAAAGAGTGTTAAAACTTAACATTGTTTATAAAGGCACAATAAACCTATTTTAGTTATAATCACTGTCCCTTTCTATCCAATTCAATTGTCATATTGACATAGCATACTCCAAGCACACTAGCCATTGCACTTTTATGAACAAGAGGTGGTAAGTCTGTGGCTTTTAAACTTCCAAGTGTATAAAACGATTTCTTTCCAGTTTTTGTATTGATTTCTAGTTTAATCGGAACAGTGCCTAGCTTAACTTTAATGGCAATATTAGCAGTCAGTTTGGCCTTTCCAAGAGTCATCAGACCTAACACATCGATAATATGCATCTTTGTTTAAACTACACTGAAAAAAAAAGGTTGTGATAGTTGTGCACAAGCATTTTGATTCAATACGAGCCTAACAAGCCGTGAGATACATCAACTAAAATGCTAATTGTATCACTGAAGAATTTGCTGTTGTTACTATCAGCTTTATAATATAAGTAATATCATAACTATTGTATTTATTTTAAGTCAACTGAGAGAAAATAGGTTGGCTTATTTTTTTGAGTGCGGCTATATCAACAACGAATGCTAAATGCAAACGTACGAGGGTACTCTAATGTTTATTTATTTATGGAAAACCCCTGAGTATTGACTATCCCTTCAATTACATGAGTCAGAAGGAAGCCGTATGGATTGCGATTGCGCGGTGACGATGACGTTATTTTTAGCCGTTCAAATAGAAATGCGAAGCCAATTCAATTTGTGGAAAAAGCAACACGTAACCTTGATTGTTTTTATGTAAGTTGAAGGGTTAATTAAATTGTTTGTATTTCTAAATAAGGGGTAGGGTGGTTACGACCATTTACGACGTAGCACTAACTAAATTCGTAACTTCGGATGGTCTAGTAACATGTTTAAAATAGCTCGGTTTTGACCAAGTTTCTTTTCAAAATCTTTTTCCTCCCTAGGGATGAAAACGCCATTTTTAATTCCGCTATTAAGGTATGTAAATCTTTACTTTAATCCTTGATCCTGTTTTTTCATTTGAATTTATGAATAACTTTATAAAGTTACGGTTCTCGTAATAATTATTAAAAACTCGCTGTGGCGTCGTTCTGTCGTAGTGATCTAACTCCTACCTAGACCGATTTTGATAAAAGAGCTGTTGATGTTTTTGTTATATATGTATGTATTATATTCGAAAGTTATCTAAGCTATATAAAAGTTCTCGTAGCTTAGATTCATAAATATCTGTCGGGCAACCAAAGTTACATTTCTAAAAATCTCTATGTGTTTAACAGGTATTTGTTTTACATGGGATTATTTTGTTCTTGTACATTCGTCGATTATGAATGTTTTTTGTTTTTAAGAGGGTGCAAAGAAATAACCCCACGAACCCAGTAAAAATATATTTAAATACTTCCATATGCATATCGGGGGTCAAAGTCAAGCCACACGGAAACCTTGTGAGTTGAATAAACCGTAAATAACTATTTCTTTTATCTGAGAAAATATTTTAAAATTGTCTGAAATCTTGTATTTATTTTATTTTTCATGGTCATCTACGTAATGTTATATAATGTTATGGCATTTACTAGTAATAGAGATTTTATCTTTCAATCATATGAATTAAACCGTAATTTATGCATTATTATATGTAGTTTTATTAGTTGGCCTATATATGCCTAATTTCAGAAACCTGCACTTGAAATCTGATTCGTCCTAATTTAGCAGTACCTATTTAATATTAACTCTTGTTTTATCAAGCTTTAACAAATTCTAGATCCAATAGTTCGAAAACCGAATCCACAATGATGACACATTTAGTTCAGATTAGCAATTGGTTACGATGCTTACCCATTAGTTCTGGTAACTACTGATCAAAAAATCGACACTAAGGAATGACTTCTAGTGTCGATTTTTCATACAAATATTTAGTTAGAAAAAGGAACGAGTTATTTGTTTCTAAAATGTCCCTGAGTACGGCGGTAAGTTACTAGAATGCTCGATCACGTTAAGTTGCATCTTTAATTCTTACCTTTTAAACCTCCTTACTAATATAATAAACGTTGAGTAACGGTGGTATCGCTATACAATGTTTTGTCCTTATCTGTCAAATCCAAATGTAACAATGACAGATGACAAACCATTGTATAGCTATACCACCGGTTATCCACGGTTAGTATGTAAAACTTGTATAAATAATAAATGTATATTACCTATACCTAAGTTTCTTAGTCACAGCTCTTACGATCGTAGAATCAGAGGCCTAGCCAAGATGCAAACTACTAACATTTTTCTTTTCTATCACTCAAAATGTATGACAGTTGACCACGTGGTTTACCGCAACGCACGAGAATGTCATTATATATATTTTGAGTGATAGAAAAGAAAAACGTTAATAACGTTTGCATCTTGGCTAGGGCCTCTGATAAGATGCCATCTTCGAGAAAACTCGGTTCAACCCTTGCGTCGCTTGGTCTCCCAGGTACCCCGCATAAAACGTGTCCTGAGCTCAGCCTCTGAATTTCACCTGAATGACCTGTCGGTGCATCGCTCTGAATCTAGGCCAGTGGAACAAGCTGCGACATGAATGTCACGACCCGGGCGCGGTGCTCTGGTGTTTGAACCCGAGGGGGTTAATGGATGCACTGTCTTCTTACACCCTGTATGTAGAATCTGTGCTCACAGATGCTAGTACAGGGGGATGTAGCACTCAAAACATTATGAGCCAACCAAGAGTTTTAGCTTGGTTGATAAAAAAATAATTAAATAGTTATCAGCCTACTCTTTTCTCAAAGGCCGGCAGGGTACTTGCAATTCCTCTGGCGTTGCGGGTGTTAATAGGTCGTGATGATCACTTACCATCAGGTGACTCGCTGGCACGTCGGCCTCCTTTTTCACATTTCAAAAAGTTATATAAACCAACAAAAAGTATAACAACAGCAAGTTCTTTAGTGATTCAACTAATATCTTGGTGATTTATCTAACGCCTTATTAGGCTCGAATGGAATCAAGACGCTTATTCACAACAATAACAATCCTGTCCGAGTTTTGTTTTCAGTGTACTTAATTCTCTAAAAGTATTTATCAGAGAGGAAACGCAATAAATTCAGGTGTGCTAGACCTGGTTTAGGCTACTGTTTTCAAAAGCCGTCATCGCATTTGTGATTCTTCACAACCTGGTGCTCTACTTTGAAATCCGTAATTCGAACTTCGTCTATTGCTATCCCTTTTGCTCTCGACGCGTAACTAATTCGCAAGAAAGTGACAGGGCGTGACATTTCAAAGTAGAGCCTCAGCTCGCGACTTGATTTGTGTCTTGATGGTTAATCCACCTATAACATCATGTTCTACGAGACTCAGCAATAAGTAAAGAAAATGCAATTCTATTGATAATATTTTTACAGGTCTGTCTTCCACTATCATTGTTATAAATAATGGAAGAACTTATTTATCACTTAAAATAACAAAACAAATGCATGTACATAGGTACCAAACGACTCACAAGATTTTTGCTAAGTTCACATTATCGATTTGACAAAAAATAACGGCATACTTTTACTAAAACACGTTTATGAATTATTGGGATACTTTTACCTGGTTATTAATTGATTAAATGTACGATTAATACGGTTAATTAACTGCTTCCACCGTGATTAATCACTTAGCCTTCATCTATGTTTAGCCGCGTCACGTTGGGATCGTGCACATTAACTAAATGTGTTATCCTAATCCTGCTCTATTAATATTGTTACCCCCTTACTAATAAACGTTGATTAACGGTGGTATAGCTATACAATGTTTGTTTTGTCCTTATCTGTCATTGTGATATTTGGATTTGACAGATCAGGACAAAACATTGTATAGTTATACCACCGTTACTCAACGTTTATTAGTAAGAGGGTAAATGTGAAACGTTGTGGATCCATAGCCACAAACAAACATTGATCACCTACAGAAATTTAGGACAACTATGGACTACTAGGTCTGGCCATGTTTTTTTTCGCATTGACCTGCCGTTTTTCTCTCTGGAGCTATCTAAGGTTTGGTGACAAAAAAAGGATCCTATTTGGCTTCATTACGTAATTGAAAAACCAACTTTCAAACATCTAAACATTCGGATTTATATTCCGATAGGCTACGGAGGTCAGGTTAACTGAAAGTCAGTACCACCTTCTCTAAAGCGGGATTAAGGCTCGTGTCTGGCGTTATTAATAGCCACGAGATTACCGTCAGGTTTGCTCGGCGCCCACGTTCACGACTCTTCAAACAAATTGTCGGAGCGCCCTGTACCATATTATACAGGGTGTGGGTGTTGTGACTGAGATGTTTGGCGACGAGTATAATACATGTGAAATTGGTTCGGGAGGTGTCAGGGATGTGTTGAAGAAATAGCGCTTAGTCAAGTATTTTTCGAGACTAATTTCTTTTAACTCACGAGGAAAAAAGAGTGGTGTTATAAATTTACAGTGTGGATCTGTGTGTCGGTCCGTAACAACGGATAGAACGATTCGTACGTTAAAAAACAGGTTGTTTAAAAGTTGTGTTTAGTCTTTATATCAAGGGGTTTAGCTAATCAATAGTTAGGTACCTACTGTTTTGTAATAAAAACGGTAATACACACAAGTAAAGTGTAAAGAAAAACAACAGCTAATAAAAACTAACCACCGTCCGACTAGCACTTGACCGATTTTTCTTTCCTTATCATAATTTTTTTCCTCGTTGAATTTACACCCTTCAGCGGTGATTATACAATCACAATTGAACGGTTTCTTCGCAATGCCAAATTGAATTCTTTTTCAGTTGTTTCAAAAGCTTTTGCTCAATATTTCTTCAGGCTTATGTAATTTTGCGGTACGTTGGGTTTCAGTATTTTTTCAACCCTTTTATAATCTGCGTTCGTTGTGACTTGCAAATTGCTGTTTTAAATTAGAACAGTTTTTTTTTCAACCTTTAAAATCATTATACGTTCTCATGCTCGTATTTAAAAAAACATGATACTGACAAAGAAGTTTATACTTTCTGGTTGGCCTTGTACGTGGTTTCTGGATGCGTAATATTATGGCTATTATGAGTCTAATGGATATTTGGCACGATAAGTACAGACGTGATGACCGCATTAGCACCAATATATTACTGTAAATAGTATATACCTATTTATATATCCATGTACTGGTAACTGTTATGTAACCTAAAAACACAAAATTACCTTACTTTGGCTGCAATGTTGAAGAGGAATTGACATTTAAAGGGTAGGTACGATGCAATCAAATTTTGTTTTTCCGCATTGCATTAATGATTTCGGTCAGAAATCACGCCATTTGGACAAGTGGCATTTTGCTAAAATTAACGATTGCAAAAATAAAAGAGCTTGTATAGGATTATCTATTATTATTATGCTTATTGTCTTAAGCGAAATAAATGTTTTCTATTCTATTCTATACTATTCTATTTACGTAAGCTATCACGTGTTCGCTGATTATTCCATACATTTTGGTAGATTTATAAACTCTCATCTCATGCTTCTGAAGAATGCAAATTGGCCGTGTTTAACTATTGAATTCTAATGCCAAATTGTTTTTGGAAAATTATGTTTCTTCCCTTATTCATTCGAAGAAGTGATCAGGATATAGCAAGGTGGGATTATATAATAAAGATGACCATGTGGGATTTATATTAGGTAGAGAGGGAGAAAGATATCGTTCTTTATTTAATTAAACTATCAGTTAGCTGTCAGAATACCTTTTTCATAGTCTTCGGGCTTAGCATTGCATGATTTGCAATCACGAGATTGTCAATTCACTTGTTCATATTTCCCACTACATATATAGGTAGCCTCTAAAAGGGACTTTGCCTTCTCCGCCCTAATATAAAGAAGTCAATAATAAAATAACTAAAAAATATTATTAATTATTATGCCACGCAAAAGACTAATATATTTTAAACGCAAGTACTTACAGCTGAAGATGGCTATTAAGAGGCACACCAAGAAGGAGATGGCAGGACGATCTTGGACAGTTCTATAACAGGACTGGGCTTGGAGTTACTGGATACGAAATTGTGGAGAGGTCTGATGGAGGCTTTTGTCCAGCAGTGAAACAGAAATAGCTAGATTAGATAATTACAGCTAAAAAAAAACAAAAAGCAAGACGAGAAACAAAGGAATAGACTTTATATTTTTATTAAAAAGGGCATTTTACCAATGCGCTGGGTGGGGCAACCCGACGACGCTGATTTTCAGAGAAACCCAGTGGATTAGTAACTTGTTTTTTTTTTAATTGCAGGAATATGTTTGTTGATAATTGTAAGTCATTCTTTGTTCTTGTGACTCATGATGTTGGATGATTGTATTATGATAACATAAAAATTAATTAAAGTTATACGTCAGCTTGACTCATCCGTGCACCTAGAAACGTTTTCTTCAATATTAAAACGTTCTTGTTGCGACTAGTGTGAAAGGATAATAGCACTTTAATAACTCGCTTCCTACATTTTAGATAACATAAGTAAATCTTAATTATGAAGTCTTTGTTGTTTTATTAACGCTGTGCGTGAAGAAACTATTACTGTATAAATATAATTTCCTTCCCCTGTTAATTAGTTATGTAAGTGTATGTATTCTTTAGGTAAGTTGCTTATGAGAGAGATGTTGATTTAGGAGTAATGTATTTGTATAGATAATTAGACTGTATTTGATATGTGCTATTCGTTTGAGACAACAGATAGTCGTATAGCTATATCGAGATAGAAAAACATCGTCCTTTTTAAAGAAGATCCACTCATATTTCAATTTAATAGTAGGTACTTGAGTCAGCCAAATAAAAAAGAACTATACCTTGTTCGGATAGGTATTTAACTAAATGTAAACAAACAAACCACGTGACATAGTTGGTTAGCCAATAGGAGCAGAACATTGATACGGCAAAGCTCAACCAAACAGTTTTGATTAGCTGTTGAACAGAGCCACGTGGTTTGGTTTGTTTATCTTTAGTTAAATACCTATCCGGACAAGGTATAAGCATATAAACGGACAAATGGAAAAAAATACTTTTTTTTCTAGAGGGATTGGAATGATGACTTCGGCTCTTAATGTACAGTGGTAAATAACACCCCGTGCATAGAAATTGCCTATCGGGAGGGTTTACTTTTCTCTGCAGTTGACTGTACGAGATTACTCTCGCCCCGGCGCAACGCTCCATTAGTAACTAGAGCATACCTTTGTCTTTGACATCCTAGTGCTATCTAAGCCCTATATGCATTTTCTGGTACAATATTGCACAAAGGAATTTAATATTGTCTTTGAAACTCCTTTACTTAAGTCTTAAGCTTAAGTAAGAGGGAATACGATGGTGATAATGTTGAACGTAAACAGGAAAGCAGCAAAAATTATGTTAAGTTGTAAATTCAAAATATATTTAGGTATTATATTATTAGTCGGCGATAAGCAGCAAGTTTTGTCACTTAGGTTATACGTAATGAATAATATGGATAAGTCTATTGTTAAAAATCACTGAATGTTACTGTGGAAAGATGTTATTATTTTATGTTATAAATTTCCGATCATGATCCCCTTATAAATAGTGCGAATTTATAAAAGCTGTGAAATTAGCGCTTCTCAGAAAACAAGCAATGTGTATAAAGGTCGCGGAGCAAAAAAAATTAAAAATACACCTTTCAACCACTTGTTTCCGGGAAATAAATCAAGAAAAACACATGAGGAATATCCCTTGATAATAAACGCTTTTGAAACAAGTTTTTTTACACAAAATACCTGCTTTAATTGCTTCTTAGCACAGGTACAGTCGCGGCGGAAAAAGTTTCGTCACTTTTCGACTATATTTTCTCATATCGCTACTATACAATATACTACAATACATCTGTATCTAAAATATAACTTTTCTTTGACTGACTGACGAACAACGCACATCCTAACCCTCCGCCTAGGAACTTCACATTTGGAAGGAAAATTCCTTGGTTACGCTGGGGGATGAGTGAGGATTTTTTAAAAATCGAACCCCACCGGGAAGATATAGGGAGAGTAACGGGAAACTAATTCTTCGCGCACGAAGTCGCGGGCGTCCTATAGTATCCCACAAATCCGGAACTGAGGCGCTACTATGAGCTAACTCCATCCCTGTCACTCGTCGTTCGAGACTAAATTGAGAGAAAGGAATGGAACTAACATAACTTCGAACTTCGATTTTTAAAGTAGGGCCTCGCTGTTGGTCATCTAGAATCTAGATCATGAATGTTTGTCTACACCACGGCCGCCTCTAGCTTCTGTATTTATGTATATTGCTTTACCCATGACATTTCACAATTGACGTCTCCTGTCATTACAACGCAACATTGATTGACGTGACAATTGTACAATAGTATGTATTATCTATTTGATCTTTGATTTATTCACGGAATACAATGAACGATTATAAGTTTTCTAGTCGATAAACTAATAGTAGATAAGGTTCTTATATAATTTTTGCAGCGTTGTAATCTTAATTTAAAGATGAAAAAAAAAAACCTTGATGATAGATCTTTACACTTACCAGGTTGAAACAATTACTATCCAAAATACAACCAATATTAACATACCTATTACATTTTTGTAATCGTGATTTGTAAAGTAAAACAGTCGACGTGGTTATGGTAGATACGATTTTTTTTTCAGAATTCGTACTTTTAGTCACAGATACCTACAGACTAACCTAACGATACATGTTTTTAATGACCCTGACGTCCCTGACTCAAATGAAACAAGTTTCTGAAAGATCATATTTTATACTTGTAGAAAAAACTCCCTGTAAAATTATTTGGTACTTTTACACTCATTAATTCCATTTTGATTAATGATTTGTAAACAACAAGAATTATTACACGTCATGTTTCTTACATAACGGTACAGTACCGTATTAAATACATTACTAGAGCGACATATTATGTCGGCACGCTCGTACCTAATAAACTTGTTACCGAATACCTTACCGCTTAACGGTAATCTCTTACCACTTAATCATTTTAAATTCCACGTGCAACACAAATAATATATTTTGTTTATAGCCTGTGTTAATGTTAGTGTCCCACTGCAGCACAAAGAGAAATATTTAAAGTAATTAAAAAATAAACAGTTAACCATAAGCTGCCGTAGTAACTTAGTTAATTATATATAAATTACCTATAAATAATTGCTCGATCGATACTACGTATTACTATTATACATTACATTCTTTGACAACTTCACATTAAACCCAACGTTGTACTTTTTCACAGAATTGTATGGCTTAGCTATTATCACATTTATCACGCACGTCATTAGTTTTTCTTTGGTCTGCTATTGAATTCAGCTGCTAGGTAAAGGCGGGGAAGTGTTTTATTGGATTTCCTCAAGTTACTTTTTTCATTAACCTCTCCAATCATTCGAGGTTTACAAGTCCTCCTGCCATCTCCATCTGGCTCTGCCTCGCTGTCTTTACTTTAAAAAAAAATATATTTTTTCACTTCTTTGGGTGTGGTCCACAATACTTTGTAGTGCGCCCTGCATAAACTGCAACTGTCTGGCTTCCGCACTAACAAGACCGGAAATTGTCTAATAATGTACGGATGTAAAGTTGTAGTAACATTAGGAACCGAAATAATCTCCTGGTGACCGGAATGAACATTGTAAGCAATTTTTGGTCCAACGCAAAGAGCCAATAGCAGCTGGAGAATCGGAAAAAACGTAGAAATTGAAGGACTGGCTGAACCAAACAATCAATCAAACTGCACTATCTTGGCCGTCTAGAGCGGGTGGAAAAACCGAAGAAGATGCTGCAAAGAATAAAACCTATCTATCAATAAAAACTCAGATAATGATGAGCTGATGTGGTAAACTAAGATCTGCGGGAGGTCCAAGCTGGCGAATGGCGAAAAAGCGCACAAGACCGAGACCAGAGGAGCTATTGTCTAACGCACTCGCAATCGTAACCGTCTTCAAAGTGGAGCAATTGTTTTCATTTTGTATGCAGACAAGCCTTCGATTTTCGAAATGAAAACGAACGTGATTGCGAGTTCGTTAGACAATAAGCCCTCAGGCCTCCATTCCACAAAACTTTACAAGTACACAAGTCGACAATATTGTCAACTTTTTCTTTGGAAAAACCTTACAATATTGTCAAATTGTGCACTTGTAAAGTTTTGTGGTATAGGGGTCAGAGTGGCGTGAAGTCGTATCGGAAGCCAATATAATTTGGGACGTTGCACAAGAGTGACCATTAAGTTTTCAGCTTGGGGCTTCTTTTGGGAAGCGCTACCTATATCCTCGAAAAAGTGCCCGTCCTTACAGAATAAAGTTCTGTTTCCATTATTCGAATGTAGGCTATATATAGTCTATGTCTATAGTATATGAGTCATTCAAACGATATTGTTTGATGTCACATCTGTTTCAAACTTAGCTCAGACACTTATCACTCCAACCGTATCGATTGAAGCCTCTAATGGAAAATAGTTCTCATCCGTACCATATGTACTATTACTTATTCTGTGTCCGTTTATAAGACAAAACCTAAAGCAATCAGTGCCACTGACGTCAGTAATGACGCCGGCTAATGATAAGCCGTTATCATCGTTTCGTAATTATTGTATTTGTTTGCAAATTGCCGGTAATCAGCTACGATTTGCTTGTTAACTGCAATTCTGCGAGTGTTTGTATTATATCGATATAGCCTTACCATACGCAAGTTACAGACAGAATATGGCGCTATATATAGGCTTATTATGATATAGCTTAGCAACACAATCGCTTTTCCAAATGTATCCTCAACGTTAGAAAATTTGTTAGCCGCCACCGCGTGAAACTCGTTTTTGCCAAACTGTAAACAAAATTCACAAAATAAAATGTGTCGGAAAGTGACGACGAGGTCGAAGTTGATTTTTTGGCAGGTGTTCAAAATGAGACCGTTGCAACCAATATGAAAATGACAGACGAAAAAAAGTTGCGTGTAATGATACCACTTGCCCCTCCTCTCTTTTGTCGGGAGTTTAAGTATGAATTGTCATGATAAAGATAATCTCTGTGGCGTGCATTCGACGTCGACTTTTACCTATCTTCGAATAGTCACGAGTTGAATATCACCTAAACCCGCGTGATACTAATCTCTCGCAAGCATTCGCCTGCTCATCCCTAAGTAAACCGACGTCTTTTGCGCGCGTGCTCAAGACCGTCTCTTCGAAATTACTATACTTAATCCGTCAACATTGGAGATGGAAAATTTATATGCCTGTTGTTATATTAGGAATAGTCGTTTGCTTAGCGTCTGCAGTTGCGCGCTAATATAGGATTGCAAAGGCTTTGTGTTATGCTGTTGATATTGATACATTATAAATGTTGTGAATATTGTAATGATCACAATACTCGATTTAAAAATAATGACGAGTTGGTGTACTTTCCGCATCATTATTATAATAGTGTTTTTGATTAGTTTTAAGATGAGAACTATTGTTTGCAAGATTCGTTTATTTTTTATTTCGCTTCGTTCATTTTGCGGTTTGACTTCATAATCATTATTATTCATGTCGGCGCGTCGTAGATTCTATTTTTATTGGGTTAATTTTATTTAAGGCTGAGAGGGGCCCTTGTTAACCTATTTATATTCGTTTTACTTTCCATGTTTTCCATATTCGTGCTAATTAAATTATTTCCTTCTTAAAATTGTTTGTTTACATGGATTATTAAACAAATACACCGAATCATTCGCTCTAAAGTACCAGGAGCTTATAACACCGTAGTGGTTTTCGCGAAACTCGCCGCGCCGTGCATACTTGCACAACCGGTCGCGCTCGCGTGCCGCACACAGCATTGAAAATTACGTCATGCATTTTATTTAGCCTTATGTAGAGCTCAATGTATACGTAAGCAAGGCAGTTCGCAACCGGTAAGCCACACTCTTACTGACTCATGCCTCCCTGGTACTTCAAGCAGCGCTAAGGATTCGAAAGGATCTCAAAAGGACAGTTTCTTCAGTTTAAAAGTGATTAAAAAAGTCGTAAACAAAGATGTTATTGGCAAATTTCGAATATTCTTAAATAAAATCCGGTTGCTTAATTAGCCGATAGCAATGACCGCGGCATCGATCGCGTACAAAATTAGCCGGTCCGAGGTATTTTGGTAGGTTTTATTTCGTAATGTAAAATTTTGGTATTTGACGAATTTAGATAGGTGTTTTATGGTTCCTGTTTTCACAGCTGTGACTTTGAATCTCTGTACGTCAGAAAGTCTTATTTACATTCTTGAAGCAACCGAGAGATTGGTTATTTCTATTCAGTTTGTGTCTGTTCATGTGACGTGTTTACGATCGCGAAATCAAGCAGCAAAACATGATACGAATTTGAATTACTGGAAACGATTTCCAAAATACTCTTCATAGATTATGTTTATGTCTGTCGCGTCTCCAAAGACAAACATCGATGCTTTAATGTCGGAGTTATGAAGTGGATTTTTTCTTCGTAAGCATCTGCGGTTTGTATATTCTGCCTTAATGCTGGTCATTCCTTTTTGGCATGAAATACGCGTTAAACTAAAACATTAAACTTCGGAATATCTATCACTTTAATCCTACCATTATTACACTATAGAGAAAACAGAACAGGGTTTGAACTTTGAGAGTAGAACCCCTGGTTTCCTTGCGTGACCTTCGCTAATTACCTATTAAGAAATGTCTCTGCGTGAGCTTTTAGTTACGTAACGACTTAAGTTGCTTCGTGTTTTAATATCATGACCTCGTTTTGCTTCTATCGATCAAGGCTTCTCGCTTTTGTACTTTTGAATAATGATCTAATCGTGAATGTGCTCTTTTGTGATTGTACTTCAGGTTTTTGTTGTTCATCTAAAATGATTTGCAGTCTGCAGTCCTTTGGCTATGTCAATGATATCAATGACAGTCTAGCAAAGTAAATTAACCTTTGTTCTTTTAAGGACAATAAGGCGCCGTTCAAATTTATGTTTGTGAATACATGTACTTGTTGTCAAGCACGAGAGTACGTATGCAATGGTAAATAATAAACAACGAAATGTACACTTTAATTTGACGTTCCATTTGCGCGTCTATACGAAATATAAACTCTGTTCGCAAACAAGTTTCGGTGAAAATTTGATGACATATATGTTATTTCTATTTTTATCTCTATTATTGACAGCTTATCGTAACTTGTGGAACCTGATTGGTAAATCTGTCAACTAACGATGTTGAAGGTAATAAAAGACGTCGAAATACATTCGCACAAGAAAAAACAGCATGATTTAATCGCTGTAACCTTACGTTAGCATTCGTACATTAAGCGTGAATTTTGTTTTCAATCATAATATATTCATAATGGTTGCGGAAAAAACAGAAGCATGTTGAGGAGTTAAGATACAGTTCATGTAGAAAATCAATCGACAGGTGTTTTTGTGCGATCGATATTTATGTTATCGCTGATCTCAATCCCAAATTATTATTCATTCGGCTGTTTTGATTGGAACGAAACCGGAAAAGTTTGCCGGCACTGGTCGTAGTAAATTTAACGTTTATGGTCTAGATAATGGAGTTTTATGGTAAGCAGTTACAGTGGTTCTTCTCACGAAAGCTGGCCCTACTTGTTTGTGTATTTGCACGTACTCGTCGTCGTTGAGTGCGTAGCTGTCACCGCTAAGCGTCTTCCTAGTTGTGCGTGTTTATACGCATTACAACCTGTGGGCCGATTATGGTCGTGTTTATCGACGTAGATAAGCGTAGATAAAACATCTGTCACTTTCTGACCAATATGTAAGTGCGAAAGTGACGGAAGCTTTATCCACCGCGATAAAGGCGACCATAATACGGGCCCAGGGCTCAATACCGGTATTAATTAAAATTGAAATATCTTCCTTAATTTGCATTATTTCCTTGATATTTTTGACTGTAATTTTGGTAATAACACTATTCTATTATATAAATTCATTGAAGAGCAAAAATATTCAATAATACGCGAGATACCGAAATTGAATACCGGTATTTTTGTATGAAAATAATACCGGTATTCAAGCCCTGATTACAACTAAAAGTATGACCTTTTGGCTTTTGTAAGATTAATCAATTGTAAAACTGTATGGGGTTATTTAATAGATCTTCTCAATTTTATCGTTCGTTTCTCAGCAGAATTTACTGCACAATCTTTTATCTTTACCTAGACAAATTCATATACCTACAATTAAAGTGCGATGTTTTTTTTCATTCACGTAACCAAAATGAATTTCACCCATATTAACTATATTATTGGTTTTAAGGGCATACAATACTTCTCTTCCTGGTTACCTTTCTTGACCTGTTTTAGACGTCCAAGTTCCAAATTCATTAAGAAAATTGCTGAATACGAACCCTTAAATAGACATGGTCTAATTCTGCTTCTTCAACATCATTTTCATTATGAACAAAACCATTTACTACATCAGTTATATCAATATTACCATTTCGATCCTTTGATATCCGGTTACTCACCACGTGTACTAGCCGCTTCTGGTTTCCATTCGCAACTAAGTAATCCGATTATCCACGTGCCAATTTGCTATACCCAAGGGCATTTCACGCTGTCATTTGTGTGACGTAGTATAATATAGGTTAGTAGAAGTAAGAAGGCAATCAATATCAGTTGTAATTACTAAATACAATGTAAAATAGATCTTCTGTTGTCACTGATTACCTTCTATACTATTTAATCTATCGTTATCGTTCTGTCAACATTATGACAGCTCTTATAAACTTGACAGTAATGGCCGCCGATTCGAAAACAATATAAATGTAATCGGGAAAAGTTAATGTAGAATAAGGCTCTAGTTTTAACGATGTGTTTCTGGTTTTGGCGCGTGAATTCGTTTTTATATTACAAGCTTTTATTCGCTTCGTTGCTGTTGTTTCGATTTAAATCTTGCATGTAAATTTTGAACCATTTCCTGTAAGCGTAAAGGGTTGAAATTTGGAATACATAAGTGAACTTGAGGGCAATGTAATATTATGGCATCTATGAACTGATCTAATGATGCAGTTGAAAGTTGGCAACAGAATCTCCGCTGTACTCAACGTAGACCTAGCGAGTTTGGATGCGTTAGTTTTGTCTCGTTAAGCAGAGGATGGATGTGCAAAAAAAGGTACAGTCGGCAACGAAATCTTGTTGTTGGACTAATGTACCTAACGTCAACAAATAGCGGTCGGTATTATTTAATTTATTTAGTTAATTTCTGCCCCTTCATCTCTTCCCTTCACTCTGCCACCGTTTTGTGTTTTTGCATTGTACATTTTACAATATGAGTATAATATAGCTCTGGTTATATAAGTATAGCTGTAGTTTGTTTTGACAGCCGTCTACCGATACTGTCCAGGTGAGGACTGAAAAACAGCTCCATAGCTGAGTTCTGCACCTTTTCACCAGCAATTTTGTCATTTTTGTTTTATTTTTATTTGTTAATGTTTATTGCTTGTTGTTGGTGAATAAAGATTCTATTATTATTATTTTTAATATTATTAATATTATTATTAAAAGCTTGTCTCAAGAATGTTTTTTTTATAGGTACAGTTTGTGAGAGTCGTAAGTAGCCTTTGTTGTAAAGAGATATCGATACGGAATAAAGAACTTCAGCAAAATAAAACAACAATTATTTGTAGAACACATTTATTTTCTGCTTGGTGAATTACAAACAGCAAATAAGTGGGTCTATTGAATAACATGAATGGATACCTGAGACCGCAAAACTAATTCTATACAAACAACACCATAAAAAAAAATATTATTATTAACTATTGCTAAACGCGTCGTCATTGTACCATTTGTAAGTAAACATGTAGGTTGTAAAAATGGCTTCATTTTACCGAATAGCAACTGGTCTCAAAATAACCCGGAACTATTCTTCTAGTTGATATTAATAGAACTGTCCAAGTTCAGGTCAAACGGAACTGCTCTGACCGCGAAGTAAAGGTCACGGCTTGTTCGCAAATATAATTGGCCATATTTTCTGCAACCGGTTGGGCCAATGTCAAGACTTTTTGTACGTGATTTCAAGTAAAAACCGGTCAAGTGCGAGTCGAACTCGAGCACTGAGGATTTCGTACTGCCGTACAGTAGGTATTATTTTATTTTGATTTGTATGTCATGTCCTTACGAAATAGAGATTGTTATGTTTATTATTCTTCTTTCTTCATTCTCTTTGAATGTTGTTTTAACCAAATAAAAAATAGCGTCAGACCAACTCACACTTGACCGGATTATACTAATATTTGTTTAAAAAAAAAGTAAAATATTTATTCACAACAATAACATACATAAATATAACATAAAAAATAAGGAAAAGAAACGACAGATAGTGTAAGTAATAAGTACTTAAGTAAGTGTTTTTCTTTAGGGTTTGTACTATAATCATACGAAAGTAGTCGCTTCTATGTGTTACCGTTTTTTCAATACAGCAAAAATAAAAATACGTTTAAAAAATGGGTACCCTCTTTATTCTTTAAGTTTTTTTTTATAGTTAGGACGGACGGACGGACGGACGGACGCGTAGGCATATTAATAGGTAGCATAACTTCGGCTACGGAACCCTAAAAAAATATCGCCGGATTCAAGGTAAAACCAATTAACTGCAAAAATTGTACTTTTGAGTTATAGCGATTTTAAACTTTTCATTTTTATAAAAATTAAACCAATAGAGATAAGATTATCATACTTAGCTTTACTAAAATATTAATTTGTCGTTTTTATGATGGATTATATTTAATTTACAAAAAAGTAATAGAAGTCCATGAAAAAGATGTTATTCCGCGTAGGTCCCCCATTTTAGTTGGTTTTACCTCTATATAGTAAAAAGCTAATAACTTCAATATAAATAATATTATAACGGTTTGAGAGTAATTAGGTTTGCTAGTTTGATTTTTCTTTTAAGGCTAACAGATATTGACTTCAAAAGACCTTTAAGTTTTAAAGTTATTTGCAAAAAACAAAAATAATAGTTGGTTTTACTTCACTATTTACTTGAAGAAAATGAATTAACTCAAACATTTTAGTAAGAAAATGGAGAAAAAAAATAAGGTGTTCGTTTTTTTAAATTACAAGTAGCAGAAAAGCAAAAATAAATTATGTTCAGATCATGGTCAGACAGACGGACGGACGCGGTGCGGTGGGCGACTTTTAGTATAGTCAAATTTGATAAAATTTCATTTTTATTTGGATATAGCTCCAAGAACTGATAAAAACATTTCTGATTACTTGTACAGGTTAAAAATCAAGCTTTAATTAATCCCTTATTAATTAATTCACTCCCCCCCGCGGGGGAAAGGGGTGCAATTGATTGAAAACCATGCAATATCATAACTAACAATTTGGCATACGTTTTATCCATCTCAATCTACATTTGCACGTGTTTTTTAATTTAATCCAATAAAAATCATTTATAAATAAAAACTTACTTTACGCCATTGCTGCTCTGGGGAAAATAAAGAACGAAAGAAAGAAAGAAAGATGCAAATTGAGGATTAGTAAAATTATATAATATAAGTACAATATCAAATTTGCACCGGAATGAGACCCCCGGAAAGAAGTTATCCGCGTTTAACGGTCTTTGTACTCCGAGGGAAATTTTAAAACTATTGAAAATCGTCACAATCGTATTTATTTGATTTGTTTTAAATTCGCACCCCATAAAAGTGGCATTATTATCGGGATCATGCATCCTACCACCCACGATCGCCTTGCATTCGCTACGATTACATTTGACAAACTTCCCGTTATTTTTTATTTTTTTATAAAGTGCGAATGTAGTATCTTTGGAATAATTGCCATGTGTAGATTTTGCAAAATAAAATGGGCGTTTATAATGATTTAAAAAGCATGTAAGTTTGCATCAACTGACTGAATTATCCTCGAGCCGCAATCTAAGAAACAAAAAAACTTGAGTTTCATACATCACACACACCTTTTTAATTAAGATACGTTATGTACCAAAGGGTTCTTTACACGTGGCTAAACTTGCGCCACATAGTTTTTAACATACTCCAAAATGACGGCACTTTAAAGTTTATACCTAACATTTAGGTAAAGGCCTTCCGTACATAATAGAAACGGTGCAAAACGGGGGAAAGCATCTAGTTGGGCACTCTAAAAATTCCAAAATTACCACGACTACACGACCTACTTCCATACTTTTTACTAATTTGACTATACTATGAACCTACCTAAGCCTTCCTCTCTCAAAACAATCTGCTCTAATAAACTTACGTAAGCACTAATGAAAAAACCGGTCAAGTGCTAGTCGAAATCGCGCACCTAGGGTGTTAGAATTTGTTGTTTTTCTTTAGGGTTTGTATTATATTCATAGCAAATTTGACGCTTGTATGTTTTACCATTTTCATGATGCAACAAAAACAAAAATGTGTTGAAATAAAAACGTTTCTTTTATGGGGACAAGATGTTAATTGAAAATGAAATGAAATACTATCCTTTATTTTATAGATCAGTAGTTTCGCGGGCTTTGTAAGTAGGTATTTAAATAAAGACTTAAATACTTATTTATAAACAGATCTTTCTCAACTGTACGTAATAAATAATATGATACCAATTTATTCTAGTTTTCAGTTCGTGTTAAAAACACATCATAATAAATGATATGCTTAACTCAGTATAATATGTATGAATGTATGTAAATACTTTATTGTACAAACGAAAGAGATAAAACTTATAAAATAGACAAAAAAAATATAACAGGGAAGGCGACTTATCCCTTTAAAAGATCTCTTCCAATTAACTTTATATTATCTTCCTCGTCGTTATTTGTATATGACATGATAGAACCCGAAATACTTTTAAATGATGGGTGTGAATCATACACAAGACCAGTTCTTAAGCTACGTTGGCGCATACGGACATAGATACAGAAAGACAGAGAAAGGGGTTAAACTTATACTTAACACCCCTCTCGTAAGTCGGTGGTTAAAATTAGAAATAGCTAATTAAATTAACAAACACCAGAGTTGGCTGGTCTCTAGTTTGCATCTTAATGTATGACCGATTGATAATCTTTAAAAGCGTAAGTATACTATTGCTAGTCAACCCGGGAGGTGGTTCCTAAATTGTAAAATCATTTTATGTAATGCAAACTTGTTAATAATAATAAAATCCCTGGGAGCTAAAGACGCGTCCCTGTCATGCGTAAGAATAAAACCACTAAATTGCTCCTGCAAGTTGTGACCAGCTCGCGCCAGTACCAGTTGTGCGCAGATAGTTCGTTTTTACTCCTGAGTTGTGCCCAAAATACAGTGTGCTTTATGGAATTTAAAGCTTCCAAACTGATTTAGTGTTTTTACTTTTTGTCAATAAATGGTGGTTATACTAGAGGATAGTCAGGTAAAAAGTGTTATCATCATATAGCTTTAATTAGCAGTAGGTCTGAGGCCAACTGTCTGTAATAATCTTAATGCTAAAATAAATTTAACACGGTTACATGTTTTTACCGTGTGAATATTTTATTGAACGTTCTGTAGAACATGTTTTTGAAAACGAATTAATTTTAGATGTTTCTTTTTACCACCAAAAAAATAATCAAAGGTGTAGAATAAATACAGATATTCGTTATTTCCTCTCAAAGTGTTGTAAGTACCTTGAGGTTAGTTGGTTGTATCACTCAGTATCTCTGAAACGTGACGTCACACCGTTTAATCGGTTTTACCAGTAGAAAGAGCAAAAAATCCTGAATCGATTGGTATACTTAACTCATTTTTACAAAAATGATCATTTAGTTGGTTTTACCTAGAATCCGGCGATATCCCGAGGAACTTAAAACCTCCTTTTATGAAGTCGGTAAACAATACGATGTCGTATGTTTAGCTATATACCTATACTCGTATCTGTACTGTACCTAACAATAAGTTGGCGTAACTTTCATTTCAACTTTGTTCATAACAGCTTGTAACTTCTATTATTGCACTTGAATTGTTTGATCAATGTTACATGGCGGAAACACACGTACTTCCGTTAAGCTTAGTAGGTTTCCTAAGGCCAAGTTCAAAACTTAATCAAGGAAGTGCTTAATTTATTCCAAAATAACGTGTTGCAGGAACATTATAAGTTTAGAATTCGCTATCCGCGCTGTAATTGCGAAGTAATTACTTCCGCGTACCAGCATGCAAATTGCTGTTAACTCGCCGAAATTTCCAGTCATCTTCATTTAAATCCATTCCCTTGAAAATGCAGTTTAGTGCTCAGGAAAATTGTTACTTAGAGTTTAGAGAATCAGTTGAGAAGTTGATGACGATATCAAGTCGTGCCTTAACGTCGATATTGACGATTTCATGCACAAGTTTGAAATATGAACGAGTTAAGTAATTGTCAAAGTGACATACCTACACCTAGGTCTATATTTATCTTAAATATTGCCCTAGATACTCAAATAGATCAATACTTCCACATGGTATGGGACACATCGATATAAATTTTTTTTTTATTAGAAATAAAATTACCTAACTACTCCCAGAAAAACTGCAATTACTACATCGTTATTTCCTATGCTACTTTGTTGTAACAGTAGATGTCAATGTCAAGCAAATACTAAGGAAGGTCACCTCAGTTTGTCTGAAACGTTCAATAATCATATAACACAACAGTTTTATCATCGACATTGTGTCATTACATATCTACGAGTGTTTTATAGAGCTCATGAATCATAATGTGCCATTTATTCAGTAGGTATATTTACAGAAAGCATATTAATTTTCGATATGCAACAGTCGGTTAGAATCTTTACGTCAGGGTAGAACGGTTGCCATCGTAGTACAATTTGTAACCTACTAGCTTTTGCCCGCGACTTCGTCCGCGTAGAAGTCGTTTATCGCTACTTCCTCGGGAACTATCCAATTTTTCAGACTTTAATCCGCCGCCGCTGTCTCTTTTCCTTTTGTGTTGTGTTCTATGTTTTTCTTTCTGCCTTTTAGGGCTGAGTTCACCAACCAATTTAACAGACGGTTAAGTCTTAATCAGCTGTTAGTCAATCATTTGACAACCGTTAAACCGCTAACCGTCCGTTTAATTGTTGGTGAACACTGCACTTAATGTATCTTTGTGCAAAATTTCATCCAGATCCGTTGTCGTTCTGGCGTGATTGAGTAACAAACACCCAAAGTTTCGCATTTATAGTACAGTCGGCCTTATAAGAAGCTGCACACTTTTGTACCTAGTCGCTTTAACGCCTTTGACAGATTAGTGCAGTAGTTCAAACATGACGTTAAAGTGACAAAACACTAAAGTGTGCAGCTTCTTATAAGGCCGACCGTACCTATTAGTAAGAATCGTGTGTTTGAGATTATAATTTGTACTGTAATGACAAGTGTCAGGAATGACTTCTTATCTTCCTTTTGCTAGCACGGCACGGCATGGCAGAATAGTCTCCAGAAATATTTACAAATCACGTGTACATTATAATAACATATTTTTTTTATATGAAACTCCAGGGCCTCTATTCGACACGGTAGAACCATATTGTATTTGGCACGTCATCGTATTTATCATTCTGACGAAATAAACTTAATAATGAATTTTAAATACCTGAATGATACCCCACTTGTTGGTTCTTTATTTTTTTTCTCTTTTGCAATAAGGTTTCTAGTTGGCGCTATGTTGAATTTTGATTACTGTCATATCTTTAGTGATACTCACAAGATTAAGACAAATCGATTGACATAAGAATCATCATAATGGATCGACGCCTTTAGTTTCTAGAGCGCCACAAAGGAACAAACATACATATATAGGCTGATAAACAAATTACCCTCCTCCTTCGGCAGTCGAGTAAAAAAAGAAGCCATTGACTCCAATCTGGATTTTTCATAGAGTGCCGATCGTGAACAATGTCCTACTTTCCAAAGTTACTATTCTAAATTGCCATATACATTCTTAACCGTCCACGTGTAAATTCTCAATTTCATATATTCTCTTCCTACGTCTTTGACCTTTAAGTGCCTGGTTTCTATGAATTTATGTTTGTTGTAACTACTTTTCCCATTAATTTCCTAGGTTTTAGCATAGTTCTTGACTGACAGGGCTTAATAGGTGCGTGCGGCGAGAGGGTTGTGGTTTCCTCCTACTTTGAATTCTAAACGTTTCTGACCTTGGGTTTAACGTTAAACGCTTTTACTGTAAGTCTACGTAAATATACTTTTTGGCTCTAAAAATTAATGCTTTGCTTTTTATGATTGTGATTGTTGTGAGAAAACGTCTTGATTCAAGGCCAACAAGAGTAACAAGACGTTATATAGAAAATCTAGAGGACGCCCGCGACTTCGTATGCGTAGATTAGTTTCCCGCTATTCTCCCCATTTCTTCCCGTTGGGGGTCGACTTTCGGAAAATCCTTTCTTAGTACTCACATCATGAAAGGAACCCCTGTACTAAATTTCAAGTTTCTAGGTACATATAGATACATCAACTATCAAATCACGAATGAACTTGCTGATGTTATTTTCAGTTTTCATTAATATGGATTATTCAATTTATAACATGATGATGACATGAGAAAATATCTTTAAGTTGGCATTCATTTCTAGCGTGACCTTGTCTAACTTGTGCAAACTGAAAGATTGCAAAACGTCACTGTCAATCATCATTATTATTATATTAGCCGGAAGACGTCGCTGGACATTCGCAAGGATCTCCATCAATCGATCTTGTTTTCGCTCACATCGGTTCATGATCACACAGTTATAAAAATGTAAGAAAATTGATTCAAGAACTTGGCGTTGGTGCACTTTAGCTATATTTATACGAGTAAGAACAGTTTCTTTTTCTAACTAGCAGGTAATCCGCAACTATGTGTTCATGTTACTTAAAGGCGACATTGTGCGCAAAGGTGTTCCTAATTAGAATGTTAAGTGACTAACTGGTTTCAACCGCTGAGTCATCGTAGCACTGCTTATTGTGATATAGCGTTCTCATGTGTGTTTCTAATTTTAAAAGGACTCGTTGTCATCAATATTTGTTGTCTATCATAGAGTAATTTTCTACTAGCGTTTTCACGCAAATCATAACCACTTTCTTATCGAATGTCTTAATTAAGTCAATAACGACCGCACTCAGAGTCAGTTAATGACTATTAAGTCGCTCCTTAGTGACAGTTTTCATACACAAGTTTGAATAACGAAAAGCAAGCTTTAAAAAAACCCAACTGCAGTTTGGATAATGTCGTCAAAGTAAGTAATTTTTAGTTTTATTAATAATAAAAAAAACGGGACGTTTTCCCGGGATAAAATGTAGCCTATGACACTCTCGCTGCGAAGACGAATCCAATGATACCTCATTTGTCAAAATCGTCCAAGCCGTTTTTGTTGTAGCGGGGAACATAGAACTGGACATACATACATACATGACGGTGAAAAACATAACCCTCCTTTTGGGCTCCGCCGCAGTCGGGTAAAAAGGAACGAATTGTCTCTAAAATGTCGTGTTCGTGGGTTACTGCCGCACTCAGAGACGTCAATTATATTTAATGCTTGATTTAAGTTGCTGCTGTCACTTTCTTTGCTACATCAATAGAATAAGACAACACGTCATTAAACAAGCTTTAAATTTCATTGACGTCTGATTGAGTGCGACAGTAAGTGTCTTTTTTTTCCAAAAACAGTGTGGTACATTTTTTATTTAACAATTAGCCAAACGTAAGTTTATTGCCAATTATTGCACTTCAACACAAGCTTAGCTTCATCCATTCATAAAAAGTTATTATATTACTAGAGGACGCCCGCGACTTCGTACGCGTAGAATTAGTTTCCCGCTACTCCCCCCCATTTCTTCCCGTTGGGGGTCGATTTTCGGAAAATCCTTTCTTAGTGCTCACTTACATCATGAAAGGAACCCATGTACCAAATTTCAAGTTTCTAGGTTCAGTAGTTTCGGCTGTGCGTTGATATGTCAGTCAGTCAGTTTAGCCTTTTATATATATAGAAGATAATGGAGAAACTACGCAGTCGTAAACAATCATTATACAATGTATATGTGCCGAGTTGTATGTTATATGTTACCTTAACATCGATTCTTAGCTACAATGAATGCCGAACAACGGATTTTGAAACAAAAACCTTACGAGAACTCTAAATATGGAGTTATGTTTAAGATAATAGGCCAGTTAAATTTTATTGCTTTTGCGCTAATGGGTTTTCAAGGATTGTGTATTGTGCGCTCGGTTACTTTTAGAAATGTATTTTTTTGGCTTATCGATTTTTTATGAATTTTATGGAAGAGTAATGAAAATATTATTACAACAATTTAATGTGTTTTGGTATTATCATTAACTCCGCCGCCATTACTGTCAAGTAAATAAGACCTATCACATCGTCGACAATACAATAAACACATCAAGAGCAATAAGGTTTTACCGTGTAGAATCTCGAGCCCTTCTAGCCTGTGCGGCTAGCACAAGTTGCCCGCGACTTGTTTGTCGCTCGGATCTCCCTTCCTATCTAGTCAGTAACGGTAGAGACGCACTGAGCGACAAGCGAGAAAATAAAACTTGTGCTACCCGTGCTGTTAGTGCGGAGTGTGCCGCCCCGCCTGTGAACAACGAAACGCGTCAACAACGTCGGCCCACGCTCGATTTGAATAAATATCTCATACCGCCAATAAACGAAGACCACGTGCGGATTATTTGTTCCGTTACTGAATATATTTCCTCGGGTAGATGTAAATATTGAGATGTGTTGGGAGTAGGGAGAGATTCTGGCGCTTATAAAGATAAGACAAGAGGGATGAGGTCGTTTTTAGTTACATAGCGAGAATTTGTTAGCCGGCGAGCGGAGATGGTTGCGTTAGGGCGTATTAATTTCATCGACTAAGTTACAGATGTACTGAATAATTCTTTCCCATCGTTTTTCGTCGGATAAGGTTGTGTTTATGTTGCTTTCTCAATTAGCTTCAGTACTCATCAAAAAGCCAACTGAGAGAGAAAGATGCATACGAACTTATCCGACAAAAAACGATGGGAAAGGATTACTCACTACATCGGTACACAAGTAGAGCAATTTAAATATACCTTTTTCATTTAGTGTTAATAATCCTACATAATAATATTAGGTTTATTAGCACAAGTTTCCAATCCAAAGAATCTCATCATAAATGTGATAAATTAAGTTGTACCTACTTCGTGTCATACGCAATGAATCCTACTAGTAACATCATTATGACTAATATGTAACGTAATGACGTTATTACGCTTGGGTATCCTTCACAGCTAACCATATTAAATAATGATAATGACAAACATATTTGTACTGGCTTGTGCATAGCAACGAGGAATCTCCACAACTAATGTATAGATGTACCTATACTTCATTAGTTAAGGTAGGTACTTAAATGTAAACAAACCAAATCACGTGACTCTGTTGAACAGCCAATCAAACCTGTTAAAGTTTTGACGTATCAGTGTGTTTCTGTTGGCCGACGAATTATCACTAGATTTTATTGTTTTCTTTTAGTTAAGTAGTTGCGTAAATAAATGGAGTGTAGTAAATTATCAAATGACATCGTATTTGGTCGGATAACTTCCAATTTATCTTGCTTGTAACAGTTAGCACCTATGGATAAACCGTGTAAGGAAGCAAGATAGATACAACAATTCCGATACAGTACATACAATTGACTCGGAGTAAAACTCTAAAAGAGGGTCTTGTTCATTTTGTACACTTATACCATAGACTAGGTACTCAACTATCTTGTTAGCATTAACAATTTGCAGATATGCTATAGTGGCAAACTATTAAAAACTCACAAACTAAAAGGTAAAGATATAAAGTGAGTCGAAATATTGCGGATAAAACCTTGCATGATTACGATTTGCAAACAGTTCATTTTCATTTAACACCTAATTTAGATCTTTTAAATGTGGAATATTTTCTTGGCAATTGCAACAACAACAAGTGGCGTCCATACGGCGATAATAACCGTCAATAAACACTTTTACAATCAACTTTTTTATGTGTCAAGTTATAAACAAAGAAAAAAGATAAACGCTCGCGTGTTGGCGATAGCGTCTCTATCATCTTTAGGCGTAACACGCCACCTTTGGAGGTATTCTGTAAGGAAACGTTTTAAGTCGACGTTAACTTCGCTGCGTTTGCTCGAAGAAACGTCGTTGGGGCAGAAAGGTTCTTGAGAGGAGACCACGACCTGGCAAGTGCGGCGTGGGAAGACCGCCTGCACGATGATGACCTAATAAAGGTAGCAGGAAGTCGGTGAATGCAGGCCGCATTGAATCGTTCTCGCTGGAAATCAAAGGGGGAGGCTTATGATCAGCAGTGGACGAGTACGGGCTGAAATGATGATGATGATGATGATGGTGATGGTGATGGTGATGGTGATGATGATGATGTTAACTTCGCTTACAAACCACCAAAAGTTACACTAGGACTAGAGGTTGCTTGTTGTTGAAGTTACGCGTAGAATTTGTTTCCCGCTGCTATTCCAATGTCTACTTAGGAGTCGACCTTCTATGTTTAGTAGCCACGGCTGTGTGTGAATAGTTTTACATATTTATCGCTCGGATATACCTTTCTAACTAGTCTGTAATGACGAGATGAAGAATGACGCTCTGAGTGACTAGTGATATAATACAAGATGACCCGCTCTGGGGCTCTATTCATCTCAGTAAAACCATATTGATTTTGAAATGTAATCGTATTATTTGCAACTTGACGCCATTACTGTCAAGTAAATAAGAGCTAAAATAAAGTTGACAATATGATAACATGTCAAAAGCGATATTGTTACCGAGTTAAATAGAGTCCCTGGTAATTACGCTATGCACTATCAGTATTAGTTTATTGTTTATGGATTGCATGCCATGGTCATTCAACTCGTGAAGTCACGAAAATTCTAGTTACCCTCCATAAAACAACTGCCGCATGACCGTATTTTTCGAACGGTTGCTTTTCTACGGTCTACAATGTCTACAATGTCTACATAATAGTTCTTTAGCGAATTCGCGACACGATCTGCCGACCTCGGTGTAATAGAGAATAACACCAAAATAGTTGTCTGTTTCAAATTACTTTTTAAGTGGTTTAAAGGCGCGATTTATCGCTTACCTGTTTTTAAATACTGCCTATTACGTCTCTTGACCCTTGAAAACAATAACTCTAATGTAACGCTTTAACGTTTTACTTTATGTGCAACTAGAGGACGCCCGCGACTTCGTACGCGTAGAATTAGTTTCCCGCTACTCCCCCCATTTCTTCCCGTTGGGGGTCGATTTTCGGAAAATCCTTTCTTATTGCTCACTTACATCATGAAAGGAACCCCTGTACCAAATTTCAAGTTTCTAGGTACAGTAGTTTCGGCTGTGCGTTGATATATAAGACAGTCAGGTTTGCCTTTTAAATATATAGTTTTTTTTTACAAAAGTGACGTGGTGTTTTCTGGAGAATCATCGTCAATATAGACAATTATTTATTATCTTAAACCTCGTCGTCATTCATATAAGCATTACTCATACATAAATCTTTAATTTAAATTAGAAAGTCTGTAAGTAAAAACATGTCTCTATTTTTATTTTTACAGTTGTTATAATTAAACGGTACTGAGTAGAGCAAATACCCGCGCATTGGCTTATTATCCCATAAGGCAAAAAAAAATCGAGCCTGAGAAATATGCATGCAACAGTGTCTATTCATGATCTTTTAGTTCTCGTAAAAATACCTAAGTAAGAATTATTTCAAAACTACTATGCTTATTAAAACATTATGACTGTCTTAAATTTCTTTGAAATATTCTTGTTATTTTAGTAACAAATGTTACTATTGTTATACTGTGGTGTATCACGCACAGTGATGTAACCACAATTGTTCAGGTTGTATGGCTGTCGGCACGCAACAGGATATTAGCTTTTACTTTAATAAATTCTACCATGGTTTCTATTTCAATACACACTATTTTCGCTTTGAATACTTTAACAAAATGTAGTCGGAACAGAGATCTGGATCGGTAAGAACTTTAATTAAAAGCCAGTTCATCGACTACCAGGTTTGTAATACCTTGAATTTTCCCTTGCATGGCCAAAGTATCTATTTCAATGTAATTCGAATTTCAGACGTTACCGATGTTTAGCAGATAAGATGTTTATTCAGCACGTAACTAAGCCGATCGGGCACTTTTACACGTCAGGATTCCACCAGTCCTTCCCAAGAGGAGATCACTGATGAGAAGAAACACCGCAAACAATTTGGAAAAACGCCAAAGTAGACGTCTTGCAACCTACGAGCATTATTATAATTACACTTCTTATTCTAATCATAATAACGGAAACAAGAAAACTTGGCTTCAAGTGACGAATCTCCTACATAAGGAAATCGGAAATCGATCCTACCCATTTAGCATTCACCCCAAAGCACATAAATAGGCTTGAAAGTGCTCGTGAATACAGGATTGTGGAGGTACTTAATTGACTAGGTTTTCAAGTTACTACAGAGGCGTTTAAGAGTATTTTCCAAAGCCGGCCTGCCTCCCCCTCCTGGATTTTGTATGCCGTTTGTTTTGTTGGACAGGACTTATATTTCTGATATACGCCCTTGCTAGGAGCCTTTTAGCTCAAAGATTGTGTTCGAAAAAAACTGCCAGTTTTTGTGTACCTTTGCTGGGAAATATTTATTATATTTTTATTATATTATATATATATATTTTTTTTTCTCCACTCGTCCCTGTCTAGAGCAAGCTCCCCTAGGTCATTCCGCCTTCTCTTTTTGGGTCTGATTTCGCTACGATCTCCATCGCGTGGATACAAATTTATGGTATTTTCGGCCCACCTGCAGAGTAGGAACTCCGTCAAGAAAAAGATAAAGCAAAATAAATTTAAACTAAGAACGATATAAATATCTGGTTAAAAGATGGTTATCTGGTTTGTTTACTTTGAAAGATTGATAAATGGGGTTAGAAGTCACGTCTTAACGATATTCTTAGGATAATTTCTCAGACTTTGAACCTAATACAACGATGTTTAAGGATACTTTATTATTCAGTTTAGAAGTTACAAGTGATAAGATTACTTTACAGTTTTCCAAATTAGTTTTAAGAGGTGAGCTGGCACTTAGGAAATTAGAAGAAAGACTATCTTTAAGTAAACCCACACATAGGTATTCTGCAGAAAAAACAACCCGTAATCTATTACGGTTCAAAAAATACAGCTCTTTAAAGTTATGAGTTATGACTGACAGGCAGACGAACGGATAGACGGGCAACGTAGGCTTAGTAATAGGGTCCCAAGCCAAGGCGCCTTTCGGTTAAGGAATCCTAATAAAAAATTTAAAAGTTTATAAAATACGATTAAAGCTAACGATTAAAATCCGGAATGGATATGTCCTACTTGTATTGTTGTCTTCTTTGCAAATTCACTTTATCAAGAATATATATTACGATAAAATGTGGGGAAGAGATTTCTCGGTCAAACGCCCACGTAGTTCGTGCCTTGGTTCTAAATAGTTTTACTCGGGTTCCGGTTAATTCAGTTCCGGTTTGTTTATAAACCTATTGCTTTGCCCCATCTACATATAACTGCGACCTTTTGCTTTCAGAGCTGATATCTCCTAAACGGCCCGACCGATTTTCATCAAACACCTTAGAACACCTCAATAACATCGGTTTATCGGTACGATTTTACAGATAAACATACAGATACAAAATTTAAACATTTAACAATTCTCTTTTTGCTCCTTTCAGTGTTTTCCTGAATTCCGTGGTTAAATGTGCTACATATTTAGTTTGTCGTTACAATATCGTCATCGCGTGAATATTGATATAATACCAACCTCAACAATGTAGTAATATTATGGCTAAATTAAAAAGTGTTTTTATGATAGTTTTGAAACGTCTACGAGACTTGTAACCGTTTGACTTAGACAAAATATCCGATAGTTGTAACATAAAATAATCATTGCATCGGATCATTATTCATGACATCAAAACCGATCGATCTCCCTCTCTTTGTTTAAGAGCCAAGCTCTTGTGTCGCTGGAATAATCGCCAATTGCTCTGGTCTTCTGTCAACTGCTCCACTTTCTGGTACGACACGACCTTAACCTTCACTTTTATGCTCAAAGTCATTTCTCCTTGGTCTTCCCCTGCCTCTTCTTCCTTCAAGGAAAGTTTTTAAGGAAAAGGTCGTATCGTAGCAGGTATGCTATCATAATTCCTCTTCTATTTTCGATCAACAATTAGTATCAATCGCTTCATTACAATGCGTTTTACAATATTATTTCCTCCTATGATCATAGTCATTCAGCAGAAGTGAAGGTTTAGAAAACATACGGCCATTATTTCTTCTAAATCTTCCGCTGTCGTCATGAAGCCTTTGATAAGACAATAACGTGTTTAAAATCTGATTTCCTTTCATTGTAAATGTATGATGACATGTATGTTTAGGACGCAATCATGCAGGATTGACGGAACCGACTTTGATGACGAAATCTGAGCGTTTCAATCGCTTATTGCATTTGTAATGACCACTACTGTTTTGTATTGTAACCGGCGCCTGGGCCAAGACTGTATTCAAGACTGTATGAGCTATATTGATTTTGACGTGTGGTCGTATCGTCGACGTCGCGATAGCTCTCATTTACTTGACGGGGACGGGAGCCCGTTGTTTCCCATAATTTTTTTGGTCATAATGTCACTTTTGCCGTAATTATTGATAGTCATAATTTTTATATCGCTGGAACCGTAAACTTTTCAGAATTTCTTAAATACCTAACGTGTAGACAAGGCTAGTATAGGTTAAGTTTGATTTTTAAACATCCTGAAAAAATTACAATTTCTTAAAGAAATACGTTATGACTTGCGATAATTATGACCTAAAACATATGACTAAAAATAATTAATACAGACGATATAGACCTTTACTTGACAGTAACGGCGACCGGGTTAAAAACAATACGGTAACACTTCAAAAGCAATAATGTTTTACCGTCCTGAATAGAGCCCGTATTCTCTATGATGCGGCATCTGGTTTCATATAAAGTTTATAATTATTCTTGAACAATTAGAAGTTAAGTTGAAATGCTCAGGCAGTGATCGAAGACAGGATACTTTTTGACTCGGAAATTTTGAAAGAGTTTGCTGGTATAACGATAAATTAAGTTCGTGGTGAAAAGTTTTTTATTAGCTCTATTATTGTTTATTGTTGTTTTAAAGAATTCCCTTTACTAAACGATAATCAACTTGTGAAAGTAGAAGCAATTTCCTGCAGAGTGATTGCACTTGAGCTGGTCTTGGTCGAGAAAATAATGGCGAACCGGCTCATTATTGTACGGGAAATAACACAGGAAGTGCGCCTTTTACTCCTTCTGTCCAAGAAAGATGGAGTTTTGAACAGGAAAAGTTGTTAAGTTAAAATATTTTTTTTGTTTCGAAGGTTTAAACGCAATAATCATGGCAGGTTTTTTTCTTATAAGATAATTTAAGCGAATGATGATGTATATATTCGTTCTGAAAATTTGACTTCGTTAGCTTCGACAATTTTATTCACGTTAAGGATAATTTTATTATCTTTGATAAGCCCGGATGTTTTGATTGTAAAAAAATATTACCTACCTATTTTAATTAGGTTATGTTAATTAATTAATTAATTATTCTTTTCCCAATAGCAATAAGAAATATAACCTAACCTGATATAAGAATTACTTAATCAATTTAATAAAGTTATCACAAAATTAAATGAAATCATAATACTCTTAATTAATTTAGTCATTTCTTTCTGCCCTGTTTGCGCTGTGTTTAATTACTAATATCGGTGATATTTTAAGCCGTGTCCAATATCGTTATACCTTAACTTTTAATTGCCAATGCCTATAGAATCTCGTGGCACATAGGAATGGGTACCTATAGACTTTCAATGGCTTTTTGTGCAGCGTGTATGAATGCATCGTATGTTACCGGCGCGGCGATAATTTTCCGATCCGATGGAAATGTGGAACCGATCTCCATTCATTGGGCACGGATGCTAGTTTAGCTGTTATTTATGTCATTTGATGTGTGCAACGGATTCTCTATTTTATCAAACTAGGAATTCATGGAATAGCTACGATTTCTATTCTCGTTGGATTCACGTTTGTATTTAAATATTGTCATAGTTGATTGTGAATGGGTGAAATGAAATTTAAGCTCTCCTATTTTTCGAAATGAAAATTTAATTTGTGGGAGGCCTGACAACATTGCGCCTTCCGGTATAGGATTTCATAATAATAACAAAAGGTTTATCAACTCTTACTGTAGAAATAATACAAATGACAAGCAAACAAAGTAACATAAAAACATGGCGTTACAAAATAAAAAGAGTAAGGGTATAAAGTTGGATCAGTGTTTACATACATACCTACATACAATGCAACAGCTCTAAGAAAGGCCTTCGGATTTGTACCTCTCTCTCATCCGCTCGCATATGCTCTTATGCGAGTGTGGCCGAATTTACCCGAATCCGAAAGACTAACACCTCCTTGCCCTGTGCTGCAAGATATTCAAAATGTCTTTCATTTGTAATATTATTTGTACATAACCAATACTCATGTCCATTCTCCTTGTTGCAGTGTATGAAGGCCTACGTGGAGTTCGAGGTGTGCAATGGGGCCTACGAGGTCTCGTGCCCTGACGCGCGCTGCCGGGTGGGCGCTGGTCTGGCGCTCGATGAGATCTCCCAGCTGGTCGCCGCTAGCGTCATGGACAAGCATCTCAAGTTCAGGCTTAACCATGGTGAGTGGAGAACTGTTGCTTTGTTAGGATACCAAAATGACCTAGGGGCCTTCAAAAAACGAGCCTACTCTTTTCTGAAAGGCCGCCAGCGCAGCTGTGATTCCTCTAGGGTCGCGATGATCACTTACCATCAGTTGACTCGTTTTTTCGCTTGCCAAGTTTTTCACATAAAAAAAAAACAAAAGAAATACGTTTCCACTGACGAGGTGAGGATTAAAATCCCTATCAAAAACGCATCCCCTTTTAGCTCTATACGGATGTGGCAGATATAGTTTAAGTACTGTGCCGCTCTCCGCTATCTTTAAGTTCTGAGTGAGATAGGTGAGATGACGGACGATTTGTTGGAATCGTCCGTTAGCCTATAATGTAGCGATTCAAACTTTGAATCATCGGTAAACAATCGTTACTGCACTCGTTCTACAGTACGTACAGTTATTTTTATCATACCTTTGTTTTTTAAACAGGAAACCTGCTGATTATTCTTAGTAAAGATGTGAATACAAAATCCAATGTACATCAATTTGTCTCGGGCTATGAGGAACTGTGTAATCGATAAAGATATTATTCTGTGCAGAGGTCATGTTTTACGCGATTGCAATAACATAAAATAACACAGTCAACTGTCACCAATGGCTGTGTTTACACGTGAATGCTCGCATTACGCAGAGTAATGAACACAGTGCGCTCTGATTGACGCTGAATAGCGCTGTCAGCGGCAGGGCTGGCAATCGTCAACTTGTTAGGGCCATATTAATCAAATTTCACGATAGTCGGTTTTGTGCTTCTCGCATCTATAGGTTTCCACGATCCCGAGGAAGGGTTATGTTCAGCAGCGTATGTCTTCTCCTTCTTCCTTCCTTCTCCATTAATCTAAATATGAGGTCTTTAAGTTAACCATCAGATGTTTGGTTACATACAAACAAATAACTTATAAATCAAGTGTTATTAAAAGTATAAATTGTAAAGCATTCAATATTGCATAAAACTGCACAATATCGATCAGGTCAGAGGGGGCCACATCGACATACCATTAAGCTTCTTTGTCTCCTCATCTGGAGGTCTTGTCCGAAGCACTTAGTAGATTCACTCCTTATTACCGACGTGTAAAAGGGCCATTATGTGGCCAATTTACTAAATAAATACGTTTTGTTTTTTTTTTGCTGTTTCCTTATTTGCCTTCTTTATGCATTTAATTAAAATTATGAACCATTTCTTTTTTATCACCTTATTATATTTTCACCGCAGTCGCCAGCCCTACGGCCCACGTAACACTAGCATGGCACAATCCCATGCCATTTGCATGCCGCGCTCTGATTCTCTTTGTATGTGGACGTCTATTCACTGTAATAAACCAATTGGTTATAGGTTTCTAGTTGTATTTGTAGGTATTCCTGGTTTCTGCAGATTAGGGATTTGTGTTGATTGATTTAGTATAATTGGATTTGTATCTATCGAGGCTTACTTGTAATGGATTGATTTATTTTTGGTATTATTTATTGAGATTTTAAAGTACGTTTTAAAACTACTTTTGCCTCCGTTTATATCAATTTACTAGCCGTTGCCCGCGACTCCGTCCGCGCAGAAAAATAAAAACATAGCCTATGTTCATCAGTTTCAAATCGATCTTGTAGTTTCGCAGCCTACCTATTCAATGCAAACAAACAATCAAATCTTTCCACTCATAATATTAGTGTAGATAGACAATTGGATGAGCCCTTTAAGAGGATTGTGAGGCGATGCTTAAATCGTTTAGCTATCAAAAAAAACCGTAAACATTTACAATAATTATTAATGGCTTTGGTTCGGTCATTTGGAAAGGATGGATGAAAGAAGATTGACGAAAGAGATATACAGAGCGAAAGTGAGTAGAAGAGGCGGAAGGGGCCGCCCTAGGCGTAATTTTTCGAATCAAATCGGAGAAAAACTTGAAAAGGGCCGAATCTTAAGTAACCGAAACCGACGTGCATGTATGACTCGATGTTTGAATGTGGAAGAAGCGAAAGAGATTTATCAGGAACGTAGCAGGTAGAAAGAAGTGGTCGCTGCCTAACCCTCTGGGAAACAGGTGTGTTTTAATGTATGTATTTAATGGCTTTTACATCGTACACTGTGAAATTACTGAAGAACTAGGACACACCAATGAATTTGTGCCTTCCATTGTAATTTGCAATTAATTTCCGACCACAAAATACCCTAACTTCACCACAAAGAAAGCTTCCGAGAAATCATTATTGTTTCAAACTCGTAAGGTATCGAAATAAATGCAAATGCGGGGTTTGCGTGTCGCCAGAGGCTAAATTTAAAATAACGTAATGGTACGGTAGCAACCAATATCGAGATATGGCCCCCAAGGTCGCTTGTGCCTAAACATTAGACCTACATTGTACTAGGGTTTAATTTCGTGGACATGAAAGAGATTCTAGGGTCAAAAGAAGATAACACCAAAAACGAGACTTAAAACTCAAGATAGAGATAATCACACAATTTGCCCTAGTTAACCAAACTAAACTCTAGACTCTAGACTCTAGGTACCTACTAGACAACGATATAAATATTTACATAGAGCAATAAATACTTAAATACATAGAAAGCATCCATGCCTCAGAAACAAATACCCTTGCTCATTTATCCATCAGATCCATCACACAAATATTGGTCCATACCGGGAATCGAGCCCGGGACCACTAGCTTCGTAGGCGGGGCACTACGAACTAGGCTAAAGTGTCGTAATATGAGAAAGACTGCAGTACGAGCAATAAAGAATGAAACAAAATGGCGTAGATTAGCAATGCATATGAATTTGAAAATGAACGAAAACTGGACTCTTCTATCTGTTACCACTCGCACATTTTTGCTGGCTTATTACAGTTGAATAAAGTTCAAATTGGCAACAAAAAAACGCAAGGTGGTAATCGGTGGGAATAACTTGAAAATTGTAGTAGTACAAACAAGCACAAACTCTTTCCTACTATCGAATAAGTAACGTTACGTGCGTAACGTCATCGAGAAAACGTCTATGGCGATTGGAACAGTGCTCGAACACCGGTATGTAATACTAAAATTTGATAGCATATATATTGACATTGACGTTGACTTTCGTATCTTCATCCAAGTAAAGGTGAGGTATACTTACGTAAAATAATGTATGAAATCGTGAGTCTGTTTTAGAGGTTTGTGCTACAAGGTGATTTATGATTAGGGCTAGGACATTTGGCAGAAAACAGGGGAGTCGCTATTTTCTAATTCTTATATACACACTTGACCACCTTGATTTCGACTTTCATTATTGTCATATTTTAAAATATTAGCCCTACGTTTGAAATGTTCGTGCTAAAGCTGCTGAATGCAAAGCAGAATCAACTTATAGGAAACCACACCCTAACATACATTTTAACTAAGAAAATGGAACTCTAACGTATGAACAGTGTTCCCGCACATTCACTGAAAAGATTGGCTGCATTAGCTATATTTGAGCACGCAATCAAGGTTCCATTGATTCAGAAGCAAAAGCAGACCGTAGCCAAATCAGCAGACACATCAGTGGCATATGGTCAAAGATTACTTTTCCTTTGTAACTTACCTTTGAATTCATCTACATTTACACACTGCTGACTGACGGTTGAGTTTCTCGCGGCGTTTCTTCGCAGCAGTGGTCTCCTGTGCGCTCTACTTGCGGTTTTTTTTGCCCTTATTAGTGTCCTACTGCTGGCTAAAGTTCTCCGCTCTTTTCTTTCATTCCTCCCTAATTAAGTGCATGCTCCCGCCACTCCCTTCGAAAGGTATCCAAGTCATCCAGCCATGTTCCCTTCACACACGGATTCAGCACTGTTAATTTTTAAAGCATTTAAGCGGATCTATTATAGTCGCATTGAACGCAATAGATAAATGTACACATTCGTCATTATCGCACCTACATACTTACTTACTTCCCCACAGATAATAAATATTTAACTGATTGTTCTGCGTATAGCTGTAACCATAAAAGGTCTATTATGATATCAGCTAAAATTACTGTGCAACGTCGTAGCATAGATTAAATCGCATAAATGAATACTTGTTATCCCTCTTATCGATATTCAATGCAATTTCCGCCCCCATTCTGTGAGAAGGGGTATCAATATCAACAAGGAGCCAGGAAAATATCCATTAGGTAACTTTTCCCGCCGTATTTGTCACAGGTTATTACTACGTTGCTTTCTTACCTATTTCTGCATCTAATGCATAAAATTTTGTGTAAATTATACTCTTCCGTCAGGTATACGTAACAGAATCGACTGTTGGGGCGATTCTTGGTTTGAGACTTACTAGAAACTGTTTAAAAAAGAGGGTAGTGCTTTCGACGTACGTGCTTACAGTATATCACAGCAGCATCAGCATATCTACGTATGTGTTATTTATGACCTCCTGTAGGTTGCAGTACGCCTATATCAAAGATGCAAACGCTGCTAACTTTTCATAAAGGAGTTAAATAAGCTATCGATGCGATGCGATCTATCTTCAGTCAGCTCACGTCAATTCTATTTTGTTGATTTTCGAAAATCGCTTACTAAGCTTTATGCATCTAGCTAGACTAGACCCAGGCAGGTGTAGTGAATAATATTACGACATTGTATTTTTCGGAACAGTTTTCGTATTTATCTTGCTTTCTCAACCAATGGGTACTCAGGCAAACTCAGAAAAGAAGATACAAGTTTTTTTTTTTTCCGACAAACTACGATTACGTTTCATTATTTTTTACATCTGTAAACGGTTTGACAGATTGTGTTAGTTATGCATTAGTCTTTATCCAAGAACTTGTATCAACGGCCATTTATCCTTTCAAATTCTCTTACTAATTTTGATTTTGGCGCGGGGGCGGGGGGTTTGTTAATATTATTTTCACTATGAGGATAAGCAACAGCAACAACAGCAACAGCAGCAGCAACAGTTTAATACAAGAACTGCATAATAGTTCCGTTTCTGTGTAAGTAATAGATAAATTTTATTGCTTACCGTAAAAGCTGAAGAAAGCTGCGCCAGAAACTAGTACGTAACAAACAACTCGATAGACAACTTTCCCAAAAGCTATACTTTAGTCTAGTTTCCAAAAACCTTAGTCCTTACTTGAACGCAAATAAGGTTCAGAATCCGAGCAAATGCGTGTAAAGACTAAGCTTGTAGATGAAGTGTTCTTTGACCCGTCGTCGATGGAAGGTGATCGCGGTTTCCGCTCTGTCGTTTATTTGTCATTATTTACTCTTTATTACTTTTTACCGCATCCTGTGTTTGAGGCTTTTGCTAAATTAACTAACCAAGGAACACAAATTATGCTTTCTCTTTCATATAACATTGGTAGAGATTTACAATATTTACAATATTTATCATCCTAATGTCGGATTTCACCAAGCGAGAATAAGGTCTTATACGTAGACTAGAGGACGCCCGAGACTTCGTACGCGTAGAATTAGTTTCCCACTACCTATTCCCCCCATTTCTTCCCGTTGGGGGTCGATTTTCGGAAAATCCTTTCTTAGTGCTCACTTACATCATGAAAGGAACCCATGTACCAAATTTCAAGTTTCTAGGTACAGTAGTTTCGGCTGTGTGTTGATATATATCTAAGTCAGTCAGGTTTATACATATAAAACGCCGAATTTGTATGAACTAATCTCGGAGTAAGTCTTATTCCAGTTTGGTGAAATGCGGCCTTAGTTATTCACATAAAGTCTTCGGAACCACATGGTAACCCCAGCGCGATGTCACGGCAGTATATTGACTTCAATAAGGCCTGTACACAAGATTTACGTTGCGGCAGCCGTAAACAAGCGCCTCATATAGGTAGCGGTTCATATCAACCGCACCGATTGGCAACACATAATGAATAAATAATTTATTTAATTCTATAATACGAACGATTTTATAATTCTGCTGCACTTGAGACATTTAAAGACAATTAACTCGTTCCTTTTACACACTTATATATAAACCGGCCAAGTGCGAGGCGAACTCGCGCACGAAGGGTTCCGTCCCATTATCTATACAACATTAGCAAAAAACGGCAAATAAATCACGTTGGTGGTACGGGAGGCTCCCTTAAATATTTATTTTATTCTGTTCGTATTTGTTGTTATAGCGGCAACAGAAATACATCTTCTGTGAAAATTTCAACTGTCTAGCTATTACGGTTCATGAGATACAGCCTGGTGACAGACAGACAGACAGACGGACAGCGGAGTCTTAGTAATAGGGTCCCGTTTTTACCCTTTGGGTACGGAACCCTAAAAACCGTCACTTAATAACGACTTAATCGTCATTAACTCACTGAGTGCGGTCGCGTGAGTCTATAAGATACAATGCAGCAGTTTGTCACGCAAAATCCATACTAGTATTATAAAATAATGCGAAAATAATTCTGTTCGTTTGTTTGTTACGCTTTTGGATTGATAGATTTAACTTCAGGGAAGTGTACTTTTAATCTTGGGGAATGTGACAGTTAAAGAGGCGACGGAAAATAGCGGTAAACGATTTCTACGCGGACGGAGTCGCAGATAACAACTAGTGCAGTATAGCAGTAGCATCTAAGGTTGGTGTGGACCCGGCCGATAAAGTGTCTTCTTTCGTTTCCACTGGCTGCACAATAAACTTGGAAACGATCACTGCATTTGACTTAATATAAAATGGAACTGTACATTTTTACGATGCAACGGCTTTTACAATGCAAATATGTGCATTTTATGGTTAAACATAAGTGAACAGTAACATAAACATGTTTTTTTTTAAGATTGTAACGTCGGTATTTGCGGAAATTGTGATTTAGCCGACCAATGCGATGTCAGCGGACATATTATGGTCATGTTTGTCGATGTGGATAAAACATCTGTCACTTTCTGACCAGTAGGTAGGCGCATAAGTTCGAGAGTGACGGAAGCATCATCCACCGCGATAAAGAAGACCAGAATACGGGCCCAGAGCGGGCCTATGACTGCGTCTATATCGAGTGTCAAATGTGGATAAAGCAACCGTCACTCTACTTGCCAGAAGGTGACGGATGCCTTATCTAAACTTTGTGACGCGATAAAGTCAGCCATATTAGGGCCCCAGGCATCAGAATGCAATAAATCAAATAAATTAAATATATGCTTTAATGAAATTTCACTTGAACTTTCCGTTTATAATCACAACGCAACGTATCTCATGTGGAGATACCTTACAAGTCGCAGAGGAAGGCAAACGAAAGGACACGACCTTCACATCTCCTGAGAGGTCATTTCCTATTGTATTGGTGCCACAATTACAGTGATTCATTACTCCATTTATAAGAACCGATATCCTGTTATTTATTATAAGTAAATCATTTCAGTTTCACCTTTGCGCATGTATGTGTAAGCATGTACGAATAGATGACGGTCGCTTAAGGACACACAGACATGCAGTCATGCACCTTCTGTTTGTGCTGACTTTTGTTATACAGGGTGTTCGGCTGAAGGTTGGACAAACTTCAGGGACTAACTCTGTGGGTCATACTCATCAACTTTTATTATGGGACCAACATCCAAATCGCGAAAAAAAAAACAGCTGTTCCATACATTTCGGCTGTTTAGCTCTCAAAGTTTGTATGGAACAGCTGTTTTTTTTTTTCGCGATTTGGATGTTGGTCCCATAATAAAAGTTGATGAGTATGACCTACAGAGTTAGTTCCTCGAAACCTCGAGTTTGTCCAACCTTCTGCCGAACACCCTGTATAAGTCTGTCTGACCAGGGATTGAACTTTATCTCGTCTAATCATAAATTATAGGTGACTGTGTCAGTAATATTATTGCGAAAGTTTGAATGTTTGTTACTCAATCACGCTAGAACGGCTGAACTGATTTAGACCAGGCGAATGAACAAGAGTTCTATGCATTATCTGTTACGTTTTTTTTGTTAAAATAAAGACAAAACATGTTCTAGACCATTCGCTCGTTTGGTCTAAACTCACCTTTAGGCAATACTGCCCCCGGTTCAGTTCGTCCTGCCATTTCCTTCTTAGCCTGCTTTTAATAGTTATGCATTTATTGCATAATTAAGGTCTAGGTTTACCGGTGAAGAGTTCATTGACCTATCCACTTTGAAGCATAATTTAATGTTGACCGCGTATGCCTTTTAAAGGGGGGACAACCAACTTTAATGGAATGATTAATGGTAGGTGCTTAATTGATACACCATCATGGATCGTGATTTATATAATTTATTGAATCGGTTTTTGCAAAAGGTTGCAATTAACAACTAAGCTTAAAATTAGAGTGAGGTTTGTGTCGCTTTGATTTTAAATGTGGGATGTGGAACGAGTTTCGAATACAAGTTACTGTTATCAAAATTATTCGATGATTTCAAGTAATTGGACTGTTGATTGGTTAATAATCGCTTGGAGGCGTCGTTTTACGATTTGTTTTATAACTGCTGCAAAATAAAACTGGCTTGTATAAAAGCTTTTTTTAAATATACATAAAAGGCAAGACGGTCTTAACCTCTAGTACCTACTAAAGACGTGCCAGATATATTTGAGCACTGTGTTGGCTAAGATATTGTAACGACTGTACGTATCCCTGCGATAGGTACCAGAAAGGAAGCCACTGTGCAAAGTCTCAGGGTAGTGATTCTCTCAAAAGCAAAGGTGAGCGAGTGCAGGAGTGAATGTCCAAGCGGCGATTTTAAGTAGTCCCGTCAGAGCGAGCAACACACATTAGAGCGCGTGCATTCTCAATTAGGCAGCCTGATACGTTCGAGAAGCCATGCTGCCAAATTGAATACACGCGCTGAAATGTGTTTCGTTCGCTTTGACGGGACTACTTAAACTCGCCTTCGCTCACCTTTGCTTTTGAAAGAATCACTACCCAGGCAGGAGAGAACCATAAATATTAACAGAATTTAGGATCCTACCCCAATCTATAAGCGTTATAATTTTTTAGTGTGCTTCTTTAACCCAACGAGGGCGAGTTCTTGGGTGAGCCCCACGGTTTACCAGCATCATTCGACTCCAGATTCCAAAAGTGAAATTGGTTATATTTCCGCCGTGATCCTTATTGGACAGTTTTTGTTTCGACAGATTCATGTTTAGACTGATACCGTTTTGGCCATGTTTTTGGACAAACACATTCCTCTTTTGCCAGAATGTCAAATTGACAAATAGAACTAATTTGTTACTTATGGCCAGTTTTATAAAGGTCCGTTAGTAAATATGTCAGATCAAATTTTAGTAACTTCATACAAGTTTTGACATTCCTGACCGAAATTTGATCTAACGGATCTTTATAAAACCCAGCCTTACTATTTAGTTTATACGAATGAGCGTAGGTAACAGCTTCCCGTGCGCCGTGTTTATTAAACTAAGAAACTTCTCATCCCAATATATTGCTTTACATCTCTGCTCGGCGTTCTTCAATGTTTCTCTTGTTGTTTACAGAAGTGGCGATGGACGCGAACCGCGCGTTCTGCCCGCGCGTCGGGTGCGATACGGTCGTGCCCGTGCGCGCGGCCAGCCCTGCCCACTGCCCGACTTGCAGGCACGACTTCTGCTCGCAGTGTAATCAGGAGGTCAGTTACATTGAACTACTTAGTTTATATCTTAAAGGAGACTTTAAAAACCTCATTGCCTTTTCGAATACGAATATTTGACCAGCTGGCCTTATTGCCTAACGCATTCGCAATCGCAATCGACTTCAAAGTGGAACAATTGTTTTCGTTTTGTGTGCAGACTCGCCTTTGGACTGTCAAAATGAAAACGATTGCGATTGCGAATGCGTTAGTCACTAAGCCTGCCGTTCAGCATGAGGACGGCGAAGATGGAATTTGATATTTTGTCGTAAAGGTCGCTGGATATTATTAACACGAAATAAACCGTACTTACCTTACAAATCTTAAAACCCCGCGTTTGATAGGCAGTTCTTCTCATCATTTCAGGTCTTTACATCTTAGTCAGATGATTTATACAGCGGTAACGTTTAGAATAGCTGTCCAGTCTAATCTGGGAGCGGCAGTAGCGATGCACGATTGACATTTGAGCTGAGGGCCGTTCGGAGATGGTGAAGTGACCCTCGCATTTTTCTTCCTCCTCTCGTGTATGACGGCAGTGCAGTCTATATAAAGCAACGCGTGGAATTAGTTTCCCGCTCCTCCTCCTAGTTCTTCCTGTTAAGGGTCGATTTTCCAAAAAAATCTTAGTGTTTCCCTAGGGTACAAAAGAAATATTCTCTCCAAATGTCAAGTCCCTAGGTCTAGCGGTTTAGATTGTTACGTCACGTCACGGAAGAGTTTTCGGACAATTCCCGAAAATAATCAAAAAACATGACTCTCCTTCTTGGACAGTCTGATTAAAAAAACATAACGCCACTAATCGGAGAAAAAAACAATGGCAGTCATTGTTATTACTCATAAGTCAATAAAAACGCGCCGTAATAGACTCATGCGCAGCAATTTAAAAGTTATAGCCTTTATAACCATAAAGTAATTTGTAATTCTCGCCATAATCACACAAGCTATGTGAACGGAAACGTTTTCTTTAAGACCGTAAAGGCAAGTTTTCCCGCTATTTTCACATTACAAAATGGCGCGCGAGCGCATTGTTTGGCACGGGCGTCGACAATGAAACACATTGCATGCCAGCGACGCGATTGGCATGTTCAAGATGCATAGAATTCCTAGTCTGTGGCAGGGAATGTGTGCTTGGAAAAGCGCTCTCTCGATTGGACAATGGTTCACACGGTTTCAGAGCTTCACGGTGCGTTATAATGAAAACTGAGCCCACTGAAAGGCCTCTTTGATTTTGCCGATACGGTTGGTTAAATGTGTAGTTTAAAACTTTTTGTGGTATAACAACTTAAAGGCTCTGTTAGCAACAGTCCATACATACCTTCACTCCTGTCTCCCAATGGGGTAGGTACCTTATTTTATTGACATTATGCGACCGCCTCGCTTAATGATCCACATAAAAACAATCTATAACACGATAGAACGCATTAAACACACCTTCCATCCATCTAGGTGGTAAGGTGGCTGTTTTCTTGGTTGTTATTTGTCAAACGTTTTCGTTGCATCTCTCTTATTTGGTATGTCAAATGTAAGGAATGTAAGATTAATATTTGGCCAACATGGTCACCATGGTACCATAATAAAAAAAAGCAAGCGACAAGTATTTGCAGAGATTCTAATATGTAAGGGTGAAAAATCTTACCAAAAGTAACAATTTTCTCCCGGTTAAATGTAATTCATGGCAAAATAAATATTTTTAGTCACGTATGTCTCAATCTACTATGTTAGCCCTTACCAACCCTAGATCCTCGATATACCCTAGCACTTGCCTCTAAAATATTCCAGTCACGCCACAATGCCCGGGCGAACGATTGGGGCTACGCCGGCCACTTCGGTTGAGAGGCTATGCTTGGACAATGCAGTTTAAATATAAAAGACGGAATGGCATAAAGCAGGTTACAGCGGCATTTGACGTTGTTAAAAATAAGAACAAAAAGTAGTAAAGTACCCATTAAGTTTGAAGAGATAGACCTACATAATCTGTAGGTAAGGTTAAGGTTTGTTTTATGACAGTCGAGGAAAGATTGATGGTTTCAGAAAAAAATGATATGAAAATTTGGACAAACGAAACAGTTGGTAACTGAAATTGGTAAGTTGTCCTCCGCTTCAAATTTCGGACCAATTAGTAAATCCGATGACATTATTATGGTATCTAAGAGCTCATCTGATGATAGAGTTAGAAGGTGGCGACAGGATCTCTTCTATACTAACCGTAGACCGTGACCACACAGATACACGGACACGCAGATAACAGATACACACGTTAAACTTAAAATACCCCTCATTTTGCTACAGGGGTTATTTACTTACATGCATACAGTCAGCATCAAAAGTACCTAAGCAGAATAACATGCTCAAAATGATCTAGACACGACGTATTCTCTTGACAATAGAGTCGAGTGCAGATCATTTTGACCTCTTCGGTTGCGTAGCTACTTCTGCTGCTGACTGAAAATACATTAAATCACGCCTGTTTCCCAGAAGGGTAGGCAGAGACCACTTCTTTCCACCTGCTACGATCTTGACAAATCTCTTTCGCTTCTTCCACATTCATACATCGAGTCATGCACGCACGTCGGTTTCGGGTACTTAAAATTCGGGCCTTTTCCAGTATTTTTCAGTTTTATTTACTTATTTATCCTTTATCCTATATTATCCTTTTACTACATATCTCTTTGATAGAAACTCTTAAGCACCTACAAACCCTTTTTCTAAGAAAAGCGGGACATCTTTCCATCTCCATTTCTCTTTATTATTTAAACCGTTAAAACCACGCCTTCTACAAAGGCTAAGTTAATCAAACTAATTTGCAATTAAGCTTCAGACTTGGCTTCCAAAGTTCCTCGTCCTATTAAGCCCTCTGTGGAGTTCATCGGCCTAAGGAAAGCGAGTTATAAGATACGGATCTTATTTAGGAAGATTGACAGATGACAAAGGCAGTGAGAATTGCAAATATCGCGGTAATTTTGATTATTTTGTTTACATAGGATGAAATGAAATTTTAAATGTTGGATGAATGCCAAATAAATATGTAGGAGATATTGAATTTAGTGAATTTAGTACAAGAGTTGTTTGTAAATATTGAAATTTTGAAATGTTACAAGGTTTAGTTGGCAAATAGTAATTTATGTAAGTAACTGGTACATAATGAAGCTTTTTAAAATACGAGCGCCGAGGTTAAGTTAGGTACCTATAGGTCTAATGACAGGCACGAGTACCTTAAGAGCTAATTATTAACCGATACATACATAAGTTTTTCTATAAGCTAAACCTTATCAGCTAACCAACTTAAAATCGTAATAAATCATAAATGATCATTCAAAATGAAAAATGTTGAAAAAAACCTAGATTTGATTTTAAATACCTATTCAATGATACCCCATTTGTCATAGTTCGTCGACTTTTCTTTTTTTCTATTTTACAATATGGCGTCTGGTTGCCGCCATATTGAATTTGATTTCTGTCATATATTTAGTGACAGTTACAAGATTAACTGCCGCACTCAGAGTTGTTGTTGTTGTCTTATTCTATTGCTATAGCAAAGAAAGTGACAGCATCTACTTTAATCAAGCATAACATTTAATTGACGCGTCTGAGTGCGGCAGCAAGGCAAATCGATTGACATAAAAATCATCAAAATCGGTCTACGCGTTTAGTATCTAGAGCGCCACAAAGCAACAAACATACATATAAATATAGGCTGATAACCACATTATACTCCTCCTTCAAAAAGACATGCTACACCAATCTGAAATAAAGACACAACTGCAAATAGTTTTTTTTTTTTAATACAAACGTCGTCGTCGTTTTAGGAGGCAAACGTCTCTACGGGATCTAAGACCCTGAGTGGGATTTACAATCTTCAGACTGCGTTGCCAATGCGTTGCTAATCCTGAGGAACGCCGCTGTACGTTCTAATTCTAACATTTTATAGTAAAAGTTTAAGTTTAAGCCGCAAAAAATATATCCTTTAATTACAACCTAAATTAACACAACTTTTCCTGAGGGATATATAAAGCCAGGGCGCTTACAAACTGACCCAATTCAAAATGAATGACCCTTTAACTATCGCACCATTCTCAACTCTATCCCGCTATTATAAGGGTGTTAAAAGGTTGGTGGGATTATCTCAAAGGGTCAAAGGGTTATTAGGCGGAGTTAAATTAGAATCCGGATTGTTTGTCCTGTAAGCGTTTGTCCCTGATAGGGGATGACACCGTTTTAGGTCAACGCCAGAGTCGCGTCGAGGAACGACATAAAAGAAAATGTTTTCGTAGGTAGATTTACCTTGCTTTAAATAATTTTCAACGTTTTATATTTATATCATTGTGGACTAAAAGAAGATGTAGTGACTAAGATTGAAAAGATCATGCTTCGTTGGTTCGGTCATTTGGAAAGGATGGATGAAAGAAGATTGACGAAAGAGATATACAGAGCGAAAGTGAGTGGAAAGGTCGGAAGGGGCCGCCCTAGGCGTACTTTTTTGAATCAAATCGGAGAAATACTGGAAAAGGGCCGAATTTTAAGTACTCGAAACCGACGTGCGTGTATGACTCGATGTATGAATGTAGAAGAAGCGAAAGAGATTTGTCAAGATCGTAGCAGGTGTAAAGAAGTGGTCTCTACTCTCTACCTACCCCTCTGGGAAACAGGCGTGATTTAATGTATGTATGTATGTATGTATATTTATATTATCTTAACAAAATCGATTTTCGCTCTCTTTGTCTGTCTGTAGGTATGTCCGCTAATCTGCTAAACCATGCAACGGATTTTGATGCAGTTTTCACCCATCAGTTAGATATTTTTCCACTAGAGTTTTTTTATGTATAGTAAATTCTATTTATGTTCGTATGGGTGTTAAGGAAACCAAACAAACCGAAACGATCAAGGGCGGATCTCTATAACTAATATTAATTACTTGTACAAACCAGTGTATTAACATATCTTGCTTGATGAATACGAAGTGGTCGATTAAATGCATTTACATATGCAATTGATAAATAATCAATATCATTATTTTTAATATTTATCGATTTATTTACGAGTTGACAAGTTGACAGGCAGGAAAATAAGCATGAAATCGTCACAGTCGCTAACATGTTAGCATGCTAACCTATGAATTATTAAAAAGTCGTACAATCAATCATAAATATCATAGCCATAATATATATTGTGTACCTATTATTTTATCGAAACACCTTGCAACGATATCATTATGCAGAATTTTCATTTCATCGAAAGGCATTTGTACACCTAACCTAACCTAACCTAACCTACGTAAGTAATGTTTAAGATATCCTATGAAAATATCATGGTTTCAGCAGAAAATATGAAATGTTACTATCAATAAAGTGAAATTCGATAAAACGATGGGTTACCGTTCTATTACCCCCGGAGCAAATAGGGAGGGGGTGTTATAAGTTTAATGTGTGTGTCTGTGGCACCGTAGCTCTGAAATGGTTGAACCGATTTTGATTCGGTTGTTTTTTTTAAATGGAAAGCTTGTTTGACGGGGGTGGTTTGTAGTCAAATTTGATGAAAATTAGTTGGGTCGTTACCTCTCAGCTCTAGGCCCTAGCCAAGATGCATTAAGCTAACTAGCATTTGTATTCGTTTTGTTTTTAAACCAATCGCGTCACTGGTAGATCACGTGATACGAAGAGTCAGCTTATGCTAGTTAGCGTAATGTATCTTGGCTAGGGCATCTGAAATTAGGGGTCGCAATTATATGTCGGGGGCTATTGTCTATTTAATTTAATTGTCTGTATGTATGTTCACGGTTAATTAATAAATTGAGGATAAATCAGTAAACATTCATCGCTTCCTATAAACCTGTCAATACATTTTCGGTTGCCATTGTATTCAAATTCTAGCCCAATGCCGGTGTCGTAACCGTGCCACTAGATGTCGCTCCCGGTCACGTTCGCGGTAACGACTTTTGCTCGACGCACATACAAACGTCGTACTTAGGACGTCGAGCCTCGTGTGTCGTTGTCTAGCTTATATAAACATTCAACGATTATAGGCTATCGTTTCAAGGTCACGATCGTGTATTTGTAGAATGTTTAGATGGGTTCACGTATTTTGTTGGAATTCCTTTGATTAAGTCTTTGTTCTACTTTGTTTCCGACCATATGGCTTCTTTATTGTACATGTATTGTTGAGATTATGGTTAGTCTGTCAGTTGACAGTGCCGATGTAAATTAAGTTGAACTTTAGGGAAGGACATGGAAATTGGACAGTTCCAAGGGAATAGCGATTAACAACTTCTACGCGGACGGAGTCACGTGAAATACCTAGTATAGATATAGTTATTTTACGCCTGTGAAAGACTGAAACTCCTATTCTGAGCACAGTTGATGGTTTCTGCGTATTCTGCAAAAATATAACACCAGCGACGTAGCTACAGTATTCCCAGCTTCTTAGTAGCTTTCGGCTGGCTATAGCTATCACGCTTAGTTTTTCTATCGTGTGTCATAGAAAAACGAAGAATTCCGATAGCTATTAGGAAAATGGTAGCACTGTACGTGTAAAAGTAAGATGCGAGTTTAGTTTAGGACATATTATTTGGCCGTCTGTTATCTCTTGCGCTCTTTTGTTCTGCGTGAACAATTACCGGTCAATGGGTACTCAAACAGGCTTATCTGTTGTTAATAACAACACAAATCTTTACCTGAGAGCCGGGTAACCCAAGTCCATTTTGTTTTAAGCCTGATTTCTGGTCAAGGACAGTGGAGTGAAAAAAAAAAGAACAAAAAACTCTATTTGGATTCAGTGGCAAGAAAACTCGCTACTCTACCTCTCGCTACTCGATCAGTTTACACTACTGTACTGTCCACTGTCACTGTTCGTCCACTGTCCGTGACCATTGGTAAATCGGGCTTTACACGCGATTGTCCTGCTAATCACTGCGTATAGCTATACAATGTTTTGTCCTTATCTGTCATTGTGACATTTGAATTTGACAGATAAGGACAAAACATTGTATAGCTATACCACCGTTACTCAACGTTTATTAGTAAGGGGGCAAAAGTTTATATCTCTCAGTCCGATATAACCTCGCCAAATATGGCAAGGTACACGGCAATGCACAAAAGATAATTCTGACCCCGAAAATTTGACAGCAAGTCGTTCGGGTGCTCCTATATTTAGACGGAATGCGTCAGTGAGGGATTATAATAATTAATGTATGTGTTGTTTCATTTCCAAGACTTGACGTCAGAATGTATGCAAACTACGAGAAATGCTGTAACTTATTCATAATTTACTGTGGGGTATTAATATGCTTTTTTTATTACATATTTATTATAAATAAATAGGTATAGCGTATTGTTTTCAATCCACCTCCTATTTTTTGTAATTTTTTTTATTGTTTACATAAGATTTTTACATTTTACGATCAATTAAATGTAAGTAAAATGAAATAACTTTTTGTGCAATATATTGTGTAGTTATATTATCCCAGTGTGTATAACCCTTAAAGAGGTCTAGGGCTATTTAATTAAATTAAAACAGTCGCTTTTGTTATTGTAAATAATTAATTTTTGGGGCATACGCTCCGGTTCTGTAATATCATGTATTATTATCACCGTTTATGACCTGCCAACTTTTTAAATTAAAAACACAAAACTGCCTAAAGTTATTAAAAATCCTCCCGTTTTTGTGGCATAAAACAGAGGCACGAAACACCATTGCGAGTTTGCGAGCGAGGTAACTTTCCGTAGCACTGGCATACCTTTGCATCCAAACCTTAATAAATGTGTCAGTGTGTTACACTTTCTGTATTTTAACATAAGTCTATGCAGTAATTGGGATTTTTATAATGTAATATTTACAAGATAACGATTGATTTTAAAAATTAAAATTGTTTTGTTATTGACTTAGCTTACATACACACAAACACACACACACTAATCTAATCTAAACTAATCACATGCAAAGTACAGTTAGCATAATCAAAAACCAAGATCTGTGACAAACATACAGAGATATGATTTAGGATTAGAAAATTATTATATATAACTAATAAAACATATTATATTAGCCTAGCATCGACACCCAGTAGGTAGTACTAAACTGATGTTACTGAATACAGTTAACGCGTTCACTTTATGTGCCACTGACTCACCTGGCGTAATCAAATTGCATACAATCTCAGACGGGTGGCAGTGAATTTAATGATCCTCTAGGCTGCACAGACGCATGTAGTTAGCGATCGTTTAGTAATTGAAACGTCAACATTGGCGAGCTTCCGTTTGTTGAACTACAGACCGAGTCTATGCAACGGCATTTTTAGCGCTACTAGTGGTCACACTCACACGAGTATAATGGTAAACTCTACCAATGACTGTAACATTAAAATCCATAAAACACAGTCAGAGGTTGTTGTCACGTCTGCAAAGGAAGTTTTGATTGGTATAATAACAGTTTTATAAGATGCAGTCTTATGAACACACTTATATTAATGAACAGAAGCGGATAGACCGCAAATCAGAAGTCATGTCAAACTTGAGCCAAACTGTTGTCCGAGCCGCCTCTCTGTTATCTTAACAAAATAATTCGCATTTGACCTTAACTTCAATATTGACCTCCAAACATGACACCCTTTTTATCTAGAAGATAGATTAATAACCTCTGCATTTTGTTCACAGTGGCACGGCAGCTTGTCTTGCGAAGCTGCAGCGTCCTCATCGGCCGGCGCGGGCGCTCCTCTGCTGCCCGACTCCGAGCTGATCAAGCTGTGCCCCATGTGCCGCGTGCCCATCGAGAAGGACGAAGGCTGCGCGCAGATGATGTGCAAGCGCTGCAAGCACGTGTTCTGCTGGTACTGCCTCGCTTCGCTTGATGTAAGTACACTTTGAAAGTCGACGAAGTATTGTTAGCAAAATAAAGCTATTTCACACTTGTTTTCACAATATATGTATGTATTTCGTTTATGCATATAATATACAAAAGGACCCTAAATAGAACCCTGTGGCATTCCAAGCGCTACAGGTTTACTAGAAGACTGCACGCGGTTTGCAACTACTTTCTGTGAATTCTTAAGATTTACTGTTGCTCCACATAGTGAAATGCTTTGGAGAGGTCCCCTTAAAATGCCATATCATCTTTCGACATCTCTCCCATGCCTAATACTCTCTACTAAGCACTGTAAACCTGTGTTCTGCTAGTATTAGTAGTGTTCTGCTCGCTTCGCTCGATGTCAATTCATGCGGCTCTCAAGCGACCTCATCTCCATAAAAGGTATTTTTTATCGGAATGGTTTCTTCCGATTGGTGGTAAAAATTCACAATTAAATAATATGTACAAATCAATTTTAACAACGTTGACTCTGAAGCCTTGTAATTGCAGTCGCCCGAAAAATTGTGTTCAGTGAAAATCCGAATGCCGTGTCAATTCTATTCGCATACCTCCCCACACTGATCTTAACTATAAGTAGGTACATACTTCCATAGCGGAAGTGTTCTCACGTTACAATTGCGAAAGCAATCGTGAGAAACTTATGATTCCCGAGAATGAGTGATAAACAAACTATTCAGACAGGGTCGCGTTCTACTTGTATAAAGTTGTCTGACTTAAGGCAGAATTTCGTAAATTATTCTCATAAAGTAGTAATCTACGTCAAATATAAAGAAGAGAGAATACCCTAGTTAGACATGGAAATGGTAGAAGTACTGGAAGAACTAATGTCTTGAATCTTCAAGCTTCCTAGTGTTAATTGGCTTGGTGTTTGATTTAAAGTAGTAATCTACTTCAAATATAAAGAAGAGAGAATACCCTAGTTAGACATAGAAATTGTAGAAGTACTGGAAGAACTAATGTCTTGAATCTTCAAGCTTCCTAGTGTTAATTGGCATGGTGTTTGATTTGTACAAATGATTTGTTATCTCGTACCAATGTTTACCAATCAACAAATCTCAAAACGAAACTAGGACAGTTTACTTATTCGAAGCTCTCTGATGCCAAACACTTCCATCCATCAGCCTCCACGTTCAGTTATTTTCCAGCGATTCGGTTTATAATTATCGGGTACCAGCCTTGACATTAATACGCTTTGATTTACGTTGCTAAGAGTACATCGCTAACGCACATAACTATATCTCAAAAGCATACCGTAAATCCAAATTGAAAACAATGCATTTGAAGTTCCATCTCTTGACGCGTAGAGTTGTTAATGGTGAGTCTTGAACTTGGCATTACTGTCTTTATGTTTCCGAGGATTTGAGAAAATGAGTTTCTACATCAAAGTATGTAATTACCGAGTATTTTTAAATGTAATAACCAAAAACAAGGCGTCTGTTACGCGGTGAAGTATTTTCTTAATAACCTGGCGCTAATTAAGAAGCTAAGGTTAAAAACATCAGTCTTTGACCTTTAGGAACAGCAGGGTTATTGTTTGGGGAGTCTTTAGTCTTTAGTTTTATGGATATGACCTTTAAACCCTAGGAGAGGCATATACTTAGGTATGTATATGTATATTTGCTCGAAGATATTATTTTACCAGTTAAATAAGCCTGTTATACGCTGCCAGTTCCAGCTCGCCAAGGATTGTAAGAGCATAGAGGCCAGTCTTAGGATTGCGGTCTTGTCATTGTAGTCTTGAGAATGCTATCTATGGGTGTCAGGTTTCTCTTACCATCAGTTAGCATGTGTTCCTTCTCATTGTGATTAAAAAAAACTTCAACATTTAAACTTGTTTTTATTTACACACACAAGTAATAAAACGATGTTGTTACTTTACCAGCCTCAATACTTTGGATGTCTACTATGATATCCAAGAATATGTTAAGTAGGTACATGAAAAGCAATCATTACGTAATCTATATATATAAAAGGCAAAACTGACTGACTTATATATCAACGCACAGCCGAAACTAGTGTACCTAGAAACTTGAAATTTGGTACAGAGGTTTCCTTTTATGATGTAAGTGAGCACTAAGAAAAGATTTTTCGAAAATCGACCTTCAACGGGAAGAAATGGGGGGATTAGCGGGAAACTAATTCTACGCGTACGAAGTCGCGGGCGTCCTCTAGTGCTGTTATAAGAGTAAACCTGCACATGTTTGTAGCAGATTTCAAGACTGTAATCTTTATACAGCAAATAGTGCAAATGCATTGCAAACCCTGAGAACTAAGATGGAAGTAATGCTAGTCATTTCACATTTTATTATAAGCAGATCTCGTAATACTAAGTCACATTAACAATTATCTCTTCAACAAATTATGCATTATTAGAATGCATTATAAATTATCACAGCCAGAGAATCAACTATTCTCGTTTTACAATCCTATAGTGTTACTACAATCAGTTATAATTGATTAATTCCCGGCAAACTGTCCATTAACACTATGAATTCTAATACAATCTCAGGGATTTTCTCACGCGGTGATTTAAGCTCCGCTAATCGTAAGTATGATAAAAATCACTTACGGCCCATCATAGAATTGAAATTGTCCGTAATGAATTAAATTCTAACATTAAGGCGACGGATGGGCGGGGAAGACCGCCGTTCCATAATAACTTTGAGCAGATTTTTCTTTTTTTGTAGCGATACCATATTATCTTAAATGCGGAACGCTTTGTGCGCGACTCCGACTCGCACTTGACTGGTTTTTTTATTTTCTGTAGCTGAACGGATGAACCAATTTCGATAAACGAGGTGTCTTTAGATTGGTCTTAGCATCGCAAATGACACTGGGTACTTTAATTTTAATAATTACCAATACGGCGGGTTCTAAAGTGATATACTATATGGCTATTTCATATACATCGACGACAATATCAAAACCTGTACTCAGGGCCCGTATTATGGTCGCCTTTATCGCGGTAGATAAAGCTTCCGTCACTCTCGCACTTAGATACTGGTCAAAAAGTGACAGATGTTTTATCTACGCTTATCTACGTCGATAAACACGACCATAATCGGCCCGCAGGTTTTTTAATGTGCTTTTTGTTAAAGACTTGTTAGCTTATAAATAGTTTATTACTAAAATTCCTAGCGTCTTTCTAGCGCGTGAATTAATAAATGGTTGTATAATATGTTATGTAAATTCTAAATATGTTAACTTTACCTTGTTATTAAATCACTTACGGAAAACCCTTTATTACGTCGAGAAATACCCAAGAGTTTTATTCCAAGTTAATTGTATTGACCTTTTTTAATTAAGGTACCTACGGCTACGGCCAACAAATTGTTTTTGGGAGTTTATTCCAAGAGAATATTTCAAAGAGATACTGTTTCATTAACAGTTTTGTATATTCAGAGTGGCGTCAGGCAGGTGTCTATGAACTTTGACCTTAGTTGACCCCGTTTTTTTCTTCATAACGGTCTCATTCATAATTAGTTCAAAGAAATCGCCCGCTATTGTGCGCTTACGAAGAACATTTCCTTAATTTCATTCTTTCTTACTTTATGTTTTATGGTTAAATTAGTTTGATCCCTGATCTTTGTCTAGCTCAAAGGACTGAAGTAGAAGAGTGTCTGTTCAGTTTTTTAATTACGTTGACGATTTTTCATTTGGTATCTTCAATTCCATTTTCCCTATTCGTAATTTTCTAAAGAGCATTTTTTTTATTGTTTAGGTTGATATGTCAGTCTTGCAAAGACTTGAAGGGCTAAAACGTACCAACAATCGCAAGACTTTTCTATCGATTTTATAAATTAATTTTGTAAAACTATGCGCATAGAAATATGTACACTTCTGTTAAAAATAGCTGCCGATAAATATTAAAATCAGATATAGAAGAATGCGTGTGTGTGTGTGTGTGTGTGTGTGTGTGTGTGTGTATTTGTTTGATCGAAAAAGTCTTTAAAGCTAAAATACAATCCTCTAGCCGCCATTGCTTTAAAAATTATTTTCTTGACTGACAAAAACCCGTGGTATTGTGAAACTCAATGTATTATGTGTAGTACCTACAAGTAGTACGCTAAATTACAACGAAATGTGTATTGTTTCCAGGACGACTTTCTTCTGCGCCACTACGACAAGGGCCCGTGCAAGAACAAACTCGGACACTCCCGCGCATCCGTGCTGTGGCATCGGGCACAGGTCAGTGTTCAGTATTCGATCTGATCATCCTTACTAAAAAAAAGGCAATTCAGCACACAAGCTACCAGCCCCCTATTTCACGATCTTGACAATGACAGGTGGCATTTCAGTGTAAATATCGCATCAGCGTGTTAACTTTGCAATGTATGTCGAATTGTCACCTGTCGCGTGACATTGTCATGGTGAACTATGGGGTTGGTGGATGACATTGTAAATGCAAAAGTCTATAGTCAAAAGTTTATAGTCCAGGGACGCACATAGGATACTTTTTATCACGGAAAATATGACAGTTCGCGAGAAAATAGCAAAAGCTATTTCGAAAGTAATGGTGATTCTTAAGTTATATCCGTTACGTTGCAGTTTTTTGGAAGATAAATAATTCGTGTTGCCAATTTTACTCTGAAACAGCGCGCTAGTTTATTTCCCGATCTATTTTTTGGCAATTACACAACAGCAACTGTATTTCTAGATTCTAAATGCGTGCCCAGGTAGGGACCCAATCATCTACAAAAATCTCAAGAAATTATGAGAATGGCACATATCTAACCTTCGACTTCTATGTCACACAAATTATCTACGCGTTTTAAATCCACGATTCGGTTTCGTCTATCCTTCAAAAATGAAGTGTTTGGGTGGACGTCGTGCATTAGAAACACAATATTTCATAACGAAATATGACAAGTTCGAAGCACGTGGTTTTTGAGCGATTATAGCGACAAAAATCAAGTTGTGCTTGCAGTAAAGGTGTCAATAGAGAATTAAATTGCATTCGGATAGAGATGGATGGAACATCAGTCGATATCTAATTCGATTGATGGGGAACGATTAATGTGATGACTTTGAATGATGGACGAAAGGAGTTCAAAAAAACTTATCTATAAATCATCTATAGATCGATGGTCAATCGGGGTCAATGTACAATTATATTTTATACAGATTGGTTGATCCTTGTAATCTTTTACTTTATCGAATCGAAACTCGCAAAATTGCGTACATCTAGATCTCGAACTTTTGTGCTTTTTTCTTATACTATGCCTATTTGCTTGCCATTTCGCCGGTTTTCCTACCCCGATACCGTAACACAACAATGCAAACACAGCTGGGTGGTAGCGAAACAGACAAACTCTGCATAAAGTCCTACTACCACTAGCAGATTTATTTACTTTGTCTTTTCTTCTCAGATCTGTTGCATTTGTCGTAGTACTTAGACTTTTGTAAACTTATAGTCTAGAAACACTTTTAACGGAGTAAGAAAAGCCTAGAATATTGCGGAGTCTGATGTTACGCCTTTAAAGGTCCCACAGACTAACACTTTACCCTGCAGTCCTGAGCCTAACAGGCCGCCTGACAGTCCAAAACATGTGAAGAATTGTATAATACCTTGATGATGATAAGATAATAATAGGTGGGGACGCCCGGCCGGAGCAGGCGGGTGGTCGATCGGACTTCCGAAGTCTGTGTTCTAATGTATTAGAACACATAGACTGCCAAGCTAATATCGACCGACGAACTGTTAGTATCTGATGCTCTTAAGATTTTAGAAATTTCATGGATGACATTAATCTTGCAGGTGGTGGGCATATTCGCTGGCTTCGGTCTACTGCTGCTAGTGGCCAGTCCTCTACTGCTGTTGGCTGCACCATGCATCGTCTGCTGTAAATGCAGGTAAGAATTTTGGGAGAATCTGATATTGTTCTTCTTAATTTTAAATAGTGACCGATTAAAGCATAGTTTCCCAACGGAGGCGATACCGCTCCCAAATGGGTGTAGATGCCTTCCAGGTGGCGGTAGAAGGCCGCCTCGCCTCTCGCCTCTCTCGTCGTCTGTCCCCGTTAACGCGGGGCGGTTACCTACTTGTTATGGCCCTTCTACACGATGGCCCATCGTGGGCCATCGTAAGGGACGCATTTACACCTTACAGCTAGCAACGTATTCTTGCATTTCACTCTTACGCATTACTTCGTCCCTATGCTGACTCATGATGGGCCAACGTGTGGAGCGGCCATTATTCCCAGTCTACACAATGGCCCATCATAGGCCAGCAGCGTAGGGATGGAGTAATGCGTAAGGGTAATACAAGAATACGTTGCTCGCTCTAAGTTGTAAATGCGTCTCTTATGCTCGTGATGATGGGCCATCGTGAATTGGGGCTATTAGGATGTAGACTGCAGTGGCTCGCTCTTATCTATTTTTAATGCCCGACCAAAAAGAGAGGTGTTTTAAGTTTGACATCAGTGTCTGTCTGCCTGTCTGTCTGCCTGTCTGTCTGTCTGTGGCTTTTTAGCTCCCAAGCGGATGGATTATTGGACGCAGTTTTTTTTTTTTCATTTAAAAGCTGGTTTTGTTGGTTCTGGTAGTTTTAGCTAGGCTTCATGGATAAGCGTTGTGCCGTTCCAGAGTTATCATCAGCTTTATGGAACATATGACATATGACATATGACATATGACATATGGACATATGACATTCATTGCCACCCCGGCAATGAATGTCATGATATAACTTGATCGTACGTTGGTTAGGTTACAACTGTCAAACTAACATATAACTATAATTTTAAATTTTCAGACTATGCAACCCAAGCACAAAGAACCTCGAGGAAGTGGACGAGATTGAAAGCATCAGCCCTGGGCGGGAGGAGGAGGGGGAAATCACGCGCGCCCGGTATCTATCCGACTGACGCCCGCGGTACTAGGCTACCAGGCACAGTAAGGAGGCATTAAGAACTTTACTACAGGCAGAGAACTATTGGTTTCTCGCTCGCTGTGAAGCTGATCAGTACCAGGAGGACAGTTAAATGTGGTGGTTGTAGGTTTGGCCTTTGCTTTCCATGGTCTTTGATAGCCTTATGTACTCGTACCAGACGGTCAGAAACGTATGTGGATACAGCATTCGTGGCCGATGAATGACGTAACAGAAATGCTATGATCTGTGTAAAAGTTTTAAGCTACTGTGTGATGGAGAACGGACGGAGTTAGTTGCGCTGATAATTATTGAAGACTTAATTATTGTTAAATAGTTGATTATTGGCCAAATGTGTTAAGGGTAATGATGGGATTAATTGGAAATGGCGTATAAGAATTCGAATAGGACGAAATTGCTTATGGCTCAGTTTACAACCTAGATAGACTTCCAATGTTTTGATTAAGATTGTGTCCCGTAGGAAACGAGAGGAATGACGAGTCAATGACATCATTGATGATGGTAGTGTAATGATCATTACGCCAAGGTTTGAAGACTTAAGTATACGTAGGAACTGACGATGTTGACAGGCATTTAATGATTAACATTTTGGCTAATATTTGAGTTAAGGACGACGTCATGTTAACGATTAAATCATCGACGTTATAGGAAACGTGCCAGCCTTTTTTGTATGGCCTCTTGGGCCAGCGTATGAGACGCATTTATATCTTAGTGAGCAACATATTCTTGTTTCACGCTCCGTCTCTTACGCTGGTCATGATCGGCCATCCTGTAGAAGGGCCATTAACGGTATGAGCGCCCTTCTCTTTTAAAATAAACGAGTCAAAAAGGGATGGATGTTTCTTGACCGTTAATAGGTTAGCGGACTAAATCTTACGCCAGTAAATTATCTAGATTCAATGGGAATACAACAAAGATGTTATTATATTGTTAGCACTGGAGACTTACATGATTAAAAACTAGATTATGAGAGATACTAAATAAATCACATGTAATGTAAGGTCAAGTCATTCAATGTCAGGAAATGAGCAACGTTTGTACTATCTCAGGTAAAATTAAATTACTTAATTGGTTTGTCGAATAATGCAATTGGTTTTTTAAAGTGGCATGCGATTACAGCTTTTGTCATAATGTTAGACTAAAGACTAAACATAATATTACAAAAGCGTGATTTTTTTTATGAATTGTTGTTAGACAATACGCCCACAAAGTCAACATAAGTGTTTCAGACATCACTATACTCAAATAATTTCGTTATGGGCATGCATCTATAAGTATACATCCATCACACGTTTAGGTATGTAACTTCATCAATTTAATTTGTTGCCATCGTCATTTATTCATAAATGAATACGCATACATATGTATAGTATATGTATTCAAAGACCAACGATTGCAGAATCCATAATTCGACGGACTGGTTTAATAATATAAAGTGTTGCCACGTATTTTTTTTTTTCGATACGAACAGCACTATGATGAGGCAATATTTGTGCATTTCAAATTGTTAAATTGATTCGTCGATTTACGGAAAACTACTCCACACTACACTACTCTAAACTCGTGCTGTGCCAATGACAATCTTTTTAACAGGCATAGTGATTTTCATACTACCCGCAACTTTACCTAAATATATATATTCGACAACGAATCTGTGAATAGATTTTAGAATTCGATATCTTTAGTTTTTTAGCCTACGGGTGTACCCTTATGTGTATAGTCGACCACACAAGTGATCTGCCATACAAGTTTCTTTTGGATCGATAAGATGTGTTTCAATTCAAAAAGTCGATATTAGCAAACATTTTTTTTTAATTTGTGTCAAAATTTAATGATCACTTTCTTGGCCGACCTTTTATCACTCATTGTAGGTTCTGCCATGCATTGATAACCAAGAAAAAACTGTATTGTTATACTAAAATGTAAAATATTAAAAAAAATTACGTCATGATACAGATTTACACAAAATATAAGTCCGATCGGTAGTTTCCGTAAGCGTAGTAGGCCGATAAGAGAATTAATATTGAACCCTATTTGCGAGAGTAATTGGTAGTATAGGTATATTGCTTGAAACGCGTACTTAGCTCTCTTTCTCTCACGATTGCCAATGCGCCGTCGGAAAGGTAACCATCAATGATGACCGTCGGTTGACCAATAACAGCGCGTGATAGTTTAGTTGCGCGATTGTAATTGATCTCCTGCGCAAGTACAGTCATGGGTAAAAGGGCCATTCTACTTTTCGTTGTACAAAAGTTTTCAGCCACTTTCTCACTAAACTATTTTTATTTCAAAAAAGGGTAAAGTGCAGCCATTTCTAACTTTAAACTCGAAAAGAGACGTAAATAAGCTTATATTTAGAATTATCCTAATTCATAAAAAGTTATATGTAATAACTATAAAGTGAGTAACGCAGTGGATGTCGATGTCCCCGCCTTTTCTATGGAAATGGTGCAATTTACCACTGAGTTACCATGATTCTTCAACGATAATTGAGTAATTTGAGAGTTTTTTTTTGGAAACCTTTAAACTTAAACATTCTAAGTTTATGTTATTTATTTAGAAGCGGATTCATAATTTGGCATACTTTTTATCGGAAGATAACGACTTATGTACACTGAAAAGTAGAATGGCCCAAAAACAAAATCGGCTCTAAGTTATATAGCTATGTAGTAAATAGATTACTAATAGATTTTTATAACAATGGCAATAGAATGTGTTTATAATTTTATTCCCATAGTTAAAAGATCTGTATACTTAAATTATTTTGATATTTCCACGTGAATACATTTTTGCTCTTGACTGTACAATTCTACCCTGCTAAGTCAAATAGCAGCATCTCAAATAAAACTTCTGTAGCAATCACAACCTAATCTCTAACAGGAGAGGATTGAATTTACTTTGGCAATCGAATCTGAGATAATGTTATTTGACTTTAGAGGGCAGAATATGACAGTATATTTTGTGAAAAATCGTAAACCTCTGTCATCTTTCCTGTAACTTGTGTCTTGTGTCGTATTATAAGTTGGGAATTTTATGTACTTTAATTCAACTCCCTAGGATTTTGTAAATACTGGGACATTACATTAACATGAAATCTGAAGCAAGATCTGTCCCTCTCTATCTTCTGTCATAAAATCATCAAGAGTAAGAGACAGGTAGCGTAACTTCGGATTTATTGAGAGTTCGCCCGGTAAATGTAGATACTTAGTTAGTCAGTTAAAAGTGGAACTTAAAATGTAAACAGGTAACTGATGGATGGATATTACTGTATATTTTTTATAGACTAAGTATGCAAAGCGTACTGTGCGTGTGTTTATTAAAATTGAGTTTTTCGAATGGATACTTAGGCTTGTTACTTCAAATCTTATTACATCAAGTCAATAGATTAAATTAATCAGATTGAAATTAGATCATGATAATTACGGGACAACCGCCATCTTGTTTGCGAGTCGCCATTTTGTTTAGTTAGCATTTCGCGGTATTTGATTTTCGACGATTTTTTCAGTACGACGTAGACGTACAATCGAAAAAAAAAATGTTCCTATGCGAGAGGAACGGGAAATAAGATGGCGTTTTATGCTGTACGTTAATCAAACTGCAAACTCTATTTCGACGTGGATTATTCCGTATTTTCAATATAAATTAGTAATTTCCAATTAAGATTCGTAGTAAAAGGTCCAAAGTATTAGTAAAAATGAAATATAATGATCGTTAAGTGTAACTGCAATGCAGTGTGAAACAATGCATATGTCAGGTTTATTTTTTTAATCACTGTGATTCAGGAAGACAGGATATGAAACGATGCGAAATACATACGCACTGCTTCCTTATGTAACACAGCGCCTTAACTCTTAAATTTAGACGTATGCTATTTATTAATGTAAATAAGGAGTAATAATTGTACTTAAATAGGTAAGGATCGGTGACCCCCGTCAGTAATATAGCACACAGCGCTTAGAGAGATGTACGATACAAACTAGCTTATTCAATAACTATCTTAGTGATAGATTAGAAATATGACTAGAAATCTTGTAGCCAGACTGATATAGTAGATAAAATGCCACTTGGCCACATTTTTACTCATCATAGACGTCTTTTATCATATTATTATCATAACAAATATAAAAAATCCCCCGATACAATTGCGACACTCACTTTCAGAGCTAATATCTGTTAAACGGCTTAACCGATTTTCATCCGATGAAACAGGCTTTCTTTAAAAAACATCCGAATCGGTTCATCCGTTTGGGAGTTACGTTGCCATGACCACACATGGATACGCACCTTTTAATTTATTGTCGATTTATTTAGGTCGAGGATTAAAAAATCATAGTAGAAAGACTCGTAACGATGTGGCTAAGGGACTGACCTCTAATGACAAAGAAGAAGTTGAATTTTAATAATATTAAAAATAATCATAACTCGTACATACATATAGGTTGTGTGCATCGAAAGTAAGACATATCAAACACTCATCGCAGAATATGTAAAAGGCATTGATCAGCCCTAGACATGATGTATTCAGAAAAGTAAATGATTGACGTAAGCTGTCAGACGGTCGAGCGCCCACGTCAATTCTATTTTCGAAAATCGTTTACTTGTCTAGCCTCACAGACTTGTACAGATGGTTGTCATCGATTCTTAAGTAGCTTGTCGTAGCAAGCTAGTTGAAGCATTTGTAGACTTAATCAGGATCATGCTATAGGTGGATAGTTTATGCAACTTACTATTACGTTAACTTAATGTGTCGACTGTAATATCACCCTCGTCTATGGTATTCACACAAAGACTTTTTTTTCATTAATTTTAATATTTTATTGTGTTTTTAAGGCACGTTGTATATAAAAAGAAGTCTATTTTTTGTTATCGCCTTTTCTTCTTGTTTATTTTGTGTTGAAAAACATTTTTCCGTTATTCTAATGATAAACGATTTAATAAAGATTTTTTCCGACAAATCTCATTTGTGACTTTTTATTTTTATAATACCTCTAGCATCACTTATAAAAAAACGAGGAGTAAAATACTGACTGTCTTTCACAGAAATATTAAGTTGTAAAGAAAAAGAGTAGAAGTTGAGTACAGTCGACTACAAAGAGGTGTATCCACTTGGTCAGCTTGTTGCACTGTAATAAGTTAACGCATTCACTGCCACCCTCTTTTCCTGGACATTCGCCAGGCGTCGCACTTTGCTGTGTGCCCCAAACGCACATGTGAGTTCAACCGACTGCCCAGTGCCTCCAACGCACATGAGTCATACTAATTTGACATTGGTTTGGTCGCATTGGAAGTAGGTAATTACCTAAATAATTCTAACAGGATTAACGACTTATTTTGAAAAAATGTTTATTATATTTGATGACATTAATACTGATCACCAGAAAAACAATTCAGTTGGTGATGTTTTTTATTGACGGTTATAATTCAAATATTTTTACCGAAAGTAATCAATAATAATGTAACGTAGGTACTTATAGTATAATTTGGGGCATTAGATATCTTCTAATCCAAGAAGTAACGTAAGTAGAACATTTCAAAATTCAGAACTCGTATATGCGTTGAAGGCACATGGTGAAAGTCACAAAATGTTATGAACGCGTCTGTGCGTTCAAGGCTCTGGGTGAAAGTAAGGAAACCCCTATATAGGTATGCGAGAAAACATCCATGACTCAGGAACAAATACATTCACACTCATCACACAAATATCTGCCCTTACAAGCATTTGAACCCAGGTCCGCTAGCTTCGTAGGCAGGGTCACTACCAAGTACCTAGCCCAGCGCGTCGTCGTCATCAAAAAAACAGAGCTAATTTCAGCCGTGATAGGTACAGTCAGCATCAAAAGTAGCTAAGCAGAATAATATGCTCAAAATGAACTAGACACGACGTATTTTCTTGACAATAGAGTCGAGTGCAGATCATTTTGAACTCTTCGGTTGCGCAGCTACTTCTGCCGCTGACTGTGCTCACATCTATGGCGTAGAACACGTTAACCATAGGCAGAAGTCCTGTTCTATTTTGATGGCACGGGATTACCAGGGACCGTGGTGGTGGTACCCCTGTGCAGGGTCCTACTTACAGCCTACAGCCAAGCAGTAGTATCCTATTTGTAGTGTTCACATTTGGGGATAAGACAACTGATGCCCTACTTTGAAAATGGAAGTTCAAAGTTACGTTAGCTCCATCTCTGTCACTCGTCATTCGAGAATAAATCGAGAGAAATTGATGGAGCTAACGTAACTTCAAACTTCGATTTTCAAAGTAGGGCCTCTGGTGAAATTACTAGCATTCGCATTCCATCTTAGTCCTCAGCGTCGGCAACGCATTTGAGGTCTTAGGATTTCAGTCTTAAGATTGTAGTGTTAAGAATTTGGATCACAGATCCCACTTACCCCTACTCCTTCTACTTACTACTGTGTGCTCGTTTGTTTTCTCCATGGCATAAAAAAGAACTGTCATTTATGTGCTATATTTGAAGGTGGAGGTACCTATTAAGTATTGTCACAGAATAAGTAATAGTACAAGTACAGAAGCGACTCTCTGTGACAGCAAACATGCTAATTTAAACCTACTCAGAACGCGTTAACGATAATAATATAAGTGCACGGCACGAAGTGACCTTGGTTACATTTCTGCGATCGATAGTGGGGGCTCTCATAACGAGGCAAAATGCACCTTAAATCTGCGCCGCGAGAATCTGTATTATTTCGCCCGTCATGAGCTTAACTGACTCCGCCCACTTCGCAGGGTTGGCAGTTACTTGTATTATGACTTGTTCTGTGGCAGTTGTAAGAAAAAAAATTGAATTTATTATTTATTGTAGTTTTCTTATGTAGTTCGCTTAAGTTAAATGACGAGAAAAAATAGTACATCCCAAATGTTGTTCGTGACTTGTTTGTTGTTTGCTCGGATCTCCCTTTCTATCTAGGTACGTAATAAGATGTAGACTAGTTTTATCGTAGTTTTGTGCTGTTTTAAACTTCAAAATGTTTGTTAATTCTATTATTATTTTCTTGGTCATACTGAAACCATGATGTATTCAGGATATATTAAACATTAATTACTTAGGTTAGGTTAGGTTAGACTTGTAGTAAGTGGCAACAAATAAACTCTACGTACCTAGTATACAATACCAGGCGGGTGACACTCGCGCTTATTGCCTACAAAATTTTCGGCCGCCTCGAAGATGCTAATCAGTTGAGTGTCATGCGCGCGCTCGTCTTGACGCGCGCCGCCGTACGCTGCCAAAGCGTCTAATTCCGGTTTTTGTAGAATATGGCTACTCGAAAAGCCAAACGATACTGCGCAGCATACGGGTGCTTGAATAGTGATAGGAACGTCGACCTGTCATTTTTTACACTGCCGAAGGATATCGAAAGTTAAGATTATTATTAATATTATTTATAACTTCGATCTAGGTAGGTAATTACGAGTAACTGTACTTAATTACTGACCCAATCATTACAGTTTTGAATCCTCGACGCAAAAAGAGAGATATAATTATTATTTATTTTGTTAACGACCCGTCCGTAGTTTCGCAGCTTTCAATAACCTACCTACCTTAAAGAGCGTTCAGTGTAAGTAGATCTCCCAGTAATAGTTGCTGCCTACTAAAGCAAGGTCAGCATATACTTGTTTTTAGTTAAACACTTAAAAATATTAAAAATTGGCAGCATTTCTCTTTGCCTCTCGTTTATTAGGTATTAATGTCGTCGCGTGTCGCATGTTTGTATTGTAAACGCCAAAAATGTTAAACGGAAAATACCTAGTAGATAAGTTAGCTAAGTTTCCAAGATGTTAAACATTTTTCTCGACTTTACATCTTGCAAAATGTTAATTATTACCTAAAATAGGTAGTTTATTATTTCAGTACGTCGGTCTTACGTACAGTCGAGTTCATAAATATGTATAGGTACACTTTAGTACCTTGTCACTTTAATCGTTGTGACAATTTATATATGGCAGTTTAAACATGACATTAAACACAGATAAGGTACTAAAGTGTATACATATTTATAAACTCGACACTCGGGATCAATAAAACTAAAAACTAGGCATTTATCACATTACAGAAAAATGACCAAGAAAATAATAATAGAATTAACAAACATTTTGAAGTTTAAAACAGCACAAAACTACGATAAAACTAGTCTACATCTTATTACGTACCTAGATAGAAAGGGAGATCCGAGCAAACAACAAACAAGTCACGAACAACATTTGGGATGTACTATTTTTTCTCGTCATTTAACTTAAGCGAACTACATAAGAAAACTACAATAAATAATAAATTCAATTTTTTTTCTTACAACTGCCACAGAACAAGTCATAATACAAGTAACTGCCAACCCTGCGAAGTGGGCGGAGTCAGTTAAGCTCATGACGGGCGAAATAATACAGATTCTCGCGGCGCAGATTTAAGGTGCATTTTGCCTCGTTATGAGAGCCCCCACTATCGATCGCAGAAATGTAACCAAGGTCACTTCGTGCCGTGCACTTATATTATTATCGTTAACGCGTTCTGAGTAGGTTTAAATTAGCATGTTTGCTGTCACAGAGAGTCGCTTCTGTACTTGTACTATTACTTATTCTGTGTCGATGTCAAGAAACTTAAATTATGGAGTGAAGGTTGATTTTGTAACATACCTACATGGAATTTGTACCTATTGTCCATGTTTAGGTATAAGGTATAATCGCTGATTAATTTCGTCGCTCCACGTAGTTACCTACAATAAAATTAGTTATCTTTTCAAGTAATTATGAGCTTGAAGTGTTTACCTATGCTTTAACAAGTTAAGAATTAGCTGTTTTCAACACCCGACAAAAAAGCGGATATTATAAGATTAGGTACCTAACGTGTGTATGTGTGTCTATCTGTCGCGTCGTACCTCCCAAACGAATGGACCGATTTGGATTAATGTGCTATTGTAATCGGGATGCATTCCTGACGACTGGTAACCCTAACCGGATGCAACAAGATCCGAGCCGTGTTTGTTCCGCTTGTCGGTAAGGCTGAGACTACACTGAGCGGCGTCAAGGTGCGACACAGCGACTTATACTTATGTTAATAAAATAGGACCAGGTGCAGTGGCGGGGCAAGACCTAAACTTCACGTCAGCAAGGTATATTTCGCGAGGCCTCTGGTAGCGCAAAAAGAAGTATAAAAAAAAGCGCTTTCACGGCTTTTGTGTAATGCATAAACTTTTAGGCGCGAGGTCCCCCGAAACGCGAGGCCGTAGGCCTTACCATGGCCTTACGCTCTCACCAGGGGCTCTACTTTGAAATCAGCAATTCGAACTTCGGATCGCCCCGTCACTTTCTTACGAATTAGTGACGCGTCGGGAGCAAAAGGGATAGCAATAGACGAAGTTCGAATTACGGATTTCAAAGTAGAGCCTCTGACTTGGCAGGAAACCCGCGAAAGCACATAATACACCTACCTAGAAGTATGAAGTACTTTTGTTACCCAGATTCTTTAGGCGCGGGCCTACATATATTTAAATACCTACCTATTTATCAACTTAAAAATATAGGATACCTACTGAGTCATACCCCTGGTGTAAGGTCATTGTGGTAAACAGTGGATCACTATTTTTCAAACCTTCGTATATACGTCATTTTATTAGAGCTACGATTTTCATATTAAAAAGCTGGATACCTAGTAAGTTTAGTTTCATATTTTTCAAAACAGTAACTGTCTATATTTAACCATTTTATTTCTATTGACTATTTAAATATAAACGGGTATTGTTTCAATGTGTACTGGGCACACTGAAACATGCATAATTTATGTGGATAGTAAACAAAATATATTTAATATAGTTTCAATTATTGTACTTACTTAGTTGTAATTAATTAGAGTCAACCAACTATGAACAACTATTAAGAGGGCCGGCAGCGACTGGATGCATAAAGCATTAGACCGGGCTTTGTAGCGTTCATTGGGAAAGGCCTTTGTCGAGCAGTGGACTGCAACAGGCTGATGATGATGATGATGATAATGATGATGGTGATGTGATGATGATGATGATGATGATGATGATGATGGTGATGATGATGATGATGATGATGATGATGATGATGATGATGATGATGACGATGATGAACTATGAACTGATGTATCTATTGTGATAAAAATTAGGTACATTTCCGGACGATGTTTCCAGAAGTATTCAAGCACCAACAAGTATTTTTTTTAAACTTTTATGATAATTAGATACCATAATGCAACTTTTGTTTTTACGTCTCTCTATGTCTCAATCCATTGTGTACCCTTGATCCCTCAACGACTATGAAGTCAGGAAAGAGCCTTAGTTATTTATTTGGGTACACTACATAATTCCGAAGAGTCAATTCCGTACGCAATTTTTTGATAGAAGACTTAACTTCTTGCTATTGCTTATAAATTAAACAAATTAAACCTAACCTAACCTTCCTATGACAATTAAATTATGCATTTAATCTAAAATAGCTCCACAGCGTAACATAGATTTCGGAAAAATGAAAATTCGGACAAATGAATATTCGGAAAATTGTAATTCGGAATACTTGATACTTTACCTATTCCTGGTTCATTTGTTGTTCGTACCTACTAGCTTTGTCAGTATCGCATATTGTCAGATCGCGTCGCTGCTCAGTCTACCCATAGCCTTACATTCACTGCCAAGAATTTGATAACACGTATTTTGTACTAATCAGTTTCAAGAACTGGGGGGTTATTATGACATGGCTATACAGTTCATTTAACGGCGAGCGTAAAGGACTAGGCTATATCAGCTGTATAGCTCTGTCCTATTCTCTCAGCGTAACTGAACTGCATAGCTATGCCATAATAACGGCCCTGTTGTTAGTGTTTCGCAGGCAGCCTGCCTTATAAGTACAAAGGCCAGTCCGTACAAATCACTCTTTCTTAATGCACAGTGCAGTATAGCTTGCTTTTAACCTATTATTGTATTGTCCCTTTATTGTCCATGTAATATATACGTCACGTACATAACACGTCAAAAACAATATTGTTTAACGTCGTAGAATAGAGGCCAGAGGCCCTGTATATACCTACTACATACCTACGACAGACCAACAGTCTTGCAACAGTCATCGAAGTGTAGTGTAAAGACATCTGAAGACACCATGACGGGAATATTTACACATGGTCAATTAGATGAACTTAACGATATCTTATATGGAGACACCATGATGGAAAGATTAACACTAGGTGAATTCGATGGAATTAACGATTTCATAAATCTAAATCAAAAGTTTAATGCTCTCCACATGAGAAGATCGCTGGAGTCAAAAATCAACGCTGAGGAAATCATTATTTTATGCTCCGAAGGACTGAAACGTGGTAATAACATAGGAAAAATGGTTACAAGTGTCCCAACCCAACTCGCCGATCTTGAAAGGAGACTAAATTTGCAGAAAAAGGCAATGGGAGACTGCAGAACGGTCACTCTTAATAGAATTATGGCGTGCTACCCTGAAGTAACCATCGACCTTGTCCACAAACAGGACGTGCCCAAGGGTTACCAAGAGTTAAAAATGATCCACCCAGAGTTCCCAATCATCGCTACAACCCAGGTAGCAGCTGCCATTCTGCCATCAGCTCTGACCGAAGACGAAACCTGCCTAGCCTTAGGTCTGATTGTAGTGTCATCATTGAAAACATCTGAAAAAACACGTAGGGACGAAAAATGGAATGACATGGCACAACAAGAATATTATGTAATGAAAAGTTATTATTCAAGAGTCCTAACTGATCAGTACAGATATAAACTGGCTGTTAAACATGGGGTAATGGGGACCGACAAAGGCCTATCCCAGGTCTGGGCGGAGGCCGGGGCTGCCGCCAAGGAATGGTTGAACCATCACTACAAATTGGATGTCAACAAGCAGTTCCCTCTGCTAAATTATTTGAAGAAGTCATAATTATCTCAAGTCATCACATATTTTTTGGAGAAACTGTAACTTTTTTGAGGATTTTTATAAATCTAACCTAAGCTAACCTAGCTACTGTGCGTAGCCCTATTTACACGTTAGCGGTTCAAAAAATTCTGAAAAGTTTACTTTTCCAGTGTTTTAAAAATTATGACTCAATGATTATGATAACAATGTCATTAATTATGTACCTATTGTATGTCATTCTGTATTATTGTATTGCCTAAATTATATATAAAACTTGTATGTGGTAGATACACATACAAGTTTATATATCATATAGTTATCTGAATAAAACATTTAATATTATCACATATTTGTTTTCTTTCCAGTGGATTATGGATTATATAGGGTTTATAGGGTGTCCCTCAAAATCCCTAACAATGTTTGTCCTTCCAAATCATTTGGCCGAATTTTCATTTTCCCTAAACTGGTTTTCAGATGAGTCAGGTAAGTTTTCAAGTTTTTCAATTATATCTGCGGTTCGGTTAGGTTAGGGTTGTATTATAACAAAACTAAAGTTTTAAAATTTAAGCGGAAATGGCTTTAGGATAAACGAAAATTCGGACAAACGATGCATTAGAACAAATGACGATTAGGGATTCCATAGGGGAACCGGTTTTATACAATCAGTATTAAAATATAAAAGTAAAGTAGGTATAACAGCAGAGCATGTCGGACCATGCTCAGTGTAGGGTACTTGTACTATTACTTATTCTGTGGTAGGGTGCCGAAGCCGTTACCACAAACATTAAGCTATCTCATAACATAACTATAAGGCCGCTTATAGACGTCCGTTGTTTTCACCGGACAACGGACCGTTTTTTTTGCCGGACTTGCGGTAGTGTATGGCTTACAATGGATGTCTGTAGACGCACCGGATGACGGGCCGGCGACGGTGCGTCTACACACATCCATTGAGAGCCATACACTACCGCAAGTCCGGCAAAAAAAACGGTCCGTTGTCCGGTGAAAACAACGGACGTCTACAAGCGGCCTAACTGATGCACTCGGAGACGAAAATTTAATTTAATGCTTGATTATAGTTGCTGCTGTCACTTTCTTTGCTACAGTAATAGAGACAACACGTCACTAAACAAGTAAATTTAATTGACGGCTCTGAGTGCGGCAGTTAGAAAAAACAGCTGATATAATGGTGATCCTTCTTTCAGAGCTGATATCTCTTAATCGGCACAACCGATTTTCATGAAACCTAGCTAAGAACCACAGCTAGAAAACCTGCTTTCAAGTAAAAACCGCATCCAAATCGGTTCACCCGTTTTAATAGCTACCGCGCCCCACAGACAGACATACAGACACACACACACACATAGTGGTCAAACTTATAACATCCCTCTTTTTGCGTCGGTGGTAAAAAATAATAATAAATAGCGAACCTTTATGCTTGTATCCTTTCCTTGGCATTGGTGATTGTTAATATATTATAGAGGATGGAAAAAAGAAAGCCACATGGATGGCAACTACTAAAGAAAGCACTCTGTCTAGCGGTGGTTCTTAGACTTAGACCTTCTGGAAGAAGATATCACCGTATAATATATGAACAAAAAAAGGTAGTTTAACAAACATTCTTTTATTACTCCTTATTTACAAGTATAATGATTTAATAACATCTAATTACACGTAATGCACATTTACCGCACAACAAATTGGTTGAAATTAAAATGATTAACTACAAAAAAATACTGCTATTGATATTTTTTCTTAGGAAGGTTAAGTTGTCTCTTTTTTTTCTTCCTAAAGCAGCAGTTCCTTGAAACCTTTTTTAGGGTTCCGTACCCATAGAGTACCAACGGGACGCAATACTAAACCTCCGCTCCACGTCTGTCCCTCTGTCTGTCTGTCTGTCCAAAGACTGCATGCTCTCATGAACTGTAGTAGGTAGACACTTGTCATTTTTACAGAGAGTGTAGTTCTATTGTTGCTATAACATCATTAGACTAAAATTTAAACCCCCCCCCAACAGGAAGAAATAGGGGGAATAGCAAGAAACTAATTCTACGCATACAAAATCGCGGGCGTCCTCTAGTTGTTTTATAATGTCATAATGTGACACCGTTCTATAGGTGTACCAGGAATATAAAAACCTTGCCATACTGTGGAAAAGATATCATTATTTTATTAAAGGTGGGCAGCTTATGGTATTGTACCTAGATATCTTTTCCATTCAAATAACACAGATTAATTAAAGTATTAGTGGCAACCCGCTTTAAGGTGTGAACTTATCGCACCTTTTCGATAGGACAAGGGCACAATTGCCCCTTTAGTCATATTGTACATTGTGCCCCTGTTCTACCGAAGGTGCATTACATTGATAATATTCTCTTTAAACTTCATTTAGCTGCATATTGCCAATAAACATTCAAAATTTCCTTGACAATCCCGCAGTGCAATCAAACAATGTCGGATTCTTGAATTCACCTCTCATATCCAGCATGTAATGCATCCACGTGTTCTTGACCTTCAACGGGAGTTGAACTCGGGCATTCTTCCTATTTTCCTTACAGCATATATTTTCTACGGGAACTTTCATGATGCGATTGTTTCCAAACGGTGCATATGTGACAAATGATAAATGCCGTCCACCTTTGTGTAGGATTAGGAAGCGAACAGACTTGAGTGTATACATCCATATCATTCCAAGGGAGCCTGTACCTGGAAATCATACAATAATATATTTCACAAGGGAATGAGAACTCGGTAAAAAATCTTATTAATTATTTAGAAATTGTGTGTGATATGAACAGGCCTAGAGCAGCAGCAGACTATTATGAGTGTACAATTCAGGACAAAACACAAATTTTGTATGGGAAATTGTAGAATTTTGTCCAATTGTGCACTTATTTCTCGAAATATGGGGCTTGTGGGTCTGATTAGCTGGGTCCAGACTGAGCAAGCCATAATGATGAACCATTATTGCGCAATGCACAACCACCAGATAGCACACGCTCATACTCTTGCAATATACATGATGTTCGGCAGTCAGATGTAGGGGTTTTAAGAGATGATAGTGAGGGCCTTTCTGACCATTTTTGACCAACTGCCAAACACCTGTATAACTCTCAATCATTTAGTTTAATTTTTTACTTCCTTTTTGTTCTTTGTATCATCCTAATCTCTTTCGCTTTACTTCTTCTCTTCTTCTTCAGCCTATTGCCACCCAATGCTGAGTGTAGGCATCCTGCATTGCTCGCCATCCATCTCGGTCCAGTGCTCTCCTCATGCAGCACCTTCCTGCCACCTTGACCAGATCATCGGTCCACCTCATGCGCTTTACTTAAATTATATCAATTAAATGTATGGCTTACCAACTAGAAACGCTACTCCACCTAGCGTATTCCTGTACTTGTTGTCCCCCAGATTTATCCTTCTGTACCATGGAGTGTCCTCAGTAATCTTAGAGTGATCGACCGGAGCATCCTTCAAAGAGGTAAACGCGAACGTCCCCAAATACATCCAAAACATATATTGTATCACCGCAAAAGCGTTCATATACTTAAAAAACTTTGGATTCTCGTATTTATAAAGAATAACATCCTTTGTAATGTTAGTATTAACATCGTGAAGTGTTTTTGTAACGGTCGAGCTGAAAGGTGCGTTAGTTTTTATACAGTTCCTACATGGTATGAGAGTTCGGTATGTCGCGCTTCTCTTTATTATGGTGGAAGCGTAAGATAACAGTGACATTTTGCTTTCGTTTCTTTTAATTATTCAAAATACTGTTACCGAACACACTTGTACACATCAAAGGTACACATAACCTGTAAACATTTTTGACATTACCAAAAATTGACACTAATGACAGCTGCTTGGAAATCTGTCAATTTGTATTTTTGTTGATTTTTATTGTAAATGGTAAAAGTGTATTCGACTTTAATTAATTACATAACGACTTCGAGAAAGCTCTGTACTAAATATAGATAGAATGCATTTAATCAAAATCACGGATGTAAATGTAGTGAATGTCTAATGAAACTATAATTTAAGGCTCCGGTACACTAAAAGCGTGGCAGCAGCGTCGCGCTTTGAACGCGTGTTTTGTTGTTAAACAACAAAACAAATGGAGCCCACCCGGCACATCAAAAAGTAACGCGTGAGCGCAGATGACGTATCTTAATATAAAATATATATTTTTTTAAATATAAAATAAATCGGTTTACTGTCACACTGGGGCGCGGCGGCAGCGCGGCAGCAGCGTCGCGGCAGTGCGGCGTCGAGTGGTTGTATTTTTTTACAAACGCGCGTTGTATACAAACGAAATAACTCTTGAATTAAAGGTGGACTTAGTATTATGCGCAGCGTCACTGTCGCCAGTGACAGTGACGCCGCGCTCGAACGTTCCCTCATATATTTCCGTACTGTATAATACTATCGCTTTGTCGCCGCGTCACTGTCGCTGCGTTAGTGACGCCGGAGCCGCGCTGGTCGGAAGTCCACCTATATGCGATAATAAGTGTTTTATAGGTACTATTTCTAAAATAAACTTTGGCGTCTGTCTTGTAGTGCAAACAAACTTCAGCTAGGAATAAAGGTTGAACCGCACTAGAGCGGCGCTGCAGCGGAGTGGCGCGTCGTGGCAGCGGAGCGACGCGAATATTTTGCCGCGACGCGCCTCTCCGCTGCAGCCGCTCTAGTGCGGTGCAACCTTAAGAGCAATAAAAATTCTTCATCGGAGTCCGTATCATTCGACATCTTAAAACGAACTGCCCCCCAATAGCGCGCGCGCGCTGCGCTACACGTCACACCGAACGCAGCTGCAGCGCGTTAGCGACGCGGGCACGCGTTGAAGCTGCCGCGCGCCTGCGATGTGGCGGGTACCGCGCTGCTTACGCCACGCTACGCTGCTTACGCCACGCTACGCTGCTATCACGCGTTTGGTGTGCCGGAGCCTTTAGAATATAATAATATATCTTAAAGCAACCCCTCACTTCACTTTCTAAAGGAGAGGCTTTACTTCATTAGCCGTAGCCGTACTTCGTAATTTCTATTACTGTATTCGCAAGCAAGGTTAGAAAGAGGTGATTTGATTAATCATTTAAAGTCATAGAAACAAGGGTAAAACGTGAATATGTGTTTATATAACGACGTTATCTTTATTTGGCCAATTCTATGATCAGATTTTTTTGATTAATGCATTAAAGTTTAATGATTAAACTAAAAACATAAATAAACAACTATTTTAACTAACTAACTATCTTTCACGCAGTGCTGTGAGCCGGACCTTTAATTAAATCCGGCGTCCTCCAGAGGCCCGTTTCACGAAGCTAAAAGTTACAAATTACAAGCGGAAGTCTCTATCTAACTCCTTTTGCTAGAAAAAGAGTTCCGCTTGTAATTTGTAACTTGTAGCTTCGTGAAACGGGCCACTGTAATTATAAAATTCATAGAGAACCGGCCCCGCGAGCAGCAGCAGCGTCTATCGTATCTATGGATATTGTCAGCGCGTCGTCATTTTGTCGTTATCGTGCTTATTGTTATTAGAAGAATTAAAAATGGTATTTTATAAAAACGACAACTAAGTATTCGTACTTTGTCTTATATTTAAGACAAACATTATATCGCGTAGATCGCACACGAAATATTAGCACCACGCACAAAATGGCTGATATAAAGGTGAGTACAAGAACTCTTGGCGGCATTTTGGTTCGTAACGGTCAGATATCTTATTTAGTTGTTTTGAAATTCTATTTGTCTACTTAAAAAGTGTTTTTGTTACTCATTTTACCCTTCTACTCGGCATTTCATGACTAAAAACGGTATTTTATACGAGACTTAAATTGACTTACTTGTTTGCCTTGTACTTCTATTATAAAAAGAGTTCATTATTTATGATCAAACGGAGTAACTCGTTTCTATTGTATTGATCCCCATACTTAGCCGTTTAGGTTTCTCAAGAATCTATCATTACATGAAGAAGATTTGTGCTCAAGATGCTATACTTGAATTCTAGGTATTTAGGTGGGTAGTTATGGATTTGAATATTCCTATAACCGTTATTTTGAATTTTATCCCTGAAAATATTTCTTACATGTTCAGCTAGCAAATATGATGGATTTGAATATTCTTGTAACCGTTATTTTGAATTTTATCCCTAAAAAGATTTCTTACATGTTCAGCTTACAAATATGATGCTTGATGATTAATGATTAGATTTTATTACATAATCATTAGTTAAAGAAATAAATAAACCCATTTATTCACAACAAGACACAAATTAAGCAAAAATAAATAAATAAAGCTACACAAAGTTGGACAGTTGTTGTGAAACAGTCCCCAACTCAGATGTGTTAATACAAATTATTGTGTTACTAATTACTATTTTTTGATCATTGACATTGTCTTGCATTGTGTCATAGGCCTCCAGTTCATTGTTGTTTAATTCCATGTTACTATTTTAATGTCTTCCTCCTATCTGCGACTAGGTCTGCCTTTTTCATTTTGTCATCTCTGGGATACCAGGCTGTGAATGTTTTTGACCATTTTTCTTTTGCGCTTAGCATGTAATCTGACCAGCTCCATTTTAGTTCATTTATTGCAACACAAACATCAGGTTGCGTTTGACCAAACTGAAAGAAGGTCTTATACCTAGATAAAACACCGAATTTGTATAGACACATCTCGGAATAAGTCTTATTCCAAGTTTACCATTGAAATATCGACAAAATTTTAATGGAATATCAGTTCTATGTCAATGTTTCCTATATTTTCATTTCATCAATTACTCATTACCTCAAACAATTAAAATAAGAATTCTTAAATCACCAGTTTTTAATTTCTGGAAATGTTATTTAGTAGATAGTTTATTTTGCAGAACTTCATTTAATATTCAATTATTTAATATTTTTTTGAATCTTGTATGTATTACATCTTGGAAAACCATTTCAATATTTATTTATCATTCCACAACTGCAATGGTTTATGTGCTAGTTTTCTGGTAGCCATTTATTTTGGTTGGGGTCGCAGGTCTAATCTAACCTACTTACATACATAGCTTCACACCTTCATTCCCAGAGTGGTGGTGGTGGTGATTTATAAATTCCTAATTATCATATGAATGGAATAATATATTTACTAATGTAACTATAGTAATACATCACATTTAGGAAAAAAACTGGGGATATTGTAACACCACCATTTTAACTGAGTGAAAAGGTTTTGATTTTGAATGTTTCTTACATACTTATTTAGTTTATTCTATAAAAATATTCTTCTAACAATTAGCCGTTCTATTTAATTAATTCACATCATTCATATGGAATATGTTAAGACTAGAAGACGTCCGCGACTTGTACGCGTAGAATTAGTTTCCCGCTACTCCCCCCATTTCTTCCTGTTGGGGGTCGATTTTCGGAAAATCCTTTCTTAGTGATTACTTACATTATGAAAGGAACCCTGTACCAAATTTCAAGTTTCTAGGTACACTAGTTTCGGCTGTGCGTTGATACATCAGTCAGTTAGTTTAGCCTTTTATATATATAGATAATAGTTAAAAAATAAATTAAAAAAAAAACCTTTGCATAACAAAAGCTTACCAATTTATCCTATGATCAAGAAAAAAGTTAATGTCTTGATTAAGTAAGTCCTTAAATAAATAAATATAATTGATAAATATGCAACTCAGTTTACATGCAGTTTAAGCTCAGGTTTGCCTTAAAAAGCCAATCAGTTAATTGTGAAATTATTAGTTTGTTTACACTTAATTTGTAATCAGAAAAAAATTCCTCTTCAGTGCTATTTTATTGCCAATCAATCATGTCACTTTTATTTTTTCCCAGTTGCCACTTACTTAGGAACAGTTGTGTTTTTCTAATACGTATCGACCACGATGGAATGCCTCTATGCTAGTAATTCTCCCCACATCAGAATATCAATATTAATACAGTCGCTTGGTGGTAAGTTAAAGGATAAAATGGTGTTAACAATCCAGACGGAGCCTGCACTAGGTCCTGCCACCACTAATGAAATAGTTATGTGGGAAAAAATCAATGATGATTATAATATTTTATTACAATATCTATGACATATTTTGCAGTCTATGTTCAACAAGATGTCATCAGCTTCAAATGGCACCGGAGACGCTCCGGCCCCTGCCAAGGGCCAGAAAGGCTCCATAGAGAAGATGTACCAGAAGAAATCCCAGCTGGAACACATACTTCTTCGTCCAGATACATACATTGGGTCTGTTGAGCGGGCTACAGAGACCATGTGGATTTATGACAAGACAAAGGAGTGTATGGTGCAGCAAGAATTGAATTTTGTGCCAGGTAATTAGTAAATAAATAATAAAATTTACTTCTATGGTCATATCTGTACTTTGTTATCTACCCTGTGACATCAATTTCATTGTCCTGTGTTTGAACAGCTGAAAATAACAATGGGTACCAAGATGCTAGACCACTTATTTGGTAGACTGTGTGTTGTGTTGCCTGTCTATTACTATATCAGTCATACACATACCTTTACCTGTAACAACAGATACTCCAGTAGAAGACTATGATAATGTGTTGCTCAGAGATTTTTAAGATACATTTTCTATTGGTTTTTGACATACCACAACTACAACTTAAGATATATCAATAGTTTATAACAATAATTTTATTATTTATTTAATAGACACACCAACAAAGAATACAGGGTTACAGGAAATTCATTTTTTTTTTGGAAATTCATTTTAATCTTAGTTCTACCATCATGAGATTCATGAGACAGTTTCTGACCTAGATTTGGTTTACATCTATACTTTATACATTTTCATATTGATGGAGTTTCAGCTCATCCAACAAGCTGTTTAAATTAAAACTTTACTGTTTGCATTGGGCCGCGATCGTAGGGTGACTCTTAACTACTACCTAAGATTATATTATGATTATCTTTTAAATTGCATTAAATTTCAAGCGTTTATTTCTTCTTTTTCAGGTTTGTACAAAATATATGATGAAATATTGGTTAATGCAGCTGACAACAAACAAAGAGATGGTAAAATGGATGTAATTAAAATTGAAATCAATCAGGAGCAGAACACCATCTCCGTTTACAACAATGGTTGTGGTATCCCTGTGGTCATGCACAAGGAGGAGAAGATGTATGTCCCCACCATGATTTTTGGACACCTCCTCACTTCCTCAAACTACAATGACGAAGAAGAGAAGGTAACAGGAGGCAGAAACGGCTATGGTGCGAAACTTTGCAACATCTTCTCTACAAAATTCACAGTAGAAACTGCGTCAAAACAGTACAAAAAGCATTTCAAACAGACCTGGGGTTCAAACATGACCAAGGCTTCTGAACCCAAAATTAAGGAATCCGGGAAGGATGATGATTTTACTAGAGTGACTTTTAGCCCGGATTTGTCTAAGTTTAAAATGGAAAAACTAGAAGATGACATAGTCGCATTGATGTCGCGACGAGCGTATGACGTCGCCGCTTCGTCGCCTGGCGTCAAGGTGTATTTGAATGGAGAACGCTTGAAAATTAATAAATTTAAGGATTATATAGACTTATATATTAAAGGTAAAGAAGATGAGAACGGAATGCCGTTGAAGGTTGTCTACGAGAAGGTCAACGACCGCTGGGAGGTCGCCTTGACTCTTTCTGACAGAGGCTTTCAACAAGTCTCTTTTGTTAACTCTATTGCCACCACAAAAGGTGGAAAACACGTTGATTCCGTATCTGACAGTATTGTCAAACATGTGATAGAAGTGTTGAAAAAGAAAAATAAAGGAGGCGTTAATATTAAGCCTTTCCAAGTTAAAAACCATATGTGGTTGTTCATTAACTGTTTAATTGTAAACCCAACCTTTGACTCACAGACTAAGGAAAATATGACTCTCCAAGCGAAAAGCTTTGGTTCGAAATGTACTTTTACTGAGAAGTTTATAAACGCAGTTAGCAAGAGTGGGCTGGTTGAGTCTGTACTCACGTGGGCGAAGTTTAAAGCACAGGCAGAACTTGTCAAGACATCAGGAAAGAAACAGAGCAAGCTCAAAGGTATACCTAAATTAGAAGACGCGAACGACGCGGGAACTAAAAACGCCCATCTTTGCACCTTGATCCTAACTGAGGGAGACTCAGCCAAAACGTTAGCTGTGTCTGGACTCAGTGTAGTCGGCAGGGATCACTTCGGCGTCTTCCCATTGAAGGGTAAGCCTCTAAACGTACGTGACGCATCACATAAACAAGTTCTTGAAAATGTGGAGATCAACAATGTCATCAAAATCCTTGGTCTGCAATACAAGAAAAAGTATAACACTATAGATGACTTAAAATCATTGCGTTATGGCAAATGTATGATCATGGCCGATCAGGATCAGGACGGGTCTCACATCAAAGGTCTATTCATCAACTTCATACATCACAATTGGCCTGAGCTGCTCAAGCTGCCGTTCTTAGAGGAATTCATCACGCCTATCGTGAAAGCTTCTAAGAAAGACAAAGAAATATCCTTTTATTCTCTACCAGAATTTGAAGAATGGAAGAGGGATACTGAAAATCATCACACTTTCAATATAAAGTACTACAAAGGTTTGGGTACCTCCACATCCAAGGAGGCTAAAGAATATTTCCAGAATATGGAAAGACATAGGATTAAGTTTAAGTATAGTGGACCTACAGATGACCACCATATTGAATTGGCATTTTCTAAGAAGGGTGCCGATCAGAGAAAGGAGTGGCTGACAAACCATATGGACGAAGTGAAGCGTAGAAAGGAAATTGGGCTACCGGAGAGATATTTGTACACTAAAGAGACTAAAGCTGTCTCTTATTCTGATTTTGTTAATTTGGAGCTGGTTCTCTTCTCTAACGGTGATAATGTGAGGTAAGAATTTTCTAAATGAAACTTATCCTACCTCTTGTAGTTTTCAAGCATAGTTTTTGAGAAAATGAAGATGAAAATTTTGTATGTATATTTATTAGGTCAATTCCGTCGATGATGGACGGCCTAAAGCCGGGCCAGCGTAAGGTGATCTTCACGTGCATAAAACGTAACGACAAGCGAGAGGTCAAGGTGGCGCAATTGGCTGGTTCCGTTGCAGAACACTCCGCCTACCATCACGGTAAGTTTTCGTCTGTATTCACATGTGCTATGTAACATTTTTTTTCCCACGTTTTTGGAACGCTTTTTAGGGACTAACCATAGCAAGAGCTCGGGGCGCGCGCATTCAATTTTGTATGAAATTGTTCGTGACGAAACATAGCAAGCGTCCGATCCGCCGGCGCGAAAGGGGCGCCCACGCGATCCTTTTTGCCTCTTGGCGGTCGTGAAGTTTGTACAGGATTCTATTTGACGAAACATACTTCGCAAGCGGACATACGTGCGCCCTCCGCTCTTTCATGCGTTTGATACGCAGGCAGCGGCTTGTACGCGCGCCTCGGTTGCTTGCTATGGTTAGTCCTTTAGCATGAGAACGCGCCACACCGCGCCGCTTCCGCTCTCAGTACGTTAGTGGTTTTACTGACAATTCTTCTTAGTAGCTCCTGCTACTTAACTAATCAAATTCTTTGTTTCCAGGCGAGCAATCGCTCGCAATGACGATCGTGAACCTCGCCCAAAACTACGTGGGCTCTAACAACATCAATCTGCTGGAGCCCCGCGGTCAGTTCGGTACGCGGCTGAGCGGCGGCAAGGACTCGGCCAGCCCGAGATACATCTTCACGCTCATGTCGCCGCTCACCCGGCTGGTGTTCCACCCTCATGATGATCCGCTGCTGGTTGTGAGTAGCTTTGTTTTATGGCATGAATGTAGACCAGCTAAAGGCTAGCAGATGGTAAGAGGGCCCAAACTACTCATCATAAGAGCTAGGTCAGGCAGGTAAATGAAAGATTTGCGTAGTTTTCTTTTTTGAGTATTAAGCACTATTTCCACCAAACGGCCCGCAACGGATCGGAACGGAAAGAATTTTATGATCTTTAAACGATATTAAATCATGTTCACAGTATTTAAAGTCTATATTACCAAGCCGCGCAGAGCAACTTGACCGCGGGCGTCTTCCGCGACACGCGATCGTAGGCGAAAGTATGCTGCGACGCGCGATCGGCTCCCTCATAAATAGACAATAATAATTTTAATAGACGCGATCGGCTGTCGCCGCATCCGTCCGTATCCTCTCCGATCCGATGCGATGCGAGCCGTTTGGTGGGAATCATCCTTTTTATAATTTTAGGTAACATTCAATCTTGATATAATCCCTTGTTTCTCTTTTACCCTTAGCACGAGTTTGAAGACAATCAGAAGATCGAGCCTATGTACTACATCCCGATTCTGCCGATGGTTCTAGTCAACGGCGCTGAGGGAATCGGCACGGGCTGGTCCACCAAGATACCCAACTACAACCCGAGGGACATCGTCGAGAACATACGGTTGGTACTCCACACATTACCTAAGGCACCACATTGTGAGCGTGAGAGGCTTAGCACCTGTATCGTACGTACAACAGTCCCAGCTTCTGAATACCGTTCAGCTGGCTATCGCTATCACACTTGCACTTGCAGCTGGCAGACTGCCAGTGGCAGTATATTTTGTCACTCGTGTTTCATAGAAAAACGAAGATCGCTATTGTATGGCATTTACGGTTTTATAAAGGTCGGTAGTAACAAGTGGGTTAAGAAACTGATAGTACTGTACCGAATGGCTGAAAGAGCCTCAGACACGGCGAGAATGACCGTCGGCTAGCATTATGTTTAATAAGAATAAGTATTTGTTTAAAAAATACGCTTGAAGAATATTTGAGGTTATGTGTCAAACTGTACTAACTTGTTTACATCTTTGGCAATTTCAATTGACACAGACTATAGACTGGTGGGGCCTGTGGGTTAAGCTTGCAAATGTAAGAGAAAATTTACTCTGCAGATAGGTAACCTTTCTTATTATAAATGTACAATTTTGCAGTCGCATGCTGGACGGCGACGAACCGAAACCTATGCACCCGTGGTACAAAAACTTCAAAGGTCACATCGAAGGCTTCGGCGACAAGTACGTCATTTCCGGCGAGGCGGCCATCTTGCCCGGGGACAAGATTGAGATCACGGAGCTTCCGGTCGGCGTGTGGACGCAGAATTACAAGGAGAACGTGTTGGAACCCATGCTGGGAACTGATAAAGTGAAGCCGCTCATATCGGAGTACCGGGTGAGTTGGCAATTTTTGTTCGCCACAAGGATGTTAAGTTTATTTTAACCTTTTCTACGCCCTACAAATACAAAATGTGTCCGTCACTCACATTCTAAGCCTTTTTCAAAAGCCATGCAAAATTCAGCTTTTTGTAAAAATAATGTCTCTTTTGAATTGTACCATTGGCAACTATAATAATAATAATAATAATAATATCAAGGGACGATCTCACACCAATTGACCTAGTCCCAAACTAAGCTCTAGGCTTGTACTATGGGTACTAGACAACGATATAAATACTTATATAGAGAAATAAATACTTAAATACATAGAAAACATCCAAGACTCAGAAACAAATACTCGTGCTCATCACACAAATATCTGCCCTTACCGGGATTTGAACCCAGGACCGCTAGCTTCGTAGGCAGGGTCACTACCAACTAGGCTAGCGCGTCGTCAAACTACACTCGACTATAAGCGTCGGGGGCGTTGCGATAACTCACAACGACTTTAGCGTCGTTGGCGTTCAGAATTGTTGGCACCATTCTGATTATTGGCACCATTAACATTACTTCAATAATTTGTAATTTAGGTTCCAAAAACTGGCTGTTTTACCCCTAGACGCAGTAAACGCTAGGTATAGCCGTAAAGATCAAAATCCTTAACATTGATATTTGACTTGGTATGTCCAATCATTTGGAGTTTCCAGAGGCCCGTTTCATGAAGCTACAAGTTACAAATTACAAGCGGAAGTCTCTTTCTAACTCCTTCTGTTAGAAAATGAGTTACGCTTGTAATTTGTAACTTGTTGCTTCGTGAAACGGGCCACAGAAAGAGCTTTCTATGTAACTCTTGGAAAGACAATATTGTTATAAAGTACTTTGAAAATACATGTGGTCCACGTAATCCTCCTCAGGAATACAACACCGACACAACGGTCCGGTTCGTGGTAACGCTGCTCCCAGGAAAGCTGCCCGAGGTGGAAGCCGAAGGCATCCACAAGGTGTTCAAGCTGCAGACCACCATCTCGCTGACCTGCATGAACGCGTTTGACCACAACAACTGCCTCAAGAAGTTAGTACGAAGCTTAACTTATCTTGGAATCTATGTAGCAATCTGGATGGAACCTGCGCCTTAGTGCAGGAGGATTGTAGTTTAACCCCGTTATTCATAAACGCTGCAACTGCGTGTCACTTTCTGTCTCATGCAAAATGTCACAATGACAGATAAAGAGCATATTTTTTCTTAGCCCGCGAGCTGAGTTAACCGTATTCATTTTTCTATGGGTGACATGACCCACTTAATCTGTTAGCTGAGCCCGCCTTAATACGTAGGTAGGTTTAGGTTATGTTAGTTTTGCAGCAGACCAACAAACCACCCAGAAATAGGAGCTCCGCGACACTCTTAATTTCAAAGCGGGCCTAGTTATCTGATAAGTGTGGGTCGAGTCATCTACGAAAAAAAACAAAGTGGGCAACTCAGCCCGCGAGCTAAGTTGCCTGTGGGCTCATATGACTACAAAGGGATTTTTAAGCATGTTTTACCTATTGTACTTTTATGAAAAGGAGGGTAACTCTATAAGGAAACAATCCATAACTTACAGATACGACAAAGTGGAAGAGATGTTGCGCGAGTTCTACTCCCTCCGCATGCGGTACTACGCGCGCCGCAAGGAGTGGCTCGAGGGGCAGCTGCAGGCCGAGGCCGACAAGCTCTCCAACCAGGCGCGCTTCATCCTGGAGAAGTGCGACAAGGGGCTCGTCGTCGAGAACAAGAAGAGGAAGGCCATGGTCGAGGAGCTCGTCAAGAGAGGTACGTGAACTGCCCTGAAGAAAACCGCAGTATAAGATTACTGCAGGCCTATTATAGCTGCGTCTATATTGCGTGTCAAATGTGGATAACGCATCCGTCACTCTCGTACTTATTTAGGTGTCATAAGGTGACGGATGCCTTATCCAAGCGTCACGCGATAAACGCAGCCATATTAGGGCCCCTGGTTTAAATGGTGTAAATAGAAATGTAGCCTAAAATAAAGCATATTGTACTAATTATAACACTGAGATTTTAACGTAATTTTCCAATAGACTTGTCAATTTGATGATTTGTCTTATTAGTAACAAGTTATGACTTATTATAGATTGTATTTCTATTCACCTATTCCTACGGTATGACCATCATGCGTATACTGCCGTTTGGCTTTGGACGGCATCTCTGTACATATAAAACTGTATTATAATTGACGGCCAATGCACAGCCTAAACCGTCGGACCTTCCTTGCGAATATTCCTTGACTTCCTTACGGGTGCTCTATCAGAAGATCTTTCAAAAATCTGCCTCCAATGGGAAGACGCAGGCATCCTCTAATATACGACAATTGTCTTGTTCTTAAGTAAGATATTTATTTTATCCGTACACTGGTAAAGCACGGCGACAAGCTTATCATTAGCAAATCAATAAAAAGTGAACTGGATATAATAATATGATATATATTTCAGGCTACTCGGGGGACCCTATCGCCGAGTGGAAGAAGCGCGCCGCCAAGATGCAGGGGCTCGAGGCCGTCGAGGAGGAGCCCGAGTCCGAGGACGAGCCCGAGCCCGAGCCCGAGAAGGGCAAGCCCGTCGACCCAGGTACATCTATATATATAAAATGGCAAAACTGACTGACTTATATATCAACGCACAGCCGAAACTACTGTAGCTAGAAACTTGAAATTTGGTACAGGGGTTCCTTTCATGATGTAAGTGAGCACTAAGAATGGATTTCCCGAAAGTCGACCCCCAACGGGAAGAAACAGGGGGAGTAGCGGGAAACTAATTCTACGCGAATGAAGTCGCGGGCGTCCTCTAGTTACCACTAACACACCTAGGTCCTGTTTTCTAAAGCTGCAAGTTACAATTTACAGGTTACAAGTTTCCATTAGACTCAACCTAGACCAATGACGACGAGCCATTTGAGCAGTGTTGCCAGTTTAGACCTGTAAAATTGTAACTTGTAGCTTTATAAAACGTGCCCCTAGCCGAATACGTGGGCTTTTGGATCAAGTTGCCGTATTGATATTGTCTACGATTTGATGAATTTACTAGTAGACTAGGTAAAGTATTTTAGTTTTAGAGTTTGGTACAGCTAGAGTAAAACTTAACGTCACGTCACTTGTGCGACGGCGACTGCGATGGCGGTGAGTAGCGGCGGAATCAAATGCATATAAATCGCATCATCGCAGCGGCGAAAATCGAAGTTACGTTAGCTCCATCATCCCTGTCACTCGTCATTCGAGACTAAATCGAGAGAAAGGGATGTAGCTAACGTAACTTCGAACTTCGATTTTCAAAGTAGGGCCTCTGGACGTGCATCTCGGTCGCTTATTGCCGCTGCCCCTCTCATTTCCTTCTATTGTACTGTATCGTATAGCGACCGTGCTCCTTAGATACAGTCAGCAGCAGAAATAGCTACACAACCGAAGAGGTCAAAATGATCTGCACTCGACTCTATTGTCAAGAGAATACGTCGTGTCTAGATCATTTTGAGCCTGTTATTCTGCTTAGCTACTTTTAATGCTGACTGTACTTGTCCCACGCGAGATAGCGATTAGCTATCGACTATTTTCTCGCTTAGGAAACCAACAATAGCTATAGATCCCGCGTCAATAAAAGAGACATATATTAATAGTTGATTTTTGGCTGTTCACACTGCCGGCGAGAATTCTCCCTCTAACAAAAGATATAGAACCACAAATATGAATAATTGTTCACAAGCTCTACTCGCTCCTCGTCGGCGGTGGGACATGCCTTACGTTCTGCGCCCATAATATTCCTTTGCTCGCAGAGAAAGCATTCCAAGCGCTAAAAGAGGTGAAGAAGTTCAACTACCTGCTGGGCATGTCCATGTGGATGCTCACCAAGGAGAAAAAGGACGAGCTGCTCAAGCAGCGCGACCAGAAGCTGTCCGAGCTCACCGCACTCAAGTAAGACCTTTCACTCATAATTTAATAACTAAGACCCCAACTACACGGGCGGTTCACCCGCCGCAGGAATCCGCTCGACAATACATAAACAAAACAGCGCAGTGTAGTATACAACTTATATATTTAATTGTGTCGATTCAGAAGCGGATTCCCGCGGCGGTAGAACCGCCCGTGTAGTTCGGGCCTAAGGAACCTCCGATATGTAATCGTGACCTCTATCTTCAGAGCTGATATCTCTTGCACGAAAGTTTAACCCTTGGAGCGCCTGAGAGGCCCGCACATTTGTTCACGTCGAACGCTGGGCTATGACGTCATCGTAGTCACGTGACCGAGTTTAAAAGCTCCTAGTGGTCAAGTGGTTTCACGTTTCGAAAAACCAAATTTTATCTATGGAGGGTTAAAAAAAAACAATTTAGAACCCTATTTTAAGGTAGTTTGGACTTAAAATAACAAGATTAATTGCCTTGTATACGTTACAAAGCGCTCGAGGGGGTAAGTATGGATATATAATTTACAGAAATACTACCCTGCCTGTAACTTTGTCCACTTAGACTACCTTAACTTTACTTTTCCTGCATAGACAAAAGACCCCTGCGCTGCTGTGGCGCGAAGACCTGGACGTTTTCCTGGAGAAGCTGGAAGACGTGGAGGAGAAGGAGCGCCAGGAAGAGGCCAGCACCAACAAGAAGACCACCAAGGCTCTGGTATGTTCCACAAAACATTCGCTAGGATGATGGGTTAGATTTGTATGGGATTGGGGGCGCCTGGCTCTGAAAGTTGTCCTCTTGAAGGCTCCAAGAGTGCCTCGGAATAATAGCAGTAGGACAACTTGTTGGTACTGTGTTTTAAATCCACATCGGCTTGCCCCGCACTGCAGGGCTCGCAGCCGCTAGTCAAATTGACGTTACGTTGTACGAATAATGAAGTAGTGTGGCGAGACTGGCATTGAAAACATAATGAGCATGTAAAGCTGCCCAATGGTGCAGAGGTACTACAGGTCGATTCACAAGAGTTGGCGCGAATGCATTGAACGAAAGGAATGTCACCTGTCATTGTGTGAGTGCCGTCCTTAGAACCGATGTTCGAATTTCAAACCGAAAACCTGTTATTATTTTACACACTTGTATACTTTAGTTTACTCATACAATCCATTCGTGCCAACTCTTGTGACTCGACCTGTACAGTCACCAGCATAAATAAGTGATCATTTATGTACCTTGTCACTTTAACATCGTGTTTGAAATGTTATACAAAACTGTGACACGGTTGAAAGCGACAAGATACATAAATGATCACTTATTTATGCTGGTGACTGTACATGGGCAATTTTATGAGCAATAATTGCCTGTCAACAGTGCAGGCATTCTATTACACAAATTAGAGTAAGCCGGCTAGTGTTGCCAGCTACAAATTGTCGTTAAAAGTTGCCCGTGTAAGTCCACTGTTATTGTAATTTTAACCGCTGTTACCATCCCCCACTACCCAATAATGAGAGTTTCTTTAAAATGTATGTACGGATTGTAAAGTAGGCTATTTTACGAACCCCTCAATCCTGATGTTGGAGATTAGCCGGGTTTTCAAAGCTTGCTTTTTGTGCTAAACGCTTTGTAAAGTGCGAGGTATCATTGGATTTGTATTCACCCAAGAGTCACATGCCGCGGGGGAGGTGGGGGTAGTTGTTAAAGCTTGCTTTGTGTTATTACAGTAAATATTTTGTAACCAAAGCAAAATTGTCATGCGCTGGAGCTCGTCTAATCTGAAATGATGCGTTACACACACCGAAACAAACCTGCGCCATTTAAATTGCTGTGAAGAGGTGCGTCATTTCAACTTTGATGAGCTCTTTAGGGCCTCCTCGCGAAAGCCTTTCCACAGACTAAACAATTTGCCTGCAGTCCCTAGACTGACAGAGCGCCCGACAGTCCAAAATCTGTATGAAAACTTAAAGACACCGGACTGTTTGGCCGAAGGACTGTTAATCTGTGACGCTCTTTATAAATTGGACTAAAATGTTGAACATGTAATTGTCTCTTTATCCATTATGTCTCATCATTATCCATTTTTATTGCTGCATATCGCTTGCTAGATGGCAAGGATGAAGGTATGTTTTCTTTCACTTAAACAAACCACTAGGTATTTGGTAGAGCCACAGAACAGAAAAAACAGTACAAGTGTCAAGTGGGCGTGTAACGTGTGGCATAGTTATGCGGAGTTCCGCATAACCTACCATACTTTTGCCGCGATCGCTTATTTCGATATTTCAATATTTCTAAAATAGTAAATAAATCCAGAAGCATGCCTTACTGTGCTATTTTGGAGTGTAAAAACGATAGCCGCACCAAAAACATGTTCCATGGTGGCGTGTTGTTTTTATGATGAGTATTGGCGACAACAGGTCTGATACTAAGCGAAGCTCATGCCACTTCCACTGTTTTTTCTATTCCGTGGGTAGAGCCTTCGATCTGCTTGCACGCACAGACAGCGGAAGCGCAGTACCAATACCGCCTCCGCTACGCTTTTCCCAGTGATATAGTCCGTGCTGTGATAGTGCCATATCCCGAACTAAAAATTTCAATATGTGGTGAAATTTACCTTACTGACTTACTTTAGTTTTTCTGACATGGACCGCTGGTGATGTACCTTCGTTGCGCATTTATCGACGAAATTTGTGGTATGAAAGGGCGGACAGGGTATGCTTGCGCGCACGCTATTGGTTGGCGACGGTCCCCATGCGCAAACACATATTATCCCCTCCATTGACGCTTAGTGGTCTTTTTTCGGGTCGGGATCTATACCCGATGCTTTTACGACAAATTAAAAATATAGTTCAGCATATTCGAACAGCTGAGTGTGTAAGAGGGTAATTACAGAAAAAGATCCTAAAGGGGTCGAAGTGTCGAAGTGTATCCGAAAGGGTCCATCTGTAAGATGATATAAGATACTGACTTACTTTCTAAGGTGTATTTTGCACATTTAATTGGTTCTTGACGCGGTATTGTACGATCACTGCGACGTAACATTTACAACATCAACTCGCAGCGCCCGCGCTGCTACCAGTTCCAAATGCTGCTTATGCCCGGTTTCAATATTCAAGAAACGAATCGTTTTCCTTACGTCTCGTTAAAATTTGACATTTGCTACGCACAAAATGTGTCAAATTTTAACGAGACGTAAGGAAAACAATTCGTTTCTTGAATATTGAAACCGGGCATTAATGTGTGTTAGCTACTGATATATGACGTCACTTTAAAACAGTTTCAGTATCATTATCCACAAGCACAGATGTAGTGCATAAACGTACGACATCGTACTGTCTGATAAGTTGGTATTAATCTTTCTCAATTAGTTGATCAACTAAAACAGACCGAGAAATTAAAGAATAACACTAACTTTTCTCGGCTTTAATACAACTGTATCTTTCTTAAAGGATCGCCCACACCGATGCCTAAGTTACGGTGACGCTGCGTAAACAAAAAAATGGGTCATAGTAATTACATTTCGTCAATAGGGAATATTCACAATTTTTTTTCATACCTTCTATAAAATGATTCATGTAACAAAAGGTTTAGAAAAATCGTTTTTTTTTAAAAGCTATAATAATAGCCGTCTAAGATTTGTTCTTATCTCTTTCTAGCAAAACGGAATTTAACACGGATATACTATAACGTTTGTATCATCCGTATTTCTTGGCTGAATTTAATTTTAATTACACTTTTGGTGATCCCTTTTACGGTATTTTCATATATTATTGAAAATGCGTTTTAAAAAAGCCATGCGTATTCCCAATTTTGACTGTCTCGTCATATTAAAATTTATGCACCGTTAAACTCTCGTGGTCGGTCCTTTACTAGGCGATTGTTTAACGCTATGTTGTTTGTTCAGCAAAACAAGGGCGCCAAGAACCGCAAGTCCATGATGGACATCGCGCCGTCGGCCAACGGGCGCCGCATCGAGCCCAAGATCCACGAGGACCTCATCAAGAGGATCCAGGCCGCAGAGAAGGCTAAGACCAGGAAGGAGACCAAGAAGGAATACGACCCGGTGAGTACTACTCATAGTTTAAGGGGGTTGTGAGGCGACGCTCAAATCGAGTAGCTGTCAATAAAACGTATTTTTTTAACCCCCGACGCAAAAAAGAGGGGTGTTATAAGTTTGACGTGTAAGTGTGTGTGTGTGTCTGTCTGTCTGTGGCACCGTAGCTCTTATAGGGATGGACCGATTTGGATGCGGTTTTTTTTAATTTGAAAGCAGGTTTTCTTGCGGTGGTTCTTAGATATTTTATATCGAAATCGGTTCAGCCGTTTTTGAAGTATTGAACTTTGAAATGTCAATGTCGGGGGTTTTCCAACTTTTTGTTGGTTAGGTTATTTTAGAGAACAACTAATTAATAATTTTTCACGATAAATGCCATAATTACGCTAGTTTGGCTGCCGATATACGAAAGGTCTTTAAAAACTATGCATTGTACATTGCTGCTTGATGGGACCTTTAAAAATTAATTGTGCTCTGTGTATTAGAGTTATTAACGAAATTCCACATTTACATGACTTGTAGAGCCATAACCTACGTCTAGTTTAAATGTTTGCTCGTATTCCATTTACACACTGTATAGTCTTTTTCGTGATCCATTTGTGTGTACTAAAGGAGCTTGCTTGAGAGAGTGGCTTGCAGCTACCAAATGTTTTAGAGCAACCATAGGCAATGGTCTAGTTAAATTAGAATGTTTAGCATGAAATATTCGCATTTACATTAATTTGGTAATAATTGATATTGATAATTGAATTGTTCCACTATGAAGATTGCGACTGTCTCATGTTTTGCCATGATTGATCCGATCCCTGTTAATAACGATTGTCATCTGTTTGTGTATCAGGATGACCCGGCCGGCGTCAGCCCGGCGAGCGGCGAGAAGAAACCCAAGTCGCGCGTCAAGAAGGAGAAACCCGAGAAGGCCGAGAAGGCCGAGAAGGCGGAGAAACCTGACAAGAACGGACTGAAACAGACCAAGATCACCTTCAAGAAGGAGCCTAAGAAAGTAAGTAGTCAAAGACGAATACTATCGCGTAGATTAACCGTTATTTATAAACGCATTATAAACCTATTTTAGTTAAATTATGCCTTGGTGCTTTCTGTCTGATGGAAATGTCACAATGACAGATAAGGACAGAGTATAGTTCCACCATACTTTAGTTATTGCGCGTTTGTGTAATTATAATTTTTATTACAAGGTAACAGGAGGAATTAAAATAGTTGTTATTTCAGAAATTATGCAACAACTGGGACAATACAACAGATAGAATGGTTTACATGTCTTTTTACTCATGTAGACCACTAGCTGGAGGATATTTGAAATACTATGTGTTGTTCATCCACTTATTAGACTAGTCCGTCAAGGGGAGCAGGAGTGTCATTTCATTAGAAATCCTTTACGTGACCATAGCAAAAAACGGACATCATGCTCTTTCACTGCCATTTTGTTTTTGAAACTGCGGGACACTCCATTGTTGGCACTATGGCATAGACTGACTGTCAAATGGTTATGATGAAATTGATGAACCATATTTAATCACAGAACAGAAAAAACAGTAGAAGTGTCAAGTGGGCGTGTACCGTGTGGCATGGTTATGCGGAGTTACCTACCATACTTTTGCCGCGATCGCTTATTTCGATATTTATAAAATAGGAAATAAATCCAGAAGCATGCCATATTGTGCTATTTTGGAATGTAAAAACGATAGCCGCACCAAAAACATTTTCCATGGTGGCGTGTTGTTTTTATGATAGTTTGAGTATTGGCGACAACAGGTCTGATACTAAGCGAAGCTCATGCCACTTCCACTGTTTTTTCTATTCCGTGTATTTAGTCGTACGTAATCCTGTCGTATTATCTTGTGTACATGTATTATGTGGTATTTCCAGAAGAAGATGAACTTCTCGGGCAGCGACTCGGAGGAACTTTCAGGCTCGGACGCCGACGTGTCGGCCGAGCCCGTCATCCCGCGCGAGCGCACCAATGCGCGCCGCGCCGCCACCAAGGTACAAGACATAACTCTTTGCTGACTCCCATAGATGGATGGTTGCGGAGGATTCGAATGAGTCGTCATTTTTAAATGTTGCATGCAGGCATAGTGACAATTTGCAGTAATACACAATAACAATAACCAGTGGCGGAAATTACGTATCAATGAGAAAGAGAAACAAAAAATATAGCGACGCGAGATCTAAGTATTGACCAGTTTTGATTAATTATCAAGGGACCTATTCTTTTGTCTCGCGTGTTGTTATCGTATTCTTTTCATGTTTGCTGCTATTACTGGCTGCTCAAAAAGTGATACTTTTTGTTGCGGTATATCGTGCGGAAAGTTGGGTTTTTAAAACTAGTGCTTTTTATTTTTTGTCGCTAAATATATCCCTTAATTATTAGGATAAGAATTAAGTGAAATTGTATCTTTTAATTACTGTTCTATTTTTGCTTCATTACCTTTTTATTAATGTATTAAAATACTTCGTTTGATACACGTTTGGAAGTGTCAATTTCACCCTTCCCGAGTCTTGCAGCTCGGAGCAAGACACCTCGGGACTCGTGTAAATTGACATACTTTCCTCACTTGGATCAAAATTATATTGTATTGTATCATACCGTTGACAATACGATAACATATCAAAGTAATTAGCATGAGTAAAATACCCTGCAATCCAACAAGCCATTTAAAAATTAAAACGTTTCTACGGTTAATTTCCCCATTGTCCCCTGCAGGTGCAAAAGTACAAGGACGGCGAGGAGTCCGACTCAGGGTCGGAGCCGGAGCTGCTGGACAACAAGCTGGACTCGGACGACGCGGCGCCGCGCGCGCTCTCGCTCAGCGACGACGACGACTTCAACGTCAAGAAGAACGCCGGCAAGAAACCCGCTGAGATGGACTCTGGTAAGCTTGAAACGCTCGGAAACCTGGTTAAATTTTTTAACCAGCTTGTCAGAAACGCTATTCATTTCAAATGGAGCATGTTCATTTCCATTCCGCTCGAACAGAATCTATATTATTTCGGTTGTGATCTGATCCAAGGGCATAATAAAATTGTTCCTGCTCGAAATAACGGTTGATTTCACTCGCTAATTTGTTTGCACCGCCGTCGTTTTCTCAGCTTTCCCAGCCTGTAAGCTAGCTCTTTAGTTGCATTTTCGCTTGCTCAGCTCAAAAAAACAAAAAAGCGAGAACAGGTATTTTTAATGTCAATAATCGAGTCTTGGGGTGTAACTTAGTGTTACTTCTCTCCCTGCTCCTACTACTACTATCCTTACAATTATAGGTGACAGGTATAACAATTATAACAGTTCGGTATACATTGCAAAGTTAACAAGTTCCTACATCAATGGGATTCATACAAGCTGCGCAATGTAACCAGTAATTATAACTTTCAGATTGCCTATTCGACTCGCTGATTGAAGAGTCCAAGAAATTCGATTCGTTAACGAAAGGCCTGAACAACAAGCCAGCGGCCACCGTGATCTCCAGCGAGGAGGACGCGCCCGCGCCCAGCCCGCCCAAGAAGAAGGCGGCGCCCAAGAAGAAACTGCTCAACGCCGACAAGCCCAAAAAGCGGCCGGCTAAGGTGCTCAGCGTTGACAGCGACGAGGATGACAGCATATTTGACACCAAGAAGGTTAGAATTGACTAGTCATTTAGTGCTGATTTTCCAATCTTTCGATAATAATATCTGTTAAATAAATTTGTTAGGTACTCTAATAACATACTCGGAAAAATCCTGTTCTAAACCGATACTGTTTATACTTTGTTGAAGGAAATGTTTCGATTGCTTTGATAGATTACGAAGATTTGCCATTTTAAACTCTATTCTGTTTGTCATAGAAATAAAGTAAAAGTAAGTTCGTACTTTTCTCTCAATCGGTCTCACACGTTTTTTTTGCGAATCCAACTGACTATTTGAATCCAAGTCTAAACATCTGCGTACCTCTTTGTTTTTGTACAGTTGCTGAATAAATTTTTAACTCCCTATTTCAGTGTCTTTTTAATGCGTCCAAAAGGGTTTACTCTTGAATTCATTTCAAATGTTTAACTTCGCCGAATTTTCATTTCATCAACAGGCATATACGTGCAGGAGTTATTATTTTTTGCCGATCACAGGTCTAACCTAACCTAACCTATATAGGTTAGGTTAGGTTAGACCCATCCTAAAACAACAAGGATTCAGCAGAAATTAATTAATTTATCAAATGTGTGGGTGTTTCAACGGGATCCCGTCCAAAAGTGATGAACCTTTTTATACCATGACTACACGAACTGCGAACTTGTACTTTTTTACCTGACTGCCGAAGGACGAGGGTAATGTGTTTATAAGTCTATATATGTATGTTTGTTTTTTTGTGGTGCTCTAGAAACTAAACGCATGGACCGATTCTTTTGATTCTTATGGCTATCGATTTGTCCTAATCTTGTGAGTGTCACTAAAGATATGACAGTAATTAAAATTCAATATGGCGGCAACTAGACGCCGTATTGTAAAAACGAAAAAAAGTTGACCGACTATGAGAAATGGGGTATCATTAAATACGTATTTAAAAATCACCTATAGGTTTCTGCGATAATTTTTCATTTTGAACTATCATTTAGGATTTACAACGATTTAAAGTTGGTTAGGCACTGGTCCCACCGCCGGCGAGTAAGCGATGAAACTATCGGTGATCTCGCCCAAGAAACAAACAAAAGATAATCGCTCCGGTGTAAAGAAAAGAGAGAGATATATATTTATAGTTCATCGCTGGCTGTAACACTACCGGCGAGGACTCTCTACTAGTTTAGCGAAACAAAAGTATAGATCCCGTGTCAATAAAAGAGACACATATATTAATAGTTGATCGCTGGCTGTACTCTTATCTTATCTTATCTTATCTGACATATGGGCCCTTTCGGATACACTTCGACTCTTTAGGATCTTTTGTGCAATTACCCTCTTACACACTCAGCTGTTCGAATGTGCAGGTTTCCTCACGATGTTTTTCCTTCACCGTAAGAGCGTCGGGTAATGCACTGAAGTTAGAAAAACTCATCGGTACATGGTGGCCGCGCGGGTTCGAACTCGGTGCCTTACGATCACGAGTCGACCCCCTAAGCCGCTGGGCTGGTTGGTGGGACCAGTGCCTTAGCAACAACAGTCGGCATTTTTAAAGCTTGCTTTTTGTTGTTATTAATCAAAGCATTACTTATTCAGGATAAAAAGAAGCCGAATCCCAAGAAGAAAGCCAAGAAGAGCTCGAGCGGCTCCGAGTCCGAGGGGTTCCGCGCCAGCCCGCCGCCCGCGCGCGCGCCGCGCGCCCGCGCGCCCAACAAGTACACCTTCAGCGACGCCGACGACAGCGACTAGCGCTGAAGCTGAAGGGATGGGTACGTACCACCACCTGTACTGCCTTAATACGGGTCTATATCGGAATCCGTAATATCGATATCGATATCATAATAATAATATGATGTCGATATACAGGGTGTAATGCAAGTCGAGTGCCAAATGAAAAGGGTGGGTAGCTAGGGTCACTTGCAATACGTTTTGGGCCAATTAACACTCATCCTGCCCACAGTGTTTTTTAAATTTTTTTTTAAATAAAATCTCGGTATCTTCCGAAAGTTGACCATTTTGTTTACCTATCTTTTTTTTTAAATGTGACAGCACAAAAGTATTTGTATTTTTTTTATCTCTAATGTATGCGTATTCTAATGAAATGTTATTTTTATTCATATAGTAAACTAATAAAAAAATATTAGCCGACAAAGTGTGAAGGACAGAAAATAAAAATCGTCAAGGTCAACTTTACGGCACAATTAAAAAAAAAGTAGACGCTCCTCAGATCTTCCAACATCATAAAAACTTCTCCAGTTCCTGACCATTCTTACGGTATACCACATGTCTAGAATCACGTTCAGTTTTTCGGCAAAATATGGTTTCAATCTAAAATGGTGGGTTACATTACCTAGTACTTCTTTGAAACTACCTACTTGAAAGTAAGGTTTGATAAATGAATTGAGACTATTTTTTTACTAATAATAAAAAAACATAAAATAGTCATCAAAAATTATTAAAAACCTAACAATAGTATTCATTTATTTCAATAACTAAGTATACGATAGGTACGCAAGTTACGACCAAAAATAACGTTTTTTTTTTTACTTTATTGCATGGTAAACTACCTATGTAATTCAAAAATACACTTAATAAAAATGAAAATTAAAAAGTTATTTGCGCGGGGAAACATTTAACTGAACCGAGATAAGAATTATTTTAATTTTATTGTTGTTATCGACATTTATTGACATGGTTACATACAGCAAGAAGAAGAAGAATACGCTGATATTTTAGTGGCTTACGGCAGAGCTATTGTGTGGCCCGAGAAGCAAGAAGAATTTACCAGCAATTAGAAACAATTGTATCCTGAGGGGCTAGACAAGATGCATTACGCTAACCAGCGTTTCTATTCGTTACGTTTTTAAACCAATCGCATCACTTGTAGATGACGTGATACGAAAAGTCACGTGATCTACCAGTTATTGAAATAAATGAATACTATTGTTAGGTTTTTAATAATTTTTGATGACTATTTTATGTTTTTTTATTATTAGTAAAAAAATAGTCTCAATTCATTTATCAAACCTTACTTTCAAGTAGGTAGTTTCAAAGAAGTACTAGGTAATGCAACCCACCATTTTAGATTGAAACCATATTTTGCCGAAAAACTGAACGTGATTCTAGACATGTGGTATACCGTAAGAATGGTCAGGAACTGGAGAAGTTTTTATGATGTTGGAAGATCTGAGGAGCGTCTACTTTTTTTTTAATTGTGCCGTAAAGTTGACCTTGACGATTTTTATTTTCTGTCCTTCACACTTTGTCGGCTAATATTTTTTTATTAGTTTACTATCTGAATAAAAATAACATTTCATTAGAATACGCATACATTAGAGATAAAAAAAATACAAATACTTTTGTGCTGTCACATTTAAAAAAAAAGATAGGTAAACAAAATGGTCAACTTTTGGAAGATACCGAGATTTTATTTCAAAAAAATATTAAAAAAACACCGTGGGCAGGATGAGTGTTAATTGGCCCAAAACGTGTTGCAAGTGACCCTAGCTACCCACCCTTTTCATTTGGCACTCGACTTGCATTACACCCTGTATAACGATGAATTAGGACAAATGACGATTAGGTCAAACGATATTATGGATCGCGAATGACACCCCCTTAATACACATAAACACACAAATAGACAGTCTGCATTGATAATCATTAGCTGACTTCAAAAAAAAAGGAGTCATTTCGACTGTTTTTTCATGTTTGTTACCTCAGAACTTTTGACGGTGATGCAAAACTAACATAACCTAAACCTACCTCATTTATAATACTAATTTTGGTCAGAAGGACTACGCAGTAGGACCACGGGCAAACCACCGTAAAAATCGGTCCCTCTTGCTAACAAATCCAGTATTATAATTTACTAGCGGCCCGCCAGCGGCTTCGCCCCGCTGCAAGTTTCTGACTTTCCCGGTGGATTTTTCAATTATTTTCTGTCATACAAACCTTGTCCTGACAATGACGAACACAACAAAAAAGAAATCAGCCAAATCGGTCCAGTGTTTCGGAAGTTATGCGATCACATACATTTTGGCGATTCATTTTTATTTATATAAATTAAATGAGTATTGTTTATTTTCAGATTCAGTATTTTGTACATAAAGGAACGAAGAGGCTCCCCGAGGCGGCCCGGTGTCCGCGCGAGCTCCCCCTCGAAATATGTTATATTTCAACGCGAATCTTGTTAGATTTATTTTTATACAGCCGACCTATTAGGATAATGCGACGTCTCACTACCGTACCGACTGGAGTATTTTAACTCGATTTATACGAATACTTTTATAGTGAAGTAAACTCATTAAGGGGTTTAAGTAATTTTTAAACTGTAGACTGTTTTAGATGGCGTGACATTTACTGCCAATGAAATAATAATATTTGTATATAATAATTAAAAATTATTTCGTTTGCTTGACTTTTCTTTCAACTTTTCTATTGACTTCCACCAATTCTATGGTGTAAGTTATTCTTATTAATTTATTACATTTTATTAAGCGACTTGTTACGTTTCAATAGGTTACGTTTAATTCTATGTGACTTCCGAATACTCTGATTACATTTGAATTTTTTTTTTTCAATAAGATGATGTTTACACTTTCGTCAATTAATATTCAAGATTCTACATCCCTAATACTTAACAATTAGATACAATTCGATTATTTAAATGTTTCTACGATAAATTTCATTGCGATTTGTTAATTTTCAATTACATGTAAATAAAGTAATAATTATTATATTTTTGTTTTCTTTTACCTGACCGATATTGATGAAGAGTCATGAGTCGTTTTCAAAAATATTGTACATAATTAAAGGCTTGATGGAAACAAAATCACGATCGCATCCTTTGTGTAACGAAAGTTAGTCATACAAACTATATGGGTAACTTTCGTTACACAAAGGAATCAATTAAGTTTTGTTTTAATTAAAGCCCTTAACCATGTACAATTTTTTTGAAAACGACTCTCATATCATTGTTGTATATTACATTTAACTTACCAATTTACTAACAAATGATACATTACGATTAACTGGACTTTGACACTTGGCAATTGTCGACATTCATCGGGAGAGATCGGAAGTGCAAATGACGCGAGACACATTGCTGCATATTCATCCTACTAATATTATAAATGCGAAAGTTTGTGTGTGTGTGTTTGTTTGTTACCTCTTCACGCTGCAACGGCTGGATGGATTTGGATGAAATTTGGAATGGAGATAGCTTATACCCTGACACATGCTACTTTTCATCCCGGAAAATTTAAAAGTTCCCGAGGGAATAACTATAATCGAAATCTAAGCGGACGAAGACGCGTTAAGAAGCTGTTATCCACTAATCCTACTAATCCTACTCATTATAAACCCTAAGGAAACGGAACTAATAATGGAACTAGTCGGGATAGACCGAATTTTTAGCTTTACAATCCTCTTATAACTTAGAAGTTATTGCACGTGGTTGTTTTATTGCAGTACTTGATAGCGTTTGTCGTTGGAATGAATTTCGATGCGAACCTCAATACAAAAACAATAACAATACTGTTAACATAATCTACTCTACTAGAATTGTTATCACATGTAAGTTCATTGAATTACTTGATAAAGCTGTTTTCTTTAGATTATTTTAGTATTACTATCATAATTTGTTTTTTTTGTCACTTTAACCGATCAAACTTGTTGCATGACAAAATCGTCAAAATAGTTGTTATAAATAGTTATAGACTAGTTCTGTTGGTGGTTGGTGCCTACGAAGCTAGCGGTCCCGGGTTGGATTCCCGGTCAGAGCAAATATTTGTGTGATGATATGAGTGCGAGTACCCAGGGTGGCGGCACCAATGATGGACACTTTTAGCTGACAGGCACCAGTAATGGACACTACACTCTTAATTCAATACGGTCCTAAATTGATTGTTGCAAAACAAATTAATAACCCTTATCTTCTGTAAAATAAGAATCAAGTGTCCATCATTGGTCCTTGTCCATTACTAGTTCCATCACCCTATTCGTTTCTGAGGTTTGGGTGTTTTCTATGTATACATATGAGTATTTAATTAAGTGTTTATCGTTGCCTAGGGCTTGGATATTACTAGCTCAATTTGTGTTGGGTTGTCTCCCGATATTAATACTTATATTTTTATATTCAAATTGGTCGCCAACAGTGCACGAGTAAAGTCCGACATTAAGTAGGTATACAAATAGTATTAGTGTACAAATTAATATAGCTACTAGCTACATATTTGCCAAGCAGAACTGTATGCGAGATGTAAACAATTTCATTTTTGTTTCAGCGATAACACGTAGCGTGACGATAATTTCAGCGTTTGATAATGTAATGAGTAATTTCGCACTCGATGCCAATGTCAGGATGGCCGAGCGGTCTAAGGCGCCAGACTCAAGGCAACTTGCCCGCGCAGCGGGTTGGGCGTTCTGGTCCTCTCTGAGGGCGTGGGTTCGAATCCCACTTCTGACAAAAGTTTTTGTTATTTTGTTGAATATTTCCGATTCTTGGTAGGGTATAAATATGTGTACATTTTAGTGCCTTGTCAATTTAATGTCATGTTTAAACTGCCATACATGAATTGTCACAGGGATTAATGTGACAAAGTACTAAAGTGTACACATATTTATGAACTCGACTGTACTAGTTGGTACAGTCAAGAAGAGAAAGTTGACTCTTATTTTAGCTTATATGAAATGTCTTTTATTCAACACTGATTATTTTTACCACGAATTTTATAGTAAAGGATTAGACTTTAAAAATAAAATAAAAAATAAAACATCAAAATTGTTACAAAAATTTATTTATTACAAATAATTTTATTTTAGTTAAAATCACAAATTCAGATACAGGAGTATTAAAATAATATATTACTGGTCTACTTTGCATTTGATTGTAAATATTTTAATATATCGGTTCCGCAGTGTTTTTTTATCTCAATAAAACTTTCATTTGCATTAATTTAATTCAATATGACATAAGTTATATTTATAATAAGTAATATGGCATTTGTTTTAAAGATTGTTAAATTAATATCTTATGAATAATATTATTTACAGTTACATTAATGTTATATAAAACTCCATTACTTATATAATTTGAATTTAAAATAGAAAGTACAACGGAAACGGCGCAATGCCTAAAAACGTTACACGTTTAGTACATAAATGGTGAATGCTCGTACATAATAATGCACTTAGCTTTTTTCTACTAAACGGTTATTACGCCAATTTTAAACTCACTTGACTACATCCAGATAACACGCAGTTACATGAACCAAGAGATATATCCATAATAAGTAAAAGATTCTCTTAAAAAAACTACAAACCATAAAATGGTAAAATTGCCGAATGACAAAAAAAGAAGTCAAATTTTACAACTTCTGAAAACGGGCACAATAAATCCCGCCTAAATTCAAAATTCGAACGCTGCGTTCACAAAATTACCTACAAGTTTTAAGGTTGCGTTCAATACCTGCTTAATTTGCTTTCCCTGTCGGAATATCCTTTAGCGCTCTCTCTATCAGAATACTTTCCGTTGTACTTATTATATCGATCACTGTGTCCATTTTGCCTATAGGGTTTTTCACTGGCACTGTAGTGTATTTCCGAAGGGCCTATGGTTTTGGACCAGTGATGGGTCCAGTAGAAGTCGTCAGGGTACCGCGGGTAGGGGTTCTCTCGGCACAGAACCACGCAGTAGATGAGGCTGCCCACTAGCGTGATGAAGCCGAATATTAGGAAGACTATGCCCAATATCCTGAAAAATAAAGGTTTTTAAAAATGGTAAGAACAAAAATGACCGGATAAAATCTCATCTATTATCAATACTGTGTACCTATGTGTTTGGATCAAATAATACGATGAACAGTTGAAGACTTGTAAACAAGTTGTCACTTTTATTTGTAAAATTCTAAACGCCTAATCACTTTAACAAGCAAGAAGAAATCTGAGGAGAAAATGAAGCAGGAAATAAAATAAGATGGTACATTGCAAGAATAAACCTACTTAATAAGATCAATTAAACCACGATTTGACTTCCTGACTGTCTTACTAAGCTTTATCAACTGGTCTGAGGCGACAAAAATGGCAAAAAGTAGTTGTCTGAGCAGCTCGAATCGGACCTATGCTACGCTTACACCTGCACTTGGGAACAATTTTTAAGGTAATTTCGCGGGTTTTTCCAGTGATGACAGCTCAAGGCTAAGCTCTATCCTATTTCACTGGCAATATACCTTAATGAGTGTAAAAGAGTTAGGTGTACGTTTGTCTGTTAAATTGGTTTGTGAACTCGGCCCTTAAGTGATATTAAAACAAAATACATAATTCTGAGATAACTCAGTTTACTTATAGTTAAATCATTAAAATCATGATGTCAAGGAGACTCGTCATCGCTAATCGTGGTTAGACGACTTTTTCTGTCGCTGATGTCATGTGCGGCCGTCAGAATTATGAATCTCGCAAACATTTGTTTTGAATCTCGCTTTATCTGGCATGCTATTTATTCTCGAATTTTGTAAGGGCCACTTGCACCAAAAATTTAACACTGGGTTAAGACACTAAAGTTAAAATGACAGTTTTCGTATGAATCTGACGTTTGCTAACGCGAGTTATATGTAGTGTTGAACTTTTGGTGCAAGTGGCCCTTAAACAACTATTACGTCTTGCTTGCCTAGCTTGACGCACCAACAGTGCAAAAATACCGTGGCGAGCCGCATCAACTGAGATAATATTAGGGAATGCAAATAACCGGTTATAACCGCTTTTAACCGGTTATTTTCATACAAAAACGGTTAATAACCGGTTAAATTGCATCCCCTAGATAATATGTACGATCCATAATTGTTATCGATATAAAAAAAAAGGTTTATAGGATCCTTTGGTTAGCATTTTGTTTCAATGGACCAATAATAAAGCTATTTGACTTTGACATTATGTATATATGTAAAATACTTTATTGTACAAGCGGAAAAGTAAGAAACAACAAAATAGACAGAAACACAAAAGGTATGTACAAAGGCGAACTTATCCCGCTAAGGGATCTATTCCACACTGACGATTAAATACTTTTCCTTCACGGAATATCGTTTAGCTAACTTCCACCGGCAGAATGTCACAAATTACTGGCACAGTTAGGTATGTGGACTATTTCCGATGCAAATTGTTTTTTAATGTTCTCAGAACAAAGTTTCAACGGGCACAAAAGAAGCAAAGTGTCACAAAATTATTAATGCGGTCGACAAAGCATGCACACACTTAGGTTGTAGATATTTCATGGACAAACGGCATTTAATATATTGTTGTCAAATATAAAATATCGTGTGAAGTGTGGTTTTGAATTGGTTCCCATGTGGGGTTAATGATTCCCTTTAGTAAGATTGCTTTGTGAATTCGGTTGCTCAGTATTTTGTGGTCAACGTTGCTCGTCTACCTCAAAAGGTCAAAAATGTTGATCAATAATTGTTTTGCAATTTGTTTTCATTTGCTGAGATGGTATAGGTAGTAGAGCAATGTTTTGCTTGCTTTGTAAAACGTTTGTAGAGCTAGGTTGGAAAAATGGGCAACTTGTTACCACTTGTTTCTTGTAATCTCGTGCTTTGTCTATCAATGAACTTGGTTGGAAGTTGGAAATGGTTGACTAGCTGCTAGTCTAGTCTAAATACTGCATTTAAGGTTTGGAGAGGGCATGATTGATTATTTTACTTGAAGTAAGCCGAACTTTGGAGGAAGTAGAGGCTAAAAGGTAAGTAAGAAGAAAAGAGAACTCACTAGAAGATAATTGCCTAGCTAGTGGGTTAAAAAAGGATAGAGTTTTAGTTTATGTGACGTGAAGTGGCTTAAGAAGAGAATATAACGCCACTAACGCACAGAGAGCAGAAGCGACGCGTTGCCATAGTAAAAACGTCTCCAACTCGCTTCGGAAACGCTTTGAACCCGTGGAACAATTGACCTAAGGTCATGTCAATCAATAGTTAACTTTACATTACACAAATGTATGTGCGTAAGAGACGGGTTATGCAAAGGAACGCGCTGCAACGCCCCGCTTCCGCTATGCGATTGCAGCTGTAATGTACGCGCCTGATAGTAACATACCAGACGAAGAGCGGCTCGAAGAACTGCAGCACTATGACGAAGCCCAGCGTCACCAGGATGAGCCCCAGGTTGAGCAGCAGCATCAGGCAGCACATGCCCTTCACGTTGGGGCAGAACGGATTGGGAGCCGCCATCGCGTCCACCTTCACTCCAGCCTGGAAATGGAGGGAAAGATGACAGATATCAAAGGGCAATTTCACTTATATTGAGTCTAGGTAGTCTCATACTAAGCTCTAAGAATAATACGCGGCATAAATGTTCGTAATTTCTAATTGCGTTGACTTAGAAGTTCAATTATTTTACAGCTTCAAGGGACCGCTATAATAAATAAGTTGGTATTAATTTCAACTTAATACCTCCACGCGTATCTAAGACACAGAGTCTTGACACAGACGGACAACGAAGGGTTTTTATTTTTGTTTTAATGCAGGTACTAAGTATTTATTGTCTCATGGTTGTCATAGACTGATATGATGCTTTCAAGCTATTATTAGACGCCGATCTTTGTGATTTATTCGTGCAATCAGTGTAACGGTAAAAAAAAAGTTAAAACGTCATTTAGCCGCCCCATTAAAAATGATGAATTAGTAGTAAAACTTGTAATACCTACTTTAAAAATAAATCCTTCACATGTTTTATTACATCTTTATAACTCGGTGCTTACCTTGCGCGAGACTTTGGACCGGTGCGTGGACGCAACAGATGGCGCCACCGCGCTCCGGTACGAGTACACGCTGCGCGGCGCACGCGACTGCCGGCTGCAACAAACAACTACCATTTAGCGGTGTTGATCAATAATAAAGCCGGGAAGCACATGTTGGTATAAATTCGTATGAAAATGTATGTGTATTTTTCTTTTCTATCGCTCAAAATGTATGGGATGACATTTGACCACGGGGTTTATCGTAAATCGTAATGCTCGAGAATGTCATCCCATACATTTTGAGCGATAGAAAAGGAAAACATTAGTAGCGTTTGCATTTTGGCTAGGGTCCCAGCACACGCACGAAATGACCTCAGTGACACACGACTAGCACAATTAATCCACGTGGCTCACGTGTGTAGCGTGTGTGCGTACCGTGCGCCGCATTGGAGTGGCTTTGCACTAACAACCCCACATGGGGACGTATGCTGTAGTCACCAGCTATAACATAAAATCCAACATTGGACTCGAATATATATGACATCTCCTTAAGTAGAAGCGTAAGAGTGTGCCAGATCTTTTGGAGACCAATGTTGAACTAACTATTGCGACTGTACTAACACGAAGTAAATTGGTAAGCTACCATGAAACTCTTGTCATGTAAAGTGAATTCAAATTACAAGAAACAAATGAATGCTATCGAAATACCTAATATGAGTGATTTTTAGTGATAAGTTTTCTTTTAATGGCGTGACGAAAGCTCACGAGCACACACAGGCCACCTGATGGTTGTAGGATCTCCAACCCATAGACATCTGCATCATCAAGATTGCAATCCCTAGCCCGCAAATGCGATGCACGCCAAATAAGACTAAGATGGATTGCCTCTATGCTAGTTAGTAATTTTGCGAATTGTCTTGTCCTCACACCGGAACACAACAATGCAGACACTGTTTGGTAGGTTAAAGGATAAGGTGATAGCGATTCAGACGGACTTTGCACAAGGTCCTACCTACCACTGTTTGGAATATTTATTCAAAGTCAAAGTTCTTTATTCTTCAATTTAGGCTTAAAAAGCATTACCACCGAATTTTATACAATTTCCCAAGACTGATTTTGAAGTTTTGGCCAGTCTATAAAATGGGGTTTTGAGCTTTCCTGTGCTCCTGGTTGCTTTTGGCTTATTAATGTTCGATGGGAAATTGTGTAAATTCTTCCTAACAAAGTATTCCTTCCTATTACTTCCGATACCGGGTCTAGGTAAACAAATGTTTTTTTATGGATGGATCGTCAATTAATTCCAATTGGCGCGAAACTGATTGTCGTGCGCGAGCGCACACATCGGCGCGATCATTTGTCAGCGTCGCACAATGGAGACGATCGTCACGAGTCGCGCAGGATTCCTGGCCAAGGCCGCTGATGTCACCTGGGTTCACAAAAAAAAAACAGTCAAGTGCTAGCTTGACTCACGCACCGAGGGTTCCTTAAGCAAAGAAAATTTGTGATTCTGATTGTTTTCCTTGCTTGTAAATACGTTACGTTGCTTCTAGACATGATTCTAAGTTAAACGGTATTTTAACTTAGAATGTTTTTTTGTGAGGGACATCTGGGACATAATATTATTATACGATATTAATGGCTGTTTTTTTTATTGTGTTTATTTTAAATTAATTTCTCTATGTGCTCCTGACAGAAAGGTTCTTGAAAGACACACAGACAGATATACAGACAGACGGACTGCGAAGTGTTTCGTTTTGAGATACGGAACTCTGATAATAGGGCAGCTCAATGACAATAGTATGACAATAGTTATATTCACCAACGCTCATAGCGCCAACAGCAAGTTTCTTAGTAGGATAATTCAACTTACATCTTAGTTAAAGAACCCATTAAAAATGATGTCTTTTCAGCCCGCAATCGGTACCTTACGATAGCATAGCAGCTAATTCAAACATTAAAGAAAAAACTCGGCTTCCACCCCATCAAAGAGTTTCAACGCGGCCACTAAACCAGTCATTCGAATTAATAAAAAAGCCTAACAAATCCTCGATGGAGGTTTTTATCTTGTCAGTTTAAATCGTGTTGACTTTAACGACCATTAAAAAAACAACAATAAAACGAACAAATATTTACTTCCAGATGTCAAAGCTTGTTAGTAAAAAGCTTAGAAAGTCCTTTGGAGCTTTGTTGGAGAGGTACTATTTTCGAAAAAGTCGAAGGAATGTCACGGTACGTGGCAGAAGAAAGTCGAACGGAATTTGGAGATATGAATAAACAAGTCATTCTCTTCATCGGTAGAGAGAAAAATAAGGATTACGTTGAGTTATGTGAACATGACGGTAGGGCTTATTCTCATTATTGAATTTTGAAGGCAAACAAACATTATAAAATCAGTTGACGGATTTTCGCGAAGTTTATTAGGTAGGTACTCGGATGTTTAAGGACGCGGGTTTATCTTCCTTTTGAAAAAGGCGATGATCGACGTAGGTACTATTATTACCGGGATCCCCTTCTTTTATAGACAAATATTTCATAGACACTATCACTTCACAGAATTTTCATTTCATAGAAAACTATTTTCTGCTGAACCTGTGATGATTTCAGGTTATCTATATATATAAAAGGCAAACCTGACTGACTTATATATTATCAACGCACAGCCGCAACTACTGTACCTAGAAACTTGGAATTTGGTACAGGGGTTCCTTTCATGATGTAAGTGAGCACTAAGAAAGGATTTTCCGAAAATCGTCCCCCAACGGGAAGAAATGGGGGGAGTAGCGGGAAGCTAATTCTACGCGTACGAAGTCGCGGGCGTCCTCTAGTCCTTAATATGATTCACGTAGGTTAGGTTAGACTTAACCATGCCTACCAGGGTTCAGCAGAAAATAGTTTTCTATGAAATGAAAATTCTGTGAAGTGATAGTGTCTATGAAATGAGTGTCTAAAATAAGGGTAAACCATTATTACCGCAATATTTATTTGTGCAAATCTATGTACTAGTTGGATAATTATTATATAGTTATTTGGATAATTATTTCCAAGTGCACCGTTAATGTATCGAAGGAATATTCTCTATAAATTTTAAGCCTTTTCTCTTAAGTTCATCAGTTTAGGCTGCGTATTATCTGTCAGACAGTCTATTACAGAAGATTTGTTTAATGAATTTGACTTTTCACTTCTACGAGCAATTACGTTTAAATAAAAAAAAACTACACAATATTAAAAAGCCACCGCGACGCGATGATCAGAAAAACGATTTCAAATCGAGTTGACCGTGAGTTCCTATAGTACACCCACAGTTGACAGCCGTTTATAAAGATTTAGTTCTACAGTACGTCCAAAAAAAGGAGAGACATCACAAACGTGAGCTCATAAAGAAAGCCCTTTTGTAGGTAACGTTAAATTGATTTTATTAATCGGTTGTCGATTCACAAAAACAACTCGACTGTGAGCTCAACGATGAAATAACCGGCGAGTTTAAGTTGCTCTCGAGCTCGTGGACATAAAACAAAGTTTTTATGAGTCCTTTGGGCAAAATGTTTTTGGCTGTATGTATCATTTCACAAAATCGTTTTTGCCAAAAAAAAACTTGTCGCAGCCTTTTTTTGGGAAATGATGGTATTTGGCCAGCAATATTTTAGCCAAACGGCAGGCTCTCACTTTCCATAATACCTACCTACCTATTCATCCGGAAAAGTCACAAAGGCACAAACCAAAATGTTAGTGAAACAAGGACAACTTAATCTCGCCGGTTAATATTTCTTTGTCGAGCCCACGATTGAGTTGTTTCTGTGAATCGACGGGCGGGTTGCTGGTAGAAATATAAAAGCTAAGTGGTTAATAAATAAGTAATGGTAATTTGTTACGCGCTGGTTAAATCTCCGTTAGACTTCGAAAATAAAGTTTTATTATTACTTGGCGTGATATGTGCTTCCGTGTTTACTAAGGTTTTGTAAGATGATTAGGTACTTTCTTGGCTTACAGTTAATTTTATTTATTTATTTATTTATTTATTTATTGATACACCAACAGTGTTTACACAGATGTGTGTTAAATAAAAATACAATTGTGCTTATTCTACTGGTAACACTAATAACAGGTGTATACAGCACTCATAAAAATAATTTAACTGGTTTATGATGAGTTAATTACTGCTTAACATTGATGTACCCTAATAACTGATAAATCTGATAATATTAAATGCATAAATCTGTGAAAAACTGGTACCAGTCTATAGTTTTTCTATAGAATTTAGATTATTTGAAAAGTAATGCAAAAGTTTGTTCTTAAATACTATAAAGGAGTCATTGAAGATGTCGATGTCATTTATTTCGAGTGTGTTGTATGTAACAATGAGACGATTGAGAGGAGAGAATTTACCAAGATTCGTTCTGTGATTTAAAGTGGCGAAAATGTTTCTAATTGGATATCTCGGAACAGCACGCGGTACTCGTAACCCAATATGAGAAAGAGCATCCGGGGCAAGTAGGGTGCCATTAATTAGCTTGTGGAGAGTTAATAGGTCTGTAATAGTGCGACGCTGTTCCAGAGTGTTTAATTTAAAATGAGACAGCCGCGTATGATAGGATGCTCTGTATGGACAATTATAATCCCTGAAAGCCAGGAAGCGAGTAAAACTACATTCAACTACATTAATCATTCGTAGGAAATTGTAAAAAATATTAATGGTTTATTTACATCATTTATGAACGTAGAGAGTACGGAAGATGGGGTAAAGCCGTATAGCTAAGAGTTTCAAGCTTTAGATTAATAATTTCGGAACACAACTGAATGAAATCAATGTTCATAGTTAGTCAGTTTCTTAAGGAACGTCAATAAATCAACAGATACGTAAAAAACTCAATATTTAACAAAAATGGGTAACATAACTGAAAACTCTACTTATTCCGGTTTTGCCCCGACGTATGTCCGTATGTATGTATGTATGTATGTATGTGTGTTATCCGAGAAAGTGGTAAGTAGTAAAAGTAGAATAGGGATTTCAAGACCAGAAAGGAAATCACCTTGGAAAGAAATAGAATGCTTATTTAAAAAGGTTCAAATTAATCTAACGAAAAAACGAACAAAAACGTCAGAGATGGTCGTGAGAGCCTCCACAAAAACCCTAAAATTAGGATAAGTAGCGTCCCCAAAAAAAGTGGTAAAAAACTGGAATAAAATACCAAAAGTCAAATATCGTGATGCTCCCGCGGCGAGACGGATTCGTTTACTTTCTAACGTCCTTCGGAGTCACATTAATCCGTAATTATGGAACGGAGGACGTATAATTATAGTTCAGTCACTGGTAAATCACTACACACTATACTAGACAGGGTGTTACAAAAACCCGGTTTAAGGGTCACTGACTTAACTTAGAAGGGAATTAACTAACGGGAAACATTTAAAAGACGGTTTCTTTTCAACACATAGCAAAAGAAATTCGGGCGAACGAAGTGATACGCAAATAAACGCTCTCCCATTTACTTATATTTGTACTTATTGATTAATGGTTTATTTCCCAGTTTAAAAAAAGTGAGTAAGCCATAGCCCATAACTAATATGGGAAAAAATCTGACCTATTTTAACATCATTCTGAACATCAACCAATCTTACACGGCCAATGAAGTACCAAATACAAATATCACAGAGCGCGAGACGAATCCTCCATTAAGTGTAATCCGAGGCTGTGTTTTTAGGGTTCCGTACCTCAAGACCGATTGACTTGAAAGTTGGTACACAGATGTAAGTCGTAGACCCAAAGATGAATGTGTAACGTTAATGAATGAATTATAAAAATAAAAATGAGGGCCTCTTGAGGGGCAAATTAGAAAAAAAATGTTTTGCTAACTGTGTTGTGTGACATATCAAATGATAGGGCTTGTTGTGAGAATCTCATTTTTTAATTTTAACATCAAAAGTTTAGAAGTAATTTAAGAAAATAGGCAAATATTCCCACCCCGCTGTTATCTTCAAAACTACTGGGCCTAAAACTATTAAAAAAATACCCAATATAGTTCTTTACCTATAGATTACTGGAAAACTTACAAGAAGTTGTATTAATAGTAACATTGGAAATTTTTCAAAACGTACGTAACCCTCTCCACGCTTTTAACTCGCACTTCTCCAGTTTTTATCCATACTCAACCGTGACACCCTGTATTTACTTCCCTAGCATGACGGGACTTTGATTCGCCGCCGTCGTTTCCAAAACGGTCGTGACGACGTCGTCCGCGTCGTGACGATCTTATCCGGAATAAGGCTGTCACGTCACGGTTACGATTTTGAGGTTATGTGGAATTTAAAGACATAACCTAGTTATTTACGAACAGGTGTTTTGGAGTGTTTTGCGAGGTTCTTTTGATCTAAGTTTACGATATGTTACAAGTATTTATTTCTCAATATAAGTATTTATATCGTAGCCAAGTACACGTAGTACAAGCGTAGCTTAGTTTGGGACTAGATTGTCTCCAGTGTCATTGTATTTATTTATTTATAAATAATTTCGACGAATAAGTACCTACGTTAGAAGTATCAAACGTTTGATTTTCTAATTATGGTTCTATTGAGAAGTAATTCGTAAAATTTTATGTAAGTGCTTTTAATCAAAACAAACTTTATTAACTCTTATTTTTTTATAATTACATGATTCCACGCAAAAAATAATGTAGGCTTTTGTTTTGTTTTCTCAGTAAAGAAGGACAAACAAATAAAATAATATTTTGTACTTATATAAGGAAAAGCTGGGACTTGATCGTAGAATTAAATCTCACAGTTCTAATATACTATAGCAATTCTCACAAGCTAACGTACCCACTCCATCTCGCGGAGAATAGCTCCAACCGCGGGCCTCGGCTCCATAAACATGCGGGTTCGATCCCGCGCCGATTTATGTTCGTTTGTCTGTTATGATGTACCGTTGCACTATGTATGAAGACGCAGTTGACCTAGCTAGACATCTAGGTCCCAGGTTATATTTTCTAATGTTATTTTATGGATGGATTCGCTTTCGAGTTTGAAGACGAAACCTTATTAAAAGTGTTCCTAATCATAATAAGTATTTGGTAAAGAAATGGGAATTATCCATCTACACTATTCCAACTACCTATAGTTACTTTGTATACTTCACTTTCACGGTTATTAAACTGCTCAACCGATTTAAATGAAATTGGGTACGGAAAATATCGGGAAAAGTGGACTGGACAGTTCCCGAGGGAGTTGCGATAAACGACGGAGTCTCGGGCAAAAGCTGGTTAGGCATAATTTTGTGGTGGTTACTGGGTCATTATTCATTCCTATTTTACTAATTCCTACTAATATTAAGATTATCTACTAAGTAAAAGTTTATAAGGATGTTTGAAAGTTGGTCTGTCAACCAACCGCTCATAAACGGTTACAAGGAGTCGTTTGAAATTAGGCACACAGACAGTCAATATCCTGAATTAACAGTAGTATCTAATACTTTTATCGGGCGTTTCTCTGCGTGATAGAATCAGAAATGAGGAGATCCGCAGATGAACTAAGGTGACCGAAATAGATCAGCGTATTAGTAAGCTGAAGTGGCGATGGGCAGGGCACATAGCTCGAAGAACCGACGGTCGTTGGGGCAGAAAGGTTCTTGAGTGGACATGACTTGGCAAACGCAGCGTGGGACGACCGCCTGCACTATGGGCTGATGACCTAATAAAGATGGTAGGAATTCGGTGGATGCAGGCCGCCTTGGTTCGTTCTCGCTGGAAATCAAAGAGGGCCTATATTCACCAGTGGAGGACTACGAGCTGAATTAATGATAATGATGATACTTTTAATCCACGAACATTTTCGATAGCTTTAGAAGGAAATGCGAGAAACGAATTGATACGACGCTACTACTAAGTAATGTAAAGCGAAGCCAGTGCGAGTCGTAATGTATTTCTGTGAATATCATATTTTTCTCTTTTATTATGTTTTTAAATACTCGTAAAGGTCTAGAAGAGAGGCCTTTCCCCAGTGCTGAACTAAGAAAAAGCAATGAAAATACTACACAGTTTCATCTCGAGTTAAGTATACCTTCAACTATTTGAAAGTGATGGTTACAGATGACTCACGCGCGTCGAAGCCATCCGCGGCGCTCTGCGCGCGCGCCGGTAATTTGCTATCAATCTGCGCGTTTATTTAAAGGTTTTGTTTCTGCACGAGTGTGGGGCAAACGGGCGGTTCGAACGCAGCGTTTGGTTAGTGTGTTTCCATTAATTTGATGTGAAGCAAAGGCGAGTTCAAAGATGTTGTTTGCTTTGGTTGAAAAACGACGTATTCTTTACATTCGGTGTTTGGCATGGATTCTCTTTAATGTTTCGACGATGACTTAATCACTTAGATCATTTTTTACGGAAGGTTTTTATTTATAATAAATTCTGGTTAATCTTACAGAAAACATTGTCAAATAAATATGACAATGTCACACAAATTGACCCAGTCCCAAACCAACCTCTAGGCTTGTATAATGGGTACTAGATAGTGATAAACATACAAATAGAGAAATTGAAAAATAAAAACATTCAAATTATAAGTAGCTTTTGTACCACTGCTTTTTTTTTCATGGTTACAGCATTTAGATCAGCTCAGCATTTGAGTAGCGATAAATATTTTAACGCAGAAAATTAGTAATTTAAGTAAGTAAATCAAACTATTTTAGCGTGGTATAATTATATGCACATGCACAACCATGCCTGAGATCGTGGTGATTTCTGTTACACTAATAAAATCATTAAATCGCTGTTGTTATTATTTCCAACCGAGCCAGTCATGTTAAGAAAGACCGTGGCTTTAAAACAATTTTTATTTGCCTTTTTACTTTTATAAACCGCCGCGTTCCACCCGCCGGCTTGTGCCCGCCCTGCCCTGTAATTCGCCACGTCTGATCCACTGGCACCGTCGGGGGTGTAGCGGAGCTGGTAACGGTTCCTCGAATCATTGGGTTAAGGGGCTGGGAGATGGCTTCATGCCTTATTATCTGACCTACATTCTTTTACCTGTTTCTTTTCCAGGATAGGCATTACATGGTATGAAATAAAAGCTTTTCGCGTCTGTGTGTCCTTCTGTCTGTATGTCCGCTAACTCCTTTTAAACCACGCAACGGATTTTGATGTGGTTTTTAATTTCTCACGCAAGGAAATCTTACTTCTTACTTAATATTATATCTATCTATATATCTATATATATAAAAGGCTAAACTGACTGACTGACATATCAACGCACAGCCGAAACTACTGTACCTAGAAACTTGAAATTTGGTACATGGGTTCTTTTTATGATCTAAGTGAGCACTAAGGAAGGATTTTCCGAAAATCGACCCCCAACGGGAAAAAATGGGGGGAGTAGCGGGAAACTAATAATACGCGTACGAAGTCGCGGGCGTCCTCTAGTATATATATAAAAGGCAAAACTGACTGACTGACATATCAACGCACAGCCGAAACTACTGTACCTAGAAACTTGAAATTTGGTACATGGGTTCCTATCATGATGTAAGTGAGCACTAAGAAAGGATTTTCCGAAAATCGACCCCCAACGGGAAGAAATGGGGGGGAGTAGCGGGAAACTAATTCTACGCGTACGAAGTCGCGGGCGTCCTCTAGTATATTATACATACACATACATTAAATCACGCCTGTTTCCCAGAGGGGTAGGCAGAGACCACTTCTTTCCACCTGCTACGATCCTGACAAATCTCTTTCGCTTCTTCCACATTCATACATCGAGTCATGCACGCACGTCGGTTTCGGGTACTTAAAATTCGGCCCTTATCAAGTATTTCTCCGATTTGATTCGAAAAAGTACGCTTAAGGCGGCCCATTCCGACCCTTCCACTCACTTTCGTATATCTCTTTCGTCAATCTTCTTTCATCCATCCTTTCCAAATGACCGAACCATGGAAGCATACCCTTTTCAATCTTAGTCACTGCATCTTCTTTTAGTCCACATTTCTCTCTGACTTCTTCATTCCTTACTCTATCAGTCAGTTTCACACCACACAACCGAAATCAAATATTATAATAAATGAGAAAGATTGGATGTTTGGATGTTTGTTACCCAATCACGCTTCAACCGCTGAACGGATCGGGATGAAACTTAGCACACATATAGGTTAGGTCCTGGAACAGTACATAGGGTAGTTTTTATCTTAAAAAAAAATAAAAGTTCCCGAGGTAGTAATAACGGTAATCGAAATCTACGCGGACGACGTCGCGGGCGATGCTAGTGTACAAAAAAATCTGCTTTATGTTCTGGTGTTACAGAAAACTCATTTAAACCGAAGCGAAGCGAGGGCATCGCTAGTAAAAAATATATTTCTAAAGACAATGTCGTATGCTACGAGTACTGATATTAAACTTATTATTGAACTGACACATTTTTGTTTACTAAGTTATCCATTGCCATTCATACCATCCATAGGTACCTACTTGGGTACTAATTATTTATACTTACATACTTACTCACTTGCTGGGATTGTTCATATTTTTACAATTCTAAAACCATTCTCTCTCTCTAATCGAACTCTAATTCGAAAACCATTTCGAGGAATGGGGTTTTAAAGCCGTTCTGCATTATTAAATTTTTGAAATATTTATCTATTTCAGATATTTCGACAAAAGTATATTTAACCTTTGTTTGACTTTCGTTTTCGGCTTGAAGCCCTCCTAGGTGTATCTTACGGGTTAGGCGAAAACCGCTTGAAATAGTATGTTTTAATACACTATTACAATCACTTTTTATCATTAGATATCATTTAATTTTTGTAATTTATTAGAAAATGCCAGCCCAAATTTAAAATAATCATGTCATCCATAAAATGTATGCTAAATAAATAAAGATATTCAAACAAAACTATTGGGTCAAATACAAAATTAATGAAATTGGTCTCTTAAAATTACCCATTCTTTCGAATTAGAATGTAAAAACAGTGAGTTATTTTTTTGGTCTATCCCAGTTATAATACTTCCTCTGTTCGGCTGTCATGCTCTCACAGCTAAACCAGCGAACCGATTTTTATGAAATTTGGTATGAAGATACCTTGAGTCCCGAGGAAGGGCATAGGGTATTTTCAATCACGGAAAATTAAACAGTTCCCGAGGGAATAGCAATAAACGAGTTCTACGCAGACAACAGCAATAAACAACAATTCTGCAGAACTCTAACCTTCAATCACAAAACATTATAAATGCCATTTGAACCCGTAAACAATTCAAACACCTCACTTACTCCTAATCCCCCGAACCTAAACAATTGCAATGCATCGCGATGCAAATAACATGCATTCCCCGCGCGCATTAGGATGCAACTATGCACAAATGCACCATGCACTGTGGGAACAACGGTTCCTCCGACCCAATTACAGCTGGATGAGTTATTGGCTATAAACTCGTTCGAGTGTATAACGCCGTCCTATAGCAATCTAGACTTAGCATCTAGTTTTAGTAGCGTGGTGCATTCATGGGTGCATTTAAGAGGCTTGTGAGGCTCAAAATTTACATACGAAATGTGATGACGTTTTTCTCCCTTGAAACCTAGCCCGATCTTTACTTTTTTATATATGTTGTAGTTATTATGAGAAACTAGGTTTGTAAGTTTCAGTTTTTGTTTCAGTTTGTTTCTGTCAAAAAATATTTTCTTGGAAAAAACGTATATCCATGACCTAGTTTTCCACAATATTTGGAAATCGTTAAGACTAGGCGTTTTTCTCCACTTAAACATAGTCCAATCTTTACGAGTGTTGAATATGTTTTAGTAATTATGAGAAACTAGGTTTGTAAGTTACAGTTCTTTTTTCAGTTTGTTTCTAGTCAAAAAAAAAACTTGGTAACGCATAGACCTAGTTTTCCATAATATTTTAAAATAGTAAAGACTGGGCGTAAGTATTGCATTTTGTATGGTTTTTTTTAGTTTCACAATCCTCTTAATAGCATATCAAAGTAGAGTGAACACTAGTGCTTTAACACCTTAGAATGTAAGTTTAAAGGGCCATCCATATTGCCTGTGGCATGTTAAATAGGTACTAGCGTTCATAATGCGCGCGCAGTGTGGTGAGCAGAGTTTTGTTCCTGAGTCTTGGATGTTTTCAATGTATGTATGTTTTTCTTTCAATAAGTAAGTTTATTGTTGTCTAGTACCAACACTACAAGCTTAGAGCTCCCAACGAGTTGTCCCATGATATATGGGAGTTTTCCAAAAAAAAGTGTGCATGAACTTTTTTTTTCAGATTTCGTTTTTTTTTGGTTTCCCAAAAAAAGTGTCCCAAATATTCCATTCCAGATCGTCACATTTTTGTATGCAGTCTTTTTTTATTTATGCGTGGCGCACTGGAAGAAAAAAATACATAGGTAAATCGAGGACACTTTTTTTCTTGTATGAGGATCGATAGTATCAACGATTCTGAGTAAGAAAAACCAAAAAAAAAACGAATTCTGGAAAAAAAATTCATGTACACTTTTTTTGGAAAACGCCCATTTATTATTTATTTATTTATAACACAAATGTCTACCCTTACCGGGATTTGAACCCGGGACCACTAGCTTTGAAGGCAGGGTCAATACCAAACTTTATTGACGACACGTTATGCCGTCAATAAATATACATTTAGTAAGTTTGTACCTAGCCATAGTACTTTCTTGCCATTGCGCCTTATCTTCCCTCTCTCCTCATCTCCATCATGACATCATTCTCCTGGTGACTACAGTAGTAATAGTAGTAGTAGTAGTAGTGTAGTCCACGTGAAAACAAATTCTCCACATCTTCATGGGTAAAAGAGACTTGTTTTTCCCATGTTGAACCCCCGACCCCGGCAACTAGGCCGCTCGCACCGATACCCACATATCGATCCAAATCGATTGTGATCCAGCTGTGAATCAGTGCACTGGATCAATGGTTACGCTGTACCGTAGCTAAATGCAAATGCGCTTTTTGTGTGATCAAGATTTATGCGTTTATTTTAAATTCAAGTAAGTTTTTGTTGTTTTTATGATGATCTTTTTTAGTAGCTGTACAATGCAATGTGTTTGTAGGGTAATGGAACCAGTGTAGGACAGTTTAGGCGGAAAGTCACCAATATTGGACACTTAACTCTTGATTCACAGATCATCTAGATATATATATAAAAGGCAAATCTGACTGACTTATATATCAACGCACAGCCGAAACTACTGTACCTAGAAACTTGAAATTTGATACAGGGGTTCCTTTCATGATGTAAGTGAGCACTAAGAAAGGATTTTCCGAAAATCGACCCCCAACGGGAAGAAATGGAGGGGGTGGTAGCGGGAAACTAATTCTACGCGTACGAAGTCGCGGGCGTCCTCTAGTACGATCATAAATTGATTGTTGCAAAACAAATTAGTTTCAAGAACTATGGGTTGAAGAGCTGTTAAGTTTAGCAAGAGATAGGCAGTAGAACCCCGAGAACTCTGTCATAATGACAGCGTTAAGTCACAAGAAATAAATTGCGTCAAAATATTTATTGCTTCTCTGTGAAAGAGTACTAAAGTGGCTCGACAGTAAAAGTGTTAGACCGTACGCGGAGCTGAGAATGGAGCAAGCACCGTGTTTTTGTGTGATGGGTGTTCATTCTCATGCTTCATTGATAGTAATTTCAAAAGCCTTTATTTTACTTCACTTGTTAGTCATGATACATGTTTTCGCCCATTCCAATTTAATATTATGGTGGCTAAGAGTTGATCTGATTATGGAGATCAGATGGTGCTAGCGGGGTCTTTGTTGTACTTAACCTGGACCCACAAAGTTAAGAGCCGTGTACATCAAAGTACAGTTGGCAAAAAACATTTTTTTTGACAGAAACTTGTACTTAACCACTTTGGTGAGACGAGTTTATTTATTTATTTATTTATTTGGGTTTCCGTGGGTGTTGGAGTCCCAATTTCTCACATAGTGCCTCTTATTAGGAATACCAGGAAGATGCAGTGTCTAAATCAGGGATCGATACCAAAATATCTTCCTTCATTTGCTACATTTCCTTGACATTTTCGATTGTAATTTGCCAATTGAAATTGGCAAAGATGTAAACACAACGTAACGAACCAATTTACTGTTATTACTCGATAATCACCTAATAAAAATATTAAATCGTAAACGTTGCGTTTGTATGAAAATAATATCGGTATACTCCCTGGTCTAAGTATAGCCCTCACCTGATCTGTGAAGGAGGCCTGTAGGCCCCGCTGGTGACGTAAACGTCGGAGTCGGCCCGCGGGGAGCCGTTGGGGTGCCGGCGCCCGTTGCGCAGCTCCCTGGGGTCTCGTGGGTCCCGTGGGTCCCTGGGGTCCCGTGGGTCCCTGGGGTCCCGGGGATCCCGGGGCTCACGGGCCTCCCGGTGCTCCCCTGAAGGCGACCGCGTGCGCTCATCCATCGTCTATAAATAAAAAAATAGATGTGAGTCGTACTTGTTTAAATCTTTACAAAAAGCAAGCTGTGAAAGCTAAACTGCTCAAGAAGGAATTTAATGTTATTGAACTGTTTGTGTATATACAACAAAAAATGTCCAGGGATTAAAAACACTCTTAAATTATTTTGATATCCTACAATGTATCGCAATTGCTTTGCAAAATATCAAACTAAAGTAAGGATATTTTTGATTCTTAAACACTTTTGATCTCAGGTCCCACGAACCATCAAATAGAAATGCCATAAAAAATAGAAATACAATTGCAAACCCATCCTACAGAACTAAGTGATACGAGCCGAAGTGTTTCGAGTAACGTATCGCCCTAGGGCTACAAAATTCGCGAAGCTTATCACAGAAACAATGACAATTAATTAATCGACAAGTAAAATAATGGTCGCAAGATAGTACAGTTACCAGCAATAATATATTATTGCTGGTGACTGTACCTACAGGGCCTCTAAAACAATATTGCTTTTGACGTGTTATCGTATCGTAAATAATAGCTCTTATTTACTTGACAGTAATGGCGGCCGAGGTAAAAGCAATACCATAAGTAACACGTTTTTTTTATCTTGTTGAGAAGAGCATTTTGATGCAGTGCGTTATCAAACGACATACTTTTTTGTCGGTTTGTATTTGTCTGGCTGTTTTAGCTAGTATTAGTGTCTTCAGTATTCATCGATAAGTTTACTGAGAAAACAATATAAATACGAATTAATTCAACAAAATACGTCGTTAGATTATTCACTACATCATCACCATCATCATCATCTCAGATAAAATAAAGAGAAACTTTCATCGACCTCTGTCACATTGATGAGAATCGCAAAATATATGACGCAACGAAACTTTTCTCAAAACGTAACTGGCCAGTCACATTTTATTTTAAAATGGCGAGGGCCACGGGCGGTCCCATACAGCCGTAACGCGTCCAAACATAAATAATTATTAAACAGGCGTCCACAGAGCGGCCAACATAACAGAAATTATGAACGAGCGCCTCAAATCGCGGGAACTGGGTTGTTTACGTCGTCCGAAAACAGATGGCATTAATTTATTCGCGTACATCAGAATCCAGAGGTTTATGATCGCTTGCAATGCTAATATTGACTTGCACTTGAGCTTGGTGTGAGAGGCGGACGGAGAGCGTTTTTATTTAAAGTTAAATTGTTTATGGTATGCTTAAACTACCATGTTTTTTAAGGAATAATGTGATATTCGAACTCAATGGCGTCGCTTGGAAGATTGAGGTGTCTGGAGTCCTGCTGCAAAAGGTGTGGTTTAATTAGCCTTCAGTTAGACCTCGTTACTTATTTAACTATTTACATCTGATATATTATTGTGACTGCTACTGTAACTATTATTTCGCAGGACCAAAGTCAAGACGCGCACTAACCTGTGATTTCTCGCACGGACGAGTCAACTAGTGTACTTTTTTCATAGTCCTACAGTTTATAGCCTGGCGGAGTCTGTTTCTAGATTTGCAGCCCTAACCTAAGTTATACATTGTATGTAGATGGAGCAAGTAAAGGCGCGGGCTACTTGCGCAAGTTACTTGCTTGTATGGTCGGAGGTGCTTGTCCACGGTGTTAGCAGCTTGCGCATGTTGAGGCACTCTGCATGTTTGCACCTTCGAAAGTAACCCGCGTCGTACAGCGCAGGTTATTTGCACGGGTAGCTCGCGCCGGTTCATGCTCAAGTCGCTAGGTACACTTCTATAACGTTGTTGACACGATGCATATGCCTCAAACTGCGCAAGTGCCTCAATATGCGCAAGCTTGTACCGTGTGAAACCACTATTAATGCTAATCTAAAAATAAAAACGATTTGTACAATGCGACAGACTATTTCAGTCTATTTACGAGATCTTTATTTCGTGGTTGTGCAAAGTTTATTGTATATTCATCCTTCTTTTTCTTTTCGTAACTTGGACCAACATATTCCCGATTAATCTGTACTCGAAGTCATGTCGGCGTCACTCGCTGCGATTCAGCGGAACGACTCTACGCCTGCGCCTGCGACCGCATTCAGTTCACAGTCCTGTCGACGTGCCGATAAACACAACACGATTAAGGCGAACGTGTTAGCTTTGTCAAACTAACTTTGTATCCATTTTTAGGGTTCCTTAGTCAACAAATCATATTAAGTATTTATTATAAGGGTCCCCTTATAGTTTCGCCATGTCCGTCTGTCTGTCTGTCCGCGGTTTTACTCAGAGACTCCTGGTGTTACAAAGTTGAAATTTTATTTTAATTTCTTTTGTGTCTCCACACGGGAGTTCGTATGTAACTAATTCGATTTTTAGGGTTCCGTACCCAAAGGGTAAAAACGGGACCCTATTACTAAGACTCCGCTGTCCGTCTGTCTGTCTGTCACCAGGCTGTATCTTATGAACCGTGATACCTAGACAGTTAAAACTTTCACAGATGATGTATTTCTGTTGCCGCTATAACAACAAATATTAAAAACAGAATAAAATGAATTTAAGGGGCCCCATACAACAAAAGTGTTTTTTTGCCAATTTTGGCTAATGTTGTACAGAATAGTACGGAACCCTTCGTGCGCGAGTTCGACTCGCACTTGGCCGGTTTTTTTAAACAATGGATGTATTTTGTTAAGAACGTCTCTGTCGAACGGTTGATCAAGCGAGCGTAAGTCATACAAGCGGGCCCACTCGACGGGTAAAGCTTCTTAATTGAGAATGCTCGCCCTTATATGTTGTTTGTACACTGACGGTACAACTAAACTAGCCGGTTAATAATTGGTGCGTCGAGTTTAACAGCGAGATTTTTAAGAGGATCACCTTCCTGCCCAAAGTTAGTATGAGTGCATTCCAAAAATGAGCACTTCAATACTCAATACTCAAATGTTTATTGCATTCCACAATTATTAGTTTTAGGATGGTAGGGTAACTTAACGAGCAAACTATTACAATACATATTTAGGCGTCCGGCAGTACTTAAGTATGTTTATCGTTGTATAATACGCATAGTACAGTCAAGGACTTTAATTGCTATACCACTATGGAACCCTGTCATAATGACAGCTTCAAACCACATGAAAGAAATTACCCCAAAATTAATGATTAACGTTATGCGACCAGGGTTCCATATTGGCGTAACAATTAAAGTCCTTGACTATACCAGCCTAGAGCTTAGTTTGTGACTAAATAGGTCAATTTGTGTGAGATTGTTCCCTGTGGCTAGGGGTCTAGTCAAGATGCATAAAGCTAAGTTAGCGATTTTCGAAAATCGACAAATTGTATAGGATTGACGTAAGCAGATGACAGATCGCTCGCCCGCTTTTGTTAACTCCATACCTTTCGAGTCGATAGAGAATAGAAACGTTAGCAGCGTTTGCATCTTGGCTACGCCCTCTGTTTTTTTTAAATCGTTGCCTTCTTCGCCTTAAGCGCAAACGTTTTAGCGCGCTTTGTTCTCATTACACATTCGTAAACTTCCGAATTTGTGAAACATTTGTAATTGTGTTTGACGTCAATTTCTATTAACTTGTTGATCGTTCGAGAGCCATAAACCCGTAGTAGTGAGGTTACAGGTTAGAAATAGCTGAACGATTATGTACCCGCTTTGCTGACTAGTTAGAGAATGGAAACAAGAAACAAAGGTTGAACAAGAAGAAACAAGCGGTGTTCTTGTAGGTTGGATTCTTAAAATAAGCACTTCCCCGGGTATTTTTTAATTTTAACACAAACGTCTGTACGAAATTCAAACTGTATTAAAGCAAAAAAAAATCGTCGGTCTTAGGCAGGTTTCGAACCTACATCATCTCTGGCAATCCGGGCCAATCGCGCATTACCAATTATGCCACCAAGACCCTACTTAAGATCCACGAAATTAGTGATCGCTTACTTTTTTCATACTCAGAGGGTATGCTGACGCCATCTATCGTTGTTTATGAACAAACGACGACGAATTGTTTTCGCTTTAATATACTTCCCTGGGTTTTTTGTGTAAAGATTAGGGATTTCGTGTCAATCGATGAGAATGTTTAGCGAATGCGAATGTGTGCAGGGGCGCCGTAGCTAAGATGCAAGTGCTTACTACTCGTGACGGTTTTCTATTCTATCACTCAAAATGTATGGGATGACAGTTGACCACGTGGTTTTTCGCTACTGACGAGAACGTCATCCCATACATTTTGAGTGATAGAGAAAAACGTTAGTAGCCTTTGCTTCTTGGCTAGGGCCTCAAGCCATGCCGTGCGAGATTTGACAGCCTGTCTTTTGGTTTTCGCATGCCTCTCCTGAGACCCTAGCCAAGATGCATTACGCTAACTAGCGTTTCTATTCGTTTCATTTTTAAACTAATCGCGTCACTGGTAGATCACGTGATACGGAGAGTCAACTATTAAAATAACGTGTATGAGTACATATATACATATAACAATACACCTACTGTATTTAGTACGTATCACTAGTATGTAAATATTTTTATTTTTATTGTACTCAATTTCTTAACATTCTCATATTCGCACTCTGGATATTCGCAATATCCCTGGTAATTAAGGATAGGGCAAAAGAGGTAGAGAGTAGCAATTTTACTGACACCAATCAAACCACAGAGGCACCAGTACCCTCACCATGAGTTACAATTACCGTACTCGCTAGCGAGTCGAATGCTCTGTCCCTCGCTCTCTATAAGAATACTACCAGGTCTGCGAGGGACAGAGCATTCGACTCGCTAGCGGATACGTTCATTGTAACTCATGGTAAGGGAACTGCTGCAATTCTGATTGAGATTCAGCGTGTGCTCGAATATTCATGACATAATAAAAGGGCTTTTACACGGGCTGCTTGTTATGCAATTTATTGGTAATATAAGGAAGGGCATCTTGTGCATCGTACGAAGTTAGAATAGCTATTGTCGCCTAATAACAAATTGCAGGAAAAGTGACCTAAATAAAGCCCCCTTAAGATTTATATGACATTATTTTTAATGGCTAGAAGGCAAACCAGTATGCCGGCTACCTGATGCTCATTGGGATCGGAGAGAGAAGACATTCGTAATCTCAAGATAGCAGTTCTAACCTCCTATGGCCCACCATACACACGAAAGGAGAATGGGCAGAAATGTACGAACACTGGCCTAGAAAACTATAAGCACTATATCATCGGATATACTTTTTAATTCTACAAGGATTTTGTGTAGCGGGAAGCCTGAAATAACTGTGAGAAATATTTAAATAATCTGGAAAATCGGGACGCCTACATAGACGACGTTAGCATAATTACTTTGAAACACCGCTGCGCTGTCTTTGCGTGGCGATAACTTTTTTCACACAAAGATTTCGAACTACCTGCGATAGTCATAGTTTTACAACTTAGAAGTACCTATCCGGTGACATATCGCTGGAACTCATTGGTCATATAGGCCAATTAGCCCACCCTCATTTGTCAATGGAATATGAGTCTGTCAAAACAAAAGCAATTCTGTTATTTATGTAGTATTTTTAGTACAAGGACCTCAGGAGGCTAAGACTGCAAATGCATTCCAACCCGTGGTCCTCTATGAGAATTATTTTACCGGCTGTAGGCTTAAAGATAAGATGGTCGAAGCCATCCAGACGGACCCTGCACAAGATCTTACCAACTCTAATTTAATGGGCCCTCTTACCGTATACTCCGACAAGGTCCTCTCCGAAGGCGCCCTGTGGCTGTCATTCTCGTCCCTCGAAGACCCTCGATGCAGGTAGGCCCCTGAAGACGGAGAGTCCACCCCAGACCTGTGGGTGGCCACGTAGTGGTTGTTCTTTACTTTGTGCGCCATCTTGTTTCCGTTACGTTGGCACTAGCATCTTGTCTATGACTCCTTCATGTTGTCTGTGGTTCGTTGGTTAGGATAACAGGTTGCAGTGAATCTGGAACAATGGAGAATTACAATGAATTTTGGGTAGACCGGCAAATATTTGTGAAAGTTGGGATGCTATGATTCCACAGAACAGAAAAAACAGTAGAAGTGTCAAGTGGGCGTGTAACGTGTGGCACGGTTATGCGGAGTTCCGCATAACCTACCATACTTTTGCAGCGATCGCTTATTTCAATATTTCGATATTTCGATGTTTCTAAAATAGGAAATAAATCCAGAAGCATGCCTTATTGTGCTATTTTGGAGTGTTAAAACGATAGCCGCACCAAAAACATTTTCCATGGTGGCGTGTTGTTTTTATGATAGTTTGAGTATTGGCGACAACAGGTCTGATACTAAGCGAAGCTCATGCCACTTCCACTGTTTTTTCTATTCCGTGTATGATTCATTCTCGCAAAACAGCTTGGTGTAAGCAAATCCATTTCTCATAAGTTTCTATCATTATTAGCAAATTAAAGGAACACTATCCGATTCTTTTCTATTACTCCCAATACAATACTCTTTTCTATAGATTCGTAATCAATTTGGCATCCAGTAGGTCAGTGAAGTGATCACCTGACCTTGCTTCTGCGGTAAACGGGACCGCCTCCTATTTCTGATTGCCTGGTATTGTCCGTGTTGGCTTGCTCCGAATTGTAGGCAAATTGTTCCAATTTGGGTCTGCTTTTCTATTGCCAATTTAAAATTGAGTTGTAATGGTAATTGATTTGTTCTATAAAGAACTAAATATTAAGTTTAGGAGGATAAATTGCATATTAAGTGGTTAGTTATGAGAGAGTTTTCAAAGTTTGTAGCAGTATTGAAGTTGAACACTAAATAGATATTTAGACCCAACTGTGCCTTGAGAAGCTACTTATTACTTCGTGTGGGTATCGACTTGCCTCTCGAATAATAAGTCTGCCAATTCCATTCCATAGCGAAATACTATACTTTATGACGTCACAGTAACGTGCTCAGTCTAATTAAAATGCAAAATCCACATTGCTCTTGCAAAAATCTTTGTTTGATTTTACATAAAGGATTTAGAATTTTGATTAAACATGGCGATTTTTGTACATGCAGCAACGAAATGCCAAATTTCGAAGTTTTAAACTCTGTTAATGGAGACAGTGCTATTAAGTAAGTGCGACGTATTTTGTAAGAAATCTGAAACATGGCGCTCTGTTGCTTGGCGAAACATATGCTACATATTTGTTATCTAGCTGTAGTAGCTGTACTTATGATGTTACTATAATTTCCATGTAAAGTATAATTTCTATGATGACGTGGTTAGGTGGTAATGAAGCCTACGAACCTAGCGAGGTTCGATGGGTTCGGGAAAATATTTCTGTGATAAGCGTGAGTATTGGTTCCTTAGTCTTGTTTACTTTCTATGCATTCAAGTATTTCTCTATAGTTATAAGTATATTTATCGTTTTCTAGTACCCATAGTACAAGCCCAGAGCTTAGCTTGGAACTTGGTCAATTTGTGTAAGACTGTCCCCTATATTTTACTATTATTTATTTCTTATATCGTGTATAACGCTAGTCTAAATATGTGTAATTTCCAATTGTGCTAGAGTATTTAGTTAAATCCTGTCCCTGCCATTCTATCAGACTATCCCTATATATCAAATGTAAATGAAGCTATCCAACTCGTAATGATAATTTCTCTTGTATTATAATCCTCCTCTAGGCCGTCGTCGGAGGCTGAACTTTCCTATCCGATGTAACACTTAGATACGCACTTGTACTTGTCTCTTACGCATGTGGCCTTTCTGACCTCTGATCCGGAGTGAAATATATTAGGGGCCTTTTAGGAAAGTTATAAGACAAGATTGTAACACTGACTTGACCCCTGACGCAAAAAGAGGGGAGCTATAAGTATAATGTGTGTACTCGTATTTGAGTGTTTGTGTATTGTGTCTATCTGTAGCATCGTAACTCCTAAACGGATAGCCCGATACGTACGAGGGTTTTTGAAAAAATAAAGTTAGTTTGATTAGGATGGTTCTTAGATAGATTTCATTAAAATCGGGCCGTTTAAAAGATATCAGTTCGGAAAGAAGCGGACGCTATGGTCGTTATTGTAAGAAAGGGGGAAACAAACATTGTTATCCGAAATTAACGAGTTTAGACCGTGCTTTTAACAATGTTTAGTTATCCTAAAAATAGAGGCATTTCATCTTAGCCCTCAGGGTTGGCAATGCATAATTACGATTTTAGGGATTGAAAATGTCTATGGTCTCAGATTCTACTAACAATCACGTGCTTGTGTGCTTCATTTGCCGTCTCCGTGCCATTAAAAATAGTTTTTATTTGTTATCATGAAAGTTACGCCTTGTGCAATTTTTTTACAAAATTTATTATATACAAGATGCATTCGGCGTTCATTATTGTTATCAAAAATGTATAGGATTGACGTAAGCTGTCAGACGGTCGCGTCGAGCACCTACGTCAATTCCATACATATTGTCAGTTTCGAAAATCGTTTACGTGAGCGTTATGCAACTTGTCTAGCCTCACTGGTCAGAGACCAATCAAAACGAAATGGAAAAGTACAATTCAAAATCCACTAACGGCCACTTTCATTTTTCGAACGTTAGAGATGCGATACAATCCTTCGATTGTTTCGTTCGATAAATCCGTAATCGATGATCGATTCAACGACTTTCTTAATTAAACCGATCGAGGCCGAATCGATTGCATCGGACAAAAACTTGACTGACACATCAGGGTTTTCTCGTGGAACAATAATGGGAACTGTTCGATTGTAATGGTTTTGATACAGACGTTGGTGCTACCTTTAGTGCAAAACTTGTTGGTTGGTTGAGTGATTTCAATACCCTGGAATAGGACTAAATTAAAAAAAAAACCTGTTATAAGGGCTTCCTATACCGCAAGCCCTTGCTGTAAGATCTCGGTATTGATAGGAGGGATCAAACATTTTCAATGGTGCAAGATCTCGCTCGGTTTAACGGGATCCTAGTATCCTACATTGATAAAAGTGAATAGAATTAAGTAGCTATACAAAAGCATGATTAATGTTTGACATATTTATCAGTATCATTAATAATCATGTCAACCGAAACACTTCTACTGGATATAGGCTACATTTACCAGTACAAGATGAGTGATGTACGAATTATATTTTTGACATGAAGGTCAGAGTTTGTCTCCAGTGAATATTGAAGTCAAGACCTTTGATACACCGCAAGTCTGTAGAAAAGCAAGACCCAAACACGGTTTTGGATCTTTAAGTTCCATAACGTTGTGTTATACGAAAACAAACTCATCTCGTGTAATATTATTGGCTATAATTTTTATCCTGAGATATAACGGATAATTTTCATAGCGACCTCTATTAGCATATAATTAAACGTAGACCATAAGCTGCGCACGGACAGGCTTGTAATGTTCGAGTGCTAGCGGTTTTGATTAATTTTAGGAGCGAATTTTTAGAGATGAATATTTAGCAAGATTCAATTATTTAGTTATAACAAAGAATATTGTGAAATTAAATTATACAATTGTCAGTTAACAACAATAATGGCTCTATTCAACTAGGTAAAAACATATTGCCTTTGACGTGTTATCGTATTGTCAACGATACGATGGCTCTTATTTACTCAACAGTAATAGGGGCCGAGTTAAAAACAATACCAGAACACGTCAAAGCAAAGTGTAGAAAAGAGGCCCAGGTCCTCCTAAATTGTGCATTATTTTAGGTAACGGATCTATAAAAATTGCTACTACACTGACAGCATATTAAATTTTATTACTTAAATATACTTAGTACTTACGAAATAAAGTATCCTAATATAGTATACCTATCGTGCTTGATGCTCAGTTCATTACTCTATACAAGAATAACCTAAACGGCCAAAAGTTACGGGATGCCAGTATGGCTTAGATTAACCTGAACATTAAAAGATACTAATTTATATTAAAACAAAATACTCGCCCTTTTAGTATCGTCAATTGCTTAAATGACTAATTTGTATTACAACGCGAGTTAATCGCATAGCAGTAAGTTTTATTAACCTCGGTGTAAATAATCTCAAAAGATCAAGGTTCTGCGCAGTATAAACGCTTGGTACAATCCGCTGATAAAGCGACGTGAACTCCGGCGCATGCAAAAGAGCCACTTTCTACCTTGTTAGCTGCCGCTAATAGAATCGCAATTATATTGCTGTCGCTGGCGCAGCTAACGCGCTTATTATTGGCCACTCAGTGTTTGCGCGTTTCAATGGTTTTACGCACTTTAGGAAAGGTTAAGAATAATTAGCAGGATAGGAAATGAATTCAGAGACTTCCGTGAACGGATTTCTATGGGTGTACCCCAAGGAGCCGTTCTTGGTCCATCGCTTTATCGTGTCACTGGTTTAGTATTCGAATTATTCCAATTAGTACCCTGACCTGACCTAGTGAAGTTAGATCCGTCGATACAAAAACACTCGAGTTATTACAATCCGTTTAGCAGGTTGCATTCGATTGTAGCAGTAATCGATTCTGTTGCGTCACGTAATCGAGCTGGCGATCGACTAGCCATTGTTATTCCGATTTAATAACTGGTTGCTACAAATGTTTTATTTGATATTGTCATTAGATATGCTGTAATTTGGCGCATTTGCGGTATTTGACAAGGAATAAGATAAATGTTTTAGATTATATTGAACTGGTGGCATTTTGTAATTGGAAAGGGATTCAATTATTTCGCGAGCAAGTCATGAAAGTTACGGACAAGGTTGTGCTCGATATTATAAATAATGTTTGCAGTAAATATATAGAAACAACAAATTATTATTTGAGTGTAGGGATCTAAAAAATCTGCTACTATTATAACTATTGTAATCTGAATCCGATAATGACTGGCAAGAGTTTTATAATGATTTTAAAATATGTGCGCCGTTATGTGTGTGGTCTTTTAATGATTTGCACAACCTACTTTACATATCCATTATATTGTCTTACATGTCCCAAAAATGAAGCCAAATGGAACCAGTTTGGCATAAATGGTCCAAAACAAAGTGAACACGACTTTCCTCTTAGTGCGACAAACAAACTTACTATTTTATTGTTCTACTTACACACTTTGTGGGTATTTGTAGGCTTTTTGTTTTAAATTTCCATGTTTTGAAAAAGCATACAAGTAGGTATAACAAGGCATAAAAACTTTTGTTTCTAAAAGTTTTATTCCCACACTCAAAAATGAGAGAACTTATCAAGAGAGATTTTCTCTAAGTTGACAAAAAATACATAAAATAGTTATGATATTAGTTATATCACCCAAAGCTGATAGTAACAACATCAAGTTATTCAGTTACTCAACTAATATAATTAGTTAATGTATCTTACGTCTTGTCAGGCTCGTATGGAATCAAAACGTTTATGCACAATATTCAATATTTTGTTAGAAGCAACGAATACCATCAAGATTCTTTATTTATAATAAGGGTTTGAAACAATAATGATGATGTTGGATGTTGATATAAAACTAACATAAAATGCTACTGGACCATGTTATGAGACTTAGGTATACGAGTTTTGATAAAGACCCAACTTACCTATACTTACCTATTTTACATTACCTACTTGTTAGTTTTATACTTCAAAGTATATCCCCTGGCGGGATTCGAACGGCTTTAGGTACGTAGAATTAATGAGGCATCGCAGCTTCCCAATATAAGGACTGATTTTTATTTTATTTTCATTTATTTTAGATTACTTACATGAAATTCGGTTGGGCCGTTTAAAAGATATCGGCTTCGAAAAGGGGTCGCCATTGTATCTTTTATATCTATTTAGACTACTGTAATAACTCAAGTGTTATCAACATTGTTCATTACAATATCAAATTAAATCAGTGTAGCCTGTAGCTACGCTCTACTTGCCTCACTCTCTGTTTCTTCACGTCTATAATTGTCTGTCTGTCCGTTGACAATTCCATCTACAATGTCATTCAACCTATCATTAGCATTACAAACGAGAGTAGAGTTACGTAATGTTTTATTATTTGCTTAGCTTTAATGACTTGCTATTACGCGCTGTTTTGCTTGAGTATTTTGATAGTTTCTACTATAAATGGAAACACTTAAAGGTAGTTTCATTCTATGTTTGCGTTGACACGACCAATTGACTTGGTTTTCAAATCATAAAGGCTGCTTTTTATCCCGGATAGTTATCAAAATACCGAGACTTTATTGATTCTTTACGTTTTAATATTATTTTCTAAGTACCTTTTTTCAAGAAATTTTATTTTGAATGTTAGAATAAGAATAATAACAACAATGTGTAGGTAAGACGAACAGTATTAGAGTAATTTAAAGCTTTGTTGTACTAATTAAAAAAAAACAGTTAATAATCTATATATATATAAAAGGCAAACCTGACTGACTTATTAATATATATCAACGCACTGCCGAAACTACTGTACCTAGAAACTTGAAATTTGGTACAGGGGTTCCTTTCATGATATAAGTGAGCACTAAGAAAGGATTTTCCGAAAATCGACCCCCAACGGGAAGAAATGAGGGGAGTACCGGGAAACTAATTCTACGCGTACGAAGTCGCGGGCGTCCACTAGTAAAGCATATAGCTTTTCAAAATTACAATAACATCGAATATGTATTTTCCTTTTCTTTCTTGTGATAACCGAAATCTTAATTAATTATCATTGAAACAATTAATCATTTCACGACCTATAAACCAGCGTCATTCGCAACGCGTTACAAAACGTTTTGTGCGTAATTATCTCAATCATTCATCGGACTGGTGCAATGATCGCAACTATGACGGCTCACTTCAGCCCTGAGTGTACTTTTAATCATTAAGTTCATGTCATTGTTTCGCTGACTGTATGACATAATATAATTATTAATAAATAAATAAATGGATAATTTTACACATATTGACCTAGAACCAAACTAAGCTCTAAGCTTGTACTGTCAAGTTGATAGATATGTATACACTTTAGTACCTTGTCACTTTAATCGCTGTGACAATGCATATATGGCTGTCTAAATATGACATTAAATAGACAAGGTACTAAAGTGTGCTCTTATTTATGAACTCGACTGTACTATGGATACTTGGCAATGATAATCATATTTGTATGAATTGGCCTTTTTGAGACACCAAAAAACTGCCTGATGGTGTGTTACATTTATTATTATTAACATAATTTTGGGTCTATTAAATCATTGGTTGCCTGCGTTGGTGAATACTGTAGGTAATTAATTAAGTATAAATAAGTATTAAATCACATTGTTTAAAAAAAAAAAGTCATTATACTAATAGTGTGTACAAGCACAGAGCTATAGTGCTATTTAGATCACTTCTTGTCAGATGGCCCCATTTTTGACCTTATAAAATATAAATTTTAATGCATTTGTTTTCAATACCATTTAAAATCAATTAAAATCAATTTAATATCGTAGGCAATTCTTTAAAAAATGTTATCTATTTCTATTCGACAGTCATTTTATTCGTTGCCAGCTTCGGTGAAACAACGCTCTTAAATCCCTTTGTAACCTTACGTTCAATGTTCAAGTAGGTATTTACGAACTATACGGAAAATTCGTTCGCCCATTGTATCCCTCTATTTGCATACCTTATAGAAAGCTGGCCACCAAATGCGGAAAGCCGTTTAATTCAATACCAAGAACGGCCATAAACGAAACAATTCCAAAATTACCCAGCCAGTGTTAAATTTTCCCACGATTTGACGTTCCATTTTTGAAAACTGAATATCGATTTGGGCGCAGATTTTTAGCCTATGTTGGCTTTCAAATTGAAAAAAGAACTACACATTCCCGTAAAGGCATCCAACTTTGCTACCAATAATAATATTTAAGATTACATAACGACGTCAAATTTAAATTTGATAGGTTGTGTACAATAGATCAAAGGTAAAAAGAACCATAATTCTACCGATACCAATCATTACATGTTTTAAAATAATATTACATATGATTACGTCGGTGCGTTTGGAAGTTGAGCGGCCAATCAGAAAGTCATCAGAATGGAATTAGTTCCGACGCCTCCCGTCGTCGCGGTGGTCAATCATTGGTTCACACTCGTGCTCACTGATTTGACAGCTCATATACACTTTTGTTACGACATCAAAAAGTACAGTTAAAATCTTTTTTTAATTATGAATTATGTGCACGGGTTTTTTTTTTCTAGTATTAATTGTTGGCAAGGCTAAAAGGTCAACATTATATAATATTTTTTTACGTTTTTAATCCAGTCATCGCATCATGAGTTAAGAAATTAAAAAAAAAATTGGTTCTTTTCACAAAATCTGTCATTAAAACAGGTATTTTTTTGCAAAGTACTATCTGGAGTAATCCAAAAGTTTTTATTTAGCAGAAAAATCTGCAAAACTCAAGGGGTTATCTATCAATAACCCCAAAAATTAAATACCTACTCCAAAAGTTGTAAAACAATCTTTTTTAATCTAGACTTGTAAGAGGCACCATCTCTGCCTTATGTAGACACATTTATTATTAACTACTTCATCCCGATACATATACGGATAAATTTCATCACGGTATTCTAAATATAATTCGTTAACACATTAATCTTTGTTTAAATTAACCGATCACGATAACTCGGGATCAAGGGGTGATATGATCTAATTTATTTAAATTAAACTCCGAGCTACAACTTAATCTCGAAGCAATATTCTTTAATAAAAGACTCCATTATTGGGAGATGATTGAGTAGTTCCTTGTTAAAATTAATGTTTATATGCAGTCGACTTAGTTGTAGACAGGAGCATAAAATATTTTAATACGTACTTACTTCTAACGACGATTCTCATGTTGTTATTGCAACTTGCATTTATTAATCTAGCTCTATAAAATGAATAGATCCCATAATCATAACTTAGGGTTAAAGGAAATAAAATGAGAATCATTTAATCTACCTGGGGGTTCTTCGACTAGTAAAATAATTAATAATCAAAAGACCAATATCTATAAACTTCACATTAATAGTAACTTACAACATCCCTTCTCCTTTCATATTTCAACTAAGTAAAATTAAAATATAAAGAACGTCGGTAGCGTGTAGTCAGAGTTTAATGGGACCTTAAAATCAGCTCAAATGCGCGTGACTTAGTGATAATTTGAAAGAAATGTAACACTCACGATTCATACAATTATCGTGCGGTGGGGCTTAAAAATAAAATAAAATCAAAGGGTACAGAAAAAGGAGGCCGTAATGGGAGCGTCGAATTAGGTTAATCTCTGTAGGGTTTGAATTTGGAAGAGGTTTTTATGGAACACGCGAGGACAAGTTTTTAAGAGCATAAAAGTAACAGAGCAGCACAGCGTATACTTCTTTAAAATTCGAAATGCAGAATATTGTTTTTTTTTAAATCAGTGAGGTTGCACTTTAGAATTAGAGCATATAAGCCGGACTATAAGATAAACTTACTTTGCACCAGCTATCCTTCTCTACTTTTTAACCGACGAAAAAAAACGGAGGAGGTTCTCAAGTCGACGCGTATATTTTTTTTTTTTTATGTATGATCACGCATAACTTTTCACAGCGCGGTCCGATTTTAAAAAATCTTTTTGGGTTTGATAGAGTATACTTCCGAGGTGGTCCCATTGTCACCAAAACTGAATCTGATGAAGGGATCCGTGAGGAATTGAGGGAACTCTTCGAATATTAAATGCATACATATAGCGATTTTAGTATTTTTAGTAACAAATCCAGCATTTTCATTCAGAAAGTATCATTTGGTGAAGTGGAACTGATGATGAAGACCACAAATGGCTACTATGGCTACCATGGTTGATCACGCATAACTTTTTACTGAGTTGTCTGATTTCAATAATTCTTTTTTTATTGGATAGAGTATACTTTGAAATTGCTCCCATTTAATTTGGAACTCCCCCCCCCCCTCCGTCATTGGTAGAAATATAGGGATTCATAGTTGAACCCATGAATTTCCTTCTGTGAACCGATTATGTTCAAACTTAGCACACATATGTAATTCTAATGACACTACAACATGACGGAGTCTTGATGTTGATCTGATAACTGAGACGGAAGACAGATGAGGGAAATCTTCAACGGATTACAGCAGCTACCTCGTGATTTCTCTTATTCATGCATCTCAATGTGAACTTTATACCTAACTTATGTATGATGCACGGATTATGACTACCATCGAGGGTCTGATGATGGGGTTTGATGATGGAGTTGGAAGGCTGTCGAGGGAAGCCCTTATTTGTTCGGAAACTAAGGTATAAGGGTATACTTTGAAGTTGCTCCCATTTAATTTGGAACTCCCCCCCCCCCCCCTCCGTCAATGGTAAAAATATAGGGATTGTTAGTTGACCCCATGAATTTTTATCTGTGAACCGATTATGTTCAAACTTAGCAAACATATGTAATTCTATTGACACTACAACATGACGGAGACTTGATGTTGATCTGATAACTGAGACGGAAGATAGATGAGGGAACTCTTCAACGGATTACAGCAGCTACCTCGTGATTTCTCTTATTCATGCATCTTAATGAGAACTCTATACCTAACTTAAGTATGATGCACGGATTATGACTACCATCGAGGGTCTGATGATGGGGTTTGATGATGGAGTTGGAAGGCTCTCGAGGGAAGCCCTTATTTGTTTGGAAACTAAGGTATAAGGGTATACTTTGAAGTTGCTCCCATTTAATTTGGAACTCCCCCCCCCCTTCTGTGAACCGATTATGTTCAAACTTAGCACACATATGTAATTCTATTGACACTACAACATGACGGAGATTTGATGTTGATCTGATAACTGAGACGGAAGACAGATGAGGGAACTCTTCAACGGATTACAGCAGCTACCTCGTGATTTCTCTTATTCATGCATCTTAATGAGAACTTTATACCTAACTTAAGTATGATGCACGGATTATGACTACCATCGAGGGTCTGATGATGGGGTTTGATGGAGTTGGAAGGCTGTCGAGGGAAGCCCTTATTTCTTTGGAAACTAAGGTTTTTAAATTATTAATCAGAGTGTAACAAACCTATTGCGACGTAATTGTGTGTAGTGTGTAAACCTCTCAGTTTCTGCATTTCTGCTAAAGCTCGTTCATCGTGTGGCTTTTGTAATACCTAACTTATTTCGCTCTAACTCAGATACCTTCAAGTAGGTAGTTTAACTATACTAAGTGCAACATAAACCTGCCCCTTGGCAAAAAGTTAGTTTCTTTCCGAGGTCGATTACAGCTTTATCAAGTGTTGTTCCCATGTTGTTGTTGTAGCTAACCCCATGTGTTTCTGTTTAGTCCACCAGAGTAAATCTCTTTAACCGAACAATTGTCCTCGCGTGTGATATCCATGGACTTGTTTCTCTAATAAGTCCATGGCGATTGTCTAAAACTCGATACTGGCGAAATACACCTTGTTAAAACAAGGAGTGAAAGCCACTAATTAAGAAAAAAAAACACCATTGACGAGGCCCACAGGTATATGTTATAGGTGATATGTTACCTCTAAGCATGACACGGGATTCGGTAGCTAATTTTAGCTCAGACAAAAGACCGCCACAGTTGTTCACATCTTTTGGAACAACATTATCGGGAGGTTTCTTCCCATAGGTAGCAACTTCACGAGAGTCGTCTATGGAACGAATTGTATAGACACGGTTGTGTTTTGTAGCGAAACAATGAATAGTTAAAGTAAGTAATCAAAGAATAAGTATCTATTAACAGAGAAAAAAAACTGAAAAGTGAAAAATAAAACTTTTTAACAAAAAAATTAAACCGCCGAAAAAAGAAAACTGAAAAGCAAAAAATAAAACAGGGCCTTTTAAGTCTAACTAAGCTCCTACACTAATGTTAATACCTTAATAAATAATTTTGAGTCGGCGCCAAACAAACAAACAAGCATGGCAGGCACCGACTTCAAACCACTCAGGAGGTAGTACATACCATCACACACATACATCATTTTACTTTACGAAATAGTTAATTTGCTTGTTTGTTTGTTTGGCGCCGACTCAAAATTATTTATTAAGGTATTAACATTAGTGTAGGAGCTTAGTTAGACTTAAAAGGCCCTGTTTTATTTTTTGCTTTTCAGTTTTCTTTTTTCGGCGGTTTAATTTTTTTGTTAAAAAGTTTTTTAGATAACGTATTCTAATATTTTAGAACAAGTTGGAGTGAGTAGTGGTTTGAATATAAAGCATAAGGTTGTTGTTGTTGGTTCAATTCCAGACCGCGCTGGTTATATTTCAACGGTCATCATTTAAAAATAATAATATATGCCTGTGGCTAACGAAAATAGGAAGAATCGTAGTGAAGGCTTGAATATCTTATACGAAGCTACCTGTGGGTGCTCAAGTATTGAGCAATAGGTACATTATGAACATCACACATCGCCGGTTCCCATCGATTATCAGACGATTACACGCTTACTAAAAACGCATTGGTCACGCTGCAGGATTTAATTATCTTAAAATGTTTCTTAATAAAATGATTTGTAGTCCTGATACTTATACCTGCATCATGCATGACCAGTATTTACAATATTCCGTATTTGTAAAATACCTCTTTTAGGGCCTGTTTCACAATCGTCAAGTAAAACATATCTGCCCTTTCCTTTTCCTACACTTGAACATAGACAAGGAGCGAGCTAATTTTAACTGGCACATAAATTTACTTGTCGATTGTGAAACAGGCCCTTAAAGCGAAAAGAAAAAGCTAGCAAAGAACTGGCTGCTAATGATAACGATATTTTATAATTCATTTTAAAATACGTCAATAGCATTCTAAATTTGAATAATGACAAGCTTAATAAATGCATATGCTAAGTTACATCTTGTGCTAATTTAGACTTTATAGCGAAAGCATTAGAGCAATGATGATAGTTTCGCAACCGCAAAATAGATGTTCGGTTAAAATGGTCGTGTCAAGGTCAAACATGGCGTGCATTTCAAATTGTACTCGAACCGTTTGTGTCAAAACAAACGATTAGTTCTGCAGAACTAGTTCCCGCGACGATTTAGTTTTCCCGTGGGAAAATATTAGTAGTTATGGGAAAAGGATTTACGAAGTATCCTTTTAATGTAACTTATAAATATGTGGTCGTTAGCGAAGTTGGTCGTGACACTGACTACCTACGTAGTTTATAGCATTTTCTTCTAATATTCCTGTAACTTTTTAGGTTTTTTATAGCATAGAGAAGGCAGACCTATCGGGCACACGATGGTTAGTAAAATCTGAGACCTATAGATATTTGCATGCTCAAGACTGCGATCCTAAGTCTTAAAATGCGTTGCCAAGTTGAGTAGTATAATTCCTGTACGCTAGTAATTATGAAGCTATTAAAAAAAATATGAACCTGGGACTTCAGGTTCGATTCCTAGAAGGGCAAATATTTGCGTGTCTTGGATGTTTTCTATGTAAATATGCATAGTATGTTTTTCTCTATACATTAAGTTATCTTATCGTTATCTAGAACCCACAGTACAGTCGAATTCATAAATATGTGTATACTTTTGTACCTTGTCTATTTAATGTCATGTTTAAACTGCCTTGTATGAATCGTCACAACGATTAAAGTGACAAGATACTAAATTGTATACATATTTATGAACTCGACTGTACCAGCTTAAACTTGTAAATTGATGTGAGATTATGACATTCATTCATTTTATTTATCCATGAATTATAAAACGGACTGAAGCAGTTGTAATTATTATACGTTAAATTACAAACATTTAAATTACAAATAAACCTTAATTCCCAGTTATATTGTTTTTTTAAACCAAATTTATTCTAAAATCCAAGCTCATCAGAGCAGCAAAACCAAGTTTACCTAATAGAGCCGTAAAAGCAAATGATCCACGACCTGCGCAAGAGTCGGTCAAGGCGCCTGCGCCCATAAACGCGCCATAAAATGAAGCTGGGGTGATACACTAATGATCTATTAAACTATGTCGGAGATTAAGGCGGACTACACCTTGGGTAAATATTAGCTGCACTCACTGCAGTGATCCTTGGTAAGGACGAAAGTACAAACAAACTATGAAATAAATATAATTATAGAAAAAATAGCATATATAAGTATGTATACTTATAAGGCATATAAATAAATATGTTTAAATAAATTATAAATCAGTAATTGATTTATAATTCCTGCATAAAGAAAGAACATAAAATGATATTAAAACCTCCTTTTTCATTAGACTCCATTTATAATTTGATTTAATATCGTAATAGGCCCCTAATCTAAATGCATTTTAATGATAGCTTAAACCGAATTCAGTTGCTTAACAGCAATTCCGGCAGCTAGTAATCTTATAAGGTATCTGCTAGAGTCATTACAATGACAATTGCCTGCAAAGTTCACCATTGTGCGTACCAAGTTTACTAATAGATGTAATAAAATATTTTAGATAGGGACTTGAGTTTTCCAATGTTTATTGTTTTTTTTTTGACGGCGCGGTTGGTCTAGTTGGTACTAGTGGGTAGTGACACTAGTGACCCTGTCTACTTACGAAGCCAGAGGTCCCGAGTTTGATGTTTTCTATGTATTTAAGTATTTATTTCTCTACTTAAGTAAGTTTATCGTGGTCTAGTACCCATAACATAAGCATTCTAGAACTTCATTTAGGACAGGGCAATTTGTGTAATAACATGTCTTTTGATATTTATATGATTTCAATGAGTCTATGTGTTCAGATAAAAGCTTGAATTTTGTCAAATTTTAATAAGGTCATATTCAAATTTAATTTTTGGTAAAAGTTGATTTTGCCAACTATATCTTTTTTGTACAATTAGCAAATCGACACTAATCTTACAAGCCCAAAAACACATCACATCATCCCATCAGCTCTTAGACATCATTATACCTAAACTATTAACTTAACATACTGGGAAACAAACAAACATACAATTATATTGCTAATGATTAAATAATAATTATCTGCGAATAAAAAAAATCGGCCAAGGTACTACATATGACCTTTTCTTTTGCAAAGGAGCTAAAAGTAATGAATCCAAAACTGATCCCCCTGTATAATACGCTTATGAATAAAGGAGACTTTAAGTTAGACACCATAAGATCTCTATAGAGACTCTAAAGTCTCCTCTACACAATAATTTACTCCGGCACCTTATTCCGGGCGCGGCGCTTGTGCAAGCGGCCGTCCGCGGCCCACTGCTGGGCACGCCCGGGTCAGGGGGCGCCCACGGAATGTGATCAACGGCTCACTACAAGTATATCGCACATTTGCACCGATAATTTATGGGGTTTGATCATTGGACTAGCGGCCATATTAAGCTTAAAACATGTCAGGGTTTCAGGCAGTTAGGAACAGAGTCATATTTGTTGCGTCCCTTTCGTTGCCTGTGGCCTTAGAAATACGTTTGACAATTCTTTATATATGATTGCTAAACGTACTTCGATGACTGTTGAATTCTCATGACTACAATCTCAAGACTGCTATTCTTAGACTGCAAATGTGTTGCCAACCCTAAGGATTGGAATGCCTCTATGCTAGTAATTTCACCGGTTGTCTAACCAACCCCACTGCAAATCTCAATCTATGGTAATCTACCTGTTTTCCCATCAACTTGACAACCACTAAACGGCCCCTCGATAGATGTATCGGCTAGATTCGTCATGTCACCCGCGACACGCGACTAATCGACGCGCGTCTGATCTATCGCGCACCGTTAATGCCCGCGGATGCCGGAGATTCGTGTCAGCTGATAACACTGGTTCAATGACGAATCTATAAGTTGACATGATTCAAAATTTGCGGTATTTTATATGAGTTGTCGGGAAATTTATTGGTGAAATCAGCAAATACAGGATGATGCTGTACTCTCAGGACCTAGACGTCTTCGGGCTGAAATGATGATGGTGATGTGTATCAACAACCAAAATTGTATTGTAAAATAACTATTGTAGTTTCCGTTTTTTTAAATCCCGCAATTAAATACCTATCGCGCTATAATTGACGTTGGATAACGCGCGAATGTTTGTCAGTCCTTTGGTACACATTCTTTGATTTCTGTCATCGTTGAAAAACAGTCTAGTCGAGTTTTTATCTTTTTATATTTATTTTAAAATATCTAGGATTTTCTAGTCAGTACGGTATATTGTGGACTCTCGGCTGCAATCACGGCCAAAATCATAGGGCAATCAAGTCTATAAATAGTCGTATAATCTAGTCTTCATCTAGCCCGTAATCTAGATAGATAAACCGTCTCTAAATCTAGGCGGGGTATCGAAACAAGTTAGGAGACGATTGCAACATAATAAATAAGACATTACTCTTCAGCAACGGTACATTTCAGTAAGAAAGCCTTTACATTATACACTAAATGTAACAAATTTTAAAAGAATCATTACAATCGCAGCTATACTTACTTAGATAATAATATACAAACGCCACGCCACGCGCAATGTAATGTAATGTATGTCACTATACTATTATTACTTTCTAGAGAGAATTTTGCAAATATTGCAATAGTTTTGGAGGTAATCCCGTAAATAAACATATATACATACATACTCGTACAGTCAACAGCATAAATAAGTGATCATTTATGTATCTTGTCACTTTAATAACGTGTTTGAAATGTTATACAAAATTGTGAAACGTTTGAAAGCGACAAGGTACATAAATTATCACTTATTTATGCTGTTGTCTGTACATAAAAAACACCTGATTTTTTGCTTCAAGTAACTTCTATTGTATCTGAAAAAACACGATGAGCAGAGGACCTATGAAGGTGGTAAGAAGTCAGTGGATGCCAGAAAAATACTTATTTGAGTACAAATTGTGAACTTAATTCCTAATGGCATTCTCTACTAATTGACGATGATGATGATGAGGTGAAAAAGTACCTAAAGGTGTGTGTCTCATTTTGGCTCTAACTCCCTCTAACTCCCCGCACTCAGAGATGTCAATTAAATTTAACGCTTGTTTAGTGACGTTTTGTCTTATTCTATTGCTATAGCAAAGAAAGTGACAGCAGCTACTTTAATCAAGCATTACATTTTATTAACGTCTCTTATCTTTCCTTTTACACTTAAATGCCCTCAACGGCCTCAACCTATTTACCTGTAGATTAGATGAGGTAAGAATAAGCATCTATTAATAACCAAGAGTATGTTAATGGATCATCTATCAATATTGTTATCTTACTCTATGGATCTGACTTGACCCCTGACAGGCGGTCAGGGAGTTCATGTGACCGGAGATAATTTGACTGACACTGACAGCTGTGACAGGAAGGACGAACTTTCTACATGTCAAACGGTTACAGTAAACAACATTTATACGACTAAAAGGTTATCGGAATGATCGTGTGGGTACATTTATACGACTGAAAGGTTATGTAAATGGGATTACTTTTTTGAGTGTTTAAAAATGATGTTCGGAAGTTACGAAAATCGACTTTAACGTGGTTTTGAGAAAATTTTAATATGTGTAGTTACGCCACATTTTTCATTATTTATTAATGTTTTAACACAATTTATCTATACTTATAATAAATATAATAACTGTAAACTCATGAGAACATTGTAGTATATTCAGTATATGTAGGAAAACATTTTGGGAAAAATCTTAAATGATCAGACTTGAAAACTTCCATGAACGCTACTTCTAAATCCTACCGGTCCAGTCCATCCAACAATCCAACTGAGATATGAGCATATCCAGCCAGAAATCAAACCTGAGCCAATCTTTAAATGAGATCATCCCGTCGTCGGGTTTATTTTTATCTGCCGCGGCATGAAAGGTATCCCTGCGTCCCGATAGCTATTAGAAGGAATATTGACTGATACAGTCGGCCCGATAAACGGTACCGTTACGCATAGCGTTCTAATAAACTCGCTTCTGACTGTCCTGCCGCGCGCTACGGCTTTGTGGTAGGGTTGGCACCACTTGGCGGTGATTGTCTTTACATTTCTTTGACGAAGTCATCTGTCAATTATTAACCGTCGAAATAAAGTTGTCCTACGCGCTCCTGGGCATAAGGTAGAGTTACATAAGCAGTAACTTTGGCCGAGCTGTTTTAATAACGAAACATGCAACCTAACTCTAATGAGCAACACAAACTAACGGTCCGGTCCGGTTCCAAACTAAGCTCTAGGCTTGCTTGTACTATGGGTATTAAACAACGATAAACATATTTATATAAAGAAATGCATACTTAAATACACAGAAAACATCCTAGATGCAGGAACAAATATTCGCGCTCATCACGCAAATATCTGCCCTTACCGGGATTTGAACCCAGGACCGCTAACTTCGTAGGCAGGGTCACTGTCAACTACGCCAACGCGTCGTCAAATTTTAGCCTGTCAGTTCATAGTATTAGAACAGAGACGTTTAAAAAGTTTTATTCTCAGAGCTGCGTCCGCCTTTGTCCTGTTTGAGGTGTCCGCGCCCATAAAGTCTGATTCCGTAAGTTTTATAAATATTCAATAATCATTTAATGCCCCTCCACGTCCCGTTTGTTTTTACATCCTGTATATCTCACCGCGATTGTCTCAAACACCAAACAATTTCGAAATAAAGCGTGCTTCATTTATTATATCTCACCGTGATTGCCTCAAATAATTTCGAAATAGAGGGTGCTATTTATTTAACTCTGGCAACCCTGGAGGCTCGTGATAATTATATTTCTCATCGATGGCAACTCTCGGCGATCGCGATAACGCGAACAAGAACCTAACATGCGGTTTATGGATTCATAACTATTTATTTGCTTGTAAAGGAAGACAAAGCGGTTGGTCTGCATTCTGCTGGTAGCTAATTGATAATATGCTTTGTTAGACACAAGCCATTGCCGCCAATTACGCAATCTAATACGTTTCGAAAGACAAGTTTAGCAAAGATGATAAAGTAGCAATGAAGAAGTTTTTCAATATGGATAGGTACAGTTAAAAAAACCTTAGCAGGTAATTTTGTTACAAAATGAGTAACATAATTTTTCTAAAATATATTTTTAATGAACTGGGCCGAGATTCTAGGCGTTTATTGTTCGTATTGTTAACGTTTTGATAGCTCTTATATACATGAAAGTAATGGTGGCTGAGTTAAAAATAATACCACAACAGGTCCAAGACGATATGATTTTTACCGCCTAGAATAGAGGGAGTGTAATTCATTTTGTCAATAAGGAGATTGTCAAATATTCACAAACAAAATAGGAAAAACTTGTCAAAAAATTTAATGTTTCGTAACGAACTAACGATATGTCAATTGCGTTAGGTATTGGGTTTTGTTTTAGTACGCCATTCATAAAATTCGTGCATCCCAATTGTACCAAGCTTTTTTCAGCTTGCAAAAGCAAATCTCTTGCAAGAAACATACTGTTCAATTACAACAACCATTCTACAACAGATAAGACATACATATTATCCAATCCCACTTATCCAGCAACTATTGTTTGAAAAAAAAAAGCCGTATCCAATTAACCCAGTGTTGCCAGCCTGGGTGGCGCTGTCGAATGAGCCATTACGACAGGTGTGTACCCGCCTTAATTGGGCCCGTGTATGTTCCGCGATGTTGGTACGCCTGGGCCCGGCTGATTGGTGTAAATGAGCTACCGGCTTTATAATTAAAAAGGTTCGGAATTTGAAAATAGAAACGTAGCCGTTTAGAATTTCGAAGGATCTTTTTGTTTTTTTAATGTTGCTTGCACGAGATTTGTAAAGTTAGCTTTTTTAATTCAACTTCTTTAATGGGACTGTTGCTTAAGGATTAATACTTATATGTTAGTATTTAAAGCAATTTATGGTATGAAAAATATTAAAAATCAAATATTATATTGTTTAAGGTTAAGATAAACCTCATCTGGTATTAAGTAGGTAAAATTTGTACCTAGTTTTGAGTATATAAGTTATTACATATATTTACTTACCTGTTTTAAAGTCTACTTCAATACTTACTTCTTTTCTAAAATAGTCGTTAACTAGAAATAACAGTGATCGTACATTATCGCCGATCATTATGTACGAGCGCCATTCGATAAATATCATAGTTTTTGCGAACATAAACCAACCGACAAACGAGACCGATCGATCTCTCTTGTTTATGGAACAGATTCTGTTCAGCATCATAAATATCTTCAGTTACAAGACTTACAACTAATGTAGATCTTAAGCTAGGTATCTTAAGGTTAACAGGTTTTTTTTGGCAAGGAGAAGGCAATCGAGCATAGCATGCCATCTGAGGCCCTACTTTGAAAATCGAAGTTCGAAGTTACGCTAGCTCCATCCCTGTCACTCTTCATTCGAGACCAAATTGAGAGAAAATGATGGAGCTAACGTAACTTCGAACTTCGATTTTCAAAGTAGGACCTCAGAGGCTCTACTTTGAAATCCGTAATTCGAACTTCGTCTATTGCTATCCCTTTTGCTCTCGACGCGTCACTAATTCGCAAGAAAGTGACGGAGCGATCCGAAGTTCGAATTACTGATTTCAAAGTAGAGCCCCAGGGGCCTGTTTTATAAAACTACAAATAACAATTTACAGGTTACAAGTTTCCATTTGACACAACCTCGACCAATGACGTCCAGCCATTTGAGCTGTTGCCAGTTTAGACCTGTAAAATTGTAACTTGTAGCTTTATAAAACAGGCATCTGGTGGTAAGTGGGATCTGAGACCCAAATGCATTCTTAAGTCTACAATCTGACGATTGCAATCCTAAGGCTACAAATGCGTTGCCAACCCAGAGGACTAACATGGAATGCCTCTATGCTAGTAATAGCACCGGTTATGTTTTACCCACATCGGAACAACAAGAAGTCGTAATAAGTATTATAAGTCACAAAAATAATTTCATGATGCGGTTAGTAGGTATGTACATATAGTGTTGCCTGCTAGACAAGCTAGCTGTCCCGCGTTCGATTCCCTGTTAGGGCAAATGTTTATTTTATTATGATAAAGTACTTTTTACTGAGTTTTAGATGTTTTTCTAAGAATTTTGGTTTGTATTTTTCTGTATTAGTATGTTTATCGTTGTCTTTAACCTAAGTACAAGACTCAAGGCCTGTTTCACAATCGACGAGTAAATTTATCTGCCATTTAAAGTGGGCTCTCCTTGTCTATTTACAAGTGTAAGAGAAGGGGGTAAATTTATCTGTCAAATATGCTTTACTTGTCGATTGTGAAACAGGCGGTAAGCGTAGAGTTTATTTAGGACTAGACAATTGGTATGCGATAATGTATGTCTAATTAAAAATTATGGTTTGTGAGGCTAGCACTAGTATTTGCTAGTGCGCGGTCGTCGACCCGCAGGGCTTCCTACCACCTGCAGAACAACGAAACTCAAACGGAGCGAATCGCGAGACCGCGCGGTGCCGGTCCGTATTGCCACGTTTCCGTTTTGCAAGATTGTATAGCTCTTAAATTCTTTCAGATAATAAGGTAACTACTCATTATGAACCTTCACATAACGAATACCTTAATGAATTCGTAGATTTGGGAGCCCCCAAACCCACCGAATTCACCAATCCTAGAAATCTGGAAAATGGGTTCATCGTATCATCATATCATAATACAAATACAAAATATGTACGTAATGTGTCATAATACCATTAATGAGTAGGACTAAAATGATTATTTTGTACCAGTTTAAAATCATCTACAATAGCACTGTTTTTTTTTTTTGCTAATACTTTAAGCTTTTTGGGAAATATTGTTTTGTGTTTGTAGTAAAAGCAACTGACATGAATGCTCTTGGCCGTTGTTTCTCCTTTCCTACGATTCTTTTTGAGTTTTTCTCTATTTTCAACCCCCGACGTTAAAAGAGGGGTGTTATAAGTTGACTGCTATGTGTGTGTGTCTATCTGTGGCACGGTAGCTTCTAAATGGTTGAACCGATTTAGGTGTGGTTTTTTTTAATTGAAAGCTGGTTTTCTAGCGGTGGTTTCTAGCTAGGTTTTATGAAAATCGGTCAGGCCGTTTAAAAGATATCATCTCTGAAAGAAGAGGGCTTCATCATATCGGCGGTTTGATATGTAGAGCCTCTATTTCATGTTATGTTTGTAGTAAAAGCAACTGACATGATATGAAGGGTCCACGGAAAGAACATGTCTCGTCACATTAGTAACTTTTTGAGATATCGCGATTTGAAAGTTAGGAACCATGACATTTTGTACGTAATTTTCGTGTAGAGGTTTTTTTAAGAGTGAAAAAATACAAGAAATATGACGATTTATATCTAAAACTGAGTGGTAGGTAATGGTTCATTTCGTCCTCTACATTTTGAGATTCAAAACTCATTTTCAAAAAAAAGTGACTAGACATGTTCTTTCCGTGGACCCTTCATATGTTCTTGCCCGGTTTTTTTCCTTTCCAACGGTTCTTTTGTTTTTTTTAAACCCTAGAATTGCAAATCGGAGTTGCCGCAGCGCGCGCGCACCGCGCCGAGATAACGGTCTGCGATGATAAACTGCCCGCGGCGCTGGAATTGGGTCGGAACCGAACCCGCTACCACTCGGCACCGCCTCCGCCCCGGTAGTAATTAGCGATAGTTCCAAGGATTAGGAAAGGATTGGGAATTTCGACCTTGAGTGGCCTTAGGTATACTAGGTCTCTTTTCTACTGGGGAAAACCATATTGCCTTTGACAGGTTACTGTATTATTTTTAACTGAGCCGCTATCACTGTCAAGTAAATTAAAGCTATCGTAACGTTGACAATACGATAACATGTCAAAGGCAATATACCCTGTTATGTAGAATAGCGGTCTTATCTGTCAAAAATGGACAAGGTGTCATCGAGTAAGAAGGAAGATATGCGAGTCTTATCTTATAGCTCTATCCTATTTATTGATTGGAACTTTTTTGTTTACGTATTGTTAAAGTTATGATATCGCTTAATATTTAACTTCACATAAGAAAAGAGATCAAGGTTTGAGGTTTAAGTATAGTTGAATTTGGTGAATAGGGAGGTATGATTACCATTTTGGGGCAATATGGGCTTAGCAACATGGAATAAAGGCCCAGATATAGACAGTTGAATCGATGTACATATAGGGTACTATGAGTGCAAAAAATTATAATTTGGTACACAAACAAAACAGGAAACGATCTCACACATACACACATACATATATACATACATACATACAATTACGCCTTTTTCCCGTAGGGGTAGGCAGATATCACTTCCTACGATCCAGACAAACTTCCCTCCCCTCCTCCGCACGCATAAGTCTCTTCATACACACAAAACCAACTTATTTAATCCTAAGCTAAGCTCTAGTCCTGTACTATGGGTACTTCACATCGATTAACATACTTATAAAGAGAAATAGTACCATGAAAATAACTAAGACTCAGGAACAAATACTAGAGCTTAACACAAATATTTTCCCTTACTGGGCATCAAACCCTGGACCGCTAGCTTCGTAGGCGGGGTCATTCAACTAGGCTAACCGCATCATCCATTACAAATTAGGTATACGCAGACAAATCCGCTGGCTTAAGCTAGTAATAACATAAGTACTATAACCACAAATCGATCCCCTATCCGGGTCACTGCGTTACCATCTCCTAATACAAACCCCACATAATGCCAGGACTCCCGACTTCAATACAGAACTGGCTCCTTACGTCACACGTGGCACTCAATAAACATGGTCACTGGTTTAAAACACGCAGTTGATTCTCGACGCATAACGCCAGGGTCTACAAATTTACATATGAATTGGACTCGTTTTGTCACACGTGGCACTGAATTGAATGGTTAGTTGCGTGTCCAGCTAAACATAGTAGTTGATCAGCTGGGCATGCGCTTGCGTTTGTGATGATAGCAGATATTACTATGTAGGTTAACTACTGTACTGGGATAGGTGTACATGAACATGTATGTTTATGTTGGTAATGTAAACCACATTGCTTTAAGTATGGCTTATAAATATCAACTGTCTCTTAAGGATTCAATTTTAAATTCGACAGACGAAATAACCGGCAAGTTTAAGCTCCGTCAGATCGTAGAGGTGGGAGCCCGTTGTTTCCTATGTTGTTTGTCATAATGACTTTGTTGACATAATCATTGGTAGTCATAATATTTATATGGCGTTTTCCTTTCAATTAACCGTAAACTTTTTTTTTTTAATATCTTACGTGTAGACAAGGTTAGGTTAGCTTAGGCATGATTTATAAGTCATGAAAAAGTGACAGTTTTAAAAAATACGTTATGGCTTGCGAAAACTATGACCTAAAACATATTATGACTAAAAATAATTATGGAAACAATATATACCCTGTTTTTGATATATTAAATTTAACCATGTTTTTATCTATTCATATAAGTATCTATATTACCAATAGTACACGTATGACTAAGTATGTGTGAGATTGTCCCAGAACTGATTATTCTCTTAAAAACTACTTTTTTCAATAGACCATGAGAGCGAGTATAACCGACGGGACCTTAGTATTAGGGTCCCGTTGTCACCCTTTGGCTACAGAACCCTAAAAAGGCGGTAAAACTCAAGATAAATAAAGAATGTAAGAGATAGCGTATAATAACTTCTCCAACGCTAATTCATCGCATTCATTAACTGCGAACCGTGAAAACGACGGCATTCCTTTACGTGAGAACTAACTGGCGCGGCGCTAGTAATAGGAGGCAGCGGGGGCGGGAGCGGAGGCGGTTAAGGCGGTTTTAAGGCTCGGTTATCAGCGGTAATGTGTAAGCAATCAGTAATGTTTAAATTGAAAATTTGAGTATGTGATAATTTTTCCTCATTGGTTAGTTTTTCATATAAAACCACGCTTAGAGCTTGTTTAAGTTGAATCAGTAATATTTAATGGATTGGCACGTCATTTCAGATTAAAATAGCTGATTTGAAACTTCTTGCTAATGGTAATTAATTAATTATGGCAACCGATGTGGCACAATATGTCGTGACGCGCAAAGTCGTCATATACATAAATCCGTAGAAAATGGTGACCCTGCTAAAGTATGGAAGTTTCTCAAATCAATAGGAGTTGGAAAATCTCAAGTTAATTCTAGTAACAACGATATTGACATCGATCAGCTGAATCAGCATTTCTCTTCTTCTACCTTGTTTAATGGTCCGGCAAAAGCCGACACGCTTAAATGTCTTTCTAACATCTCAACTCCTGATACTTCATCTTTTTCCTTCTCTCAATTCTCCGACAGTGATGTTAAGAAGAGCGTACTATCAATCAGTTCCAACGCAGTTGGTGTTGATAGCATTAGTCGTAACATGATCCTTCCCTTGCTTGACCTTCTTGTTCCTGTTATCTCTAGTATCCTTAATAGGTCCATTATGACCAATGAGTTTCCTTCGTTATGGAAGGATGCTGAAGTTGTCCCTCTCCCCAAAAAACCAAATCCTGCTTCTTTTTCCGACTATCGTCCCATATCCATTCTTCCTTTCTTATCCAAGATCCTAGAGCGCCTTGTTCATCAGCAATTGTCTTCCTACTTAAACAGATATGACCTCCTTAACTCCTTTCAGTCCGGTTTCCGTCCAGGTCATAGTACGGCTACTGCTCTTGTCAAAGTCACGGACGACATTCGCGCTGGCATGGATAACAGGAAACTGACGGTTTTGACGCTGTTAGACTTTAGCAATGCTTTTAATACCGTTGATTTTGACATAATGCTTGGAATTTTACGCTCCCTTAACATATCTCCTGCGGTAATTGAATGGTTTCATAGCTACTTAATCGGTCGTCGGCAGCGAATAAAGGTGGATGATTTCCGATCTTCATGGTGCAACACGCTAGCCGGCGTTCCGCAGGGTGGCGTGCTGTCTCCGCTTCTTTTTTCTATTTTCATTCATTCTATTACGCAAAACCTTCTCTCTTCTTATCACCTTTATGCTGACGACCTTCAAATTTATTCCCAGGGTACGCTTGACGATCTTTCTTCCGTGGTTGACGCTGCCAATGAAGATTTAAAGCGTATATTACATTGGTGCAATGGGTTTGGGCTAAAAGTAAACCCAGCTAAAACTCAGGTAATCGTCATTGGCAGCTCCAAACTTATTTCTAGAGTCAACTTTGTAAATCTTCCCCCAGTATTTTTCGACGGTGTTCTAATTCCTTACTCTCTTCAGGTTAAGAATCTTGGTGTCATTATGGACCGCTCTTTGTCATGGGCACCTCAAGTTAGTGAGACTAGCAGGAAGATGTTTGCAGCTGTAGGTTCTCTAAGACGACTTCAAAACTTTCTGCCTCTAGCTACTAAAATTGCGCTTGCTCAAACTTTACTGCTTCCTATTTTAGATTATGCTGACGTGTGCTATTTGGACCTTACTGAGGAGCAACTTAATAAGCTTGAGCGTATTCAAAATTTGTGCATACGGTTCATATTTGGGTTACGCAAGTATGACCACGTCTCCATTTTTCGCAATCAGCTCAAGTGGCTCCCAATCCGTGCTCGTCGTAACTTTCATATTTTAAATCTCCTCTTCAGCATACTTTTCAACCCTGCAACCCCGCGTTACCTTAAGGAACGTTTCAATTATTTTAATTCTGTTAGAGCTTCCCAAAACCTTCTTTTGTCAGTCCCTTTTTCTTCCTCTAAGTTTTACTCCAATTCTTTCACAATCCAGGCTATAAGGCTATGGAACGCTTTGCCTGTAGAAGTAAGGCGTGCTCAGTCTATTTACATTTTTAAAAGCAAGCTAAAGGACCACTATCTATCGCTTCCGTAGTTTTACTATGTTTTCCTTTACTTTTATTTTTGCTATCCTATGACCTTGTGTGTTATCTTTGTTTGGCTGATTTCTGGAATTTATGTATGTGTATATTATATAGATATATATTATTGTATATATTATAATATGTAGGTATTTAGTGTGTATTTGGTATGTAGTTTACCTCATTTACATGAGGTATGTGTGTATTTATATGTAGTTTATATAAATATGTATAAGTAGATTTTATTATAACAAAAGTGTTTCTTGTAGTTTAGTTTGAGTTCTGAAGGAATTAGTTTACACCGCCTGCCATGTATTTTTGTCTTATTATTTCTCTGTCCAAGGTTGTCTGGAAGAGATCGCTATTTAGCGGTAAGACCGCCTGTTGTATACATATATGTTATTCAAATGTACTGTTCCTTGTTTTGTTTTCTGGTGTTCAATAAAGAGTATTTGTATTGTATTGTATTGTATTGTAATTAATTATTTAAGAAAAACATCCATACACACATTTCTTTTACTTTCTTTCGCTTATACTGCATAAAAACGAAAGTTAAAATTATTATTTGGGAAATCACTTGGGTTTTGTTATAAGAGCATAGTTTACAAAAAAAATATGTACTTATGTCAATCTAACACGTAGCTAGTAAAATAAAAAATAAACTAGCCCATTGAAAAAATAATAACGCTTTCACCTATGACTCGACGATTTCTTTCCCGCTAGCGCCGTCGCCACTCAAAGCAATTCCGTTGACATTATAAATTAACAACTCACAAATAACTGTGACATAACTGCGCTGACCCGAAACATAAATTGTTAACTTGGACCACCCTTGGCCTTCATGTTAATTATTTTATTAAGTAGGTATAGTGCTGTTAGCTTTCTAGCAGCTTGTAATAGCTGTTAGAAAGAGTTTCGGGTTCGGGAAAAGTCGGATAGACTCGCATAAGAGAGTATGAGAGAGATACAAATCCGAAGATCCTTTTTAACCCCCGATGCAAAAAAGAGGGGTGTTATTAACCCATATGTGTGTGTGTGTGTGTGTGTGTGTGTGTGTGTGTGTCTGTCTGTCTGTCTGTGGCACCGTAGCTCTTAAACGGATGAACCGAATTGGATGCGGTTTTTTTTATTTGAAAGCAGGTTTTCTAGCGGTGGTTCTTAGACATTTTATATTGAAATCGGTTCAGCCGTTTTTGAAGTATTGAACTTTGAAATGTCGATGTCGGGGGTTTTCCAACTTTTTGTTGGTTAGGTTATAAGAGCTACTATTGCACTGTAGGTAATTACTAGCTAAAGGCATTCCTCTTAGTGTTGGCAACGCAATCGTAGTCGTAAGATTGCAGCCTCGAGATTGTGGTCTGGTCTATAGAATGCCTATAGCGGCCTGCACACGTAAAGTTCGGACCGCTGTTAACGCCACGCGCAGTTCCAATCTTCGTTCCGAACCGTAAGTGTAAAGGCAAATGTAATAGTAAAAAAGTAAAAAATGTACGGTTCGGAACGAAGATTGGACGGTCCGAACCGGTCCGAACTTTACGTGTAAAGGCCGCTAATGCCTGTCAGTTTAAGATGCCACTTACCATCAGGGGTTGTAATGATTATGATATTATAATATCGTATCGTCGTAACGATAGTTATTTACATATTTGACTGTAATGGCGGCCGAGTTGAAAACAAACCTTGCTGTAAAAAAAACATCTCGGAGACAAATATATTCCTTGACCAACTGAGTTACAAGAGTGAATAATAACATAACATAACATAAACTCACGCCTTCATTCCCAGAGTGGGGTAGGCAGAGCCACAGACTCACCAACAACTCCAAAAACTTGTTGATAATTCTGTGACCACATTTTGCACAACCAGACTAAGATGTTATCCAGTGTATTAGTGACAGGTTGTAAACCCATCGCCTAACAGCACTACACAGCCTTTAGTCCCTTAGTCGTCTCTTACGACATCCACGGGAAGACATGGAGTGGTAACACTCTAAACCCGGCACCACACGGTTATAAAGAGTGAATAATTTTGACAACTAATAAATTCCAAACTCACCAATTTGTGTATACCGCCCGAGGTGCAACGAATTGATCAGAGCCTTCAAAACATATCGATAAACTATTGTTAAGGGTCAAATATCTCGATTTGTTGTGGTTGTTGTATCTAATTTACCTATTCACACAGGTGTCTAGGGTTCCGTAGCTTAAAGGTAAAAACTGAAACCTTATCATTATCGTGTTAGTTATACTAAAGTAAAAAATAACATGATTACATATTAGCGGGCAATGTCGCACCAATTGACCTAGTCCCAATCTAAGCTCTAGGCTTGTACTACGGGTACCAGATAACGATAAACCTACTTAAATAGATAAATACGTACTTAAATACATAGAAAACATCAAAAACTCAGGAACATTTTTTATTTTTTGTACAATAAAGTGTTTACATACATACATACAAACAATTACTCGCACCCATTGATGATTTTTGAACCAGAGCTTAACGGTGCGTAAATTACGGTCCGTCATAATCATAATTGACGCCATATTTACTATGACCCATTTTTTTTTACGCAACCTCACCGTATTTTACGCGTCGGTGTGGCCGATCCTTAAAGTGACATAAGCTTATGACAGATCGCTACCGCGTATGGTCAACTCCATTTATTTCAAGTCGATAGAAAACAGAAACATAAGTAGCGTTTGCATTTTGGCTATCGGGCCCGTTTCGTATCGTTAACGCTAAGATAGCTAGTATTAATCTGACAGTATTAGTGGCCGAATCAGTCGAGCTACCCTAACCTAACTTAGAAAGGTACGGAACACTAAATAGTCTATTCACACTATCACTTGACTTGTTTTTCCTTTTTTTACTTCTGTCAAGATGGACGTAGCATTTGACACATCTCAGCTGGATGCGTTTGACACAGCGCCTGAACTTTGACATTGATTGACACGTTAGACGGTGTTAACAATTAAGTTATTTTTAGGAAAATCACTTCTTGTCGCGACGTGAAGGGACTATTTATGTGCCATTTTCTCTAAAACCACGTCATTTTCATATTGTTAAATGTAGCTCTTGTACGTGTACTTGTACTTTTACTATAAAGGCTGTGTTAAAAAAAAATATGGTTTCGGAAACAAGATATTTCTTTATTCAATACTAGCGACCCGACAGCGGCTTCGCCTCCGCTGAAAATTTCCGACTTTCCCTTTACTTGATACTTTACATTTTACTTGATATTGTAATTTTTTCTTTCATACAAACCTCGTCTTGAAAATAATGGACACCGAAAAAATACCAATTTGTTGCAGTTGTTTGGAAGTTATACGAGTACACACTTTCGGTGTAATTTTTTCATTTATATAGATGTGGTTTCTTTTTGTTTTGACTGCTAAGATCGATCAATTTTTTTCTAATATAGTCCTATTCTTGGTGAATCCGTCGCATCGCGCCTCATAGTCCCTTCCCTCTAAATTGGTCAGATTTCTTATAGTTTTTGTTTTATGGAAACTGTAGGTACTCTAGCATAAGTAGCACAGCTAAGTTTCCTATATAATTGTTAAACCGGGAACGTTTTACTTTTAGTTCCTACTCTCGGTTAAAGCTAGACCACGCTACACCAGGGGTGGGCAAACTTCGGCAATGACACTGGAAATGACACTGATGACGTTATTTTGACAGATTCTTTTATTTTTTCGTCAACATTAATACTCGTAATACTACTAGATTAATCGTTTGGTTTACTTTTAAAATGTTATTACAAAACACATGTGCAACAACGCGCGCGTGATAAACATGTGATATGACTACAAATTACCTTTACCTTGCTCCTTGCTTTTCACAATTCAAGGCTAACGGAAGCACAGAATAAGTAATCTGTAGGATTTGATTAATTTGGGAGTGTGAAGGCGTATTTTTAGATTGCGTCCACTTAGACGTCGGATTTTTTTACAACTCCAAGTGCCCGCAAACTTGAGTAGTTGATATTAATTTCACCTTTACGTGTTATTGAGAAAAAGGACAAAACGATAGACGAACAACGCAGTTATTCTATGTTCCTTTTTTGTACGGAACCCTAGAAAATATTAATAAAAAAAGTTTGTACATCCCTGCACTAGACGGTCGCACGCGCACCTCGATCGGGTCGCAACTCGCGATTCGCGAATATCAGCCGATCGCACGACCGCATTTACATACAGTTAGTTCATTATCGATATATATCGGCGCCATTAGCTAAATATATGGCTAAATATTTATTATTAGCTATATATTAGCTAGATCGGTTAATTAAGAGAGTTTAGAGGTGAGGAAGACATCATTCGTATGCGGACGGGTTAAGGTGCGGCGTAGGTGATAGGAGGAGCGGGTAAATTAAATAGTTCAGGTATAATTCGTTAACTAAAGATCAAACGGTTAAGATAGGGTTAAGATATTTAGTTAGTTTTTTTTAATAATACCAAAGACAGGCAAACAGGCAGACTGTCCCATTGATAGTAAGTGGTAACCGCCGCCTATAGACAGTAGCAAGTCTCAAAGTAGCTAACATTTGGGTGTTCCTAAAATTCTTGGTCATTTTAGTTAAACAGCGACCCCAGAAACGATGCTTAACGTTGACGCAAACGATTGTCGAAAACTGACGAAGCGTTTGGAATTGATATAAGCGCTCGACGTTACCTTTCGGCAGTTTGTGTCAATCCTATGCATTTTCTATAACGATAACGTTCACTAAAAGCATTATAGTCTAGTGCCACAGAACAATAATAAAATAAAGCGTGTGAATCATAGTTTTGAGGACGTCATTTACATTTGAATTTACTATTTCGAAGAAGTCGTGTATGCAATTCCCTGATTTAACAATCCAATTTAGATTTTATAATCAATTAATGAAAAATAAATTAATCGAATCCGCCTATAAAATTCTTTGAATTTCTTTTTATACAACTGTTTTGCAAGTGCAACATTATAAGCTTTCGCCGCCCGCGCCCGCTCCCGCTACCGCTTCGCTCCTATAACCGCATTCAACAAGGCCACGCGTGGGAAGCGACCCGAGGTAGGAGCCAGTGCATGGAAATTGCACCTTCGTTATTACATGCAGATGTGTTAATAGTCTAGGAGCAAGGTGACCGAACAGGTCGATCGCGGTATAGTCGGTATGTGGTCAAAAGTAGGTCTTTAGTACTAACAGTATATTAATTATATAGACCTTATTTTTACTGTGGTTTGGATATATTCAATACTCATCTTTTTATTATCAACAAGTTTTTAGAGTTGATGGTAATTCTGTAGCTCTGCCCTACTCTGGGATTGAAGGCGTGAGTTTATGTATGTAGGTTTTAATACAGGAATTTACTCACCCAAATTATATTCAGTTAGCTTTTATGTTATGTTTTTTTGGAAAAGTTATTTATTTGTGAAATTGTCTTTGACTTTTAGGACTTGGCACAACGTTGTAAGATATTTATGTAGTTATGATAAGTAAAAACTGTAAAAAGTAATTTCAATAAAAGACGAAATAGGTTTAGGTCTATTGAAGAAATTAATAAATTGAATGCCACTCGTACTGTAACATTATTCTTTAGTCAACAATTTAAATTTTTGAGACAAGCTTTTATTGTCATTTTCTTTAGCACATATTAAAATCAATTTCGGTGGGACTACGGTAAGTTTTAAGTTTAGGTTTAAAACATGTTATTTAGTTACCAAAAAAGTTTACATTACATTGTTTAACAGTGGTCTCCACACTAGGTGAGGTCTGTATCGTGGGGGCCGGAGAAATAATTATTATAGGTCTAGTAACAATTACAGGTTTCGTGAACAATAGGTACATGTTTTAATAAACTTATACATATAAAAAGTACGGCGAAGATCCTGTTGCTACTAAGCCGCTTTATCAGATCTGGGCCTATATTCAACACGGTAAAAACCATATCGTTTTGGACCTGTTATCGTATTGACAACGTAATGATAGTTGTTATTTACAAGACTGTCAATAAATGGCGACCGAGTTCAAAACAATACCATAATCGAGGGCTTATTGTCTAACGCACTCGCAATCGCAACCGGCTTCAAAGGGGAGCAATTGTTTTCATTTTGTATCCAGACAAGCCTTCGATTTTCAAAATGAAAACGAACGTGTTTGCGAGTGCGTTAGACAATAAGCCCTCAGGTTCCATACGATTTGGTTTACCACCTAGAATAGAGACGCAGCTCTTGGACATAATAAAATATGCATTGTCATCAGGTTTACATGTGCAAACTGGTTTAATATTGACTTGTAACTAATAATTCTGACAAATAAACAAACAAACATATTGTGGAGTTTAAGAAGTATCATAAACATTGTTACATTATTGGCAAAGTCAAGTTAATAGTGTCGGTATGTTGCTTATTATCACTTTAGTTATGCGGTACAATAATAAAATAAAGCGTTTTCTGTTTATTTATTTTGTAGTACTGTTAGTCGATTGGCTTGCAACCTGTCACTAATACGCTGGTAAGTAAACATCTTAGCGTATTGTGCAAAATGTGGTTACAGAATTATCAACAAGTTTTTAGAGTTGTAGGTAATTCTGTGGCTCTGCCTACCCCACTCTGGGATTATAGGCGTGAAGGTATGTATATATGTTATTTATTTATTCACTTACTGTTTAATATAACTACTTAAAAAAAATAGAAACCCTGTATAAGTATTTAAGGTAGTTCCCCTCCAGGGCACATTTTTTTTCACCCTATATTTATTCAAACTGATTGACTTAGTTCAAACCTCTTTTATACATAGGCAGTTAAAGAGTTAAACTTAGGCAGTTAAAATAGTTAAATTTATAAAAAAAGTCTGGAGACCCTCTTACACATGTTTTAAAATACCCATTACACTTACAAAATAATACACAAAAACCTATTCGACGTACTAAAAACGTAATCAATTGAAATCCAACAAAAGGTTCAAAAGATCCGGTATCTTAAATAGAAGTTCAATATTAACTCTAATAACCTAACAAAACGATTTCATTAACATAAGAAAACGTTTTATATTTTTTATTGAAATCCCAAGTCCAAAACATGAATAATCTATTTTAAACTTTAACAGGTTAAGTTTAGGTTCAAAAATGAGTGCTCATACTTTTTACTAAAGGAATTCTATTTCAAACGTCGCATCAAAAGACCATACAAAGGGTCTTCTTTTAAAGTTAATTAGGAGTAAAATAAAAATGTGTAACAACACTTGCTGAACAAAAGATACATCTAAGCTATTAAGCACGCGTCACACTGTCAATCCATTGACTATTTTTTACATCTATTAAGAATTCCATTATATCATTTCTACGTTATACTATTATGTTGCTACCGGAGTAAACTAATGACAACACTTATGTTTAGTACGTGCCGATAGTGACATACAAAATCTCGGCAATACCGTCCATTACGTACTAGTTTGTATGATATTCCATGACAATGACAATAGTTGGTTATAGCTTAGAATATTTAGTAGTTTTTATAGCATGGAGTAGGCAATCGATTACTTGGCACCACTTAATGTTTGGTGTGTTCTTAGATACTTGGAGTTACACTGCGCTATCATATCACACACAACATAAATGTTACACAAATGTAGTTAAAGCGTCGTTGTGTCCTGCACTGTAAGTTTATGTTGAATATAAATCAATAAATAAAATCTCATCAAGTTAAACGCTATCTATTGAAAGTGCAAAATTAAACACAACTACAGGTTGTTCATGTATTAATTTTGTATTAATGTTACCTATTGATTTAAATAATAACCAAATACTTACTATAACTTTTGTTCTATCTTACCCCGCATCAATACATCAAACATACTGACCGTCTCCGCGACCCTTAATGGTCTAAAGAAGCGCCGACGCACAATAGATCGATATCGATGTGCATAGTTTTTTATAAATAAATTAATTTTAATTGAAACGTCAGTCAGATCGTGCGCGTGCGGCGTTTTTTTGTCTCTTACCGACGCTGCTGTATTGAGATGCATGTGATAGTGATAGTCATCTTGCCCAGGCGCACGGGAAGAATGTGTTTTCTATAGGCATGCGCGTCTTTTATCTTGATAATGAGAATATAGAATATGCTTACTTTATTGTAATAGTTATTATAGTTCTTTGTGTGTAATAAGAAAATTACCGTGTTTGTTTCTTTGCTATTAAAAACTTTTTTTACACGCTTTTGATTGCTTTAAAATTAGCTTTTGTTGATCTGAGTCTAGTTATGGTACCTATAGGTTTAAAAAATGATTGACTTTAGATTACAGTGCGCTGACAAAAAGTGAAGCGGCGGCGCATCGAGAAAAAAATGGCAGCGTGGCTGGTCGCTGGGGTCAAGGTTACCTTAACTAACTTTAAAAAAAAAACAATATTTTAATTCATGAGTGTCAGAAAATGACGCGCAGGATCTGAGCGTAATAAATGGCGCTTATAATAAACTTTTGGGTGGCGGATACGTAAGTAAGCGCGCGAAGTTTGAATTCCAAATTTTGTCCACCATTTTAAACTAATACCCCTTTTTTATGTGGGGGGGTTAAAAACTACGTCCCTTAAGTGATTCATGTACACGTTTACAAACAAAGCGACATTTTTCTACAGCTCAGATTTTAAAAGGTATTAATCTACACAATCCTGTTAAACAATTTTAAATCGAACGACATTCGTCTTAAAGTTTACATTGCTCATGCCAGTTTGATCTACGGATCACTAATGATAAAGGCATGGAAGTGGACGTCCTTGGGGTTGGAATGGCGAAGTATCAAGACTGCTATAAGGAAAACATTTTGTATCAGATTTATATCCTTGATATGACTTAATCAGATAATAATTAAAGGTTAATTCTAAGAATATAGTGTGGACACTGGATAGCTTTACTGTGACCACGATCTTGAAAATCAAATACGCAGTCAATGTAAGTATAGCAAATTCTAAGGGCGAGTTTCTTGATCCTTAGTTTTTTTTCAATCTTGCCCTTTTTCTCAATGTGTATTTAAATACAGGCATCAAACATTGTATAGTCTGTGTCAATTGAAATTGCCAAAGATGTAAACAAATTAGTACTGTATGACACATAACCTCAAATTAAGCGTGTTTTTATTTGAAATATCGTATAATTAATAGTTATTTAATATTAAATTTAATGTGAAAGTAAAGATCAAGTGTATAAATCATTGCTAAGACCTCACTTGATCTTTAAAAACGTGATTATCGAGTAATAATGGTAGAATGGTTCGTTTGGTTGTGTTTACATCTTTGCCTATTTCAATTGGCACAGACTGTAGACTGTACAATAAGGCTATTAAAAAAAAACTCAACATGGCAGTGTGTTACGGACAAGTTCGAAGAAAAAACCGAGCGTCACTGCAGTGTGTATTTACATGAACCCATTCAGACCCTAATTCCTATCCTCATAACCTTTTTCCCAGTCCAGCTAAGGACCTGTTTTTTTACATACTACTTAGGTCTATAATTAAGCTTACATAATTGATCTAGCCCCAAACTTTAAGCTTATACTATGGAAACTAGATAACAATACAGGAACAGGAACGTATAAGGGCTGATTTTTCAATCCCCAGATAAAGCTATCCGGAAGGTAAATTTTAGTTCTGTCATTTTCTTTCATATGACTTCAGAAAAGGATAGTAATACATTTAACTGACGGATAGTTTTTATCTGGGGACTGAAAAATCAGCCCTTAAGAAACAAATACTAAAACATCGTAGTAGACAACAGATAACATAATAAGGCTATTTATTGTACATACCTTTGTAAGGGTGATTGGAGGTTGTAGTTTTGTTGAAAATCTGGAACAATAACATATTTATTTATTTATTTATTTGGTCTACTGGTAGAGAATACCATTAGGCATTAGGTCCGCCGTTTGTACTTACTTATAAATAACGGTAATTTATTAAAAGAAATCTTCTTAACAATAGTTAATTTTAAAGAAGATATAGTCAAGCGAATATGATAAGGCAGTAAATGAAAGATCAAACTTAGCTACTATAAAAACGCCTAAAGGTTTCATGAGCATTTAATTAATCGCGCAGTGATAAACTGAAGATGCCCTGCTAAACTCTTGATTCTAGAATCTATTTTCACTACCATATTGGTAAAATCTTTTTTTATAATTTGAAGGTGCCTAAAATACCTTTCCTACGACCAATTCCTTTTATAAGTCAATTTATTTTGGATTAATACAGATATAAGTAATATTTATGACTTAGGGAAGGCAAACAAGGAGACGGGTACCAGATGTTAAGGAATTTTAGACCAAAATGCCTACATTAAAATTTTCTCGTTTTAAAAACCTTTATACAAGCATTTAGTCCTATACGTTACTTATAAAGGTGTTGTACAGATGGCCTCGCCAAGAAGCAAACGCAAACGTTTTTCTTTTCTATCACTCAAAAAATATGGGATGACATTCGTGCGTTGCGATAAACTGTCGTGGCCAACAATCTGTCATCCTATATTAAGTGATAGAAAAGAAAAACGTTAGTAGCGTTTTTCATCTTGGCTTCGGCCCCAGGTCTTAGAACAGAATGTGTAGGCGTAAACACCTTTATTCACGATGTGGGGCAGACCGCCTCGCGCCTGGAGACATGACCCGCGCTGGATGACCACGGCCACAGGCAACAGGTGGCCAGCGTGGGCACTGCGTGGATAAACGCTGAGCGTCGAGACCAATGCTTTGTACATGTACATGTTTAATTGATCTTTGTTAGAAAGTCCTCGTCCGCAAAAATCGTTAAACCTTTATATGTATTTATAAACAACTAGCAGTTCTTGCCACTCGGGTGTTATTTACTTACTCTATCTTAGTAGCTTGACAGTAAGGGCAGCCAAGTCTTCAACCGTACGATTGCAATACGAGACAACGCGTTGGCCTAGTGCGGGTAGTGACCCTGCCTACGAAGCTAGCGGTCCTGGGTTCGATTCCCGGTATGGGCAAATAAGTGTGTTGAGCGCGAGTATTTGTTTCTGAGTCTTGGATGGCTTCTATGTATTTTAGTATTTATTCCTATATTAAAGTATAGATATCGTTGTCTAGTACACACAGTATAAGCCTAGAGCTGTTTGGGAGTAGGTCAATAGGTGTGAGATCGTCCACTGATATTTACTTAAGGGTTAAGACGAAGTAGAATAGATGCGCTGTTTCCACGTATTCCGCTTGGAGTGAACTAGCTTCTATGCTTAGCCAGCTGTGGTAGCCTGCAGCAATGAGGCTGGATATCGAATCTAGACTAACTACAGCTCTGCCCCTTGTATTTCAATCTGTCCAGTAACGGGCGCAATGTATTGTTATTCTGCGGTTAAATTTTATCGAAAACAGGGTTATGGGGCAATGGGTAGCTTTTACGAGCAAAATATGGATATAAAGACGTTAGGATTTACTCGTTGGTCTAGTTACTAGACTCTAGTGGTTGTTAGGCCTAAAGAGCGCTAGTGGCCAGCTTAGGGTGTCGACGTGGGCTACCTATCTCAACTTGGAAAAACATTTTTCTCTGAAACCGTTTAACTTCCTAGATTGTTATGTAACTAACCGAACCTAACCTACAGCTTCTGTAGCTCTGTAGTTAAAGTAAGTAAACTATTTTGAAAAGGTAATGAGTTCAGAGAAAAACGATTTTCGGGCAAATAAAAATTTCGTGGGAACGCAACATCACAAAAATATGTCCCAAATGCACCTTACATACATACATTAAATCACGCCTGTTTCGCAAACAGGCGTGATTTAATGGACTACGATCCTGACAAATCTCTTTCTCTTCTTCCACATACATCGATTCATCCATGCACGTCGGTTTCGGGTACTTAAGATTCGGCCCATTTCCAGTATTTCTCCGATTTCATTCGAAAAAGTACGCCAGTGTAATAAGAACTTCGTAACATATTTACGATAGGATTCTTTCGATACATATTTCAGTTGACTGTACAGTAACAGTGTAGCTGCATTAATAATGGCAGACTAACAACGTAAGATGCCACGTCCGTCCACGTCAGGCTCTGCCATACGGAAGACGGAGGTATTCGCATCCTCGTGATTAAACATCTGAACAGGACCGAGAACATATTTTAATAGGGGACTGGTCCCGAGTTGGTCCAAGGAACAAGATTTTAGAGGGAAAGCGAGCTCGACGACGATTTACTGGATGGCCGTGACGTAGCGTCGGTGAATTATTTAAGAGAATTAGAAAGAGAGAAAGTCAAATCATTTATTACCAACAATAATACACTAAGATAAAAAAAAAGGAAAAGAGACGACAGATATCGTCAGTCATGGTCTAGTAGCGAGTCAAAAATGGTTGAGTTAAAAACAAATATCCCGACGAATTGAGAGAGAATTGAAAGCAATATTTTTTTCAAAAATCACTTTTTTCCTAAGGAATTAGTTAAGTAGTTAGTATTTCTTTATCCCTGCTTTCCGAACAAATCTGCTTTTATTTATTAATTGATTTAAATAGGTACTTTACTGCACTTTTTTTTTTTAACAACATATATGAAAATGCAGTTTCCGACCTCTGCCAAGGTTTTTTCTGAGTACCTACCGCCTAAGTTTATTGTAACACCGCCTAAATACACACATTTGGATGTAAACAAACAGTCAGTGCCAAGTGCCAACCTACAGTTTTTAGCTTTACCTCAGTGTCAAGCATTGAAGGTTGACATTGTAATGTTGGCTGTGGGTAGACGCATTATTCGTAATCAGAGTCCAAATACTTCCGCTTCCGCAATGCGTTGTAATACCTCAGTGCAAAAAAAAGTCACAATATATAATTTATTTAATCTTTATTGCACAAAAATACAAATTAGAGTACAAAAGGTGAACTTAATGCCTAATGGCTCTACCAGTTGACCTACCTTCTCAAACTATAGTCAAACTCAGAGATCGAAGAATCTGTAGTCATCCGTGTCCATCAGACCAGCTCTTAAAAACTGTAACATTGCATTGCCGTCGAATTTAGACATGCATTGTTGAATTTAAGCCCATACGCACGGAAATATTTAACAAATCAAAAGATGGCAAGTTAAATAAAAGAACCATAACTAAGAACAATCTTGATGAAACTAGTTTTCTTTAAAAAAAATCGCCTCCAAATCGGTCAATTAATTTGGGAGCTACGATGCTACAGACATACACACAGATACACATACACACACATACATACATACACAGATACACTCGTTAAAATTATAAAACCCCCCTTTTTTGTCGGAGTCGGAGTGGGGGGATTGAGAGCACTATAGTAACATCATATACGTTTTTCTTCTGTGACTTACGCCCTCCCTTTTGTTTCCAGTGGACGCTGCGATGACAGACACGATACGTCAATAGTCGCGGGAATAACCTATCTCGCCTATTAGACTACCTTGTTCCGAGATACCGAAGGAACGTTACAATGGAAATAAATATACGACTTTTGGCTGCGAGTAAAGCTTTAAATAGTATAAATTGAAGTTTTTACACTTTTTTTCTTTAAAAAAATCGGTTGTCGTCAATCGCTACTCGCGGAATAAAGTACCATGATTATCCTTCTTCGGGGTTCAAACTATCTCTATACCGAATTTCATCGGAATCGGTGCAGCAGTTTAGCTGTAAAAGCGTAACAAACAGACAAAGTTACTTTCACATTTATAATAGTATGGATATGGGTTAAGAAAATGACAAATTTAAAAAAAATGTGAACGTCTCTCACCTACTACGATTGCAAATTCGTGATCATAATAAAGTTATCACCATTAAATATTTTTTTGCACACAGTTACTTGCAACCATTTGCATACTTTAAACCGCAAACGTGACATAACTGTTATGGCAAAACAAAACTAGGTTAAAATAACCTCAATTAACATTCAATGTCCAAAACTAAATAATGTAAAGAATATTGACTCCATTCTATACGGTAACGGATATCCTGGCACTAAAATGCGCTTTAAAAATGCAAATATACGTAAACAACAACGCGTGACTAACACAATATATTAAAGCGAAAGTTTCAGGTGCTGTTGTGGTTAGTTAATATAATGGAAAAGAATGAAGACAGGTGGTTATTTCCCACGTAGACAAAACTAAGTATACTGACGTTTTTTTACATCACGCTTTTTACACATAAATTGACCTTTATGTCGTCCGATTGAAGTCTCTTTCCACTCGTCTATTCGGCACTTACATCATTTCATTTCTAACGTAAATGTAGTCGTGCAGAAACGCAATGAGATCATCAGATTCATCAGGAAAGTGTCATTTGGTTGAGACGTGAACTGATCTGAGCGAGCGGGATGACAGATACGCGCCGAGTGAAACATATATATTGGAGATACGTTATTTCTGCTGGAATGCTAGATGCTAGATTGAGGCAATGAAGGAATGTCGTATCTGATCGTTTCTTGTTTGTGCATACGGCTTAATTTAAGTTTTGAATTTCGAATGTCCTTTTTATTAGCTATGGGGCTCTATTCTACCCGGCAAAACCATACTACTTTTGATATGATATCGTATTGTCAACGTTTTGTTAGCTCTTATTTAATCGACCTTTACCGTAATGGCGGCCGAGTCAAAACAATCCTACTAATATTATAAATGCAAAAGTTTGTGTGTGTGTGTTAGTTTGTTACTTCTTCACGCTGCAACAGCTGGATTGGACTGGAGATAGCTTATACACTAAATAAATAAATATCAGGGGACAATGTCACACCAATTGACCTAGTCCCAAACTAAGCTCTAGGCTTGTAATATGGGTACTAGACAACGATATTAATACTTACATAGAGAAATATACGTATATACTTAAATACATAGAGAAAACATCCATGACTCAGGAACAAATATTCGCGCTCATCACACAAATATCTGCCCTTACCGGGATTTGAACCCAGGACCGCTAGCTTCGAAGGCAGGGTCACTGGATTAGCACATAGGCTACTTTTTATCCCGAAAAAATTAAAAGTTCCCGAGGGAATAACGATAATCGAAATCTACGCGGACGAAGTCGCGGGCAGAAGCTAGTACGATAATATGTCAAAGCAATATGGTTTTACCTAGAGTGCCCCTGTAGAGAAGATCATCCGATAATGCTGGGGTCCTAGTGCAAAAGGATATGTCTTCTGAAGATCAAGTGAAAAAGGGTTTAAGTCTAGTATACTCCGTTCTTGTATATACCCTTTTTTATTACGAGTTAAAGGTGCGACCTCACCGCTGCTTAAAATACGGAGACGGTACGGAATCGCAGTGACGCATCGTATCCTTACCGTTTTTATCGCATGCCCTCCACACCGCTGCTTAACGGTGCGTATATTACGGTGCGTCAAAAACGGCGCCATGTTGTTACTATGACCCCGTCTTTTGTTTACGCAACGACACCGTTTTTTAAGCAGCGGTGTGGGGAGCGTGCGTCAAAAACGGTACGCATACAATGCGTCACTGCGATTCCGTACCGTCACCGTTTTTTAAGCATTGGTGTGGGCGTACCTTAAGTCGACTTGTAAGCTTTTTCAGTAGGACCCCAGTGTATAAAGTATGACGTATACACTAAGTGTGTCTTTATTTAATGTTTTTTTATGGAAACAGGGACACTTATATGGCTGCGTTTATCGCGTGATAAAATTTGGATAAGGCATGCGTCACCTTCTGACACGTAAATAAGAACGAGAGTGACGGATGCTTTATCCACATTTGACACGTGATATAGACGGAGCCATACAAGGCCCGCAGGCCACCTGTGGTCTTATTCTACTTTGTATAGAGATACGTATTATTATCACATTCTTTTTAACGCGGCCGCCATTACTGTTAAGTAAATAAGAGCTATTATAACGTTGACAATACGGTAACATGCCAAAAGCAATTAAGTTTATCCCGAGTATTATAGAGCTCCTGATGGTAAGTGGATTTTGAAGTCCTTAGACATTTTCAATCTCATGATTGCAATCTTAAGATAACAATCTCAAAACAAATGCGTTACCAATCCTGAAGACTTCGATGGAATGTCTGTATGCTTGTGGTTTTACTGGTTTTTATGTTTTTCTAAACATTTTTATTTTTATTTTTTATTGTATGTTGAAATACAAGAAGCCACCACAATTCAAAAACCCTTAGAAATAGACTGATTTTAATCAGTTTATTTTAATCTGTAGGCAATGGGAACCGCAGTTAGATGTAGGATAACTCCTAATAGGGTCGTTTAAAAAAAACGTTTTATAAAACTCGACACCGTTATAGCAATTTACGTGGGAACGTGCGCCTGCGTCTGTTATCTAGCGAATTAATGTATTTGTTAGTTTAAAGTGTTTAAGTAATTATTTTGAGATAGTGAAGATAAAATAACGGATTGTTAACACGGTTGGAATTGTTTGGTGAGTAATTGATATTTCGACGATGTTGCATTGGCATGATCACTGGAAGGTACTTTTCTTTTAAATCAGAATGTAAAAAAAAATATATTTTATAAACTGTAGTCTTCCTTGTTTGGGGGACATGTGACTTCAGCGAGAATTACGTTTTTACCTCTTTATTCATAAACGTACAATAAACTTATTTTAGTTAAAGAGTCTTTGACGCTATATGCCAAATTCAAATGTTACAATGACAGATAAGGAAAGAGCATATTTCAAGCACACTAGCGATTGCGCGTTTATGAACAGGGTAAGTGTGTAATATTTCCTAAACGGTGCCGTAAAATCTAATAATTGTCAATAACATAGTAAATTTAGCACAAAATAAATATTGGTGAAGTGTTTAAAAAAAAAAACATCATAGTAAGTAAGTAGTGTAAGTACTACTGGTACTTAATAGTTTTTAGGGCTATCCACCAAGATTGAAGTTAGTATTTTACAGATAAAAAATAAATTTACTCTTGCTTTACCGTATGGCAGTTAAGCTGTTTTATTTTAAAGTTTTATTATTGGTGTCTGTACTCGGTATAAACATCTTTATGTGTACATACATATGTTCAGATTTGTGATTCTTGTGACAGACGGACATACGGACAGACATGGCGAAACTATAAGGGTCCTAATTTGACTACGGAACCCTACAAACAGCTTAGTACCGGTATAAATTTAGTTACGGTCAACATATCTAATTTTACGTGTAAACTACCGTAAGCTAACCAAAGCCTTGTTAAAACCCGATATCGTATAATACCGAAACGGAATAGGGTATCCGGTTTCGTAACACCTATTGGAACCCAATTAACGTCTGATTCCGAATTTTATTTCCTTTGTAATTGAATACTGGTTGCCCCTTTATGTTAGATATTGTTTAGATAAAATTAAATGAGGTTTTATCTTTTACTACGAGTATACACGTGAAATAAACTGCTTTGTGATATTTATGCTCAGTCTAATATCAAGTTTTTGCCAAACGGTATTGAAAGAGGGCTTAAATGCTTAATTAACAATAATGGGTACCTAAAATAATTATATCGAAACACTTTTCAAGAATTTTCATTTCATCGAAAGGCATTTCATTTTTTTGGTAGTCACAGGTCTAACCTAACCTAGGTACAGTCAGGGGCATTCGCGGTCGTCCATTTGAGAAAAATTTGGCTTGTTCGTTGCAGCTAGCTAATCCTACAGCGTTCAGGTCGTTACGCGTCGAACGCGCACACGAATATCACCCTAGAGGTGGTCGACCGCGCATGCCCCTGACTGTACGTAATACATCGATCGATGAAATTAAATTCGATAAAATGATACCGACGAAGTAAAATTCGATAAAATGATACGTTACCGTATAAGGGACATTATATGTTTATGCTTAAAAATTATTGGCTCTATGAGGGTAGGATAGACGTTATATCTATCTAATCTAATACCTTTAAACGAGCAATTCTTGTATATCCACCGTGGGTGTTAATAACCCGAAATATTTTAACCATCGATTCTAGAGCCTATTTAGAGTATTTAATGTGGTATAACATGTAGTCCAATATCGCATAATTTCCGAGATTTTTATTATTTAAAAAACAATTTCATAGTTAATTTACTTTGAACTCTGTCACCTTAACTTAAAGCTTATTTACTAAGAAATTGATTAAATTAATTTATGTTGTACGTTGATGATATTACTACTTACAACATGAATCTTTCTTAGTAAACAATGCTTTAGGTTAAGGTGACAGAGTTTAAATTAAATTAACTATGAAATTGTTTTTTAAATAATGAAAATCTCGGAAATTATGCGATATTGGACTACATGTTATACCACATTAAATACTCCAAATAGGTTCTAGAATCGACGGTTAAAATATTTCGGGTTATTAACATCCACGGTGTATAATCTGAATCTCGGAAACGGCTCCAACGATTTTCGTGAAATTTAGTATAGGTTTTAGGGGTTTCTGGGGCGATATATCGATCTAGCTAGGTTTCATTTTTAGAAAACTAACCAAAAAAAAACCGAGCTAAGCTCTTTCATCCAGGTACCTACTAGGATATAATAAGCGGAAGGGATGCGGTGATGCAATCCTAGCCGGCGGACGCGGTCAGTCTCCGTTACTGTAATGAAATATGCCCTAGAAACTGTTAATATTATACAGTAGACTCATAGCGGAAAAGAGATAATTGAAAGCTTCTTCGTTCCTAGAAAAGTCAGTATAAAAAAAACACTAAAACATAAAAATGGCGCGCTATGTTGCCGACTGTTTTAAAAGTAACAAGAAAATACATGTAAAATATTAACATATAAGCAGAAAAAAGATCGATTGAACAATACAACAAAGTCAAAGTCAAAATCAAAGTCAAATTTCTTATTCAATATAGATTCAATACAGAACACTTTTTGAATGTCAAAGATCAATAAGTTCAATTTATGTACAATTAGGCACATGTCAGTATTACGTATGTAACAAACAACTGTGATAAAACTATTATGGAACCATTTTAAACTGTTTTTTCCACCCACAGATACAACTGTCATCCGTTACATAAACCCAATGTCGACGTGATTAGCGCACTCTCGAGAAAAACGACGTTAATCATATCAAAAGCCCAAAGCTCAATACGGTGTCAATTTTGTATGGACATCTTCGAGACTGGTACTGAATGTGCTAATTATATTACTACTGCGGAAGCACTGACACAGGAAGCGCTACTGTTATGTCAATACACAGTATACAGTATACATATTGACTTATCGAAGTCATTGGATGTTGATAATAAGAAGCATGCCTAGTTTACTGCCTCAGTAGAATTCCATGTAATAAAACAAGACTAGCTATAAGCAATGTATACAAATCAAAAGCAGTTTACTGTACTTTTTAATATTGTCGTAGACATAATTTAAAAAAAAAAAAACGCCCTCTCTCATTACTGTGATAAAAAAGTTACCTCACTTGGAAATACGGATAAAAGATTATGAACTTGAATACTTACAGCATTTTTTGGGATACTATTGAGCTATAGGTATACCACTCAATACCGCTTTTACCGTAAATTCAAGTTTAACTAGACAATCTATCTATCGTATTTAATAATACTTTTTCTACCTACGACAGAAAACGAAAGTAGAAATGCAAATGACAACGGAAGAACAAAAAGAGTAACGTATTGTATTTCGTATACTTTCAATTTCTTTTCACTTTCTTCAGCATTGTGTGACAAGCGTGCTATCGATTTATTTTTTGTTAGCCTTCAGTTATAGCCATTGAAAGCGTCTGTACTTTGACCGGCTTTACCACATTCTCTGCCGGCGACGCATATAAGCGTGCTCCTGACTTTTATCTTGTGCCTTGAATGCGTAGCCCCAGCTCAAGCAATTTTGTATTGCAATTGAAATTGTTTACGAATAAAACGTCAAAATTTGATGGCTATCCAGAGGGCTTATTGTCTAACGCACTCGCAATCACGATCGTTTTCATTTTGAAAATCGAAGGCTTGTCTGCATACAAAATGAAAACAATTGCTCCACTTTGAGGCAGATTGCGATTGCGAGTGCGTTAGACAATAAGCCCTCAGATTTGTTAAGATAGGTACCTACATTAAGTACTTACGTTACATGTAATTTAATCTAATATATGATTGTTAAAAACAGCGTAGCTAATTGCGCACTTTTTAGTAGCCGTACACAATTTATACGCCTATTGTATTGCAATATTGGCAGTATGTAACTAAATACAAACATTTTAAATACTGTGTTCTTGACCTAATAAAACAGCCTATGAAGCAAGTTTCTATTCCGATGACACAGAATTTTCGCCATGTCACCAAGTTAATACAAAGTGGTTACAAAGTGGATGACCCAGGTGAACATGTCACCACCATATAACTAGTAAGAGAAAGGCTCTAACAGTGAAAACATAGGTTATAAGTTCGCTGCAAGTTATTAGTTATAAAATGAGAGAAATTTAATTACATACTCATCGTAAAGGTGTCTTATCGTAAGAGAAAATGATTAATAACACTAGCCACGTTGTGAATATAATAATATAGGGTTTAAACTTGACATTGTTTCAACATTGCCACCGATTGTTTTTGATCCTCTTTCAATATTTTTGTGACCCTTTTACAAAATCGAATAAACATTGGCACCAAGTATGACTTATAATATTAAGTAAACAAGGACTAGTAAGAAGGGGATAAGTTAGACGGAAAGATATCGAATAAACAAGTGCTGAACATAATAAAAGAAAAGAGGTATTTGCTGGCTACTATAAAAAATACAAGATAAATTATTACAGGACACCGCGGCACCGGCTACAACACCACCTTTTCCTTAAAAACACAATAGAAGGAAAGATAGAAGGAAGAAGAGCCAGGGAAAGACCAAGGAAAAATTACTTTTAGCAAATGAAAGCTATCGTAGGTACTAGAAAGGCAGTTGATAGGAGACCCTTACATAAAGAGAGATAGAAGTAAATATGTCTTCTCTGCGGGATTATATATGATCGTTTTTATCGATGTGAATAAGCGTAGATAAAAACATCTGTCACTTGCTGACCCGTGCGTAAGTGCGAGAGTGACGAATGATTTATCCACCGCGTTAAATCCGACCATACTCATAATAGGGGCAATGGTGACCTGGCAGGTTTCTTTCTTGCCCAAAGTCTTAGTACCGCAGTGAGGTAACGCTGCAAGCGTCCTCGCCACGATACTGCAGTAGGTTTGCAATGTGGCTTTATTTTTTAGTTTTTCATCATGATTTAGTTTTTTTACTTTTATTTTTACAATAAAACTTACTTAATACTTATAATGTGTTGGCAACCAAACCGAATTTATCGATAGTTTAAAGTCCGCTTGCATAACCTTAAATAGCAATGGCAACACTAAATTCTACGTAAATAAACTCTCAATTATCCCATCTCTAAGCTCTTCTCAGCTTGCACACATACACACACACACATACACAAACCTATGTAGACGCAATCGCAGGGTTAAAAACCATTCTAACTCCAACGTACGTGTGTTGGTTTAACTCGACTCGGTAATAACATTTTACTTAACCGTCAAAATAAATCCGATAAGGAAATGGGAATCCAGCTGGGAATTAATTAAATTTAGTGTTCGTTTCTAATTTCTGTACCGTTATTATGATAAGTAGACGCTGTCAGTGAAATGTCGGCAGCAGGAAGGATTATAACATTCTGAATCTCAAGAAATACGTACGATGCTGTTTGTTTTTCGTTTTGCAACACTTGCAATGGAGTCATGTTGAATAGTTGGATTGAAAGAAAAATAATATAGTCCAAGAGAGCTTTGAAAGGTCTATCTGGAATTTTGTTTAGCGTCTTACAAGAACTGAAGAAAAAGTGATTGTTGTTGATTCCATACGAGCCTTACATGACCTTAGATGCATCAATTAGGACGTTAGTTGAATCACAAAAAAACTTGCTTTAGTTAGTATCAGCTTTGGTTGATATAACTAATATCATAACTGTTCATATTATTTTTTTCACAACTCAGGGAAAATCTATCTTAGTTGGCTCTGTTTTTTTCGAGCTTATGTAGTAAATAAACATAGGACATTGTTTGTGGTCCGAAAATTTCGCAATTATCTTGTTTTCTCAGTCAGCATCGATACGTTTATTGAGAAAGCAAGACAAACACGATCTTATCCGACTAAGATCGATGTTGTACGACTATGCACTGGTAGAGTCCTCAGTTCATTTTATTGCACAACGCACAACACCTAAACGACATACACCCGTATTCACAAACGTCACTATGAGGTCTCACAGTGCTCACGAACGCACAGGGTGGTTCAAATCGTCTCATCAACAAAACATCAGTGAAAAAGGACCAATCACAAAGCTGTATTGAACGCAGTGCGTTTGCTCAGTGAAGGATCCCTTAAGTATTGTTTGTGAATACTGGTGATAGCCTCTGAAATTGAGTATGTTCCTGGAGCATTCCATGGTTATGTAATCGACATTCGTACTCGATTTTAAGACTTTACAGCTCTGGTAGGTACTCCTTTCATTTGAGGTTCCATCATTTGTTAATAATAAAATATCAAAGCTAAATGTGTACTTAAAAAAAACCATGAACTACTTTTGACATTATGTCTAAGTTCCTAAAGAAACAAGGTGTAAACCAAACGTCACGTAAGCGACAGCAAATCAACCTAGTCTGAAACAGGTGATATTTTCGAAAATGTTAGCTAAACACGAGACAAAGGTGAATTAAAAATAAAATTAAGTTACCGTTTTTCATGGAATGCTCCTCCTATGTTTCAAACAATTAAAAAAATGTTAGTTTTGTGATTTAAAAACTTAGCTAACACTCCATCGTTCAGGAAACTCACTTAACAATTAGATGGCATAAAAACGGACCATGAATGGCCGCGCATTTGCGAGGAATCTCCGTATCTGCGCAGAAAACATGAAAATATGCGCGCGCGGAAAAACATAAAAATATTGTCGTGACTTCTTCCTCATTAGGATGCCGCGCCCTAACGGGACTAGGGTTCCGTATACTGCAAACCCAAAATCTTTACTAAACTTTTGGCTTTACCTCCTTGTTTTAACAAGGTGTATTTCGCCAGTATCGAGTTTTATACAATCGCCATGGACTTAGAGAAACAAGTCCATGGATATCACACGCGAGGACAATTGTTCGGTTAAAGAGATTTACTCTGGTGGACTAAACAGAAGCACATGGGGTTAGCTCCACGCGCTTCTGTCAAGTGCCCTAAACAATATTGTAACCCCCTTACTAATAAACGTTGAGTGACGGTGGTATAGCTATACAATGTTTTGTCGTTATCAGTTAAATTCAAATGTCACAATGTCAGATAAGGACAACACATTGTATAGCTATACCACCGTTACTCAAAGTTCATTAGTGAGGGGGTAGATGTGGAAATGTGTTAATTTGTACCGTCTTCACGGTTTGACATCTTAACTGATTGATGTGAAAAGACCATGATCATTCTTATGTGAAGTCTGGGCCAAGGACCGCATAGCTGTAGGATAATGTCGATAAATAGGTATTTCTATGTACTTTATTTTCTATTATGAACACTAAGCTGAATGACATATCCGTTTTTTTTTTTTTCAAAAAATAACAATAACTTGGATCACTCACTATTACACGATAAGAACACGACTATATACTACAAATACTACTTACCTACTACTAGTAAATAACTTTTATTAATACAACTTGTATTGGCAAATATTATTTTAGTAGTAATGGCAACACCAGTCCCATACACCATAGAACTATGTCATAGTGACGTGAGTGACGTTATAAATCAAATCGTAAGAATTGTCAATCAAATGTCACTATGAAACAGTTATTGGTGGGTCAGGGTTCCATTATGCCAATTGTATTATATATACAGTTTTATTTAGCGTGACGTACGCTTTTCTTTAATACTAATGTTAGTTCTAGTGGTAAAACAAATCTTAATCTACTTATTTACTTGTCACTACCTAAAATTGCATAACATTTTGCAATAACGTCCTTTCTTGCCATCTTTATGGTCAGTCCAACCTCCATACTTAGCCTACGCAAGGGTACGTAAAAAAAAATTCATTGACGGAACCCACACGCTGTGGCGCAAGAATTCGCAGTAATAACGCTCATAAAATGCAAACAGCGTAAGTCAGCTTAGCTGCATTCAAACTTAATTCGTAACATAAAGCAACAAGGATTGAATTATAGTAATTTTAATTGAGCCTAGTGTCTGTATGGCTTTGAATAAGCGAAGTGTAGGCGATACTGGCTGAAATGACAAGGATCTTTAAAGGTCGGGCTTGTTTTTAAGCCGTGTAATTAAGTTTTTACCTGGATATGACCAAAAAGACGTTATGTTAAAAAAAAGTTTAATCATCGTTGAATAAAGTAAGGAAAAAATGGATCCTTAGCGGGTTTTTACATCTTCTGTTTAATACAAGGAAAATTATTGCTTTTTAGGGCTCCGTACCCGAAGGGGGCCCAACGGGACCCTATTAACATGCCTACGATGTCCATCCGTCCGTTTTAACTTTAAAGTGCTGTATATTTTTAACCGTAATATAAATAATAATATACCGGTTTTGATCATACTACGGCGAAATTTTATTTTTTTAAATAACGTGAAATAGGTAAATAAGGTTGCCCCCATACTTACAAGAAACTTTTTTTTCCAACGCATTTTAATTTTTGTTCTTATCGAAATAGGTAACATTAAAACATACAGCGTCAAATTTGGTATGATACAAACAAACAAACCCTAAAAAAACAACACACATTATAAAATCGACAAGTGTGAGTTGGTCTCGCGGTGATTCGATTCGAAATCGGTACATAAGAAATACCTTCTGCGCGGCAGTACGGAGTACGGAACCCTCTCGGAGCGCGAGTCCGACTCGCACTTCACCGGTTTTTGTGATGTTACTTTAGCTGCCTTTAATTAACAAAAATGTATGTTATGGGTATCGTATCATCACAAAATAAATAATAACCTCTAGTAATAAACGTCTTTATTACTAGAGGTATAAGAGCGTGTCAAATATTTTTGCACTCAATGTAGGATAATATATTATTGTTGGTGACTGAAACTACAAGTATCATACGAGATATTCCTTACGCTATCTAATATCATTATTTTGTACCTACCTATTTACTTTGTATGCACACGTAACAATATACTAGTAAATATAATATTTAATAAATAAGAGGTGTGTGTACCTATATGACACATAATATTGTGTAACATTGTTTTGTTGAGGCACTTGAGGCCTAAGTAAACTAGTGTGTGTAACTTTCAATAGACTGAGAGCCGATATAAAATTTGTGTCATAACTTTTGACACTGACATGGTATATTTTGAGCCATGATACTCGTATATCAGATATCGAAATGTGTAATTGTGACTAAGGCTAGTCAGTAAAAAATATCTTTCATTTCCATCAATTTACAAAATATTTACCTATAATTGAAGCGTAAACTAAACAAAATAAGTTTTGTTTGTGTCAGCAGAGGGCCAATTTTACAGTAATAAGCTATCCCTGCATCAAATTTGATTGTGTATGTTTTTTCTAATTACTTATCAGACAAACCAGTCCATGGATATCACGCGCAAGAACAATTGTCCGGTTAAAGAGTATTTACTATGGTGGACTAAACAGAAGCACACGGGGCTAGCTCCACGCGCTTCTGTCAAGTCGATTTTGTATTCTAGTTTAATTAAAGGATTGAACTCGAATTAACAAGAGACCTATGTGTCAATACGTCGTTGAAACTTTAGGAACAAACACTTTTATAATTATTGTTTATCTAAGGCCAATAAACATACATGTACATCGTTTTTAACTAATTCATATCCTTTTCATTGCAAAGAAATTCATATCATTTTCTGCCATAAGCTCCGTGTCTTTGAGTAAGTGACGTAACGTCACAGCCGTAAAGACAATGAAGTGGAAACGGACAACTGTCATGCTCATTGCGCCCGCGCACGCTCTCGAACACGTTTTACTCGACGACGCATTGTTCGTATTATATGGTCTTCAGTTCCATCGTTATATAGGACTATCATATTTATACCACTACCCGGTTTCCGATGAAGTTAATTGTTTCAATTATATGACAATGCAATACTATTATACAGGGTGTTAGGCAGAAGGTTGGACAAACTTCAGGTACTAACTCTGTCTGTAGGCCATACTTATCTACTTTTATTATGGGACAAACATGCAAATCGCGAAAAAAAAAAACTGTTCCATACATTTCGGCTGGTTAGCTCTCAAAGTTTGTATGGAACAGCGGTTTTTTTTCGCGATTTTGATGTTGGTCCCATAATAAAAGTTGATGAGTATGACCTACGGAGTTAGTCCCTGAAGTTTGTCCAACCTTTTGGCGAACACCCTGTATAGTTATGTAGGAGTATGTTGGTTCTTTTAAAAATGTTAGTGCATTTGCTTTTACAACCCAAAACAATAAGTAACAAATAAGTTCGCTTTCGCTAATCCTTTACATGTCGCAAGCTAAAACATCGTCGTTACACTCATTACGTCGCTCTTTGTCGCCAAACAGTCGCATGTCGCCCATTGTCGCTGTTGTGCAATTGTGAAAGAGCTATTACTATCGGTGTAGGTTTCATGTGCGTAAGGAAATACTTAGCGGTTAAAAAGACGTACGTTATTTCCGGGATATACTAGTAAGAGTAGTAAGTTGTAACATTGAATGGGATTTTTTGCTATTTAAAACGGAAAACGGGGTAATATGAATTGGGGTAAGTACATTTAATTAAAAAAAAAAACTACATCTTACTTGATTTAATTGTAAAGTGCGCTGCTGAATTCTTATTTCGAGGAATTAAAAGCAGTTTAACACTAAAGGGCTCAAGATAAAAAGAGTCAATTATGGAAATTAACTAACTACTTATTACAATTTAACCCTAAAAAATATTGCCAAAAATTTGTGTTTTTTTTGGTATCCAAACTAATATGTAATTGTTAAATCAAAAAACGTAGGTATCAAAGTTGCCTTCGATCTTTGAAAAGGAATTTAGGAGATTTTTCCCCTCCGAGAAGAATCTATTTCTAATGCAGCTGTTTCAGAATTTACATATACAATAGCTATTTTCAAGTTCAAAAATCAAACTATATCATAAACAAAAATAAGCACAACACATTCTCATTCATTACCACTAAACGTCACAAGAAAGCAATACCGTTAGCAATTAAACTTACACTATTAAAGCTCGGGATTGAAAAGTACATGCAATTTGTAACTGATGTAACTGGTTGCCTAATTGTGGATTATTGAATGGATGTGAATTGGTCCGCAGTGTCACCGTTGTTTATTACGTGTACGTAATTCATTATGCCAATTTAATTATACTAAACAGTGTGTTGGATGTTTACAAAATAAAATGGTTGTTTATCTAGATTATGGTTACCTACCTATTGTTAAAAAAAAAACATTTTCCAATATTATAACTTTACGATCTAAGGATGTTTAGAAGATGATAATATAGATACTTAATACTAACTTTGTTATAGAATTAATTTCTATTTTACTGCCAATACGGTCATCTTTACTGTAAATAAATGCAAGGCTACCGTAACATTAACGATACGGAAAAACTATGGTTTAAAACAAAATGAAACAAAGGCCCGTAATTATATCAACAAACGATTATGTCAACTATTATTTATATCAAGAAAGTGACAGCACCCATCGGTTCCCGAGTGGCCGGTCGTTCCGGCTTCCTTATACAGTCATCATTACGGATGCAACGATCTGATCACTTTCACTGTCCGTCCATGTGGGTACTGGCGTGGAAACAATGCTTAAACCCGGTTTGACATAATTATGAGAAACTTTTTGCAGTGAAACGAATCTCTTTTATAAAGTGAATTTATAATTGATATTTATAATAAACAAAAGGTTTGTATGTACGTCAACTTTTTATTAGATGTCAAGAAAATAATTACACAAGTCAAAGTTTACAATTATAGAAAAAAAAATCATAGATGTAAGGTTTTACCTTGTTAAAGACAATTTTAGAGAACGTATGAAACTATTAACCCAGTCGTAAATGTAAAATAAAAAAATGGGATGACTATCTAAATTATTTTCTTCAATGTATCACAAGGCATTTTATACCTACTACATAATAATAGGTAAGTTATTCATATTACTTGTCTATCTATATATTTTACTTATCTATCTATATTAAACATTGATTTAGGTTTAACCAATGAAGAACACAGCAATACGTCAGCTATAATGAACACAAACAAACAAATGCATAGCGACAATTAGCTAGGTACCTCCTTCACATAACAACCATAAATTATAACAAAGTGTACAAATTACCAACATAACTAACCACATAAGTAGACTGACGGTGGTGTATAAATCTAGTTAATCTTTGAGCAGCTCCCGGCTCTTTCTTTTTCTTTTTAGGAATCCGTACAAAAAATGAAAAAACGGAACCCTTATAGGATCATTCGCGTCTGTCCGTCCGTCTGTCACAGCCAATTTGCTCCGACACTACTGGACCGATTATGTTGAACTTGAAATCTGGTACACATATTTAAATTGATGACCCAAACACAGATGTGTAAAGTAAATTTTTTTTTTAAATAACGGTCATTTACGGGTGACAAATTAGAAAATTAAAAAAAAATGTTTTGCAAACCTTAGGTACTGTGCCACATATCAAATGAAAGGGCTCATTATGAGGATCTCAAATATATTTTTGTTATTATTGTAAAATAAATAGTTTTGATTTTATTCATGAAAGAAGACGACAATTGCCCATTCCCCCTGATATCCGAAACTAATGAGCCTAAAATTTTGAAAAAAATACAAAATATAGTTCATTGCTTGCAGATTACAGAAAAACCTACCTATAAGAATTCGACAAAAAAAAAAGTATGTACGGAACCCTCTCCACTCGAGTTCAACGCGCACTTGGCCGCTTTTTTTAATGGCTAGGACTGCCTGCCTTCAGGCTAGTCACGTGTGGTCCATGCGTTTGCGCATCATAAATAACTAAAGAAGTCAAGACTGAGAAAACAAAGGTTGTATATCGCTTTAGTTGATTTTTGATTTGAGAAGTTAGATGGAGGTGTTAAGTCAGCTTTTAGCTTGTAGAGTACGCAGTACTTGATGCGTTTTGCTAGTATCTTCACTGCCAAAAGCCTACGGGGTAAGTTTGGAGGTGTAATGGGGAGCTATTATTTTGTATGCACCTTAATAGGGGTAAGATCTCGTATCTTGTAGTGGTTTTTAGGGTTCCGTTCCTGAAGGACGTCACGCGGGACCCTATTATTAAGCCTACGTTGTCCATCCGTCCGACTGTCTGTGAAGAGCTGTATCTTTTGAATCGTAAGAGATAGCGGATTGTTTTTTTAAATATGTGTTATTACGATGGATTTTCTAACAAATAAAAGAAAAAGGAAAAAAGTTAAAAAATAAAGGTGTTCCCATACATGACACGGTTTTTTTCAAAGTATTTTTATTTTTGCTGTATCGTAAAAATGGTAAAACATATAATCATTAAATTTAATATGATAATAGTACAAACCCTAAAAAAAACAACAAATACCAAAATACCGGTCAAGTGTGAGTTGTTCAACGAATGTAATCTCTAATCAAAGTTAAGTCAAATACAATAAAACTACTGTGCGGTGGTACGGAACCCTCGGTGCGTGAGTCCGTGTCGCACTTGACCGATTTATTACAATTTATGACATACGGGAGATGTTAGAGCCTAAAAGTAGGTTCATTCTTGGAGTCCAAGCTGTTAAACCTGATTGATGTTTAAGTCTGACAGTTACATAAACGTATTTTGACACAACTGAAGGGTATTTCAGACTAATTAAGTAGATTTATTGTGTACAAGTGACCTATATATGAAACGAGACGTATGTCCGATTTCACCAACTAATTAAGGACTGTTTAATCTTAATCGGTCGTTAGTCAATTCACCGTCTATTCCCAGCTGTCCGCACCCGTTTGTGCACACTGCGAACTACTGGGAATTTTATTACTAGTTGTCCGCAGTGTGAACAACTCGGAATAAATAATCCCAGTTGGACGCACCTAGTAGGGAATTATTTTTATTCCCAGTTGTCCGCACCTGAGTTCGTTTTTATTCCAATTGTCCGCACCTGAGTTCGTTTTTATTCCAATTGTCCACACCTGAGTTCGTTTTTATTCCCAGTTGTCCGCCCCTGAGTTCATTTTTACTCCCAGTTGTCCGCACCTGAGTTCGTTTTTATTCCCAGTGGCCCGTTTCACGAAGCTACAAGTTACAAATTACAAGCGAAACTCTCTTTCTAGTAGGAGGAGTTAGAAAGAGACTTCCGCTTTTAATTTGTAACTTGTAGCTTCGTGAAACGGCCCCCAGTTGTCCGCAGTGTGAACAAATGGGAATAGCCCAATCCACTTTAACAGCCGTCAAACCTGATGTTTTTTTAATCAAAGTACTTAGTGATACTCGCGATGCTAGAACAAATCTAAAGACACCTCGTTTGTTACATTCCGGCCAAGCAATCAGCCTCTACGATAGAAAACAAATACCCATACAACCATATATAGACTTCGGCAGTCTGGTAAAAACGATTCAAACATAAAGTGGTCTTACATAATATTTAACCCATATCACACATCCGTTTCCTCTTATTCAAGAATATGCTAAAATCGTGACCGTTGTAGACTACTTACCCGCATTCCATAATGTCTACTCAATCTTCATATAATATCGAATCAGACTTTACGTAATGGCGGACTTTATATGAACAACTTCGACTATGCAAAGAGAGCTAAGTCCAGATGACCATTTGTTTTAATATAAATCTTGACGTTCGGTATTAAAGTTTGAAGTATGAAACAGTGGGTGAGATAACACGGCCGGTTGCGAAAGAAGGCTATTAAGGCATATTGCTAAGGATGTGGTGGACTATGCAAAATAATGGTTTGGTAACGGCTGACGACTTAAGGAATTCCATAAACGGCCTAGGGACAGTCAGGTAGAGATTGTTTTTTACAAATACAAATAATTTATTTCCAAAAATTACATACATACGGTTGAATCTGATGATCTTTGATGATTTTGTTTAAATTATTAACATACCAACACATTGCTTGTATTCTTTAAATATAGTAGCTATACGTATGATTTCTTGCTTCGTTGTATATCAATACATTTAAATTTTTAAGATGTTTAACCTATATAGTAGTGTGATTACACTGAGATTCTCAAAATTAAATTCTAAGTCTAAGCTGGTAAGTCTTAAAATAAAATACTTTTACTGTTTAAAATATACTGCAAAGTGTATCATTTAGTATAAAACAAGCAAAATTGGTATATTTGTTTATAATTGCATTCTTTGGAAGCTATTTAACTGCGACTTAGATAAAATTTGACAGGAAATAAAAAATAAATGAAACTACCTCTCATCGTTTTTTTAAACCGACAGTCAGTCTCCAAATACATCAAAAAAACGTGGGCAAAAACTTGTGTTTATCTAAAATGTAAATTTGAAAACCCAACGTCAGTCATAATTGCCATGTCCCAAACATCGGTTTTTACGTCTTTAATCAATCAAATGTCAAAATATTTAGGTAGTTACTGTTTTTTTTAACATAAACATAATTAGCTAAAAACCCACAATTAAACACGCACGCTTGCTTTAATTTAAATAGACTTTATGTTTGGCATCGACCATGGCTCGCGTTTTTGTAGCAATTAAGTACTAATTAAGTACAGAGTTCCACTATTTTTTGTGTAGCCATACTTTTTTAGAGCATTGAATTGAATTTTCCCGAAGATGACATCATGACAGATCGATTTCTTGCCCCAAATAACCGCTCTTCTGTTATGTTTAGAGTCGTTTCCAAGAAAACATAATAAATATAGAAATTTCCCTGATTAAAAGTATAAGACATGTAACCTCAAACTAAAAAACCAGTTAATACAATTTTCAGAAAATATATTTCACTTTTCACCGTGACATTACCTTGGTCGATCTCGATCGCCGTATGCTACTTTCGATTTCCAAACCGGCGATACCGTATCGCATTATTGTACGTTACGTTATTACTGTAACTATATCGTTTGCGTTTTGGGTTACCAGAACAATACGACCATGTCAAAAAGGAACCGGTTTTTCATATTTTGCATGTTTTGTTTGAACCTACTTTAACTATCCGGTTATTTGGTTCATTTTACATTAATTGCTTTATGTTTAACAAAATAGTGATAATAAGATATAAATATTATTTAATAAAGGACTCAAGGTCTTATATAACCCCAAAAACAAAAAAACCGCCTTCAAAAACGCAAAAAATAACTTCTACTACTAGGTACTTAGTAGTAGGTACCTATCCTATTAGGTTAGTCCAACTGAAGTCGGCTTTTTGTTGAAAATATTGTGGTCGCCGACTTCAGTTAGACTAACCTAATAGGATAGGTACCTACTAGTAAGTACCTAGTAGTAGAAGTTATTTTTTGCGTTTTTGAAGGCGGTTTTTTTGTTTTTTAAAACATTTATTTTATTTTACACTTTTTAGTGATCATAATAAGCTTATGTAGTCCCACTTCTTAGTTGATATATGAAACTTTAAGACATTTCAAGCTCGCCGCAAGCAACGCCGCGGGAAAATCATAGTCATTTTAAAACAATTAAATGTGCTTCGTTGTAGTCGCTCAACTATCTTAATCGAGATATCTTATCGCCACCCTTGAAATCGGTACCGTTGAGGAGTTCCGGTGGCCATCTGTGGTCTTCATCATCAGTTCCGCTTCACCAAGTGACACTTTATGAATGCAAATGCTACACTTGTTACTAAAAATACTAAAATCGCTATATGTTTGCATACAATATTTGAGGAGTTCCCTCAATTCCTCACTGATCCCTTCATCAGATTCAGATTTGCTGACAATGGGACCACCTCGGAAGTATACTCTATCAAACCAAAAAAGAATTTTTAAAATCGGTCCACAATTGACGGAGTAATCGGTGAACATACATAAAAAAAAAAAACATACAGTGGAACGTATAACCTCCTCCTTTTTTGAAGTCGGTTAAAAAAGTGATTTAGCCTTAGTTTTAAGTTAAAAAAGGACTTTAGTCCCTAGACACAAAAACCATCTCTTTATTCCATCTAAACACGGCTATAATGAATCTCTTATAGCATGAGAAATAACAAACGTTATTTTCGCGAAAGTCATGTCAGGAAAACCGTTTGGCAAGCCCTAGAAACTCGTAAAACACTTCCAAGCGATACTTTAACCATCTACTAATTTAAACTCTGCGCAAATGTTTCCGTTACACAAATAAATACTGTCTTTATAGGAAAGAGGAAACGAGTAGTTTATTGATGAAAAGGCCATAATATTGAAGCATTTCCAAGAAGGAGTATTATTATAGCTGAATTTTGTTGAGAACCGTCTAATATATGAGGAAATTCCTTCCCTATTTTTTTTTAATCGACTGCCAAAAGAGTAAGTTAATGTGTTTATCTATACATATATATAAAAGGCAAATCTGACTGACTTATACAGGGTGTGACTTTTATTTTTTCAAATTGCTAGACCAATTGCAAATTAAAATTAAATTGGTCTAGCAATTTGAAAAAAATAAAGTCATTTTACTGAGGTCATGTTAGGCTGGTTAGGTTCCTCTTGAGCTGACCTACCTCCGGTGTCACTGTGGCGTGGTACTTTTGGGACACCCTGTATATCAACGCACAGCCGAAACTACTGTACCTAGAAACTTAAAATTTGGTACAAGGGTTCTTTTCATGATGTAAGTGAGCACTAAGAAATGATTTTGTACTTTTTTTCAAAATTTTAGGCTCAGTTGCTTCGGAGACAGTATAAGGATAAAGCATGGTTTAACTAAACCACGGTTACTCAGCTAAGTTTATTAGTAAGGGGGTACATGCTTAGCCCATAGTTAGTAGTGACCTTTCCTACGAAGCTAGCGGTCCCGGGTTTGATTCCCGGTACAGGCAAATATTTGTGTGATGAGCGCGAGTATTGGTTCCCGAGTCTTGGATGTTTTATATGTATTTAAGTATTTATATCTCTATGTATATAAGTAGCAATGTACAGTCAACAAATTTGATTTCTAGGCCACTTTGGACTATGTTAAAGTGACGTTGACAACCAAAACGTTACAGACTTCTTATGATTTGGTTTACAACGTCACATTGACAAAGTCCATAGTGGCCTAGGAATCAAATTGGTTGACTGTACAAGTTGCAGAACATTCTCTGAAGTTAAGAAATATTCTCAATAAATTACTGAAAATATCATCGGAAACATTTGAGAGCATTGAGAATGTTCTCATTCCATACAAAATTTTAGGATATTCTTATAAGAAACTTTCACAATTTGAGAAGTTACTTTTAGGTTCAATGCTATATATAAGTATATTTCATAGTCTAGTATCCATAGTACAAGCCTAGAGCTTAGTTTGGGACTAGAACAATTTGTGTAAGATTATCCACTGATATTTATCTAATATTTTATACTGTGTTTGTCAAAATAATTGTCCTACATCACAATCACATGTTTTCTTTAAAAAAAAACAATACCATAATGAATTCCGATGGTAAATGCAACTCAAAGTGCATTATCGCATATTGCATTGCACTTTCACAACGTAACGAGTGCACGCACCAGATCCCAGGAAAATGCTCTCGTTTGCGCTCTTGTGCAATAAAGTGTTGACATCCATGCATTAACTAACATCATTCTCATAACTGTAATTCGTTGTCGAATTGAGATAATTATAAACGTCTCTTCTTAGTACTGGGGTCCTAGTGAAAAAGGGTGTAAGTCTCTTGAAGATCAAGTGAAAAAGGGGATAAGTCTAGTATACTCCGCTTATGTATATACCCTTTTTAGGGTTCCGTACCCAAAGGGTAAAAACGGGAACCTATTACTAAGACTCCGCTGTCCGTCTGTCTGTCTGTCACCAGGCTGTATCTCAAGAATCGTCATAGCTAGACAGTTGAAATTTTCACAGAAGATGTGTTTCTGTTGCCGCTATAACAACAAATACTAAAAACAGAATAAAATAAAAATTTAAGGGGGGCTCCCATACAACAAACGTGTTTTTTTCTCGTTTTTTGCTAATGTTGTATAGATAATGGCACGGAAGCCTTCGTGCGCGAGTCCGACTTGCACTTGGCCGGTTTTTTTTAGTACGAGTTAAGTCGACTTACAGCCTTTTTCACTAGGACCGCATTAGACCCAGATGGTATTATCGGGAACCTTAGCCGGTCGAGTACGGTCGGCCTTATAGTAGCCGCATACTTTAGTGCTTTGTCACTTTAACGTTATGTTTGAACTGCTGCACTAATCTGCATAAGGCGTTAAATGCGACAAGGTACAAAAGTGTACAGCTACTTGTAAGGCCGACTGTATCAGCAGAACATTTTAAAGAGAAAGACAAGATGTAACTTTTTTTTAAAGTTGGTCTGCCTAGTGTGTACCTGGCAGGTTGTGCACAGTAATATAATAGACACCACTCACACGATATAATATACAGGGTGTAAGGGACAGTATACCGATAGCTACAACAGATTTTTCCGACTACAGGTTTGACTTGAAAAACATCAGTATTTTTACACGGAAAAAACAATTTTTACTCCAATATTTTCGATTATTTTTGCATGTTTCCCGGACTCAAACTCTGGACTGGACTTCAATCATCGACATAATAAGTCACTAGGGGCCCTAGCTAACAGATGACCCACGTGGGTTTTCGTAACGCTCGAGAATGTCATCCGGGTCATCCCATACATTTTCCGCGAAAGAAAAGAAAAACGCTATAGTAGCGTTTGTATTACTTGCTTAGGGCCCTCACCAACGCCTATAAATAAATGATACATAGAAATATATAAATTGACAATCGAAAGCTGCACTAAATTTCACACAGCACTCTTTTCTGCGCAGTGACAGGATGGGAAGCGAGCAATCGCGTCATCGCGCGACCTCACGACGCGACCCGACAGGGCCCGAAGCGACCCGAAGCGACCCGTACACCCGAGCCCGATTCATTACGAGGACCTTTCGGAAACTCGACCGTTGCCAACTAATTTCTATTAAATACAAGCATTTACCTACGACTTTGTCTGCGTTTACGTTTAATCGATACTACGGTAACTATTTACCAATTAATTTTGCTTTTATGCTCTATTTTTTTAGGTGAAACATTCCGATTCACGTAACTCAGTCTAGAATATACAGTACTAGGTTTTTTCGGGCTAAAAATTTACATAATTTCCCCGTACAATATATGTCAAATTTTAACATTTTTAACCCTAAGTATCAAAACTAACCGCGGCTTGAATATTGGGAAGGGGCACGAGTAAACAAGACAAGGTATTCTTAATTTAAAAAAAAAACTAGTCTTATTTCATTTTACTATTTAAATGTATTTTCCTCCGAATAAATACTTATTTGAGTGTCAAGACATACCGCTAGTTTCAATAAATTATTTTGTGCAATCTTTAGTATCTGTGGTAGGTTTTGATTGGCTTAATAAGTACTAAGTAGTCACTTGGCATTGTATACTTAGTTACTCGTTATAGTTGCCTAAGTAAGAAGGCAATCAAAGCCATTTTTTTAAATACACATTTGTATTTACAATTTCGACTTGCGTGTCAAAACTACAAAGAAGTTTGCATAAGCCATGCCAAACACAGAAAAGTTACATGTGATGTTTCAAATATTACCCATGTTTTTGTGCCCATAATGCATTTGGTGGGACATACCTGTAACAAAATAAAAAATATTAGTACCGAATTAAAGTCACTTTAAAATAGTAAAACCGATACTGCTAGACTTGTTAGCTTTTAAACCACAAATAACAGTAAAAAACATATCGCACTGTATCTCAAATATTATGCAACTTCCTTAAACGCTTAAAAGTAGAATAATCGTTTACTTTACATAATATCGACATAAGAGATTAAATCCAATCGAAAGTGACAAAAGCATACATTCAACATCCAACCTTCAGTCTCCTTGATAAGGCTGAACGTAAGGCAATCAAGAGTCAATTCAAATTTGGAATTCGATCATGAATGAACATACGTCACCGGCCCAATATGGCCGCGAAGGTTTTGTATCTGTGTCGAGGCTGTTGACGTTTGCATGCTAATGTTTACCGAGTTATTGTTATAGATGCATCATCGATTCGAATTCGATTGTTTTTGAGTCTGTGGTTCTTTTTTAGGGTTCTAAAAGGTTAGTCTGTCTTTGATTTTTACAGTGTATTACTATAGTCGTTGTAAAACCGGCCAAGTGCGAGTCGGACTCGCGCACGAAGGGTTACGTACCATTATCTAACAACATTAGCCAAAAACGGCAAGTAATCACGTTTGTTGTATGGGACCCACCTTAATTATTTTTTCTGTTTTTAGTATTTGTTGTTATAGTGGCAATAGAAATACATTATCTGTGAAATTTTAACTGTCTAGCTATCACGGTTCATGAGATACAGCCTGGTGACAGACAGACAGACAGACGGACAGACGGACAGCGGAGTCTTAGTAATAGGGTCCCGTTTTTACCCTTTGGAAAACCCTTTTACCCTTTGGTTCGGAACCCTAAAAATTAAATAGCGTAAAAAAATAAGGAACGCCTATTTTCGGCGGTTTTTACTCGACCTTAACTATTGCTTTATCTCTTGAACTTTGATTAGTTACTAAGGAAATTGCTGTTGCTTGAAAAAGAGGGAATTTATGAGTTTAAATTATGTCTTTTTGTGTATCTGTGTGTTTGTCTGTGGAATCATATCTTTCAAACGGATGGAACGATTGGTGAATTTTTATTTATATTAATTTTACTAATTTAAAATATTATAGTGTGATGGAACCAGTAATGGACGAGTCACCAATAATGGAAACTTGATTCTTATTTTACAGAAGATAAGGGTTATTCATTTGTTTTGCAACAATCAATTCAGGACCGTATGAAATTTGAATTAAGAGTGAAGTGTCCATTACTGGTTCCTGTCAGCTAAAAGTGTCCATCATTGGTGCTGTCACCCTAGTTAATTTAAATTTTATGTTAGAGTTTATAATAAAGTTCAATAAACACCTTTAATCAGCTTCGCCTTGTGTTTGTAAGGTGTTTTCTTCTTTTTTAAATTGTTTCACATTTTTTACATAGATGTCAAATAACAGTTACAAAATAAACGTTTTAGTTGTTGCATCTAATTTATACAGACCTTACGACTATAAATAGCACAAAACAATCAATTACTTATTGCAAAAGCTGACAGACTTTTTAGATTATCTGACACTAATAGCACTTCTGATAAAAAATAGAAGTTATCCCACTTTTAACGCTGGGACATTCTAACAGATGTAAGGTCGTATTTGCACAATAATTAAAATAAGGTTTAATGCTAAGGAAGAGAGCTTAAAATGTCTTGAACTTAATCTGTCAAGGATGGTGGTCAAGAGTTTGCGCAGGTATCATGAATGAATAATTAAGTGAATATACAGGATGATTTCAAATCATGCTTTTTAATTCCGAAATCAGTCAATGACTGCGATTTGATTGGTAAAGTTCAATTTTCAATAACAAGCTAGACCAGTAAGTTATTATTATTTATTAAAAAATCTTCAAATAACACGAGGAACATCGCTATTGGGGTTCTATTTTACTCGGGTTAAGCTTAATTGTTTTTGAAATGTTTTCGTATTGTCAACGTAGCTAGCTTTTATTTAATACGATAACAGGTCAAAAGCTATTAGCCCGAGGAGAATAAAGCCCCTTGGTCGACAATATTCGGTTAGCAAGAGTGACATACCATTTTAAGAACACGCTGTAGATGTTTATTTTTATCATTGATTCGGTAGCTTTTTGTTTGGATGGCTTTTGAATACCCGAAGGTCTTGGCAACTTGTTTTCGTTAAGAGAATATACACTGAGATAATGACGAGTGTCACTTGAATTCTGAAAATTAAAGAGTTACATACCAATATGATTACTATAACGTCTATAACACAAAGTGTATTTTTATCTCACTTTTCAACCTCCAACAAAAATGTATGTTTCTATGTTTATGTATACGTATATGTATATGTCTGTCAGTGGCATCATAGCTCCCAAACGGATGAACTGATTTAGACGCTATTTTTTCTTAAACAAATTTCAAGGGCGTTTTCCAAAAAAAGCGCACGTAGTTAAGGACTTCAATTAACAAACGGTAACTTTTCCGTTACGTCACAATAATTAACTATATTTCTCATTAAAAAAATAGTGCCATCTCAGACAAAACTCCTGTAGCAAATACAACCATTTCACTAACGAGTGAGGATTGCAACTGCTTCGGTTATTTAATGTGAGATACGGCCTACTGGCGTATGTGAGCACATAAATGTTAAACTAATTATCGTGACGTTATGGAAAAAGTTACCGTTTGTTAATTGAAGTCCTTAACTACGTGCGTTTTTTTTGGAAAACGCCCTCAAAATGGGATAATTCTTACAACACGCGTAAAGGAGCCCTGAGCTACCTACCTGCGAATTGAGCAAATTACGGACCAAATTGGTGGGGCGACGGGGGGAGTGTAAACCGCTCTGCTTTGCTGCCACGCTATTGGTTTGTCAGTAGACATCATGCGCAAAGATATCCCCACCACTAGCCGCTCGGAGCTCTTTTTACGTGTGTGGACATGTAGCTAGGTTTTATTAAAATTGGTTTGGCCGTTTAAGAGATATCAGCTCTGAAAAATGGGATCGCCATTATATCGCGAGTTTTTATCAATTTAACTGCCGCACTCAGAGACGTCAATCAAATTTAACGCTTGTTTACTGACGTTGTGTCTTATTCTATTGCTATAGCAAAGAAAGTGACAGCAGCTACTTTAATCAAGCATTAAATTTAATTGACGTCTCTGAGTGCGGCAGTAACAGTTGAGTCGCTTAACTTCGAAGTCGGATATGTCCTTGTTTGGTACACGAATTTAAAACTTATTTGTTTTAAAAAAGACGCAAATTCCGTTGTCCTTTTGCATGGACTTATAAGAATTTGAACTTAAGTGACTCAGTTATATAACTGTTAATTCAATATGCTTAATACACTTTACGTCACAGTATAACTGAGTGCTAAGCAATTTCGCAAAATGGCCACTATTCACAAAACCAGTTCTGACATAAATGTCATAATCTTCAAGCTTAATTGAAAGCTGCGACAAACAGGAAATTGAGTGACGCACGTTCCTGGAAAAGCCCAGGAATAAGCTCAGATTAAATTATTAAGCTGTCAAGCTTTCTTGGAAAATTTGATTTAGAATCAACTATTCAGAGTTGGACTTGGTTTTATGTGTGGACTTTCCGAAGTTACGTTATGATTTAGTATATATACCTAGTAAACAATCAATAATCACATCTGTAAGTATCAAGATTATGCGTAGTATTGGTTTCTGGCTTCTATAACAGTGGTCATAAAAAAAGGAACCTCAAACTCCACGTTTATGTATGTAAATGTATGTATTAAACACTTTACGGTCATAAAAAATATTGTGTATTAAATAAATAAAAAATATACATCATAAAGTTGCAGAAATAAAAGCAGAGATCATGTCTAGTATTTTTTTGACATCCAAAAGGTTAAAAAAAACTCATTTCTAACAATTTTAGATTGATGCTTATAACGAGTACCAAATGGGATAGATATTCGTAAAAATATAAAAAGCTAGAATAAAATAAGATAACAACAAATGAAATGGTAAGAAATGTCTGCGACTACTATCTCAGCCATATTGTAAACGGTCGGTTACTTAACTTTATCTTTTATCCCTTTTTACCCTCTTTTCTTGGAAAGGCGAGATTAAGACAAACATAACGATATATTAACTGATTGGTTTCTTGTATAGCTTTTACCAGCAATCTCTCGCGACGCAAACATACTCTACGACCTTACATAGATCCAAGAGGTACCTATTAAGTCCGCCACTTTTACTTGTTTTTGTGCAATGAAGACGAAATAAATACAAATAAACATGCCTACCCCACTTTGAGAATGAAGGCGTGAAGTTATGTATGTATGTATGTAAACATGACAAAAAACTTTTCTCATTTGTGACTTGTGACATACAATATAGTTATATAGTAAAAAAAAAAACTTTGCTCACGTTGAAGCAGAAAAAATATGAAATAAATAATACCAATTTGTTATTATTATTAAACAACAAATATAGTCGCTATTAAATATGAACCAATAAAATATCTGAACTCTACCGTATTAAGATGTTTTTGAACACCTTTTATGCTCTTATATATTAGATGGTGAGTACGCTAAGTGTGCTAAAGGATGTAAACAAATGTTTAACATGCGAATATATCGCGAACCAAACTTTCACCGAATCCCCAATTTCACCTCTTACCGCTACTTTGCCATTGTTCTTCTGTTAGATTAACTTCTTTTTATCTGATATTTTTAAACCCCGATAAAGAATAGGGGTGTTCTAAGTTTAACATGTGTACAGTACAACCATTTTCTTAATAGAGATCAGCAATCTTCGCTCTTCTATGAAACACGAGTGATAAATATACTGTCAGTTGCGAGTGCAAGTGTGATAGCGATAACTGGCCGAACGCTATTAAGAAGCTGGGAGGTACTGTATTTTGCTTAGTACCTTTGTTTCGGCGAAATATGTTTGCCAAATGTATCATTTCCCAACTTTTCATATGAAAACCCGCTTTGTTTTCTGTAACCGTAAATATTTCAGGTGTTTGTAAAAACTAACCTAACCTATAGGGTTCTACACGATGGTATTGAAATAAATCCTGAAATATTTACAGTTGCAGGAAAAAAAATGGGTTGGCAAATGAAAAAGGTATAGTCTATAGGCTTCATACTTTCGATTAGTATATAATTGGTTTATTAAACAAGCAATAATAGCAATTAAAAAAAAACATTTTTAGTTTTTTTTTTAAATTGTGGACTGTACTGGACTGTAATTTTTCACTCAACCTATTCACCATATTAAATTTGATATAAAATACTTTTTATCAAATAAACAACTGGGTGAAGGTCGTCTCCTATTCGCATCTTAGACCATTATATTGAAGGTTTTAATCTTATCAATAGTTATTTCTGCTAATGAGCTCTACTATGCATCTATAAGGAATGTATTAAACCAATTCCCAGTATTACAGTAAGTGGGAGCCACTCACTGTGCCCGCCGTTTGCCTGGGTGTCGGAAGGAGTGGGCGAGGACCCACTTGCCTTGAGACTGACCGGGTGACGGGTTAAAGCCATACAAGAACAAACAAGAGGTTTTTTAGGGTTCCGTAGTGAACAAGGAACCCTTATGCCCTTACTTATAAACGTGGAATAACCTTGGAGTAGCTATGCCAGCACTATGGCCTATGTCCAGCAGTGGACGTCTTTCGGCTGACATGATGATGATGATGATGATGAGCTATGCCATGTTTTGTCTTTACCTGTCGCTATGACATTTAGCCTGTCGCTATTAGCGTGGACGGACACTGCATCTCCTTCCACTAAAAGCAAAACATTTATCCCTACCTTCTATTGTCCTCACGCGCATAAATAATTGCACATGCTTCATTGCGCATCGGATACATATAAAAGTAACTATAGTGTTTTTAAATCACGAAGGTGCGCCCCACCACTCAAATTGACCTTGCACACCGAAAAAAATAATTGGTCGCTTCTAACACGATTGTGATTATTGTGCATAAGCGTCTTGATTCCATACGAGCCTGACAAGACGTTAGATACATCAACTAAGACGTTAGATGCATCAAATAAGATGTTAGTTGAATTACTAAAGAAATTGCTGTTGTTACTATCAGCATTGGTTGATATAACTAATATCTTAACTATTGTATTCATTATTTGTCAACTAAGAGAAAATCACTCTTTGTTGGTTCCCTTTTTTTGAGTGCACGGTTTCATCAATGTACCTACCGAAAATTAACTAGCAGTGCGGGACTTCATGGATTAAGAACTCTATACAGATGTAAGTGAATAATGTATATATGTAATGTGAAAACTAATGTAAAAAGGCGAACTTACATAATAATCATTATTAACTAACACGCTCACTCACACACACGCACACATACGTTAGTACGCTTTGTATATTATTAAATTATTAAATAGTTTTTCTTTCTAGAGTTAATTCTTGGTTTCTATTGTTACTGTTACTCATCACGTTAATTAACATTGTTCCACGTGTTTTGTATTCTTGTGGTCATCTGTCATTGGATTTATTTATAGTGCCTATTTATATTTCACAATGAACTGTAATGCTGTTGATGTACCAAAAAATAAAACTGTCTGCTTGTGGCATCGTAAGTCCGTAACAGATGAACCTTTTATTTTATTTATTTGTTGTTACTTATAGAAAAGAAAACCATATTTATGAGTCTACATATAACGGTTCACGAGATGTAGCCCGCTGACAGACAGATACACAGACGGACAGCGGAGGCTTCGTAAAAGAATCCGGAACCCTTTGGGTACGGCACCCTAAAAAGGCTAACCAGTCTAACCAGCATTGCGATCTCCCATTCAAAGCAGTTGCTACGAGTCTAAGGTTCAACATAAAATAGTTATTTTCCACATTATCAGCTGTTGTGTTGACAATAACAATTATAGCGTCATGTGAATCAGTGACGTCACACGTCACGTGACGTCACATTGACATGCGTTTGCGCAGAATTTAGGGATGTGTCATCATCGCATGACTCACGCCAAGTTTTATCCGATTGCTGGAGACTGTATGTATGTATGTATGGTTTTTTCTTTTTTATAGCGGCTAAACCTGGGTGTACTTTTTTTAAATATCTCAGCACCGATATTATTTAACGCAAAAAATATCATATATTTATGTATTTTGAGGTCCTCTAAACCATAATAAGAAAATCATAAACTGCCGCTGTCAAAAAAAGACAATAATGTTCATACAAACTTACTTAATACCCTTTGAAACTATTTAAAAAACAAAAATAGAATCTTTAGAGTTAAATGACTCAGCGTTAAAGCGAAAATGTATAGCGGGAAATCCTGCCCTTGCGCATCTTTCCGCTGCGCAGTGCGCACCGCACTAGCCGGCGCATGATAGTGCGCACAAACTTAACATGGTGATTCACACGTATGTGGAAGTTTATTCTCACTCCAGATTTAATTATAAATATTTAAGTACTAGAAATGAATTAATGCCAATGTCATTTATTCTTCAAAAAAATATTTAATTAATACTGAAATATATTTGATTAAATTATTACTTATAGAAGTTACTGAAAATTAAATAATTTTGCCTTAATGAAAGGCAGAAACATGTGCAAAATAACGGTCATTTATTTAAATCTGAAAAAATAATCCGAAGTATCCTCTATCCTATTATATCTTCTATTTTATTGGGTAAAATAATATCGCCATTGAAATGTCTTCATATTGTTATTATCTCGGCTGGTAGTAATACCAACAGTAGTAGTGACAGTAGTAGTTTCAAACAAATAAGAGCTATCGTAAGGTCGACAATACGATAGCGTGTCAGAGGAAATATGGTTTCACTTACTTAATAGAATATAGAGATCCAGGGCTTTTATAAACGTCGAAAACGTTTTTTTTTATTTATTGTTTCAAAGCGTACATAATAATCATTACAAGCTAACCCGCCAAACTGACAAAACAGTTTATTGGCGAGATCAGTTTGTTGGGTTTCATTTTTTTATTATTTAAATTATAAGGCATGGTAACAAAATGTACGTTACATGTAAAATTGTAATAACGTTTTAAGTTACATAGTTTCATATCTTTCTAAATATGGAGTGACTAACGTAATGGCACCAGTGTTCGGCATTTTAAGCTGACCTGCACCAATAATCGACACTTAACTCTTAATTCAAAGATCATACGGTCATAAATTGAGTGTTACAAAACAAATGAATAACCCTTACCTTCTGTAAAATAAGAATCAGTGTCGATCAATTAACCCTTCATGGGATAGGTTAGGTTAGGTTAGGTTAGGTTAGTGAAATAATCTAGTCAAAAATCAGTATTTTTTGTATTTGTGTGTCTCTGTGTTCTGTTATAAATATTTCATCCATTATAATACGCTAACTGACATGTCGGCGATAAAACTAATCGAGTACTGTAAGACAGTATAAGGAAAACGCATAACAAAAATATTAAAATATTCCGGTCTAACTCAGAATCAGATAATGACGATTGTCGTTTCTTCGTGATTATTTTTCATATACAAGTTCATAAATGTGTACACTTTAGTACCGCGTCTATTTCATGTCATGTTCAAAGTGCCATATTCGTATTATCACAGTGATTAAAATGACAAGGAACTAAAGTGTACATATTTATGAACTCGACTGTACAGCTGTAAGATTATTAAGTGATTGTACTCTTTTACGACCTTCATGCTTGAATGTTTTTTTATTTCAATGTTGCTGTGCAGATTCAAAGTATCTATTAACTTAATATGCTTAAGGCTTAATTAATCAACCTACTAACAATTCCTTATAACATTAAGTACCTATTTCACCGATATTAAAATTAATCAATTTTAATCGACTGTTAGTTCATACATTTTGACAGCTGTTAACGCTCTAATCGTCTCTTAAGTGGTTAACATCGTTTGGTGAAATTGGTACTAAAGGTATAATTTGTATGACTAGCAATTAAAACCTTTAGTTTTTAAACATAAACTCACGCCTTCATTGCAAGAGTGGGGTAGGCAGAGCCACAGACTCACCAACAACTCCAAAAACTAGTTTTTAATACCAAATATTTTCCTTAATACTGTTATTTACCAGCCCAACGGGACCCTGACCCATCATGACGTAGAACTGTGTCATAGCGACGTTATGATTAAAACCGTAAGAAGTGTCAAACAAATTGTTTTACAATTGTCACTGTGACACCGTTCTATGATGGGTCAGGATTCCATTCGGCTGATACCTATTTGATGCCCTTACCACATTTTACGATCGAACTCTGCACCACTGAGCAGACTGACCATGAGATTCGATAAAAAAAGAAAAAAAAAGGAATAAAGCTTGTCTTAAAAACGTAACAAATGATTTCTATACTCATTAAAAAATATATTTAAATGATTCACCCTACAACTTTCTATCTCTTTGCACACGCCTTTTAAACTTCGAACATCCTAGATGCGCGGTGCGCAACGGGGCGGTTTGCGCGCGGTGCGTTTTGCGCACGGCCGTTTATGCGCACGACACGATTTCCTTTCCCCGTATAAAGCGACGCCGGCGCATCCATTATCATAACAACTCATTCAGCTGAACTGTGAAGTGATAAGCTATCTGTCACAATAGTAAGTACTTGATTATTGGCTTTGTTTCTTAGATAAATTCTTGGGTAACAACCGTATTTAAATTAGATTAAATGTGTTTAATGTTAAATACAGAAGTATTTGTGTATTTTTAGAATTTATTTTTTAATCTGTGATAGGTAGTATTGGACGTTTTCCTTGAGGTTATAATTTAAATGATGTTTTGAGCATAAGTTTAGTAATGTAAAATCCATACTTCTATACTAATTTTTTAAATGCTAGGGTAACTTTGTTTGTTTGTTAGTACGCTTTCACAGCTAAACCTTTGAACCGATTTAATGTAATTTGGCATGAAAATTGAATTTCGGTAAAGGAAAAGACAACTTTTATTACAGAAAAAAAAACCCAAGGGAATAGTGATAAGATAAACGACTTTTTCTAGGTCAGCTAGTAACGAATAAAATCACTTTAATTGTAGAAAAATTATCATTATATTTGTGAATGAACGTGAGATAGGTACATTTAAAAGGGCTGATATTTAAACCTTTGACCTAACAATAATCAACAAAAATTGCATTTTTCAGAAAACGAACTAAAAATGCCTTGCTGCGAAGTAACGATCGAAAAAACCCGTCAATGCAACATGGACTGCAAGAACCCAGATTGCTTTTGCATCTCAACTGGCGGCAAGACTTGCATCTGCCTCTCTAAAGATGACAAAGGAAACATCGTGAAATGCAATGATTGTAAATGTGAACCTTGTAACTGCAAATGTGATTTATCCAAGTGCATCTGCTTGGCCACTGCAGGCGCCACTTGCATTTGCGTGTGCCGAGACGAAGCTGGCAACATCAAGAAGTGTGATGACTGTGACTGCGTTGGAGAAAAATCCAACAATGCTGAGAAGCCTTGCGGCAAGAAATGTGTAAAGGCTGGATGTGTCTGCATCCCCACAGATGGGAAGTCCTGCATCTGCGTCTGCAGTGATGACAAGGGAAACATCGTGAAATGCAATGATTGCAAATGTGGTCCTTGCAACTGCAAATGCGATACCTCCAAGTGCATCTGCCTGGCTATTGCAGGTGCCACTTGCATTTGCGTTTGCCGCGACGAAGCTGGGAACATCAAGAAGTGTGATGACTGTGACTGCGTTGGAGAAAAATCCAACAATGCTGAGAAGCCTTGCGGCAAGAAATGTGCAAAGGCTGGATGTGTCTGCATCCCCACAGATGGGAAGTCCTGCATCTGCGTCTGCAGTGATGACAAGGGAAACATCGTGCAGTGCAATGATTGTAAATGTGAACCTTGTAACTGCAAATGTGATTCTTCTAAGTGCGTCTGCCTGGCTACTGCAGGTGCCACTTGCATTTGCGTTTGCCGCGACGAAGCTGGCAACATCAAGAAGTGTGATGACTGTGACTGCGTTGGAGAAAAATCCAACAATGCTGAGAAGCCTTGCGGCAAGAAATGTGTAAAGGCTGGATGTGTCTGCATCCCCACAGATGGGAAGTCCTGCATCTGCGTCTGCAGTGATGACAAGGGAAACATCGTGAAATGCAATGATTGCAAATGTGGTCCTTGCAACTGCAAATGCGATACCTCCAAGTGCATCTGCCTGGCTACTGCAGGTGCCACTTGCATTTGCGTTTGCCGCGACGAAGCTGGGAACATCAAAAAGTGTGATGACTGTGACTGCGTTGGAGAAAAATCCAATAATACTGAGAATCCTTGTGGCAAGAAATGTGATAAGGCTGGATGTGTCTGCATCCCCACAGATGGGAAGTCCTGTGTCTGCGTCTGCAATGATGATAAGGGAATCATCGTGAAATGCAATGATTGCAAATGTGGTCCTTGCAACTGCAAATGCGATACCTCCAAGTGCATCTGCCTGGCTACCGCAGGTGCCACTTGCATTTGCGTTTGCCGCGACGAAGCCGGGAACATCAAGAAGGGTGATGACTGTGACTGCGTTGGAGAAAAGTCCAATAACACTGAGAATGCTTGTGGCAAGAAATGTGATAAGGCTGGATGTGTCTGCATCCCCACAGATGGGAAGTCCTGTGTCTGCTTCTGCAATGATGACAAGGGAAACATCGTGCAGTGCAATGATTGTAAATGTGAACCTTGTAACTGCAAATGTGATTCTTCTAAGTGCGTCTGCCTGGCTACTGCAGGTGCCACTTGCATTTGCGTTTGCCGCGACGAAGCCGGGAACATCAAGAAGTGTGATGACTGTGACTGCGTTGGAGAAAAGTCCAATAACACTGAGAATGCTTGTGGCAAGAAATGTGATAAGGCTGGATGTGTCTGCATCCCCACAGATGGGAAGTCCTGTGTCTGCTTCTGCAATGATGACAAGGGAAACATCGTGCAGTGCAATGATTGTAAATGTGAACCTTGTAACTGCAAATGTGATTCTTCTAAGTGCGTCTGCCTGGCTACTGCAGGAGCCACTTGCATTTACGTTTGCCGCGACGAAGCTGGCAACATCAAGAAGTGTGATGACTGTGACTGCGTTGGAGAAAAATCCAACAATGTTGAGAAGCCTTGCGGCAAGAAATGTGTAAAGGCTGGATGTGTCTGCATCCCCACAGATGGGAAGTCCTGCATCTGTGTCTGCAGTGATGACAAGGGAAACATCGTGAAATGTAATGATTGCAAATGTGGTCCTTGCAACTGCAAATGCGATTCTTCTAAGTGCATCTGCCTGGCTACTGCAGGTGCCACTTGCATTTGCGTTTGCCGCGATGAAGCTGGGAACATCAAAAAGTGTGATGACTGTGACTGCGTTGGAGAAAAATCCAACAATGCTGAGAAACCTTGCGGCAAGAAATGTGTAAAGGCTGGATGTGTCTGCATCCCTACAGATGGGAAGTCCTGCATCTGCGTCTGCAGTGATGACAAGGGAAACATCGTGAAATGTAATGATTGTAAATGTGAACCTTGTAACTGCAAATGTGATTCATCCAAGTGCATCTGCTTGGCTACTGCAGGTGCCACTTGCATTTGCGTTTGCCGTGACGAAGCTGGCATCATCAAGAAGTGTGATGACTGTGACTGCATCGCAACAGGGAGCGAGTTTGATCCTGCCATATGCCAATGTGATACAGGAAGTACTTCTAAGAATGATGGCTGTAAAGGTAACCCTAGCAGTGGCAATCCCTGTGTTTGCTGAACCATCAAAGAAGCATCATGCATTTCTAAAATTACATAATAAACCATTACTTGTCCTGTTGCTAATTTGAATATGATTCTAAACAATCAGTTTATGTATAACGCTAGCTTAAGTTCTATAATTGAAAAGAGATATTAAGAATATAAAAACGACAGACCTTTGAGTTTCTTGCGGTGCTTCTTCTCAACAATATCCTCTTGGGAAGCGCTGGTACTCTTTAATTACATTTTAAAGCAACGTTTTTGTATAATAAGTATAATCACAATCCAGTTTTACAATTATATTCTTTAGCCTAATGATGTATTTGCCTTATTATATTTTATGATCGTGTAACCATATGTTATTTTAATAAAAATTGCATAATGATCCCAGTTTTTTAATCTTAAGTATGTTTAAACAATGCAAAGCTTAAAGCTGGTTAGTTGACCAGTTTGTAAATGGTCTATTAATATGCTAAACCAAGCTTTTAAGCTCTTTGTACCGCCTGTCACGTCTCGACTTGTTGATAATGGACACTGATAAGCGCCTATTAGTCGTCTCATGACACAATTTACGATTATTAGTCAGAAGTTTTCAGAAAAAAATAACTTTGCAGGTTATAAACAGAGAATTGTCTGTTTGTATCCTACGGTTATATGTACCTATCTAGTTGTTTTGTTATATGATCAATGAGTACAGATCTTAATAATTATTTTCGGCTTGGGCCTCTATCCTGCTTGGTAAAAATATTCCCTTTGACGTTATCGTTCTGTTTTTCCCGGACGCCATAACTGTCAAGTACATATATGTGCTATTGTAACGTTGACAATAATACGTTTCTGTCAAAAACAATATTTTTGGGACAAAATTTTGTTGCCTTGTACTTTTTTTTGCAAAATCTTTATCTGCTTAATAAGACAGAACTAATGAGTCCCAACACGGTGGGTCTACGTAAAGTATAGCGGAGATCCTGTCGCCACCTTCCGACTCCATCATCAGATCAGCTCTTAGATACCCTAATATTGCATTGGTTCGGGTTTACATATGTGGACCAAATTTTAGCCCATTCCGTTGACGGAAAGTGGGTCAAATTTAACTAGCTAGATTTGATCCTTACATACATACATACATACATACATTGCAAGTTAAATAAAAGCTTGTAATTAATTAATATCCAGAAAATGCAACGAGCAAGACGAATCAGGGTAGAACCGACTCGGATAGGTAAGGTTAGAAGGCCAAGGCAGGAGCTTGCTTCGAGGTTTTTTTTTCTTTGCCTATTAAATAGGTAGATTTTAAATGTTATGCATGACGAACATTAGACATTTTAAAATTGTAGTACTACACGTTATAGAAATTGGCTATTATATCAAATGAATGATTATAATCAAATTATTATACGAAATGAATTTATAGCATCTAATTTTATGACAGTTGGTTTTATAGGAAATATGGTAGACCCTCTAATGGTTCCTATTAATATGCTTACGCTGCTTGCTTACTTTTTGGAACCATAATAGATAGCGGGTTTGGGCACGGAACCCTAAAAATGAGAGACACGAATAAAAGAGTAAAACTCATAGAACGCAACAACATAGCAACCCGTTAGTTAGTCTATAATAACTGAACCTGCTGTTAATGAATTAGTATACTGATCGAACGCATGCGCCGAACGGAATACTAGTGGGAACGGGGCCGCCGCGCAGTTCATGGCTTTATAGGTAAATCACTTGGTTGTAGTCTTTAAATGTGGTGGTAAAATTAAGAGAATTGTGAAGCGACGCTCTTAGCTCCGGGCATAAACACTGCTTACCCCCAAAATCAAGACCGATTTTCAAGATTTTTGAATATAGGTTTGTACGCTTTAGGTTTTGATTCCATTGAAGTCAAAATATTATGCGGCATGAACAGGCGCAACTTTAGATTGCGTAGACGTAGAAGTTTTTTTTACAACTTCAAAGGATTCCAGACATGAGTATTTGATACCTGATACTATATTAAAGCGAAAAAAAATCGTCGGTCTTAGGCAGGATTCGAACCTACATCTCTGGCTCTCCGGGCCGATACAGGCGCATTACCAATTATGCCACCAAGACCCTACTTAGGATCCACGAAATTAGTAATCGCTTGCTTTTCATACTCGGAGGGTATGGTGACGCCATCTATCGTTGTTTATTAACAAACGATACCTGATACCTCCACGCATTCCTGAGACAAAGGGTTTTGACAGAGAGACAACGAAATGATCCCATAAAGGTTATTTTCTCCCTTTTGAGCTAAGGAACCTTAAAACAGTTTTGCAGCTATAAATAATACCTATTAGTAAACGGATAACGCCCATTGCCGAATTAAGCGATAAATGTAATTTATACTTTTTTTATCTGTAACCAATCAGAGCTAACCCATTAATTTCGTACCTGTCAACTCAACCTCCAGTCATTGGCCGCAAAGGTCAACCAAACAATAAAGATCGACCACTTCCTTGCTGCTTTATTTCTGGGTCTGACTGGGGCCTGTCATTAATTTTGTTCATTATAGTCACGCCATTCTAAAAGGATTTTATGACAGCTGTCAAATTAGTAAAAAAAATGTTTGATGTGCTGCATTGACAGGTGTTAAATCGGTCCTCTTAAAACCGCGCGACTATAGGTGTTTGTAAGTTTTAATAAAAAGATTAGATTAGTTAATAACCTTGCATATTTAAAAAAAATAGATGGTTTTTTTTATACAGTAGCCAGGGACACCAAGACGAACACCTAAAACAAGTTTGTCAACATCATCGGCTATCGGTACAGCCTTTACGAGGGAACAAAGATCCATACATGCTTACTCACATACATACATACATGGTAACCCATCATTTTATCGAATTTCACTTCATCGATTATATCATTTCATTGAATTTCATTTTGTCAAACGCTATTTTCTGCTGAAACCAAAATGTTTTCAGGATATCTTAAACATTAATTACGTATGTTAGGTTGGGTTACAATTGTCATAACCAAAAAAAAGCAAAGCATGCGGTGAGAAATGCCTTTCGATGACATGAAAATTCTGCGTAATTATGCGTTCGTTGAAAAGTGTTTCGATAAAATAATAAGTACCCTACATACATACATACATGACAAGAACATTATACCATTCTTCTTGGGAGTCGGGAAATAAGCTTTACCTAGGTTTTTAACTAGGGCTCTGTTCTACTCGGAAATACCAAATTGATTATGACTTGTTGTAATACCATCCTTATGATAGGTTTTATTCACTTGACAGTAATGCGGCGGCCGAGTTGACAATAATACGATTTTCTATTTTGATGATTTTTGCCATAGTGTGGACAATTCAATTCAACCAAGAATGATCCTTATATATCACAATTGCTTGCGTAATAAAGATCAGATTTCCTCACGGAATAGAAAAAACAGTGGAAGTGGCATGAGCTTCGACCTGTTGTCGCCAATACTCAAACTATCATAAAAACAACACGCCACCATGGAAAACTATTTTGGTGCGGCTATCGTTTTAACACTCCAAAATAGCACAATAAGGCATGCTTCTGGATTTATTTCCTATTTTGGAAACATAAAAATATCGAAATATTGAAATAAGCGATCGCGGCAAAAGTAAGGTAGGTTATGCGGAACTCCGCATAACTATGCCACACGTTACACGCCCACTTGACACTTCTACTGTTTTTTCTGTTCTGTGGATTTCCTCGTAACCCGAACGATCACACTTGGCCCTAACTGTACTTGGATGAGACACGAATATTAATGAGATTTCTGAACTTATTGCCATTCAGCAAGGGTCGAGCATGTTTCATTTTTGAGCCTTTTTATAACCTCAAAACAAGGTGCAACAAATTTACATGTTTTATACCTGCCAGCTGTTGCTTATCGCTATTTCCTTGTTAACTATCCATTTTTCCGGATAAAACGTATCCTATGTACTAACCCGAGGGTTTATTGTCTAACGCACTCGTAATCACGATCGTTTTTATTTTGAAAATCGAAGGCTTGTCTGCATACAAAATGAAAACAATTGCTCCACTTTGTAGCCGGTTGTGATTGCGAGTGCGTTAGACAATAAGCCCTCAGGGGCACAAGCTATCGCCATACCAAATTACATTGAAATCGGCTCAGCAGTTTAGCCGTGAAAGCCTAACAACCAGACAGACCATGTTTACCATGAGTTACCATGGGTTGATGTTAAGATGGATATACTTTTTATGACATGGACAATGAGAAGGCAAACAAATCACACAAGCCACCTGATGGTATGTAGGTCCGGAAACCCAATAGACGTTTTGTAATGTTACCTTTACTAACTTACTTATGTCTGAATTTTTAGGGTTCCAGAGTCAAACTAGGAACCCTTATAGTTTCGCCATGTCCATCTGTATTGTATGTCACTCTCACTTTTTCTCAGGAACTACCTGAGTAACAAAACTGAAGCAAAGATCAATCGTGTTTTTTTTTATGGTACCTCCCCTAGATGTAAAAGTAAGGGTACGACTAACGGCCAAACCCTAGGTTTATTCAAACCGCGGATAGATATGCGTTAAAATTTGACATTTGCCCATACAAAATGTGTCAAATTTTAACCAGAAGTAAGCCTATCTATCCGCGGTTTGAATATAGGGTTCGGCCATTAGTAAACTTGATTGGTTTCAATAAAATATTTCAAATTAAAAACAAAACGAAACGTACACACCTAGTTTTTCGTTTATCAAACGTTACCGTTCGGAGCTAAATTTGTATAGAAAATTTGAACAGCAACGCTATTTAAGTGTCGCTTAACACCTCTTAAGGAATCTGCAAATGCCAATGTAACCAAAAACCGTTCAAAACACTAACTGCGATGTACTAACGGGTAAGCTACGTTCCACATAACACTGATACAAGATTATCACGCGACGTAACACGGCGTTTAAGGTATAGCGGGTGTGCCATCTGGCGCTCTGTAACCTGTGGCGCTTACCGTAAAACGGCTGGAGGGTGCCAAGTCATAGGATATAGCGGTCACTATAGTCGCAAACACACTGAGAGCGTAGGCGGTTCCCATACTAAAAACGCCTCTGCCACGCTTTGGGCAAAGATTAAAAAAACCGGCCAAGTGCGAGTCGGACTCGCGCACGAAGGGTTCCGTACCATAATCTATACAACATTAGCAAAAAACGGCAAAAAATCACGTTTGTTGTATGGGAAATATTTATTTTATTTTTAGTATTTGTTGTTATAGCAGCAACAGAAATTTCTTCTTTGAAAATTTCAACTCTCTAGCTATCACGGTTCGTGAGATACAGCCTGGTGACAGACAGACAGACGGACAGCGGAGTCTTAGTAATAGGGTCCCGTTTTTACCCTTTGGGTACAAAACCCTAAAAACTAGTATATTGACATAAGTAGCCGACGCGATAGATCAGTCAACATCAACCCTATATAAATTAAGTAAATTTTCGGAACTCGCAAATGTTAGCATTATCGAATTAATCACCAACTGAAGTAACCCGTTTATAAAACAAATCCAATGCCCAGCGCCATTTATTTTGTCTCTTACGTTGCAGAATAGTTAGAAGGGTAAACAAATTGAACATTTCCTCTCTATAGTAGAAGGACCTGGTATAGTAAAGGACTTTAATTATTATGCCACTATGGAACCCTGTCAAATAACGTTAATCATTAATTTTGGCGTCATTTATTTCATGTGGTTTGACGCTGTCATTATGACAGGGTTCCATAGTGGCATAAAAATTAAAGTTCTTGACTGTCCGTTCGGATTGCTACCACGATCTTACCACTTGATCTACCACCAAGAAGTTTCATCATGCGCATTGTTGTATACCGGGGGTAAGGCAACCGGTAAATTTTCAAGCATGATGAAGTAAGTTATTCCATCTAAGTCCTCAAAGTTGGCAACAAAGCAGTCTTGAGGTTGCCATCGTAAGATTGCAAATATCTAGTCTGCCATAATACCGAAAAAGGCGACTAACTGCAATGTAATCATCAAAGTTACCTCATTAAATTCAAAATGCTAATACTATTAAATACTATGCAGTTCGTTCATATGATTTCACAATGCCATAAAAAAAGTAATCGTGTCTTCCGCTTATGCCTTGTACCAGGTTCTAGAGGTAACGGTTAGATCATTTCACGCCGATGGGATGACGCGAAGTCGCGAGGTGACATGCAAAACCATCGACGATTACGAGTATGTAGGCTTGTGGGTCTATAACCAGTCAATAGGCAGTTACTACACAGCTATGTGATTACTTGTAGTGGTTCCGAGTTCTTTGACGAGCTCCAAGTTGTACCAAAAATGTTTTTCTCAAAAATGTCCGGAAATTTTGACATTACTATCTACATATTGAGACGCGTACATAGTTTACTGACAGATCTCAAATTAAAAAAAAACATTGCGTGCTCGCTACACAAGCTCGCAATGCATACAAATTCCATTACTAACTAGCTTGTAACTTTTTAAATAGTGAAAAGGGCCATAATAAAATCAGGTCACAAGTCTAACATCCATTTATTCGAAACTTTTTTATGTGTCCGGAATAGCTTGTGTTTTTTTTTAAAACAAAGCTTGGGTTTTTCCTTGTCATAAACAAAAAGGCGGTAAAGAATGATGGTTTTTTCACGTGAAGTTTCTGTTTGTATGCAATTCAAAAAATGATACTCGCCATCAATGGCCTACTTCCCTGCCTAGGCAATAATGTACTATTTGACGCCGGGGAAATGCGAATAATTTACCGGTTTGGGATGGAACTACGAGTAAAGGGTGACCCCAAACGAACGTTATAAGTTGCGTAATTTTGATCGCGTTATTTCTGCTATATTCGGTTTCATATAAAATTCCTGTTAGGGTCACACGGCGACGCAAAATGAGTTGGGCTTTTGTATCACGCAACCGAAAATATGTGGCTCACAGTCACAATTCAAAAAATACTCTCGTTAGGTTTTAGCCTGGTTTAAGCCATAGGTACATAGAAACTTGGAACAGTAGCAAAACTTTGTCTTACAGTGACTTTTACGAGTTGGATTTAAATGTGAATGATTTTTGGAAAATTCTACATAAAACTCAATTGTCTTACGTTAAACAAGATTTTGCTATAAATAATTTTAACGAAGGTTGAACTGAACTCCTGAATGATTAGGCTAAAATCTTATAAATAGGGCGTCATTAATATAAGAAGAAGAAGAGGAAATACATTATATTCCTAACCATAAGACACAGATATACACAGTGCCGGATTAGCCATTAAGCAAAGTAAGCAGCTGCTTAGGGCATCACGAGTCAGGGGGCACCAAAATCTCAGATCAAAAATCAAAAAATGAACTTTGAAATTTGCTAAATACTTGAGAATCTCGAATCTTGATGTAGCTTATAAGAAAAATTACTGTTTGTGGCAAGCTTTATAAAATGGCAATCGCTTTATGGACTTCTAAACGAAACGCTTTCGGTTTCAGAATGAGGCATTTAATTTTAGTTTTCCCGCGAAAATCATACAATTCTGAATCGATTTCGGACATTCGGACCAATCACCGCATTATTTACGAGGGTCAAACAGAAAGTTCTCAGAAAATAAAAAATGAGCAAACTAGCAAGTTATTAGTTTTATTATATCTTTTCAAAATTGTGTCCATTCACATCAACGAGTAGACCTTAGAGACCAATTTAAAGTTACCCATTTCTGTGAATAATCTTTAAATGATACAATATCATTGTAAGATTATACACAAAAATTCTTAAAAGAGGAGAAAATTATCAACAAATATCAAGCAGGTTTTCTTTTTTAAATTAAATCTCTGATTCTGGCAAAATTATCTGTACCGATCCGAACCATAGAATCCCAAACATAGTAAACTTATATCCACAGGACCTCAACACTAAATAATCCACGGAAATTCAACAGTTTCACTCAAATGTTGGCCATAAAACTAATTCCAGCGATGTGTCTGCTAAATTTTTAACGCACCCTGCGCACGCACAACTTTTTGAAATCATTCACGACGACCCCCTTACTTCTGCATTCAATTATGTGGACACAGTGTTACGGATATTTCCAAGTTTGATGATGACCAATTGTTCAGCAGAGAGAACTTTTTCAAACATGAAATTACTGAAAAATTAAAGGCGTTCTACAATGAGGCAGGAAAGGCTCGATGCTCCAGCTATATCCCGAGTAGGAGTCGAGTATACATAAAATCCTATTCTTCCACTCCGATGTCTCCGATCAACTAAACTGACCAACTAAAACAGGTCAACTATTTTTCTTTCCCAACGGCTCAACTATATCAAATTGAACGGAGTCGACGGAGCTCCGCTGCCGCGGAACTCCTATATTTGGGTGTTTTGGCCTTTCGGGCCAGCTAAAGAACTAAAATAACCTAAACCTACCTCATATTTATTGTATGAGACTGGAAAAGCGATCTATTTGGTTGGTTCGATAGGAATAAATGGCTCCTTGGAGTTTCATTCTGTACAACTGGTTGGTCAGTTTAGTTGATCGGAGTGGAAGACGCCATAAAATCTGATGTTCTACGGAAACTTAATATTAATATTGTTATTCGACAATTTGCGTCCCCCAAAAGTCACAAATTTGATCTTATAAAGATAAGTTCAAAATTAATATCTCTTATTTTCCTTCTTCTTGTCGTTGTCTTAAATTCCAAAACCTATGGGTGATTGAGAAGAAAAATAATCGAGTAGCAATCAATTAATATGAACATCATGTGTAGTGGAGATATTTTTTATTGGGTTGGAAAACAGCAAACGAAAGTATAGTTTGACTACAAAATCTTAAGGAAGGTCATCCGGTGTGCAATAGCGTCACAGGGGGGCACCACACAAGAAAATGCTTAGGGCACCACGGAAGGTTAATCCGGCACTGGATATACAAATCATAAAAGAAAACAATAAACGCAACGGAGGTCCTAGACAAGATGCATTCGGCGTTCGTTATTCGTTATCCAAAATGTATATGATTGACGTTAGCTGTCAGACGGTCGCGTCGAACGCTTACGTCAATTTCATACATTTTGTCAGTTTTCGATAATAGTTTACGTTAGCGATCGCATCTTATCTAGCCTCACGGAAATAGCACGAAATTTGTGAAAGAACGTGTTCCTAAGTGTCATAGCCCCTCTGACGTGAGTTAACTATGTAACAAGTTATAAGTGTCCCTCATATAAATCGCGTTTTACTAACCACATTGTCAATTAAAGTTTTAAAAGATCAACAAATAATAAAAATAAATGCGTCGCTAATTAAAAATATGTTTGCAATGCACAACAACATTTTTATACGTTTCGGATATAGCGGCGGCATTAAAATGCCAAAACTATTTGTTTATTTAAACATAAAATACGGTATCCTGCTGGTATTAACAAGAAATAAACTTAATAGCCCGAAGTTAACGCGTTTGTAACTGTTTCTTACATTTTGAAGATAAAGATCGTCGAGATAATAAATCTTAGCGAACAGTTAACTATGCTGGTATGATTTTTATAAGCTTTGGGATTTTATTACTATGCATGGGTTTACCACGCGTTAGCTCGCTTTCATGTCTGTGTGTTTTTGTTCTTGTTTGTTACAAATTGGGCACTTAATTCGACTTACCTTTTAAACTTGAGATTTGTGTTCTATCAGCTCAAAATTCGTTAAAAATGGAGACGAGTAGCCTTTATTGCAGTTTTAAATATTTGTCTTTCAAATTGTCTGCATTGCATGAAGGTTTCTTTTACAGTAAGTTGTAAATAAAATAAAATAAATGGTGTTTGTACCCTTTAAAATTAGACTTTAAAGCTAGTGGAAACAATTATAGTACCTGACTAGCGGAAAAATAAATCGAAGTCAAAGTATTTCTACAGTAACACCTGTCTCAGATTTCAATTACACACAAATCCTAAGATTATTATCTCAACAGAACACGTCATCATCGCAAAACCAGTTTCTATTTGACTTTAACACTTCAAGGCCCTGTCTCCTGATTTCCATATTATCCTGACATCAGATAGACTCAAGTTGAATGTAAGTTGAATGTATGCCGATGATGGATTTGGTAATTCAAATTGTACCTATACAAATGGATTTCATGAGGTCAATGAGTACAATTGGGATAGACCAAAAAAATAACTACCTACGGTTTTTTCATTCTAATTCGAAAGAATGGGTAATTTTAAGAGAGCAATTTCATTCATTCTGTATTTGGCCCAATAGTTTCGTTTTAATTTCTTTATTTATTTAGCAGACATTTTATGGATGACATGATTATTTTAAATTCGAGTTGGCAATTTCTAATAAATTACAACAATTAAATGATAATCTAATGATAAAAAGTGATTGTAATAGTGCATTAAAACATACTATTTCAAGCGGTTTTCGCTTAACCCGTAAGATACACCTAGGAGGGCTTCAAGCCGAAAACGAAAGTCAAACAAAGGTTAAATATACTTTTGTCGAAATATCCGAAATAGATAAATATTTCAAAAACTTAATTATGCAGAACGGCTTTAAAACCCTATTCCTCGAAATGGTTTTCGAATTAGAGTAATTGTAAAAATATGAACGATCCCAATTACTAGGAATAATATAATCCATCATTGAGCTAAACATATCTGGTACGCCAATGTTGATGACGCGCTTAGCCTAATTGGTAGTGACCCTGCCTACGAAGCTAGCGGTCCCGAGTTCGATTCTTGGTATGGGCAAAGCTTTGTATGATGAGCGCGACCATTTGTTCCTGAGTCTTGGACGTTTTCTATTTATTAAAGTTTGTAAGTAAAGTTTAGTGCTTAGTTTGGAACTAGGTCAATTTGTGTGGGATTGTCGCCTGATTTTTATTTCTTCATTTATTTAGTGTCACTATCAACTAGGCTAAAGGCATCGTAAACTTAAAATGCAGTTATTGCAAATGCCACCGTACTCCAAGACATTTTAGAGACAGTTTAATCTTTCCTTTTTCAAACTTGTGTAAAAACTCGTTGCTAAGGAATTATTTAATCGTCATTAACCCCCTTACTAATAAACGTTGAGTAACGGTGGTATAGCTATACAATGTTTTGTCCTTATCTATCATTATGACATTTGGATTTGACTGATAAAGACAAAACATTGTATAGCTATACCACCGTTAGCGATGCGCGACTTTGAATGATACTAAATCGATTAGTCGATTATTTAGATCATTCGAATCATTCGAATCACTTTGCACATCATTCGATTATCCGTCATACTACTAAGCACCAACCGCGCCAAGGATCATTATTGACATTAGTTACTAATTTAGTAGTCAATAATCGATTATCAATATTAGTATAGTACTAATTTCTTATTCGATTATTTATGTTAGTAATCTTCGATTATTCGATTAGTCTAATCATTCGTAATCGCGCATCACTAACCACCGTTACTCAACGTTTATTAGTAAGGGGGTAAGAGTATTGTGAGGCGACAACGTTTCTCACCCCCAAAATAAAGTCCGATTTTCATGTTTATTTAATATGTTGTAGTTATTATAAAAGACTAGATTGTGAATATCCATTTTCTTTTTTTTTTAATTTGCTAGTCGAAATAAGCGTCCCGATCAACAGATTTATTTCCTACTAGCTTTTGCCCGCGACTCCGTCCGCGTAGAAGTCGTTTATCGCTGCTCCCTCGGGATCTGTCTAACTTTCCGGGATAAAAAGTAGCCTATGTCCTTCCCCGGGACTCAAGCTATCTCCATACCAAATTTCATTTAAATCGGTTCAGCGGTTTAAGCGTGAAGAGGTAACAGACAGACAGACAGACAGACACACAGTTTCACATTTATAATATTAGTATGGATAGTTTCTGAATTAACCGTACTGACCCATTTGGAGTGATCAGACTGTACTCATACCTACATGGTGACTGTACGTGTAAATGTAAGGACTCTTACGCGACTAGGTTACCTAATAAGGATAGCACCTTGTGGCATGACATCAGCTTCATAATGAGCTGCGTAGGCGCAGGCAATGGTTCAGTTTCGACCGTATTTTGTTACGTTTCCGTTTGAGAATTAGCCGTATTTGGTTAATTCGTTAGAACGGTCATTAGCAATAGTTTATCCTATTACTTGATAGTATAAGAGCGTGTCAGATTTTTTTGCGGCACTTTGCATAATATATTGGTAGTGATTTTACAAGTTTCTGTTAGTTTTTTCCCGGTATACAGGGTAGTCTTTTTTACTTTGTGTCAATTTTTGTCATCGATATGGTTCAAGTACATAATATCACGTCAATCCGTTATAAATTTTGTCATGAAAAAATTATGAATAGACACTTAAGTACATTAACATTAATACTTAAGTACATATAAATTAATTGGAGTTTTTAATTTTTACTTAAATTCTTTTGACTGATTTCCATAAACGACTAGGAACCATACTTAAAACACCAACCTTATTTGTTAAAATATACAATATTTAAAATTGATTAACATCAAAGGGAAGTCTAACACAATGACCAAGTCCAAAACTAAGCTTTATTCTTACACTTTGGGCAAAAGAAAACGATAAACTTACAAAACCAGTCTTAATAACACTCGGCTAAATATTGCTATCACTCTCTCTCTCTCCCATATCATATTATTTATAATATCAGAGAGAGTGTGAAATGGATAGACAAGACAGCCTAGTCCTATTAATATATATAATAGTCAGCTGGCCTATTGCCTAACGCATTCGCAATCGCAATCGACTTCAAAGTGGAACAATTGTTTTCATTTTGTATGCAGACTCTCTGACCCCCCCTGGTTTTAACATACTTACATAGAGAAATAAATAAGTAAAACAATAAATATTGATTGGTGTATAGAAAACATTGAGTACTCAGGAATAAATAGATACCTAATCGGGCTCATCACACAAACAAAACTCTAATTTCAAAATAAAATAATTCTAATTTGACGACGCGCTGGCCTAGTTGGTAGTGACCCTGCCTACGAAGCTAGCGGTCTTGGGTTCAAATCCCGGTAAGGGCAAATATTTGTGTGATGAGCACGAATATTTGTTTCTGAGTCATGGATGTTTTCTATGTATTTAAGTATTTATTTCTCTATATAAGTATTTATATCGTTGGCTAGTACCCATAGTACAGGCCTAGAGCTTAGTTTGGGACTAGGTCAATTTGTGTGAGATCGTCCCTTGATATTTATTATTATTATTTATTATTTAAATACCGTCAGCCAATAAGCTTACAGTAAAATACAAATACAAACCACCGAACAACAGATACTTCATTAAAATCTTACAAAACCCGGCTATAAACACGGCTATAAATCACCAAACAATACAAAACCATTCGTAAATAATTTCATTCGTGATTCAGCTGGTAAGTGTACCCACGTGAATTCCCGGCTTACTCAATCCCAAGGAAAATCACGAGCAAATCGTAAAATGTCCGTTAAATCCAAAAATAATATTTAAACGGTCGTTATTCTATAAAACTCGATTAAATTATGTGAACACGTGGAGCGTTTAGTGTCTGTTGGCGAAACTGGTGACCCTTTTGTTTTTGCAATATGGTGAACTGAATTTACTGTTTTTATGTGACAGTGAACATGCGTTTGAAGGAGTATCAATTGTTTTATCGAAACAGTCTTCAACGAACGTATTGTTACGTTACGCAGAAATTACATTTCATCGAAAGGCATTTCTCACCGCATGAGTTATTTATTTTGGTTGTTGCAAGTCTAACCTAACTTAAACTACGTAATTAATGTTTAAGATATCCTGAAAACATCATGGTTTCAGCAGAAAATACCTTTCGATGAAATGTAATTCGATGAAATGATACAATCGATGAAGTGAAATTCGATAAAATGATGGGTTACCATTTTTATAACTAAAGTAATTAAGTAAGACCTAAGTAAAACATTTATTCACAACAATAACACATAAATATAACAAAAAAAAATAAGGAAAAGAAACGACGGATAGTGTAAGTTATTGTTGCGAAACGGTCCCAACTCAGCATGTGCTGGCTGCGAAGCCAACGCTGGTCTTCCGTTGGGGCCGCTCGGTGAAAACACGGAAGGTGATACAGACATTACAAGTAATTTAAAACAAACAAAACAAAAGCAAAAAATAAAAATAAAACCACAATAAAAATACCAACGTGTGTCAGTGGTTCAGTAGAACAGGCAGCGCTCAGGTGGCAACCAGAAGAACTAGCTTACGGTGTCTATCTTCTCCTATCGTGTATTGATAATTTTGAGATCTCGACTGTCTAACTATTTTTTTTATCGGTTCCTACTTTCATTAATTATAATTTGCCATATTGTAAGTCTGAATCGAGAGATTAGAAATTGAAGTGAGTTGATTACATTAAATGGAGTTAAAGGTTTTTTTATTTTCACACTATGTAGAGGATGCCCGCTTGGTGGGTAGGTGTAGAATTAGTTTCCCCCTATTTCATCCGGTTGGGGGTCGGTTGTCGAAAAATTATTTGCGGCACTAAAACATCCAAGGGATGCTCCCTTCAAATTTTATGTCCCTATGTTCAGCGGTTATGTTGTGCGTTGTCTTCAGTCACTCACAAAAGAGTTTTATATGTGGATTTAAGTTAATTTAAGAGCCAAAACTTCCAGAATCCAGGTAATAAATTATATTTTATGAGAAAAATAAATAATACCTATCATAAAAATAAACAGTGTTAGAGAAATAAGTCAACATGGACTTTATGTTACAGCCTTTTTCTAGAAATTGTATCCAAAGTGGACGACTCCCTCCTAAACACATTTAGTACAAACGACTCTATTGTCAGATCTAATGTTCGTAGAAGATTACCACTACATAGTGGAAAAATGCGGGTACAGGCTACAGCGTAGCATTCGTAGCACTCGTAGCGTCGCTAGCACTGAATTTGCTAACTGATCAAGTTTGCGCCAGCGCTCGGTACATGGCGCTGTAACCTGCGGAAACATGCTAAAGTTTTGTTTAGTCTCTCAGAATTATGACTTCAATTTTAGATAATTTACGATTTACGACACAATATGTCACACACATCACATGTATGAATAGATACATAGAAAAAAATCCAAGACTCAGCGGGCGCAATATGGCTGCATTTATCGCGTGTCAAATGTGGATAAAGCATCCGTCACTCTCGTACTTATTTACGTGTCGGAAGGTGACGGATGCCTTACTCACACTTTGTCGCGCGATAAACGCAGCCATATTAGCCCCCCAGGAACAAATACTGGCGCTCGCCACACACATTTTTTTATCGAGGTTTAAACCCAGGACCGCTAGCTTCGTGGGCAGGGCATTATCAACTAATCTTACCACACCTTTAATTAATCCGTTACATTATAATTATGCGAGAATTCAATCAACCATATACATCGGTATCAACGTTCAAATTTCATGGCACCCGGTAAGGATAGCAAAAAAATAAATACATTCGAATATTTGATGAATAATAACGTTTATATTCTGTGTCATTTTTAAATTTATTATGCTGCAGTTAACTGTACCTATATAAATACTGTACTTATACGTAAAGAGCTTTATTATCTAAATAATGTCATATAACTTTAATACTCATTTTGCATTCGAAAAGTAATATATGCCAAATAGGAAACAAATGTCAATTTAATTGTCAAACCAAATAAATATTAGTAAGTGTGAAAAGGTCATTTGGTCATTAAAAAATGGATATATTATAACAGACGTCAAATGTTGACAGAAAAATCCATGGAACAAATTTTATTAATTTATTCAAACCTTTAATACATATTTAGCGTCTTTCTTTTTATTTATAAAAAATAAAGGTTCTAAATACTAGATGTATTTGTTTGTATTTGTTTTTCTGCAAACCGTACTTTGCCATGAAAGTTGAACGTTGATACCGATGTTTATAGCATGTATTATTTAACAAATTGGTCTCCCACAAATTAACAATATTGTTATAGTTCTACCGTAACTAACACCTTTGTACGACTCCAAATGATCGACAACATACAATCTAAGCCAAGGTCCGCCATAAGCTGCCATATATCAAGTTTACAACTCTTGTGATACATTAGTTTGTTACTACCAGCTTTTTATGTTGCCCTGGTATGCTCTGTTTTGATCTCAGAGATTGTTTACGAAGTCGGGTAATGAACATTGTTTTTAAGTCGTTTTCTTCCATTTTTAACCCAAACGCATAAAAGTTGTTATATCCATAGTTCATTATATGTTATGAGATTATAATATGTACTTTATTACATATTTCATGTTACCAGTATAAAATATAAACGCAATGAAATATATAGTGTCTTGTTAATTTTGATAATTTCTGCACTTTTAGAGAGTGTAAATGATTAAATTTGTTTCATCACTAAGATCTTTTATTTTCCTCATAGCATAGGTGAGGAGAAAAGAAGTATTTATCACACAGTAGCAATATTATTTCCACCTTGAGCGATTCAAGTGTTAACCACTTGAATCGCTCACTACGCTCAGGATTTAATGTACGCCCTCGCCGTAAATAAATATGACATTTTGCTCCCTTGTGACACAATCTACTATTGTATTGTAGAAGTAGTTTAACACTGAGTTCCAAGATTTGATTCCACTGTTAGTTTGTTAGTTACAAGTGAAGTTAAAATTAGGTGTGCAAAAAACGTTTTTTTTAATCATCCAAATTACGGACCAAGACCGTTGTTCCAAACAAGTAATTCAATACAAGTACTATGTAGGAAGTATTGTAAGTAGTCCCTGTAGATACAATTTGTACATGGTGCATATTAGATGTTCACTTGCTACAACGGAATTCCATTCAACTTCTCGTGACAATGCGAGCTTAAGTCAATATCCATACATATTTCCTATTCACGCCATCTGCTCCGCAAGGTCGGCGCACGCTCATAGAGCGAACAATATTTACCTACCCACATCTCGAAGGTCTGTGTTTACTGAAAAAACCGGTCAAGTGCGAGTCGGACACTCGCACTGAGGGTTCCGTACCGCCGCACATTAGGTATTTATTACATTCCAATTTTAATTCGATTTCGAATCGAATCAGCACGAGCCCAACTCACCCTTGACCAATTTTTAGTGTTTGATGTTTTTATTCAGGGTTTGTTCTATAACCATACCAAATACGCTTGTATGTTTTACCGTTTTTAATATACAAAAAAAATAAAAACTTTCTTGTATGGGGACCCTCTTTATATTTTACTTTTTTTGTTAGTAAATCCGCTTTAATAACACATAATTAAGCTGGAAAGAAAATCAACCCGCTATCTATTACGGTTCCAAAGCTACAGCTCTTTTAAGTTAGGACAGACGGACGGACAGCGAAGGCGTATTAATACGGTCCCTTTGGGCTCCCTTCGGACACGGAACCTATAAACCAATTTATCTAGACCTCTGGACTCTTTACACTTTACTAAAATCTAAGGTCTAAGTTCACTGGATGTGAAAAAAACCAGTATAACTTGGTACCAAACAGTTAATTTTGTTTCAAAGGAATTTTAAAGTGGTTTATGTTTACTGTTCAAGTACTCGTTCTAGTTTTTATTTTTAGTTTAGATCAATATTTGGAAAACATTTTGTGAAGGACAGATTGTTAATACAGACATGCGCGGGAGTATATTTGGAGAGTGGGACGTGAAGAATGTAGGTAGAATAAGGCTGCCGTAATAACAAAAAAGGCGGCTGCATAGTAATAGTATGAGCATTTTAAATTCAATATAGTTAGTTGCCAATAGAGTTTGGAATGCTTCAACGAATACACTGTAGTTGCTGCCTTCTTTGGTATTAACGGCAGAAGGGCCATCGAATATTGAATAAGTTGGGAAACAAGTTGTAAGTTGATTTGTCGATTCACACTTATATTATGAAATACGAAAGCTTGATATTTGATGAGCATGTTCAAGCATACACATTTTGTTGATAGGTATATTGTTTTTACAGTGTTCATACAATTTTTATGGATTAAATTTAATTAAATATGGATTGATAGCGTGTTTAGCCTAGGTAGTGACGAAGTTAGCGGTCTCGGGTTCGATTTCCGGTATGGGCAAATATGTCAAAATATGAGTTTCGGATGTTTTCTATGTACTAAGTATGTATTTCTCTATATACGTAAGTTTTTCTCTCGCTTACTAACAACCGTTTATATTGATATCGTTAACGATATCAAAATACCACTTATAGCGTAACCGAAAATAGTTCTATAATGAGCGTTGCCATGGTAATAACAGTAATTTAATAGTTATTATAGCATTGTTATTACCATGGTTACGCATATGAAAAATGTCAGTGATTAAACTTGTTAAAAACTGTTTTTGAAACAATTTAAATGTGTAAAAATACGAAAAATATTTATATTGAAGTACCTAATAGCTCTTTGCTTGCCTCAGAGTTAAATCTCTTTGTTCACTTGATAAAACATCTCGTCGGTTTAAACAACGCAGCAATACGAAAACCATCAACAATGTCTCAAGCGAGTTTGCTAATACGGAACCAGTTTGCTGAACCATGTGGGTCACTACTACTTACACTAGTCCAGTCCAATGACAATGAATATATTAAAGAACTGGTTGTTTCCCGCGGCTCTACCTGCATAAGTATGTGATTATACTACTGCCCCATATTGAAATCCTGGAAGCTTTATAAATATCAGGGCACAATCTCACACCAATTAACCTAGTCTGGTTTCAATGGTTATGCGGAGTTCCGCGCAACCTAGCTCAGTTATGCCGCGATCGTTTGTGCGTAACAGTTGTGCGAATAATATTTCTAAATAGGAAATAATTCCAAAAGCATGCCATATTTTGGAATGTAAAAACGATAGCCGCACCAAAGACATTTTCCATGGTGGCGTGTTGTTTTTATCATAGTGTGAGTATTGGCGACAACAAGTCTGATACTACGCGATGCTCATAGCACTTCCACTGTTTTTTCTATTCCGTGGTAGACAACGATTTAAATATTAACATGTACACTGAAAAAAAATGACACCGCGGCGCTACCACCGCGGACCTTGGCCTGGCCGCCGCCGCACTGCAATAGTACATTATTGCCTAGGCAGGGAAGTAGGCAATTGCGGGCCGAGGATTGGTTTAAAAGGACGAGCTTGCGAGTAAAATCTTCATCGCTTGAACTCATTTTTTGAATTGCATACAAACAGAAAGTTCACGTGAAAAACCCATCACTCTTTACAGCTTTTTCGTTTATGACAAGCTTTAAAAAAAAACACATTCTATTCCAGACACAGATAAAAACTGTTTCGAATAAAATATGGATGTATAAGACCTGTGCCCTCATTTTATTATAGCCCATTTCACTTTTTTAAAAGTTACAAACTAGACAGTTATTCAATTTCTAATAATTTATTTCAGAAACATGTCCATAATTGAATTGAGTAATTTAGTTTGTATGCAACATGCATGCAGAAATGTATTTTTTTTAAATTTCAGAGCTGTCAGTCAACTATGTTCTTCGCGTCTCAATACGTAGATAGTAATGTCAACTTTTCGGGACATTTTTGAGAAGTTACTTTGTGAACGAGCGGCTGACGAGCACCAACCGGCAGCTGATCAAGCGGGCCCGCGACGCCGCGCGTTCCACCGCCTGGCGCTACGTGTGGACCCTGTAGCAGCAGCCCTGTAGAAGGCAGGATCTTTGCCAGCCGAGCTTGCGCCGTTCGTCCAGTGAGGCTAGACAAGTTGCTTAACGTTAACGTAAATTATTTTCGAAAACTGACAAAATGTATGGAATTGACGTAGGCGCTCGACGCAACCGTCTGACAACTTACGTCATCATATAAATTTTGGATCACGATAACGAACGCCAAATGCTTGTCTATGGTAGCAGATAGCGTAACCAATGATACTCTCTGGGCGTTGATTCATTTTATTTAACTTAAAGATTAGACTCTAATTCGTGACATAATAACCAACAGTACATCTCACCGTGGGAATGCACGCTAATTGCGTTACTCCGGCTGTGAAAGGGTTAATATGTTTAATTCGACTCATTAGTGTTAACCTTGTTAAAAGTAGGTTATGTTATGAATTACCCTTAATAAGTAACAGCTTGTTTCCTTAGAAGACAAGTTGTTATACTTGTTATACTAATTGGGTTTTTTTCTTGTGTCAATTTTCTTTTGGTCTGATTGCTGTAGTGAAATGTTTTGAATGATACCTACATACATAGCATTCATCAATTTTAAATAACTCATGTTAACTTTTAAAAAAAAACAGAATATTCATTGCTTCATTCTTTGAATGTTTACATTCATATTCATATTAATTTATTATTATTTTATTCATCAGGCAAATTTAACTTGTTAGTATATCTATTCAGAGTGAATTTAACTTTAACCTTTTACCAAGGCTTAAGTTTAAATAAAAAAGCTATTATGATAAAATTAAAGAGGTATTCATCTATTTATAGATAATTAGAACGTTCTTGGTTATCTAGTATTTACATAAATATTCTAGAAACTATTTGATCGACCTCGCTTTTTATAATTCCTCGTTTTGCAATACTTTGCACTAAAACCCAGAAGTGATTTTAATTCATATTTTAAACAGTAACTGGTTTTTAATTAAATCACTAGTTGATTTAAAATAACACTTTAGTTTTTGATATTTTGTGTTGAATTGGGGCTCTATTCTACTAGTTTATACTATATCCTCGTGCCGCCCAATGTACATCACATTGTACAAAGTGAGTAAAGTGACACTTAGCATAACCGCCCAGACTTAACAAATAAAAAAGTTGAACTAAACGCCCAGTGTACATTACACTGTACTCATGGGCAGTTTGGACACAAAAATGTTTTGGCTTATTATACAATGCACACTGGGCGTTTAGCTGATCTCGCGTTTGTTTCTTGGGCGGCACGAGGATATAGCTTTTGGCATGTTATCGTATTGTTTTTATTTCGGCCGCTATCAAATAAATAAATATAAGGGGACTATGTCACTCCAATTGACCTAGTCTCAAACTAAGCCATGGGTACTAGACAACGATATAAATACTTATACAGAGAAATATATACTTAAATACATAGAAAACATCCAAGACTCAGGAACAAATATTCGCGCTCGTCACACAAGTATCTGCTGTCCCAGTATTTTCTTTTCACTTTGTATGGAAAAACAACTTTATGTTATTACTTTTAAAAAACTTCGCTGATTTATCGTGTCATGGACATGGACATGGTCATAAATGAAAGTTACAAAAATTAAGATTTAAATGATATCTCCGAAACTAGTAAAAATCGCTGAACATACATAGGGGTTAAATCGACAGCTTTTCAGCTGCTCTATCAGACCTAGGCACCCGACGTCGGTTTCTGGGACACCCTGTATTTCAACATAAGATAAAACAGTTCTGTCAAATATAATCATTATAATATATCATGCTATGTAATAATGCTAGAACTCTCCGTAATGTATGTAAATGACGTCTAAACGCTTACGATATTATCTGTACTCCCCGTTAACACAATCGCAAGTATTTTTATTGTTTCTCATACATTATGTCGGGTTATGCAACTTATCGCTGAATTATATCGCACTTTCGTTTTTTATCGTTCGTTATTGTTCATATCTGAGTTACACTTCAATGTCTAATATTACTATATTTTCTACATTGATGTTTTTTTATTCTTTGCTTTCGTTAAGCAAATTCCGACAAATAAAAACAGTTGAACAGTTGTATTTTTTTTCTCGTCTGCATAGTGTAGGGTGTCGTTGGATAGGTCTTTCAAAAATATTGCGTGTTTTTCGATTAAAGGATCCGTTTATGAAATATTAAGCTTTAAAAAAAATGTTGTTAGAGTCACGTGTTTGAGTTTGGAACTAGGTTCATTAAGTTTGAATTATTTAATCATTAGTAAATTGAATTAATGTAAAAAAAACGAATCGAAAACGTGAATTATGTGGTCCAGATTTAACATTTGGTTACGATTTTTAACTATTAGTATGTTTAACTACTGATGAAACAACGGGTTCCCTGATAATATACACACATACATTATCCCTAGACATTTGTATATGTATGTTTTTATTTATTTATTAGTCTATTAATTGTAACGTAATCGTTATTAAAGCATTGTTTTAAGAGCACGCAACTGAAGTTACTTACAACAAATAATGTTCACATACATTAAATACATGCATGGCCCGACATGCACTTGCCCAGTTTTTACATATAAAGCCGCTTGAAAACATAAATTAAACGCTAAGAAATTTTAATACACCATCAAAAAAAACTTATAGCTTCGATCACGTAACATTGTTTACAGCATCACATGTTGACATGCGAGTAGTCGTCACGCGATCACAGCGAAGATAACGCTACCATGTGATACGAGAAGAGGTTTATTATACCATTATTAAACCGGTCTTACGGTGTTATAAAGGTGTCTATTACATGTTAGTTAAGTTTTATATCACTGGAACGAGTCTATGAAACTGAAGATGTTATGTTAAGAGTCAAAAGATTTTATCTAAACATATTATAAATTATAGTACCATGCCGCTGTCTTTATGTAGGTATATATGTTATTGTTATTCTCAAAAACAATGGAGCTTTTTGATGTGATTAACCCCATAGTTTAGACTATTTCTTAAGGAATGTTTATACCGTGTTTATTTTTACTTGTCTTATATAGTAAACCGCTTTCAAATGGGTAAAACAGCTCTTTTATCGTATAATAAAGTAAACCGAGTAAACATTTTGGGTATCACTTGGACAAATGTATTATCTGTGATTGCTTTATTTTGTTTAGTTAATGTGCCGTTTTCACAAAAAATGTACATAGTTAAGAACAGTTAAAACCTTAATTAAAATCCTTAACTTTTTTCCATTTCATAACGAAAGTTAACCATAATCGAAGCTAAAATGCCAATCGGCGAAAGGACAACTAAATTGTACTGTAAAATTGTCCTATACGACAATTGCCATTTTAACCATCGAATGATTTAAGTATAGTAGGTAATTTCCGTTACGAAATGGAAAAAAGTTAAGGATTTTAATTGAGGCTTTAACTGTCCTTAACTATGTACAATGTTTTTGACAGCAGCCCTAATACAGCCAAAAAAGGGTTCATTTTTAGGTTTGAAAGTTGTTTACTGACTGTGAAACAACGGACAGCATGGTGCTAGCCGTGCTGAGTCCCTAGCCAAGACGCATTACGCTAACTGGCGTCGTTCGTTTTTCTATTCGTTTCGTTTTTAAACCAACCACGTCACTGGGAGACGTGATACGACGTCACGTGATCTACCAGTGACGCGATTGGCTAAAAACAAAATAGAAACGCTAGTTAGCGTAATGCATCTTGGCCAGGGCCACAGTGTGGTTCAAAAATCGAATCTCAACCACTTTTGGAGTAGCGGATTCAGGATTTTGGTTTGCTTGACCCTGTTTTGGGTGTGTTTTATACATACCTACATACATACATACATACGTACCTTAAATCACGCCTGTTTCTGTAGGCAGAGAAGTGTGTTTTAAAACCTTATTTTATGTAATGTTTGTCACGGGATGACTGCCTTTAGCCAGATGACTTGAGCTTTTAGCCTCACCCCCCCCTGGATTCGCCAGTAGACTAGTAAAAACTGGATTTGTTTGGTTCTTCGAGATTTATTATTTACTAATTAGTGAATTTGTGTTACGCCATCTGTAATCATGTAGTAATAGCGCAAGACTTATACTTGTAAGTACTTGGTAATTGTAACAAATGGACCCCACGTGACAGGCTGTGCCTATGATGGTCATAGGCAATGTATGTAAATGTAAGTTTCTCGGCAAATAAACAATTTTTATTTTTTATTTTTTATTTTTTTATGATATTTGTAGGTATACGTTATACTGGTAAAGGCCATCCCATTTTTTAATTATAAGTTGGTTTTATTGTTCGAGGCCTTTGCCTAGTAGCAAGTCACAACAAATTAAAAAAATACAGAGAGAACCAGTTTTTTAAATGTCAGTTGATACTATTTTAATAGATTTTACGATATCCAAAAGCTATAATTCTAAATATCTAATGTCATTCTTTTAAATGCATATCTAGCAGACTTAAAGGATTTTTTCGATTAATTAAGTAATAAATAATTTATATGCATATTCATTTGGCAAATAAGTGCATTATAATTAAATAATTCTGGTAATTTTATTGTTTTTAAAGATAAACATTATCATTTAATATTAAATTGAAGTGGGATATCAAAGGTAGTCTTAATTAAAAATACAAAACAAATCCATTAAGGTACAGTCAGCTGCAAGGAAAAGTAACCCCTAATAACTAGGTTAGTACTATGTAACGGGGTTAATTTTCTCTGGAGCCGACTCTACTATAAATGCATTAATTGTATTTGGTTCCGTAATTGGACCAATATCCACGATTTTTCTATCCAATCAAAGCAGTAGTTCAACACGACTATAATTCATTTGATCCAAAGAGTCCGTAGAAAAGCTTTCAAGGGAACAATAATAAAACAAAATATCTCTCAATCCTCAATCCCCAATAAAGATGAAAACATCCAAACAATCTAACCTTTCATCTCTAACTTCAACAAAAAACATCCAGCACAAAGCCGTGATAACGTCAAAACAGTAACTAAACCAAAAAAAACAAATCAAAATGACTCTTGGGTGGGCTTTTAATTATTTTCCAGCTGTGTCACGGGGACATGGGATAAGGCCGCCGCATGCGAGGCCACTCGTGCGCAGGCGGCCTTAGGCTGTGTCAGGAGTTAGGCCCAATTAGGAAGGCTCTATTGTCAAAGTATTCAGGGTAGCGATATAAGTCATTTAAGGGGCGAGGGGCAAAAATGTCTTAGACGGCGCGGCGTTCCCACTTAACTACATTTTATGTTTTTTTTTATCCAAAGGTGAGCAAAGGTTTAATAGTTAATCCAAAAATCACGACGACCCTCAAATATTTATCCTCATTAAATGATTACTAATTCGTGGCGCTTGCAGTGGCGTCCATGGGACCCTGGTCAGCTGATATGAAAAGCTTAAACAAAAATTTAAATACCAAGTTGATATAATAATGAGATAATGACTAATGAGTTATCATCAAAGTTGACTGGACCTTTGATTTTGACTTTACCTATTTGTCAAATAACACTGACTTGCTAATTGACCAAATCACTCATTGACAAAGTAAAACTTAAAATTGAAATATTACTTGACGCTATTTGTCTATTTCAACTGTCAATTATCAAAAACAGTTACCTAACTATTTTAAATCAATGAAAAAGTCAACAAAAATAATGATTTAATGATTAATGATTGTCAACGACACTTCAGAAGCAAAAGTGTCAAGTCGACCTTCGTTAAATGTCAGCCGAATCAGATACGTGAATATATTAGAGCTAAAGATCAATATAATTTTTGTAGCTTGCCTTATATTCATTCAGCGCCCGGGGTTCTGTTTACCATACTAATGACACTCAATAACGGGTCTGTGGTAAGTCAATGCTAAACTTTGATAATGTCAACAACTTGGTTGTTTAAATTACTTTTTGTGACATTTTATAATGAGAATATTTACGGTCGTTTAAATATGAGATTTGTGTGTCGAACAGTCGACTTTTCAATCCATAGTGAAGTTGAGGTTATATAAAAAATAAATAAAAGAAAATCTCTTACAAATTGACCTGAGGGCTTATTGTCTAACGCACCCGCAATCACGATCGTTTTCATTTTGAAAATCGAAGGCTTGTCTGCATATAAAATGAAAACAATTGCTCCACTTTGAAGCCCGTTGCGATTGCGAGTGCGTTAGACAATAAGCCCTCTGTTTCTCTAGGTTTCAACTCTCGGTACTAGACAACGAACTAACAACATACTTGGAGAAATAGTATCTGGTACTGGGTTCGAATCCTGATTAGTGCAAATATTGTGTGATGAGCGCGAGTATTTGTTTCTGAGTCGTGGCTGTTTTCTATGTATACAAGTATTGATTGCTAGTTCCCATAGTACAAGCCTAGAGCTTAGTTTGGGACTAGATCTATTTGAATGAGATTGTCCCCTGATACTTATTTATTTATTTAATTCTACACACATAATACCGTACGATACGTGCCATTGCTAAACAGAGTTGCTATTCATTCAAAAAAATAACGCGAAGTCGAGCGGGCTCACTCGACAGATAAAGCTACCTAATTGAGAATGCTCGCTCTCAAATGATCTCTGCTCTGTACGCTTTGACTAGGCAACTTTAACTCGCCGGTAAATACTCATCCGTTAAGTTCAAGAGCGAGTTGTTTGTGAGAACCTACCAGGTATTGGCACCAGTATTGAAAGGGAGCCAATGTAGGAGTTCATCATCCTCATTTCAACTCGTAGTCGTTGAACTGAACATAGCTGAACATAGGCCTACAATATCCCCCCTACCCTACCCCCTGTATCTACATGTACTACATCCACCGAGTTCCTACCTAGAACTAGACATTTAAAATTCAAAATTCAAAATATTTTTCAGTAAATTGGCCACATGAGCCCTCCTTTACACGTCGGTAATATGAGTAAGAGTGAATCTACTAGCGCTTTAATTCTTATTTTAATGAATTTTGGAGTTAATAGTTTTATTTTCCAAAATGCCATTTACAAAATTGTTATAATCGTTGTTATAAGAATGAAGTGTCCATTATTAGTGTGAGTCCGCTAAAAATGAAAAAGTACTTAGGTACCTACCCAGAATTTCGCAGAATAAAAAAAACATCATTGACACACAAGACCATCTCAACCAACATTTTCTGGGCCAAGTTATTCTTAATTACGTCTGGCTGAAGCCTTTTTAATCAAATGTGTTTCGCAAATTGGTCGCCAAGAACCGGCCGATACGCAACGGCGAAAGTCTTGCGCAACGATGCGCACGCGGCGCGGATGGTGAAATAAAAAGTGGTTTTGCTCATAAGAAGACATCCAAGAGCAAAGAAAACGGAGCACGATGTATATTGTATACAGTCGACCAATTATTAATACTTATAGCTCTCGGAAAAAATCAAATTCGGTAGTACAATATTTGGAGAAATAATTCACAATTTCAAGATTTATACTTTCCTTTAAGTTACACATTTTGCCCATGTTTACTTCATATCCCTCTTACAGATCCCCGGCGTTCCACATACATTTAATCATCATCACCATCACCATCACCATCATCAAATGAGCGTGTGATGATGTATGTCACAATTCCTAATATTTTGATATTAATATTAGCACATAGCTGAATACAACAAACGTAGAAGAAGAAGTCGAACGAAAATAATCACCTGATGGTTAGTCAGTTCTTAGGGTCATGAACATTTACAATCTCTGGATCACAAATGTATTGCTAATCCTGAAGATCAAGTTGGTACATCTCTATGATAGTCATTTTACCGGCTGTCTTTGTTTTATAAGTCCTGTGTGAAATTGTATCTTCTATTCTCTTGTATTTATGGAAAAAGGTAAAGTTAAATATCATCATTATCATCTCGAGCATATCCGTCCAGGGCCCGTATTATGGTCGCCTTTATCGTGGTGGATAAAGCATCCGTCACTCTCGCACTTACATACAGGTCAGACAGTGACAGATGCTTTATCCACATCGATAAACACGACCATAATAGGCCCGCAGGTATTGGAAGGATATCTACTATTTTAACAAAGGGCCTTTCTATTAATGTATCGTTGCGCAGAATGTTAATTTCATCGAAATTAATAAAGTATTTCTTTTGGTAGTCACAGGTGTAACCTAATCTACGTAATTAATATTTAAAATATCATGAAAATATTATGGTTTCAGCAGAAAATAGCGTTAGATGAAATTAGATTCGATAAAATGATACAATCGATGAAGTGGAATTCGATAAAATTATGGATTACCGTATTGGACATTAATTACCTCCAGTGATTCCTAGATAAATAAAAACAGGGGACAATGTTACACCATTTGACCTAGTTCCAAACTAAGCTCTAGGCTTGTACTATTTGTACTATATATAAATACTTATATACAGAAATATATACTTAAATACAAAGAAAACATCCAAGACTCAGGAACAAATATTCGCACTCATCACACAAATATCTGCTCTTACCGGGATTTAAACCCAGGACCGCTAGCTTCTTAGGCAAATTGACCTAGTCCCAAACTAAGCTCTAAGCTTGTTCTATGGGTATTAGGCAACGATGTATAAATACCTATATACAGAAACCTACAAATATAAATCTGAATATATAAAAGAAGAAACTGACTGACTGACTGACATCTCAACACACAGCTCAAACCGCAGTGTCTAGAGATTTCAAATTTGGCACGTAACCTGCCTTATGAGGTCAAGGGGTGCACTAAGAAGGGATTTTTGAAAATTCATCCCCTAAGTGGTACTAATTCTACGCGTACGCGTACGCGTCGCTGGCATCCTCTAGTACTTAAATACATAGAAAAAAATCCAAGCCTCGGGCTCATCACACAAATATCTGCCCTTACCGGGTTTCGAACCCAGCTTCGTAGGCAGGGTTACCACCAACTAAGCTAACGTGTCGTCATGTAAGTGTATAGATGGAGTGAATTTAGTTGGATAATCTAAATTCCCCATGCCATTGCGAGCCTAATTTTAATTGCATGAAGTGGGTAAACTGAATAATGCGTCCTTAATGACGGTTTGAGTCGCAAGTAGAGTAGAAAGTGATTAAATCACGACTGGAATTAACGAGCAATGAGCGTTCGTACGAATCACGACTGAGAAAGCTTTGATTAAAATGTGATTGTAATATAAATTTAGTCTGGTCTTATTAGACCGTGGAAATAGGGTAAATAGACGATTAACTATGTTTAAAGAAAGGGTACCAGGCTATGTGGCCTACATAGAAAATTGACCCAAAATTATTGAATCTAAAATTCGTAAGACCCGTGTTAATTGTTGCTTGACGCTGGAAGTCAATCTATCAAATTATATTTAAAATGATTTGGACATGTGCAGTTTCTTTGATTTCAACCGTTGGGCTTAACGTTGCAAGGCCAAGACGTGCAAGAGATTACAGGCGTGAAGGTATGTATGTATGTGGCTATTTTTGGATTATTATAAAACTAACCTAACCTAAACTTTAAACATTTTGAAAAGTTAATGGGTATAAACGAAACTGCGGACAAGTTTTTTGAAACATCGATAGATTATCCTCATAGCTCTTTGGTGTCTGAAACTAGTCAGGTTTTAACAGCTCACAATCCGGGTTGTTTAAGCCTGCAAAGCTTGCTTCCGCGACAATGGCGGCTAAACCAATATTTTCCTAAACGTAACGGTATTGCGGTCACAAAATGACGTCGCGGTCCGGTGGTGACCATCTGACCATCTGGCCATCGCACCTGCAGGGGTGGCCAACTGTACCTTTAGGGTATACCACGTGGTTTCACGTATTTCCTGTTCCTGTTGAAGTTTTTACGAATCCTAATTAAAATGACTTATATTATATCCGATAAAGATCTAACGACTTTTGGCATGAAACAGACAACGGACCAAGATTGGCTTTTGATATAAAAGGGCTAAATAAAGTTAACATTTCTCCTAAGCTCCACGAAGGAGAAATAGGAAAGAAGAGAAAAAGAAGCAAATTCCCATTGAACAAATAAAACTGTGTCAAATGTACAAAGGCGAGCTCATCTCTTTACGGCATCTCTTTAAGCTAACTTAGAGAATGAGTAAGAACAAATCACAAGGAGAGGCAAATTAACATGCACTTTTAATTAAATCGATGATAAAAATAACGATGAACTTAGATGGAGGATGTAAACACAAACAATGGCGGTACATCAAGATTATTTCCAAGAGCTTATAATCAAGAAAATAACTTAATAATCGTTATTATTGCGTAATTATTAACTTTATTCCAATAAATCAATTAAATTCTAAAGTCACGAGTTTAACATTTCGCGCTAAAGTCATTCGTTGTGATTAATACAATGTTTTGTTTAACAACAATATTGTAAACTGAACTTGAGATCGTTCTAAACAAATCATTGCATCATTGATTCACCATTACTTTGTAAAGCATATATAATGAATAACTTGGCTTAAATACAAGGGTATTTGAACAATATGACTATGGAATAGAGTGACCCAGAAGTTACATAGCGATGCTTGTGGTCTTGGAATGGGTTTCATATTGGAGCAAAGTTTGTGAATGTTTTGATTTGTCAATTTTCGTCCTAAATATCAATATCCTAAAATATAAGTTTTTGGTTAAATATAAGGTGGTTATTACTTGGGTAATTGGGTCAACTATGAAAGATAGAATTTTATTTTCCGTTACTTTTTATTTAGGTACCAAAATAACCGACGTAGAAACAAAGGAAAATATTTTTGCTGACTGAGCTTTTCAATATTTACGCGAAATGGAGAATACTTTATTTTATTTTCCAAAGGAATCATTGAATTCACATTTTAACTTTATTTATTCAAACATCCTACCTACCTGCCTAAATAAATTCAAATGATCTTGATACTTATGAATAAATAATGGAGTTATCTGAACGCATTATAATCGGCCACAGGCACTTTAAATGTTGCCAAACAAGTTGTCCAAAAATATCGCCGATGACCTAAGCTAAGTTAATTTTTTTGCTTTACCTCTAACTTGGTAAAGTCAAGATACGAGTTTTAAACATAAAACTTCATGTAAGCAAAGGAACTTGAAAAACTAAGTAAACACAATTAAACTTTTGATAAAATACAACGAAAGTTAAAAGTAAAACCTGAACTTAGTCGATTCGACCAAAAAGTCTGATTACGAAATCAATCGCACTTACCTTGACAGTACACTGTTTTGACAGCTGGTGTCAGCGTCAACAAAGCGGACAATAGCACTTGCTAAATACAGTATCAACTCCTCTTGAATCCTTCTAGAGACTGTCAAATACTTTAAAAACCTTCTACTAAACGTAACACTAACGGTCACTTGAACACTGGCCGAAAAACTTCAAAATTCACTGTTCCACTGCTTCGTTTCGTTTCAAATTCGAACGTACGGTTAACGCGTGCGCCCGCGCCGGAAATCGCGCGCAACACTGACTCGATGTCGGCCATTTTCTAGCGGCGTGGTGGGGAATAGGAAATAAAAAAAAGAATCCTTGGGTACCGTATGCGAAAAGTTTTTGAGAGGATACTGATCTAATAAGAGATGACGTAAATACTCTATGTTTACACTTTCTGTGGCTTTGTTTTTTTAAGTAAACAGTGAATGTTCTGTTGTATTGTAACAAGGTCAAATGTTGACTAACGATTGGAATATTGTACGAAAACACATGAACATAAAGAATTTTAAAAATAGTTTTTGAATACAGTTTTGGATCGTTTTTGCTCAGGATAGAGGACCTAAGATTCAACAGATTTTAATTTAAAAAATGTGTTGTGCGGTAACAAAACAGATAATGAAATTAATAGTTAGTAATGAATGTGGGGTCACGATTTTCTTCAACTAGAATAATTTTTATTTTCAGTTGAGAATAGTGCTAGTAGTAGTAGGGTGACGGCACCAATGATGGACACTTTTAGCTGACAGGCACCAGTAATGGCCACTTCACTCTTAATTAAAATTTCATACGGTCCTAAATTAACTGTTGCAAAACAAATGAATACTGTAAATTCGGATTACTTTAGCCCTAGGGGTAACATTGCCCACCCTTAAAACTATAACTAATGTTAAACATCTTAAGTTGATAAAATAATTTTTAAGCTATATAAGTAGCTTGGCCCTGATGTAACATATAATGGAATAATTAAATTTTAAAGGTGGTTTTTGGGGTGGGCAATGTTACCCCCTAGGGCTAAAGTAACCCGTGTTTACGGTAACCCTTATGTTCTGTAAAATAAGAATCAAGTGTCCATTATTGGTGCCCTGTCCATTACTGGTTCCATCACCCTAGTAGTGTCAGTTAAACAAAATACTATCTTTCACCTTTTAAACGACTTCAAAAAAGGAGGAGGTTCTATGTTGTATGTATGCTTGTTCACCGATTTGTCCGTGAATTGTGGACAACAACAACAACAACAAGGTCCAGCTTTTGCATTCGAAAAGCAGGTATAATTTAGTGAATTGGAACTGATGATAAAGACCGCTTATGGTTGGTACCTACTCCTCAATGGTACCTACATACCTATTTCAAGGCCGGCGAAAAGATATCTCTATGACGAAGCTTATTTAAAGCCGTAACAGACGATCGAATTTGGTCCGGGCCGGACAGCGGATTTGGTTCGCTCCGAACCATATCTGTCCGTCTATGGTCACAAGACTACTCTACAGACGGACAGATATGGTTCGGAGCGAACCAAATCCGCTGTCCGGCCCGGACCAAATTCGATCGTCTGTTACGGCTTTTAAAAAGCTCATTGTCTTAAAGATTCTACAAAATAAACATTTTTCGTTAGCTTCAGGGTAAACGAGAGTATTCTTTTGAATTGGGAATCGCTCAATTTCTACATACAAAGCACCAACTTATGTTACATCGCCATGTGAACCAAACGGGACTTTTGTATGAAACTCAATGCGGCAGAAAATATGCGACACAAAATATGCGACACACAACTCAAAAAATTATCTTCGGTTGGCTTCTACCTAAAAGATTGGGTTAGCAAAAACTTCCCTCATCGACGCAATATACTCGTACCTTTACTTATTCATTAATTTCGGGTCCCTTCAAACATGGACGAACATCTTAAGTATTTTCAGGGCTCCATACCTGAAGGGTATCAATGGGACCCTTACATATGCCTATGCTGTCCTTCCGTCACTCCTAAGTTTATTTTTTGAACCGTAACAGATAGCTGTTTGTATTTAGAAAAATTATGTATGTGTTATTGTTGTTGTAAATCCCCGATTTTCTAACTACTTTTTTTATAACTGAAATAATAAAGGAACGTCTTTTACAGCGTAATTTTATTTTTGTTATGTCGTAAACATCTTAGCCTGATTATGCAAAATGTGGTTACAGAATTAACAATAAGTTTTTAGAGTTGTTGGTAATTCTGTAGCTCTGCCTTACCCTCCCTGGGAATGAAGGCGTCAGGGTAAGTATGTATATGTATATCGTAGAATCGGTCAAACGTAAAAGCGTCAAATTTGGTATGATTAGTACGAACCCTGAAGAAAAACAACTAATACTAAAACATTGACTGGGCTCTCGTTGATTCGATTCGAAAGCTTATTCAAATCGGAAATAATACTTACGGTACGGAACCCTCGTTGGGCGAGTTAGACTTGCACTTGACCGGTTTTAATTTAATAATAACAGTTACATATTAACGAAAATTAGATCATTTCACATTCATTTAAAGAATGTTAACGTTTTGACGATGTTTTGATGTTTGTTCTTCAAACACGCATAAACGGCCGAACGGATTTCAATGAAATTTGACACACGGATAGTCCACATCCTCAATTTACACAGAATGATTAGGTATAATTCTGAAATTTTTTATGGTTTCTGAAGGGGTCTTCGTTAAATCACTTACACTAGGTACATAATTCCGAAGAGATTATGAAAATTCGAATTCATCCAAAAATCCTGAATTTGAATGTAATTTTTTGATCTTCAATATCGCTTATGCAGAGTCCGTCCGTATCGCTACCCCCATCTTATCCTTTAACCTACCGCCAAGCATCAGTGTTCACTTCATTATGTTTCGGTGTGAAGATAAGACAACCAAACAAAGGGTTAGGTGAGACTTCTTGTGTGATTACAAAGCTGCCCCAGACTTTGAAAACCGTCAAGGTGCAGCCTACAGCAGGTCGCAAAGAAACATGGACACATACATAGCTACATTACCCTCGAAAAACATTACGCCCTTTTTAGGCAGTCGGATAATACTATATTTTGTACCAGAATCATGTTAAGCTAACTTAAATCTAATGTTTATTAATAGTGTGAATTGCTCGTTTTATTTATTACCGTAACAAATCATGATATTTTTACGAAGTCTTCTTTATTTTTACGTAAGCTATAAGAGTTGTTTTATGTCAATTCTACTCGGTAAAACATAATTGCTTTTGCTATGGTTATCACATTGTCAACATTATGAGTCAACTTTTTCATTGTTATATGGACACATGGCAGTACGCGGCAGCACCCCAAGGTCGGAAACTCGGATTTTATACCACCAGGGGGGTCACCGTGACATACTCACAGTTCGTAACAGTTCAGTTTAGGTTGAGAGAAAGGGACAGAGCTATGTAACAGCTATAGCTCTGTCCCTTTCTCTCAACCTAAACTGAACTGCTTTAGATGTCATGGTAACCCCCCTGTAGAGCATATCTAAAATGGCGAACGGCCCTTAAATAAATATTATTTTTATTCTGTTTTTAGTATTTGTGGTTATAGCGGCAACAAAAATACATCTGTGAAAATTTCAACTGTCTAGGTTCATGAGATTCAGCCTGGTGACAGACAGACGGTCAGACGGACAGCGGTTTCTTAGTAATAGGGTCCCGTTTTTACCCTTTGGGTACGGAATCCTAAAAAAGAGATCTTAGAGTATACGATACGCAGGTGACAAATGTTAAAAAAACCTGGCCAAAAGGGAATATGCATGAATATTTAAAATGGCATTTCTCAACAAAATATGAAAATACCGTAAAAGAGATCACCAAAAGTTAAATTAAAATTAAAGAATTAAGAAATACGGATGGTACAAGCATTTTAAACTGCTAATTAGACAGCGATTAGACAGAGAGATCTGATATGCACTGTGACGTCATGTAACAGGTCGGCCGTATAAACGCCATGTTTCTGTTTTGCTAGAAAGCGAAAGGAACAAAATCTTTCTTGGTCTATATCTTGGTTACTTTTATAGCTATTCAAAAAATGATTTTTCTCAACTGTTTGTTAAATAAATCAGCTTTAGTTGAAGCTGTAAAAAAAACCATAAATAATCCCTAATACGAGTCGGACTCACATACGAAGAGTTCCGCACCATTCCTGTATGAGCCCCTTTTAATTTATAGTTAAATTTAGGCAATAGGAATACACTGTAATAATTTCAAGTGTCTACCTATAACGGTTCATGACATACAATACAGCCCAGCATCTGACAGACAGGCAGGCAGTCGGATGGACGGGAGCCGAGGCTTAGTAATAGGGTCCCGTTGGTACCCTTTAGTTACGGAACCCTAAAAAATACAGTCAGCACCAAAATATCTTTAACAAAAATGTATTTTTACGTTTCTCTTAAACCATGGTTTGTAAAGTTTCCTGCTGAAACTGTCATAGCAAATACTTCACAAGAATAATTCAACGCAATGGCAACTGTTATGTTTACACGATATGACACGTGTTCAAAGGGATGTATTGTCTGGGATAGGATAAACAAACAGACGGTGGAAGCAGCCAAAACATTTGGTAATGCAAATTATACATTGTTTAAAAAGAGCAACAAGAGACACAACGATTAAAACACTAGACGTAACGCCTTACTATGTCTTTGGCTTTATCTTCTATACATCTTCTAATCCAAGTAATATTATTATTACGAAAGTTTGTGAGTGTGTGTGATAGTTTGTTACACCTTCACGCTGAAGTGGCAGGACGGATTTGGATGAAATTTGGAACGGAGATGGATGGACATAGGCTACTTTTCGTCCCGGAAAATTTTAACGTTCCCGAGGGAAAAACGACAATAAAAACCTACGCGGATAAAGTCGCGGGCAGAAGCTAGTTATACAATAAAAATTTCGTGCCACAGTGTTTGTAACAAAACTCCTCCGAAACGTCCGACCGATTCTTATGAAATTTTGTGTGTTTATTCAGTAGGTCTGAGAATAGGACATAAAACACAAACATACAACATATACAACCATATTGTAAAAAAAACACACCCGGGCGACGCCAGGCGCGGACAACTAGTATTAGTATAAAACAAAGTCGCTTCCCGCCGTCTGTTCGTCTTTATGTTAGCTTAGATCTTTTAAACTCCGCGACGGATTTTAATACGGTTTTCACCATCAGTGACATATTTTTTCACAGATGGTTTTTAATGTTATTCTGGATTATGTACCGGTGGTAGACAAAACTCGTAAACCGAAGTGAAGCGAGGGCCGGTCGCTCGTCTATACTAATATTATAAATGAAAGGATTAGTAGTGACAGCAACAAATAACCTGTGGATATTATCATGATATCTCTAAACGTAAAACTAACGTTCGTTTGTTTGTACGTTTAGTTCTTTAAATTACGCGTTCGTCATTTTGAAGGGGTAATTACCAGGGATCGGAAATTCGGATCGATACTCACCTAAACTTTCGCGGCAGCGTTTTTATTCAGTTGTATGGAGGTGGACTCAATCATATTACTCATAAATAAAACACCCGGGATTTCTAAATGAATAAATTACGCCAGCATAAGTTAACAATTAAGTATTTATATTAACTATTTGAAGTAATTTTCCACGTATATAGATTTACCAAATTTACTTATACTAAACATCGGTATCAACGTTCAACTTTCATGGCAAAGTACGGTTTGCAGAAAAACAAATACAAACAAATACATCTAGTATTTAGAACCTTTATTTTTTATAAATAAAAAGAAAGACGCTAAATATGTATTAAAGGTTTGAATAAATTACTAAAATTTGTTACATGGATTTTTCTGTCAACATTTGACGTCTGTTATAATATATCCATTTTTTAATGACCAAATGACCTTTTCACACTAACTAATATTTATTTGGTTTGACAATTAAATTGATATTTGTTTCCTATTTGGTATATATTACTTTTCGAATGCAAAATGAGTATTAAGGTTATATGACATTATTAAGATAATAAAGCTCTTTAGGTATAAGTACAGTATTTATATAGGAACAGTTAACTGCAGCATAATTAAATTTAAAAATAACACAGAATATAAACGTTATTATTCATCAAATATTCGAATGTATTTATTTTTTTGCTATCCTTACCGGGTGCCATGAAATTTGAACGTTGATACCGATGTATACGTTATAACTCATTTGCCTAGCGAATTTATAGGAGCAAAACGGAACGTTTTATCCTTTATGTAAAACAATTATTATTAACGTTTTGTAGAATCCCGGAATCCCGGAACTTATATTATTAAAATTATATTTTTAAGAAGCCGACGCCATGTTCGCCTATCTTTTTCCGGGATTTTGCCAACTTTAGGTAGGTAAATATCGATCCGAATTTCCGATCCCTGGTAAAAAATTACCGACAAGGATCAACGATGGACGCTTGTTTCTTATTTAACAGAAGATGAGGGTTATTCATTTCTTTTGCAATAATCAATTTACGACCGTATAAAATTTGAATTAAATAAATAAAGTGCCATCACCTTATTCAGAAAATAATACTTTTTAGTTTCCTAATGATAACTTCCGAGCAATAATAATAAGGTCATAGAGTAATGCATTTTTAACTCAGGCGCTTAAGGTCCTTATATATTGTTCTTACTGACGGACTTTGTCACCTTTACTGACGAATGGGTTAGTTTTAAAGTTTTTATCGGTATTTTTTGATGAAAATATAGTCGCCTAATCTATTTTATACCTGTGATTTTTATCTTAATTATAACCCACTAAAAGTCTCGTAGTTGCTACGCTTCTAGGCACGGCACGTACTCCAGCGAGCGGAGTCCAAGACCGAACCACATACCGCTGTGAAAAGGCATTCTCTTCTTTTGTATATATTAAAAACTAATACAGAAATAAAATTGGAATCCGATTAGAGATCGCAACTTAGTAGTACCTAACATCAACCCAAATATCGCCAACTTAGTTGCGAAGAAGCAGCATCAACCTTCACATTAACGTATTTTTTTTGTATTTGTTGTAAGTAAGTACTCAAATAAAATGGTCTGAAATGTATAGCTGTTTTTTTTATTAAGGTGTACTTGATTTTCTAGGAGTCCGTGGACGGACAAAGGTTAACCCACTGCTCTATTTGAAATGTAGGGCGTTTCTGACGAGCTGGTTAAAAAGATGAACTAAGCTCCCCAACAACACTGGGTATCTTGGAGAAGATTTCCCAACCTTTAACAAAAAAAGGCCCTCCAGTTCTTAGTTCTTACATAAAGAAAGGCCCCAGATAAACCAAAACACCGAATTAAGGTGCAGGTTGATTATTAACGAGAGATTTCGCATTAAGGTCGATTAATACTGATAATTAGTCCTGACCCCACACGTACCGACCTACGGAATTAATATAGCTACTATGTAAATTATTGTATGTCCTCGTATATGAATACAAAGATCAAAAACTATACAGGGGTGGTCCAAATAGTGACGTCCATTTTTTTTTATACAATCCTCACACCAACGTGTGTCCGGAAATACCCCATGTGTGTAAGGCGATTTTTGCTAGTTTCGGTGATATTGATCATTTTAATCGGATTTTTTGTAATTTGTGACTCGCGCACCGAGGGTTCCGTACCGCCGCACTGTAGTTATTATTACATTCCGATTTGAATTCGATTTCGAATAGAATCAGCGCGAGCCCAATTTATACTTGACCATTTTTTTGTATTTGTGGTTTTTCTTCAGAGTCTGTAAAATAATCGAACAAAATTTTACGCTTGTAAGTTAATACCGTTTTTAAGATAAAACAAAAATAAAAATAGGTACGTTGAAAAAACATTTCTTGTATGACCCTTTATTATTTCACGTTCCTAATTTAATTTTATTTGTTCGTAAATCCGCCGTAATAACGCATGGATATATTCTGAAAAAAAAATATACAACAGATATCTATTTATTACACTTCAACAGCTCTTTAAAGTTAGAACGGACGGGCGGACAGCGTAGACATATTATTAGGGTCTAAAGACAAGGAATTTTAGGACAAAATTGGGTGTTAACATGGTCTAAACGTATGGTCTACGATCCGAATAGGAGACGACCTTCAGCCAGCTGTTTATTCGATAAAAAGTATTTTATATCAAATTTAATATGGGAAATAAATAATATATGGCGAATAGGTTGACTGGAAAATTTCAGTCCAGTATAGTCCATAATTAAAATAAAACTTTCAAATGGCTATTGCTTGTTTAATAGACCAATAACATACTAATAGAAAGTATGAAGCCTATAGAATATGCAAACGTTAGGTTTAGTACAAATTATTAGTACCGACTTACCTGCCTACCCGATGGTTATGATGGGAAAAAATAGTCAACCTAACGTTTGCATATTCTTATAGCCTTCATACTTTGGACTAGTATGTAATTGGTCTATTAAACAAGCAATAGCAATTTAAAAAAAAAACATTTTTTGTTTTTTTTTTTAATTATGGACTGTAAATTTTCAGTCAATCTATTCGCCATATATTAGTTACCTTATTAAATTTGATATAAAATACTTTTTATCGAATAAACAGCTGTGTGAAGGTCGTCTCCTACTAGTATGGCAGCAAGCAGCTATGACGCGCGCAGCAACCTTGCACTTCGAAGTTCAAATATAAACATGCCATATTTTATCTCAGTCAGTTTAAAGATTCCAACTAACTAGTTACTAAATTACTTAAGTACCTACTCATTGAATTTTACAAATAATCATTATTTTCTCATTTGTCACAGGTGATTGGGTGAGGCATCTATTTAAGAGGGTTGTGACCCGACACTTCAGTAGCGTAACTGTCAAAAAAAATCCATACAAATTGTGCTCCGTTCGATGTTTTGCACACCACTTAAATCAAGTCTGAATTTCACGATTTTTAAATATGTTGTAGTTATTATGAAAAACTAGGTCTATGCATTTCAGCTTTAAAAAAATATTTGAAACGTGAAATAATCAAAGCGTCTCTATACAAGACACATTTTTAGGGGAGTTAAAAAAAAATAGCACACCTTTGACTTTTTCTTCAGATTTGGGAAAAAAATGCACGTTGGTTGGGATCATCATTCTGAACAAGAAAAAATAGTACTCCCGATATGTCCCCAAAAATATGAATGGAATTGTTCAGTTTTGTTACCAAAATCCAATACTTTTCTTGGTAACAAAACGGACAAAGATGTGCAATTTTTTTTAAACTCCCCTTTAACGTATTTTTATATTTTGGTGTTTCGTAAATACGGGAAAACATACAAGCTGGTATGATTATACTACGGTTAAGCCTTGTTTCACCGACCCTCATTTCATATAACGTACCACTTCGCAGAATATTCGTTTCATAGAAAGATATTTTCTGCTGAACTCGTGTTGATTTCAGGGGGCTTATTGTCTAACGCACTCGCAATCACGATCGTGTTCATTTTGAAAATCGAAGGCTTGTCTGCATACAAAATGAAAACAATTGCTCCACTTTGAAGTCGGTTGCGATTGCGACTGCATTAGACAATAGCCCCCCAGAGGGCTTATTATCTAACGCACTCGCAATCACGATCGTTTTCATTTTGAAGATCGCAGGCTTGTCTGCATACAAAATGAAAACAATTGCTCTTCTTTGAAGCCAGTTGCGATTGCGAGTGCGTTAGACAATAAGCCCTTAGGTTGTCTTGTGATGATTACAAGTCTAACGTAACCTAACCTACGTGAATCATAAGCATTAGAGGTCTATAAATGGTGATGATTTTATCAGAATCGTCATCATTTCTGATGTCCACTGCTGGACATAGGCTCTCCGAAGGTTTGCCACGAGGACCGCCGCTTGCATAAAGCCAACATGATTACAATTGCGAAGCAAGATGAGCTAATACCAGACCTCTTAATGCTGTTTTTACGCATATTACGCATATTTGTTACATAATAAATAAATAAATGAAATAAGACGCATATTAAAGTTGTATTTGTTGAAGTCTCGGCCGCCTTTGCCAAGATAATAAAAAATAGTAAACCTAGGTGCAGGCCCGAACTTAGAGACCCAACAGCCCCTGGGCACTTGGCATTTGCCCCCCCCCCCCATCTCGAAGCCAATTTTGCAAGCCAGGCTTTTGAGCTTATATGATGGTTCTGCCACTATGGGGCCCCTTAAACTCGTGGCGGAAATCCGGCGTTGCCTAGGTAACAAACAAAATATAGATTTCAGGATCGCTCACAACACAAACCAGAATGTTTGGGTCTTATCTTATCTTATCTTATCTTACAGATGGGCCCTTTCGGATACACTTCGACCCTTTAGGATCTTTTGTGCAATTACCCTCTTACACACTCAGCTGTTCGAATGTGCAGGTTTCCTAACGATATTTTTCGTTCACCGTAAGAGCGTCGGGTAATGCACTTAAGTTAGAAAAACTCATTGGTACATGGTGACCGCGAGGTTCGTACTCGATACCTTACGATCACGAGTCGACCCCCTAATCCACTAGGCCACCGACGCTCTTATATTTGGGTCTACGTATGGGCCCAGCGTTTGGGTCCAGGGGCCTAGTTAGGCTGGTTGATCGTAGTTAGTCAGCCCTCAGCACTTACGTCAGAGAATGGCAAAGCAATGATGAGTTAAGGTTACATGTCTGTTGACGTGAACATTTCATACGTCATACAAATACTATTATACAATACACAATGTCATTAAAAAGCAGGTGTAAAACGTCGTAAGAATTTTTCAATCATTACCATAATATAATGCGTTATAACTATTAAATAAATTAAAAACCGGTCAAGTGCAAGTCAAACTCCCGCACTAAGGGTTCTGTGCCGCAGCACGTAGTAATAGGTAATTATTATATTAGGTCCTTACCTATGAAATTGGCGTTTTATATGGAGAATTTTATGAAAACGGTGGTTTTCATACATTTAATTTTGCGGATTATTTGGTAACGTCAAATGCAAACCAAACAAAATTTTGTCAGGAATATTGGACACTTCTAAGCTATATTATACATATCTTAATTTCTTAAAAATAGTTAGCTTCATTAAACTCTGCGTAATTGAAACACTTGAACTGGCAGCACATGAAAAGAGTTGAGTTCACACTTTAATTTTAAACACTAAGTAAGAAATTGAACCATATTATTTGTATCTAAAACCTTTGGTACATACTGTATTAATGAAATTTAAAAATAGTTTGGAAGTTAAAATTGGAATGAATAAATTCCGTACGAAATAAAACACGTAAAAATAACGCCAATTTCATAGGTAAGGACCCAATATTTGGATTGGTTCCCCCCCAAAAGACCGAATATCATGCCGACGCCGGGCGCGGACAACTAGTAAGTACTAAAATAAATTCAGTTTTGTTTTAACCTTCAACTTAGCGTCAAGGTATTCAGGAAATGGAAATCTCATAAATATTTATCGTGCATTATCTATTACCATATTTAACATAGACTATGTTAACCCTACGGCTTTTATTCTACATAGTAGCTCATCTTGCTTCTATATTGTTGTAATAACAAACATTACCAACAAACAAATAGATATAACTTTTATATACTTAGATAAAAACCCGCGATATAATGGTGACCCTTTCTTTCAGAGCTGATATCTCTTAAACGGCCGAACTGATTTTCATGAAACTTAGCTAAGGACCACGTTTAGAAACCTGCTTTCAAATAAAAACCCGCATCTAAATCGGTTCTCCCGTTTAAGAGCTACGGTGCCACAGACAGATAGGTACACAGACACACGTCAAATTTATATAACCCCTCTTTATGCGTCGGGGGTTTTAAACCCCCAATATATTATGATGGCGACCCCTACTTTCAGAGTTGATATATAATAGATAGAATAGAATAGAATAAAATAATTTCAGGCTACACGGCCCATATTTACAAATACTTTACAGACTAACATACATAACAATATAGTATAACATAAAATTAACACGACTACTACGCCTGGTGACAGACGGACAGACGGACAGCGGAGTCTTGGTAATAGGGTCCCGTTTTTATCCTTTGGGTACGTAACCCTAATAATGCAAAGTGCTTTTTGTGAATTGAAAATTTGGAAAGTGATACTTTTGACCAAAAATATTTTGGGCAAACGGCAGGCCGCCCACACAGATACATAGATACACACGTAAATCTAATAACACCCCTCTTTTTATGTTAGGGGTTAAGGCAGCTCTCCTGTCAAGTAAATTCGAGCTACGAAGACCAACAATAGGATTACAATATACAAGCAAGATGGTTTAAACCAAAGTAGAATAGATATCACTGATGACATGCTGATGATTAGTGATAAACAATGAAAATTGATGACTGATGTAATTCTCCTACGCAAGTCGAGAACACAAAAGCGTTGAGTTCAACGACGTTCGGCAGGTTCTGCCATAGTTCGACTTCCAGTACAGCACGTGTAGCATCTGTGAAGATACAATGATTTCCGGGTGTTGCTGAAAACTTACAATCCATATACAGGGTATCTTAAAAACCTTTCAACATATTTGGCGAGGTAATAGTTCGCACGATTCTGATCACGGGGGTGTGGTTCATTTTTGTTTCTGTAAAAAAATACCAATGTAGGAATGATCCAAATTATCCACCCTACCTACTGTTAAAAAAACTGTTGTTGTTAAAAGGTTTTTAAGACATCCTGTATAGGTACAGGATGACTGCGGGCTCGTGATCCTAACTTAACTTTCCCAACTCGGTAAATGGTTGAGATTCTATTAGTATAGTTTTTGAAACAATTAAAATTTAGCATTTTATTAAATCATATTTTTTCGTTATTACTACTTAAATTATGGTCACCTAACATTTTCATGTTACAAAGGCTTACTTAAACAATTTAGCCGCCTGCACCTCAGGAACCAATCACGTCTACTTAGTCGTTATAGTTTTCCTTTTATGTAACATTATAATGTATTTGTATGGCCCGTGTGGTGCCGGGTTTAGAATGTTGCCACTCCATGTTTTCCCGTGGATGTCGTAAGAGACGACTAAGGGACTAAAGGCTGTGTAGTGCTGTTAGGCGATGGGTTTGCAACCTGTCACTAGTACACTGGATAACATCTTAGCCTGGTTGTGCAAAATGTGGTCACAGAATTAAAAACAAGTTTTTGGAATGGTTGGTGAGTATGTTGGCTCTGCCTTCCCCACTCTGGGAATGAAGGCGTGAGTTTATGTTATGTTATGTTATATGTATTTTATTAAAGATATTTTTCAAGGTTTTATTACTTGTAGTTTTGGCATTTTGAAGAATTTACTTTACAACTGTGTCGGCGTAATTTAAATGTTACAGTTGCCAAATTACAGCTTTGCAGTACGAAATATCTCTTAGACCATGAAGGGATGAGACGGACAGGGACATGGCGAAACTTAAAGGTTCCTCGTTAACTGCAAGACGCTAAAAAATATCGTGTAGACGTCAGTTGGCACCAAAATGATCATTTTTTTGCGCTAGGAAAAGGCATTTACGCATACCAATAAAGTCCGGGGGGACTCGCGTGTTATATGGGACTCCCCGAGGAAAATCTGCCGGAATACCTAGTAAAAACCCAGCACTAAGCCATCTGCGTCTTTCGGGGAGGTTCCACGCGACCACTAACAAGCGCATTCGACTGCTAGTTAGACAGAAATAATAATTAAACTACAGGCCTTTATTCTACTTTGATATATCCTGCTTCTAGTATATTGTGATTACAATGACAAATACAGTGTAAATTACAATGACATGATTACAATATTGAAGCAAGACAGGCTAACCCAATGTGGAATAGATAGCCTTGTTGACAATAACCCGAAAGATAATCTCTCAGTATAAATACCAGCGTTAAACTCACGGAAAGTCAAAGGACGTTCTTGTATACCTTCAGTGACAAACAAACACAAATACGCACCCATCCTTTGACATGTATGACCTCCTTTGGCTTGGCCACAACATCCTTCGCAAGACTTAAAAGTACAGAGATTCCTTATTTGATTATATTCCTTTTATGAGCATAGTAGAGTTAGGGTCTCCCCACACCTATCGACGCGGAATCGGCGTTAGCTGATCAAAAAACTCTTTATGTACGCAATAAGAGCAAAACAAACGTCAATCGGCTCGGCTCGCCTCGCTTCGGCGTTGCGAACGGAACGACGTCGTTTTCGCTCTTATTGCATTGCATGGACATAAAAAAAAATTCTTACCGGCTCAAGCCAATTCCGCGTCGATAGGTTTGGGGAGACCGTAAAGTTGCAGTTTAAATAGAACTTAACCATGCTATCTATTCTATACTGCGTAAAATCGCCGTTGAAGTGTCATGGTATTGTTTTTAACCCGGCTGCCATTACAGTCAGGTAAATAAGAGCTATCAAAATGTTGACAATACGGAAACTCGTCAAAAACAATAAGGTTCTACCGTTTAGAATCTCAGGCCCTAGCTAAGATGTAAATGCTACTAACGTTTTTCTTTTCGATCACTCAAATATATAGGATGCCATTCTCGTACGTAACGATAAATCACGTGGTCAAACTGTCATCCCATAAATTTTGAGTGATAGAATAGAAAAACGTAAAACCATATTGATATGTTATCGTAAGTTTGTAAGCCCGCATCACGTTGACGTACATGTGTTTGAATATCTAAGTTTATTGAACTCTTTTCAAATATGCCCTGCTTTATCGTTAAACATTTTGACAGTTATACGGGTGTTTTACGTAAATTTTGTATGTAAATTATCTACTTCGAAATTATGACAGACTATTATGAAATACACATCGCTGTCCAGGGCTTAGTCAGAAGATGCATAACGCTAACATGGCGATTTTCGAAAATTGACAAAATGTATAAGATTTTCGTAAGCAGATGATCAGTAGTAATACTGTCGTAATACCTCAGCGTAATAAAAAAGAAGAAAGAAATAAGCATTTTAAATTTAATGCGGCTACCAATAGAGTATAGAAATCTTCGACTGTTATATTGCAGTTAGCCGCCTTCTTTGGGCAGCAAACAGACAGCAATAAGAAAAGAGAAAAGGCAAGTTTTCGCCAGCAAAAGCTAGTAGTTATCTATAATACAATATCTAAAACTGATTCGATTCTTCTCTGTTAGTAATATTACAAGTACCTATATGATTGCACATTAGCATATAATATGTAGATATTCTGCTCATCTAAGCCACCTTATATGGCAGTGAAACGTGGAAATGATCAGGAACGCCTTTAAAATGTGGTGCTGAAGACGGATGGAGAGATTAGATTTAAAGGAAGACAAATGGGGAAGTGTATGTATGTATGTAAACTCATTATTGTACAAAAACACATAAATTTAAATACATTATGCTTAAGAAGTGCTTAGTATACTAAGGAAAAGAGAAGTCAGTTATAGATGATAGAGAAATAGAAATAAGGGAGTTGTTTGGTCGAATGTTACGTCACACAGTACACCAAGATCAAGATGATAATTGAGGAGAAAAAAAGAAAGAGCCATGTTTAGACCAATTTTAATAAAAGTAGCAGTCATTTTATGTCGTATTAGTGTGTAGATAAGGCTGATAATAGGGATGAATGAAAGTTAGTCCACTCCGACATGAGCATAGCTCTTAAGTGAAAGATAATGAAGCCAATAGGCAGTCTTTCAAGACAGTTATCTGCTAGACAAGATAATATTTACTACTACTATCGAGCGATACATTTTGACACTTTTCGAAAACCGTTCACGTTATCGTTACGCATTTTATCAAGGCCCCCAGGGCAGTATTATCGCCTTAACTGGATGGAAAACACTAGTAGATAACTGCAAATAACAATGGTCTCATTTATAAATGACCGCGCTCACTCGTGTGCGTATATTTTTGTATCACTGCCCTGCAGTGCACGTGAAAACGACGGCGTTAAAATCGTAACGCAGTCCCATTTGCAGATTTTACTCACTGAGTTTGATTGAGTTCAAGATTAATTTTGTTATGAAATTAGTGCTAAATGACTTGTGGAATTAAAACAATAGAACTGTGAGAATGGGACTTGATGATGTACTTTTGAAAGTGGCATGTATTGCGGTGTTTCTACAAATCCCTGTAATAGGAGTTGAATATTCCAGAGTTAATGAAGGCTATGCCGTAGGATATCTAAGTGATTGTAAGTTAATTAAGATTTATGATACTTCAACAATGTATAGGCGTTCTAAATCCACTTCGAGGTATTGAACAGGAGTTTAAAAAGCAGGTCAATTCAAATATATTGTTTTATTTTTAATTCGGAATGATGGATGAATTTTGTTTGCCCAGAGCGGCTGGTACTAATTTTCAGCAACGGCATCCCGCTCTACCTAGTCTATAAAGAACGAGACACACTGAGCGATTAGTGGAAAAATACGACTTGTGCTATCCACACAGGCTCTACCTATAGTTGGTTATGTTCTTGCTAAATTCAATTTTTAATGTGCTACGTACTTCGTCATAATAATTTTTATCATATACATGTCTAAATCACAGTTACGTAGAAAATAAATTATTTGCAATTCATTATTACACTTATTTTACAAGGTTATATTTCGGTTACAAAATTATAGTCCTAAGTACAGACAAATCCTCAACATCATTCCGTATCTAATCACTTTCAGGTCCAGGCTCTTGGAAAAAGTCCACCATTAAGCCCAAGAGTCTAGAGAAGCTCTCTATCTCCATCATGGGCCCTGGCAACGTCCTGAAAGCTCGTTTGACAACGTACAACTACTACAACATCGGCAATCTTCCTAAGCACCCTGACGTAGACTTCAGTAGGAGGACGTTTATATACGTTCCTGGTTATTTGGATTCCACGGCTTTTCCTATAGGAAGAACTTTGGGTCAGCTCTACAAGGAGCAGGGATATAACGTGCTGATGTTGAATATCGTGGAGTTTACTGCAAAAGATTTTCCTATGTAAGTACCAAGTACCTATGTCGTAAATTATTTAAAATAGTATATTCCTATTTTTTAATTGCCTAAGTTTGTGTTTTAGTTCATTACTCCTACACGCAGCAACGCGTTGATAGATTTGGATGAAGTTTAGACTGGTGATAGCTTATACCCTAGATTAACACATAGGCTACTTTTTATCCCAGAAAATGTAAAGGTTCCAAAGGAATAAAGATAATCGAAATGTACGCGGATGAAATTACGGGCAGAAGCTAGTAATTAATACTATGATTGGCCTTTAGTCTAGGGATGAGATGTCCATAGTTTAAGACGACGCGGCGCGACTTATTAGTAGTAACCCTATCTACGAAGCTAGCGGTCCGGGGTTTGATTCCTGGGTGGAAAATATTTGTGTGATGAGCGCGAGTATTTGTTTCTTAATCTTGGACGTTTTCTATGTATTTACCAAAAGTATTTTTCTCGTTGCCTAAAGTAGTGTTTGTGTGAGATTATTACTTATAGGTAGGTATTTTATGTAAGACATTGATAATGCTATTTTAAAGCTCTACGTAAAAGAACATTACACTCCTTTTTGGGTAGTCGTGAAAAAGTCACCATTTCACCAACCGACTCGAGAATCAGTATTTGGACCATACATTTAAGAGCATTAGGTTTTCAAACAGGTCTTTTATAGCAGTTTAAGGTCAACAATAATCTTATTTGTTACAGAGCCGTGCGTTTCATGCGTCCAATAGGCAAGCATGTGGCCGAAATGCTTGCTAACCTAACAACGCTCGGTCTGGACCCAAAGAAACTAGATCTCCTAGGGCTCAGCCTCGGAGGACAAACCATGAGCTTCATTGCGAAGAACTACCGCGAGATCACTGGCAGGAACATCTCCTCGCTCACCGCTCTGGACCCTACCGGGTCCTGTTTCAGAAAACTTGGCCCTGACCAAAGGCTGGACCCATCTGACGCTGATTTCGTCCTCAGCATTGCAACTAATATTGACGGCTTCGGCATAGCTACTCCAGTGGGTCATGTTACATTTTACGTCAACGGAGGGGAATACCAACCAGGAGACCTTTGGAACATCCCCTGCACGATAGAATGCAGTCATCTCAGATCTTACTTTCTATGGGTATCAGCTTTGATAAACCCTCATACTTTTATTGGCATCCAGTGCGATTCTGTTCAGCAAGCAAGGGATGGTGATTGCTATGATAGGAAACCACTCGTCAAGAATACTATGGATCTGTTCACTGATAGAGATAGACCGGGGATTTATTATTTGGCCACATATTACAGATATCCGTATTCTTTAGGCGAGAAAGGAGTGAAGAGGAAGCATGAAGTGATATTAAATCATTTGAGATCGCTCAATGTTGGAGATCCGATTAGTGCAAAATAAATAATTATCTTCTTATGTCACTTTTATTTTTAAAGTGAGGTTGTCTCTATTTTCTCTTTTGCCCAAGATCAGCATGGGTACAAAATTTATAAACAAATAAGAACATCAAATTAATATGTTAAATACGCATTTAACTCAATCGTTTTGAAAGAAGAAAGATATTTATTCAGTAAGTAGGCCGCACGGGCACTTTTATACGACAAAAAGCTATCAGCGTTTCTCGAGAGGAGACCACTGCTGCGAAGAAACGCCGTAAGAAATTTAAAACTCAGTCTTTTTTATATAAAGTAATCAATAGAAAATAAAAATATCATACATAGTTGAGCAGGAAAACGTGTCAAAACTAAGAATTATCACAAGAGCAAATAAAAGAAAACGTATACACCTACCGAGACAGTGTAAGACACCTAAAGTTAGTCAACGGAATTCTGATATATTTAAGACATTTAAAACAAAATGTTTGTTTTTATTCTTGCAATCGTTTATTTGCAGTACCTTCTATTACTTTCGAATTTTCCAAGGTAGAAAGTAACAATAAGCGAACAAGGCGACAATAGATGGAAGTTTCTTGCAACTGGGCATGTACATTTTCACTGACATTTAGGGCAAATACTTAACACGGTAACGTTTATTCACTAGTAACGACCCGCCCTCGCTTCGCATTCTGTAACATCCGTACAAAAATCAGAATTTATTATACATAAAAACCTTCCTTTTGAATCACTCTACCTATTTATGAAAGCCGCATTGAAATCCGTTGCGTAGTTTGAAAGACTCGACTTTTTACCCGACTGCGTCAAAGCCCAAAAGGAGAGTTATGTGTTTGACATGTCCGACTCTATGATCCCTCGTTACGATTTAATAAGTTATACGTGGTTAGATTGGTTTTAACCACTAGAGTGTGATAGGCTATATTAAAATTATTGGAAATCAAAATGGCGGATTTTTGGCGCCAAATTGCGCAGCATGAAAAGTAACATTATGTTGACGACATTATTCGTAAAACAACGGAACTAATTTTAGTGGCATTGCATTATGTAAAGATAATGCAATGCTATTACAGTTAGTTCCGATGTTTTACCAACAATAACAACGATTAACCTTTGCAACAATAGTTTATGAATATTTAAGAACTCAAATGCAAAAAGGAAAAAAAAAACTGCACAACAACCTCAGTTATTTGTTAAGGTTAAGCTGTCTAGACATCGGTGCACATATATGTATGACCTCTTTAAAATATATTTTTAAAAAGGTGTAGAAGAGTCAATTTTCAACCGATCGTTTTTTGCGGTCCCAGAGCTGTAATTCAAAGTACATTAAACATAGAGTATGGTTACACATATATTTGCATATTGTGCATTTTTTTCTACTTGAATTACATATAACAATTTACTAAATATCAATTGATTTCGAAAGAATCCAATTTGAAATCGTAAAAATGGCGAAATTTACCGTTTTTCGCGGGTCCCACTTGCGGTTTTGCTCAAATAATAATTCATAACTTTAGACGTAGATAACGTATTATTTACACAACATATACCGTTGTAAAGAGCTTTTATTAGCGTATACATGAAAATATTTAAAAAAGTCTATTCATTTATAATTAAAATCTGAGAAGTCTTTTCGTAGATGTCCCGCGTGCGACCGTTTTTGTAATGACTCAAGGAAACCCCACTGAATCTGGTTTGCCTATAGGCCTACCTTCATATTTACATTACGATACCAAAGCATGTTAGTTTAACTTGAAGTTAGAGCCGAAGTAGGTGCAGAGCCCGTATTTTTGACGGAGGAAACAGGGTAAGTCTCGTCTTGATGTACGAGTATTTTGGTTCGGTTATCACGACATTTGTATGGGCGTTTCTTTATTGATTACGAATGAAATAAAATTCTGTGGCTCATAATAATTGTAAGCAATACCTATGGGGTAAGTAAGGATTTCGTTTCAGTCAATGAGTAAAACTAGTAAGTATGTAAGAAAGATCGGTGAAAAACGTTTTTGTCGACATTTGTATGGCGACATTTGTACGGTTATTTTGTCCATACAAATGTCGAATGTGGCATACAAATGTTGGTTAAAATCTAAATCTGAATGAAATACGAAATATTATTTCTATGTCCATTAATATCAACATTTTTGTTTTTGTGTCATACACTATATTTTTTCTTGTTAAGAACCCCACCTGATGACGTAACTTAAAACCATTTTTTTTAGAATAAAAAAATTGCCATACAAATGTCGAAAAAACATGCTCTTCAAAAATTGACCCAGAAAATTGTGAATTGGTGGGGTAAAAATCTGAAAAATATCTTAAATGAAAGCACATATAACTAATTTTAAAGGAAAACTATCACAACTAATTAGATTTGATTGGTTCCTGAGATACAGGCGACTAGTGTTTATACCTACTAAAATCCCGGTCGAACAGAGGGGCACTCGCAATCACGATCGTTTTCATTTTGAAAATCGAAGGCTTGTTTGCATACAAAATGAAAACAATTGCTCCACTTTGAAGCCGGTTGCATTGCGAGTGCGTTAGACAATAGCCCCTCTGGTTGGTTTTCGATGTGGCCGAAGTTGCGCAGATTAGCTCTTACTGTCTGGGTTATTGTTACACTCAGATATCCTTTGTGATATATGCTTGATAATGATACCTAGGTTCTTGATATTCTGTTCTCTTCTTGATAGTACTACACTGCTAATAGCACCGAAGTACACTGATATTTGCCGTGTGGTGCCGAGTTTAGAATGTTGCCACTCCATGTCTTCCCGTGGATGTCGTAAGAGACGACTAAGGGACTAAAGGCTGTGTAGTGCTGATAGGCGATGGGTTTGCAACCTGTCACTAATACACTGGATAACATCTTAGCCTGGTTGTGCAAAATGTGGTCACAGAATTATCAACAAGTTTTTGGAGTTGTTGGTGAGTCTGTGGCTCTGCCTACCCCACTCTGGGAATGAAGGCGTGAGTTTATGATGACGATACACTGATATTTTGATATTGGACGAGTATGATATTTAACTGATACTGATGATAACTGTTACACGGATTATCTTTTATAAACGTTTATTTTGATAAAGACAAGCGTGTCGCTTAATAGCTATAATCGAAGTGAGTCAAGTAGGTAAGGTAAAATGCATGATTGACATAAAACACAAACTGATGCGTTGGCGATTGTGTGGTCGGTAATAGGGTGACGGCACCAATAATGGACACTTTTAGATGACAGGCACCAGTAATGGATACTTTACTCTTAATTCAAACTACGGTCCTAAATTGATTGTTGCAAAACAAATGAATAACCCTTATCTTCTGTAAAATAAGAATCAAGTGTCCATTATTGGTGCCTTGTCCATTACTGGTTCCATCACCCTACTAAGACCGTACACTTACCACGCACACAGAGACAGGGTTTCAAAGAGAACTCAAATCATGTGCTGTATTTGTTGACCTCACTGCAGCCTATGACACCGAGTGGAGAGAAGGACTAGTGTACAAGCTCCTACATGTCGTCCCAAAGCTGGGCATAGTTCAACTAATTAATTTTAATTGTATTATACTAATCTCCAATATGCTCACAAATCGCCGGTTCGAAGTTCACCTGGGTGCCGAGACAAGCGATGTCCGGCGCACACACCACCAAGAATGATGTCGAGCTAAATAAGACCATGCGATGCATCTCTGGCACGCTAAACTCAACTCAAACACACTGGTTGCCTGTACCTCTGCTGGATTCCTCCTCCCGACTTAAGATACCAAGGTACCAAGGCAGGCTCACAAAATCATGTCATGGGCCTCTTTTATGTCCGGTAAGTTCGGCTCCACGCTTTTCCCGGGTACCGAAATGAAGGGATACGGTTTGCCTAGACAAGACTGGTGCAACCTCAACCGACTTCGCACTGGTCACGGGCGCTGCGCCCAATACAAACATCGTTGCGGCTGGATCAACACTCGCAATCATAATTGTTTTCATTTTGAAAATCGAAGGCTTGTCTGCATACAAAATGAAAACAATTGCTGCACTTTGAAGCCGGTTGCAATTGCGAGTGCTTTAGACAATAAGCCCTCCGGGAAGCGCATGTTGAAATTTTCAACGAACGTATCATTCATTACGCAGAATTTTAATTTCATTTATTATTATTTGTGTGTTATAAATGTTATAACCCATATACATTTTGACATTAGGTTTCACCAAATAAAAAAATTTTACTTCTTTGACGACCATAATATGAATTCTGTACCTATAATTGACATGTGTGCAATATAAATGTAACTTATATTATGAAATAAATAAATCCAAATCTAAATCCAAATCATCGAGTTTTCACCGCACGAGTTTTTTTTTTGTATTCACAAGCCTAACCTAAACTAACCTAATGTACGGTCAAGGAAATGTATTCGCGCTCCTTTTTCACTCTTGTCACAATGACAATAAGAGTCACAAAGGTACGCGAATACATTTGCTTGATACGTAATGGTATCGGAATCCTACACTGAGCATGGTCCGCCATGATTTGCCCAGTTATCTTATTTACCAGCTGTCAATGTAACATTTTGGAATAACAGCTGTCATCAAAATAGAACTAACGCATGCGCAAGTTATTATAAAAGAAACAGCATGGCTAACAAAGACTAAGAACACACCAAAAGGGTGACGAGCAATGTCACCTCTCAACTTCACACTTTAAAAACATTTCCAAGAAAATTTACATTCAATTGAAGTGTCAATATCAACGGAACAAACTTTAGTGGCGTTATATTATATTACATAATTTATGGTTGTCTTTGTTAAATTGGGAAAGATAAAATGTTTGTTATCGTTAGTACAGTGTATGTTTTAGTGCTAAGCTTGCTTTCTGTGGCTGCTGTCCCTTATAACCGAAGTGAAGAAGGTTTCCCTAATGGATTTATACCAACCTGTAAGTAGATTTTTAGCTTTACGACATAAAGCCCGTTGTTTTCCATACGATTTGGTCATAATGTTTTTGTCGATATAATTATTTATAGTCATAATTACTTAAATATTTAAAGTGTGGCTCAGGCTAGATTAGGTTGTGTTTGACTTATAAAAATCCTGAAAAAGAAACTTACGAACGCGATAATTATGAACTTCCTAAAACACATAATGATTTTAAATAAACATGGTAGACAATATAGACCCCGTCGAAGTTTTAGATCTTGGGTACCGGGCATAAAAAAAATGTTAATAAATCTGTCAGTGTATTAAGTTTCGATTATATATGGATTGAGACCCTATGTCACTGATGCCACTTTAAGATAAAATAAGTTTATGTCAGAAATTTCATTTTTGGGACAAGCCTTGTTGCTGTCTGTACTTTTGCAAAATCTTTATCTGCTTATCAAGACCAAACTATTGAGTCCTAACACGGTGGGTCTACGGTAAGAATAGCGGTGATCCTGTCGCCACCTTCCGACTCCATCATCAGACCAGCTCATAGATACCATAATATTGCATTGTCATCGGGTTTACATATGTGGTCCAAATTTCAGCCCATTACGTTGACAAGAAGTGGGTAAAATTTAACTTGCAAGATTTGACCCTGACATACATACATACATTGCAAGTTAAATAAAATTAGATTTATTGCGTCAAAAACAAATCCATTTCGGTTGTTGGAATTAACAAAGCCGCGATTTTTGACAGTTATATGCAGTTTATTTATAAATTAAGACATTAAGATCGATTGATTGCTAAGATTTTTGACGATAAAACCTTATTGTTTTTGATATATTTCCGTATTGTTAACGTTTTGATAGCTCTTATATATTTGACAGTAATGGCGGCCGAGTTAAAAACTATATTGTTATGCATAGTAGAATAGAGGCCCTGGTTTAAAATTGAATTTCAATATTTTAGCTAAACATACTGATATATTGATAAATCTAACTGCCGCAATCAGAGACGTCAATAAAATTTAATGCTTGATTAAAGTAGCAACTGTCATTTTCTTTGCTATAGCAATAGAATAAGATAACAAGTCATTAAACAAGCGTTAAATTTAATTGACGTCTCTGAGTGCGCCAGTAACACTATCAAATACAAGGGACCCGCCCTCGCTTCGCATATTGGTTTGAGATTATTTTACCGAAAGTTTATTTTAATCAACACAGACATAATTATATTCTTTATTATGTTTAAATTTATTTATTTATTTATTTATTTAATCTTTATTGCACAAAAATACAAATTAGAGTACGAAAGGTGAACTTAATGCCTAATGGCATTCTCTACCAGTTGACCATTGGGCAAATCAGATTTTTTTTGAATTCTAACTACTGACAGATTTTTTTAAATTCATTCAGTATTTAAAGTTAAAAACAAGTCCTTTTATGGTCTTTTCACGATAACGCATACAAAACGTGCGAGGTCTTTAAATATAAGTGAAAAGAGCGAAAGTTTAAAAATAAGTAGTCAGTTCAGTAGTTACAGAACCCCCTATAACCCCCACCCTTTTTAGGATTGTTACATCTTTGCTCTATAGTTCACTGGCTCGACAATGTTCACGTGTTGCTCACAAACAATCCAAAACTGTCCTCACTTCACTTGCCGGCCTTTGCTGCCTATATCTTTCATGACAGTGACAGTGTTGCCAATCAATAAAGGTACACACGAGACAGCGTGTATATGCTATATATCACATACACTACACCCGTAACATACAAACAAACACAATACTATGTAACACGAGTATAGATGTACTCGTAGTTAAGCACCCAGTTGCAAAAACGTTCATTAGCACTATCGTCTCATTAAGACCACTTCCGTCCCTTTCTAATTCGCCAAGGTAAAAATGGCATGCAACTTAAGGTGCCATTAAATTGATGAACGTTTATGCAACCGAGCAATCGATGTTAACTCTAGAAAATAGTCTCATTATCAATGTTAAATAAATAATAAATAGTATCAATTATATCTTACACAAATTGACCTAGTCCCAAACTAAGCGACGACGCGCTGGCATAGTTGGTAGTGACCCTGCCTACGAAGCTAGCGGTCCTGGGTTCAAATCCCGGTATGGGCAGATATTTGTGTGATGAGCGCGAATATTTGTTCCTGAGTCATGGATGTTTTCTATGTATTTAAGTATATATTTCTCTATACAAGTATTTATATCGTTGTCTAGTACCCATAGTACAAGCCTAGAGCTTAGTTTGGGACTAGGTCAATTGGTGTGAAATTGTCCTCTGATATTTATTTATTTATTTATTTATAAGCTCTTGACTGTACTATGGGTACTAAGCAACACTTAGTAGGTACTTAAATACATGGAAAACAGACAAGACTCGGAAAAAAAAACAGAGGCACAACCTTTACTTGGCACACTTTATACCACGTTGTGACGTCACGAGCCCCCACTCCGCAACTTTGATGTGCGTTATATTTGTCAATTTTGGTTGATTTAATAAAGCAAAAAACACGTACTTATTCAATATTTTTCGATAATCTTAATGACGGAATAACTAGAATAAAGTATTTTTTTTTACCGAGAACACACTCCTATTCTGTTGTTTTACTGTACGCAGAAAACATCCAAAACCCAACAAATACTCGCTCTCACAGAAATATTTGCCGTTACTGGGAACACAAAATCACTAGCTTCGTCGGGTTACCTACTAGGCTAAACGTGTCGATTTTGTCTCCAGGTCCTGACTTCAAAAAACCTGCTATCATCACACCAGAAAGCTTGAACAATCTCTACTTCATGGTCATGAACCCTGGCTTCGTCGTGACTGCTTCTTGGACAAAGTACAGCTACTACAACGTAAGGAAACTAGCGAGGCATCCATCCATAGACTTCAGCAAGAGGACGGTTTTGTATGTCGGAGGTTATTCAGATTTTACTTGGCCGATGGTAGACAAAACCTTGGGCCATATCTACAGGAGTCTAGGATACAACGTGTTGTGCTTGAACGCACTGCATTTTACGGCAAGATATTTCCCTATGTGAGTACCTCTTTATACTCCAACTAGAGGACGCCCGCGACTTCGTACGCGTAGAATTAGTTTCCCGCTACTCCCCCCCATTTTTTCCCGCTGGGGGTCGATTTTCGGAAAATCCTTTCTTAGTGCTCACTTACATCATGGAAGGAACCCCTGTACCAAATTTCAAGTTTCTAGGTACAGTAGTTTTGGCTGTGCGTTGATACATCAGTCAGTCAGTTTAGCCTTTTATATATATATACTAGAGGACGCCCGCGACTTCGTACGCGTAGAATTAGTTTCCCGCTACTCCCCCCTTTTTTCCCGTTGGGGGTCGATTTTCGTAAAATCCTTTCTTAGTGCTCACTTACATCATGAAAGGAACCCCTGTACCAAATTTCAAGTTTCTAGGTACAGTAGTTTCGGCTGTACGTTGATATGTCAGTCAGTCAGTTTAGCCTTTTATATATATATATATATATATATATATATATATATATAGATTACTTTACTTTAGGCTTCTCTCATTGGCACAGTGTCATACAAATTACAAGGACAAAAGATAGAGGCAGGTAGCCAAGTAGGCGGCAATAAACGATAGTCTTGTTAGGACTCGTTCACAATGGTATTTGAAAATAAAAGATTTAGGAGACATCGGTTGGTTTCACTAGCCAAGTCACAGGTAAACGATTAATAAGTCGCAAGACGGGAAACAAACGTTTCCGCACCGTACAGATGTAAGAGCCGTCTGATTACCTGCTCCATTGTGAGTGCGGCTTTAGCGGATTTTCATTAGCCAATAACGTGCAACTGCACTTTTCCAGTACTAGGTCGTTATTTAAAACTCATATGGGTTAAAATAGGGGGAGTAACCCTGTTGAAGACGGGCCCGTAAGGGTACACGCTTATAGACGAGTTAGCGGATGGAATACCACTCCCGCGACCTCGTCCATGGTGGGAGAAGGAACACCTCAGGGGTTTTAGTCGGTGTCAGTCCGACATAACCAATCGGCCCCCCCTGGTCGATTGGTATCCATAATGGATTTCCCCTGAGAAAAAAAAAAAAAAGAGGGGGAGTAGCGGGAAACTAATTCTATGCATGCATACAAAGTCGCAGGTGTCCTCTAGTGTTATATAAATGTTCACAAAGATCGTTATTAAAGCATTGTTGTACCTTTTTGGAAGCTATGTTGCTTCTTAGACTGAATGAAACTTGCAAACCAGCGAGCCATTTTTTTTTCCCTGAAAGCTTTATAATAATATGCTCTATGATGTCTTATTATTATCACGATTTTTTAACTTCTGGGAATGTTCTGTAACTTGTTTATTGCTACATTACTAGCCAAGCAGATATTGGACGAGTATATGGATGCCATATCTTTAGTTTCACTCGAAAGTAACCCTAAGTCAATGTCATAAATATAATTATTCTGTTTCAGTGCCGCTCGTCTCATGTACCCAGTCGGGAAGCACGCAGCTGAAATGCTAGTCGAGTTAACAAGTTATGGCCTAGACCCCAATAAACTTGACATCGTGGGCATCAGCCTTGGAGGTAATACTGCGAGCTTCATAGCGAAGAATTTCCGTCAAATCAGTGGCAGAAACGTCTCCACTCTCACAGGCCTCGACTCTGGCGGCCCTTGCTACAGGCACTTGGGTCCAGAAAACAGAATCGATGCTTCGGACGCGGATTTTGTTCTCAACATTGCAACGAATGTAGACGGGTATGGTATCGCGACTCCAGTTGGACACGTAACGTTTTATGTGAACGGAGGAGAATATCAGCCCTCAGACATTTGGTTTGTGCCCTGCACCGCATTATGCAGTCATATTAAGTCCTTTTTTCTTTGGATGTCTGCTCTTATCAACCCTGGCGCGTTTGTGGGCATACAGTGCGATTCGGTACAGCAAGCAAAGGATGGTGATTGCTATGAGAGAAAACCACTGGTCACGAATACTATGGACCTGTTTACTGATAGAAGTAAACCGGGGATCTATTACTTGGCCACGTCCAACAGATACCCATACGCGTTAGGCAAAAGAGGAATAAAGAGAAAACACGAACCCGTGATTCAACAATTAAAAGCGCTTAATGAAGAAGATGTTTTAGTTCTTAAGTAGCATAATAGGTGGTGAACTTTATAAAAAAGTGTTAAAGATTATCCCCCTTATTCATAAACGTACTATAAACCTATTTTAGTTACAGTAGTAGTCGTGTGCGTAGTCATGCAAAACAGTGAAATAAATATATTATCATAATTCATCGTGAACGTATTAAAAATATTTAGAACATTATTTGAATATTTAAGTGTTTTATTTTTACCACTAAATTACTTATTTGTCAAAAATATAGAGATACATTATACAACAAATATAGAAAATAATAATTAGAATATTTAAGAAGTAATGTAACCTATTATCTACTTCAAACTAGAATTATTAAATATATTTGTGTACACTACTACAAAAAGAATACCCTCTCTAATAAATCCGTTTGCGGCATTGTACCCATGATGCTGGCTGCGTTACCTCTCTGGATAAAAATATAAAGATAAAAGACGTTTATTCAGTAAGTAGGCCGCAGGGGCACTTTTACACGTCAAAAATCTACCAGCGCTTCGCAAGAGACCACTGCTGAGAAGAAACGCCGCAAGAAACTCAACAGTCAGTCGTTTTTTAATCATGGCTTATGATATTAGATATTATACAATTAAAAATACGTAACCTAGCATTATTTCCGTTCATTTCATTTCCCACACATGTATACAGGTTTCATATAATCCGAATTATTCGCAATTATCAAAATACAGCGGCCGCCATTTTGATGACGTCATATCTCCGTATCCAGGTACTTTACAGGTGGGGTCCCGACGGTTTTTAAGATAGAATAACATGTTTAACAACATAATATTAAAATTTGGTGCTGGCATCACAAAGTGAACTATGTTACCCCTAACAGAAGCACTATTAGCAAAAAATTGCGGTGTTCGAAAAAATTATGAATTTTGAAAAGCTTTATCTCAAAAACTATTGGGTCTACAGAGACAATTTTAGTCTCGTATGCTAGCAAATTTAGTCTGCTTTAAAAACGTCCTGAGAAGGTACAAGCAAAACCTAGACCTTTAGGGTTATAATCGCCAAAATGTGAAAAAAGTTCGAAATTTTCGCGGTTTTTTTCAATTTTGACAAAGTTGCTTTCGTTGCTCGAGGTCACAAACTTGGATTAATCATTGGGCCAAAATCATAAACAAGTCTGCAAAAAAACAGAACTACTGGATTTAACGCACACACATGTTGACTAAAGTTACTGAGGGGCTAGACAAGATGCATTACGCTAACCAGCGTTTCTATTCGTTACGTTTTTAAACCAATCGCATCACTTGTAGATGACGTGATACGAAAAGTCACGTGATCTACCAGTGACGTGATTGGTTTAAAAACGAAGCGATTAGAAACGATAGTTAGTGCATCTTGTCTAGCCCCTCTGGAGTAGTATTTTTTTACTTTCTCTTTTTAATTCTCTTGGAAAGCCACAAACAGCCAGCTACATGTTGCTAATGTCTTCGGCGGTGGAAGTGCAGTTGACGGGAATCCCGTGTAGGGCCAACCTGCGCCCCTACCTCGCTCTCCAACAACATGAGGCGGTTTGCGGTGCACCATCGCTTCGGGCTCTGCTTTGGAAAAATTGTCCATGTATCTGCCAGGTGTACACACTCGCGCAAGTCGACGCGAGGCCAAGATACATTGATGTTATTATAAAAGTTTTACAGTCCGTCTCGTATTTAAAGACGGTCGTGTATCTCGGCCTCGCGTCGACTCGCGCGAGTCTTTAGACCTGGCATTAAAGTTTTATTGTGTATTGTTATTGTATTAGAGTATGATCGGAAGTTGTATTTTTTGTCTTAGAAATTATACTTTTAAAGTAAAAAGTAGTGTTTAACTCTAGACTAAGATGCCATAATGACACTCGAACCCGCCTATTAGCTTAAAGCCAATATTGCATTGCTCAGTTGGCTAGTTGGTCATAATGCTCTGTTTTAGTCCCTTTATACAATACTGTGTAACATTAACCCATAATTTTTATTATGTAGGTATATACCTAGTTGCGAGAATAGGTGACGCATAATGAAAACGAAATCCAAATTTTAAAAAAATGTACACTAGGGGGCGCCACTGGACGCTCGGTGCAGTCTTAATAGTTATTTATGTGACTGGTGCATAATGAGAGGCATTATACACGAGTGTGGTTTTATGAAACGAGCCGTAAGGCGAGTTTCATAATAAGATCACACGAGTGTTTTAATGCCTAATTATGCGTACAGTCGCATACATAACTTTATCTACATACATATCATAAGTTTTCTACAATATGTGAGAAACCTGTATCCGTCGTTACCCTGCATCTTAATGTACCTGCATCTTAATGTTCACATTAAAGTGCAGGTCACTTATACTGTAAAGTGAACATTAAGATTCAACTACAGCGATAACCGATACTTTATTGACATGTAATACTTTAATGTTAACATTACAGTACAACCACAGATACAGGTAACATAATGTAGGGCATTTGCTTATCGCTTCTGAACATATTATATTGAAATTATGATATGGATGTAGATAAAACAAATTATAAATCGGAAAGACGATATGTAAAGCCTCGATTACATTGAGCGCCAGCGAATTCGCTAGCTGTTTGTAAACTTGCCCCGTGTCATCAGGTTTTTTTTTTAGAAGCCGATTTCGTGGTCGAATTTACAAGCTGCTAGCGAATTCGCTGGCTTGTAGCTTGTAAAGTCGCTCAATGTAATCTAGGCTTTACGACATACTTTATAAGGGATTTGGAGGGACACTGAATTAGTTAAATAAGACAACATATGCTAGAAAATTTTCATCAATCAAGTCGCAAGCGCAGGTTATAAGGGATTCTAAGTGACGATCAATGCCAGGTTGACGTCGTTGCAAATTTGCATTATGGTCATAAGAATAGTCATAAAACCTACATAGAGGCTGCAAGTCTCATGCCTCTAGTCGATGTCAGTGGTAATTTGAAAACCGTACAAAGTTAAGCGGCTATTTTAATTTAAACATTATATCATAAGAAAAGTGGGTTTCCAAAAATGTACAAAGTGTTGTATTTAGCCGTGTGCTGGCTAGTTTTTGTGTCTGCGATCAATTATAACAGAAGCGGAGAGGGTTTCTCCAATGGATTTATTCCTGACTGTAAGTAAAAATATTACTAAAGATATTTCGACCTTTTTTGACAGTGTACCTAGGGGAGATAGGGGGTTATAACTTATAAGGTAAGGTATAACCTCCCGACTGCCCATGATCCCCTACCTCCCATACCTCGTGACTGTGTATTAGGAAAGCTTAGTGTCGCACTTTTATCGTGACAAGAATAGATAAAATGCATATTGTATGGCATTATGAATGTTTTATAAAATAAACATTAACTAGTGTTATTTTCCCAACATTAGACTAATTTGCAAAATGAAATAAATTCATCATTTAATTGAAAGATACTTTAGGCACTTTAAACGGGGTCGTAAATTGCGTTTGGAGTTTTAATTTACTTTATACTTATTTAATGGGTCTTGTAACACAGGGAATCCTAGGTCGGGACCCAAAGCCATGATATATTTAGAATTTTAGAAATGTGTTTTGTTAAATAATTATTATATTTCATTTCATTTCATTTCAATGACATTTCAAAAATATTTAGTTTCTATCTTCAAATTCCCTTTGAAAACATAAACTAAATATTTCTTTAAATGAATATCAAATCATATTAAATCAAATATATAATTTATTTACCATTATATACATATGATATTGTTAGTAAATTAAAACAATTGTGAGTAATGTTTGTTGTCACTGAGCATACTAATTATTGATTCACATAGAACCTCTGCACGAATGTCATCAAGATGCTGTCGCAGCTGGCCCTGCGCACCAGGGGCCCTAGCCAAGTTGCAAATGCTACTAATGTTTTTCTTTTCTATCGCTCAAAATGTATGGGATGACATGTTGACCACGTGATTCATCGTAACGCACGAAAATGTCATCCCGTACATTTTGAGTGATAGAAAAGAAAATTATTAGTAGCGTTTGCATTTTGGCTAGGGCCGTTTTGTGAAGCGTTTTCGCATGATGTCGTCAAAGCAGTCCGCTCTTGCATCCGCGAAAATACACGACGCGCTGCAAACGTTCGCTTTCCACTGGGTTGTATAGTATTAATTCTCATTACGACTTGTCCCTATACAACGCAGTGGAAAGCGAACGTGCACGTGCACGTGCACGTCACGCATCCGGTGTGGCTGGGCCTTAAACGTTGAACCGGTCACGTAGGGCCCTATACTGTCTTTACGTATACTGCTCTCTTACGGAAAAATAGCTCATCTGCTTTATGAATTGTATTCCACTTCCAACCTTATTATAAACCTTTGGGAGTTAAACCGTTTATAGTTTCGAGTGTGTAGATCTATCTAGCCGAGCTGTAAATGAAATGGAACGTTACTGCAGTACATTTTTTCATTTATGTCCTAAACTAAGCTCTAGGCTTGTACTTTAGGAACTAAACGTCAAAACATCCAAGACTCAGGTACAAATACTCGCACTCATCACACAAATCTGCCCTTACCTGGATTTTAACCCAGGTCCGCTAGCTTCATAGGAAGGTTCACTACTAACTCACTAACGTGACGTCAACACATAAGTAGACCTTTAACATCAAGAGCAAACTACCTTATTCTTTGCATTTCTAGGTCCTGATTTTCTAAAACCAGCCATCATCACACCTAAAAGCTTGGAAAAACTCTATTTTATGATCATGGACTCCGGCCCAGTCTTGACTTCTTCGTGGAAAATGTATAACTATTACAATATGAAGACACTGGTGAAGCATCCAGGTATTGACTTTAAGAAGAGGACTGTTGTGTATGTTGGAGGTTATTCAGATTTTACTTGGCCGGTGGTGGATAAGACCTTGGGCCATGTCTACAGGAGTCTAGGATACAATGTGTTGTGCTTGAATGCACTGCATTTTACTGCAAGATTTTTCCCTATGTAAGTGTTACCTGTTAAAACCTACAACATCCAGTGAAATTACCAGCATATGACATTCCATCTTAGGCCTGGTTCCCACTATGCCAGCACTGTGAACAGCGTCATAAGCCACTAGCCTTACCGGCATCCGGCAAAATTGCCGGTCCGGCATAGTGGGAACCGGGCCTTAGTCCTCTGAGTTGGCAACGCATTTGCGGTTTTAGGATTCCAGTCTTGAGATTGTAGTCTTGAGAATGCAAATGTCTATGGGTTACAGATCCATTACCATTAGGTCACCTGTGTGCCCGCTTGCCTTCTCCGTTCTATAAAAAAAAATCTGTGGAATTACTATCATAGATGCATTCCATCTTAGTCCTCAAAGTAGGTAACGCATTTGCGGTTTTAGGATTCCAGTCTTGAGATTGTAGTCTTGAAAAATTGGCCTGTTTGAGCATTTGCTTTTTCCACGCCATAAAAAAAACTTTTGGATAATGATCATAATTTTATATTTATTAATTCCGTTTCAGAGCCGCCCGTATTATGCCCGTAGTTGGAAAGCATATAGCAGAAATGCTAGCGGAATTAACCACATATGGCCTAGACCCCAACAAACTAGAGATTGTAGGCATCAGTCTAGGAGGCCAAACTGCTAGCTTCATAGCGAAAAACTTCCGCCAAATAACTGGCAGGAACGTCTCGACCCTCACTGGCCTGGACCCAGGAGGACCTTGCTTTAGACATGTCAATCCACCAAACAGAATCGATGCCTCTGACGCAGATTTCGTTCTCAGCATCGCTACCAATGTAGACGGTTATGGTATCGCGACTCCAGTTGGACACGTAACATTCTACGTCAATGGCGGAGAGTACCAGCCTTCAGACATCTGGTTTCTACCGTGCACAGCATTATGCAGTCACGTCAAAGTGTTTTTTCTTTGGATGTCGGCTTTGATAAACCCTGGAACGTTTGTTGGTATTCAGTGCGATTCGGTACAGCAAGCAAAGGATGGTGATTGCTATGAGAGGAAACCACTCGTCACGAATACAATGGACTTGTTTACTGATAGAAGTAAACCGGGGATCTATTACTTGGCCACGTCCAACAGATACCCATATGCGTTAGGCATGAACGGTGTGAAGAGAGACCACGAAAAAGTTCACGCACACTTGAAATCAATTAACAACGTTGATGTTTTAGTTCTTAGATAAGATAAATAAAAATAATTAGTGCTTTATACAGTAGTCGTTTTAATTCATTTGTTTTATTTTTCATTTTTTATAAATTTTGTTAAGAGCGGTATTTCCTAATTTCAAACATTTGCTATTAGGTACTAGACTAAGTCATGAGATAGCATTGAAAAACCGATTAATTATTTAAATTACCAAGCGTTTGCAAGGTTTGTATTAATGTACTAATTATGAAAAGTCAAAGTAACAAGCGTACCTATTACGTGTTTATGTATATGAACTGTCACATACTAAAGCATGACCTATAGTTAGTACACTTATTAGTATTACTACTACAAACCTAACCAGTTTAGAAATGTATTTTAAACAATGTTTTTTTTTAATCTGCGTGCTTTAGTCGCTAGCGTGGAAAAGCTTCAATTTCTTCTTAGAAGGTAAATAAATGTATGAAAACACATTCCTGTCCGGTACGATAATATATCTAAAAATCTATTGCGTATAAAATCAACATGAAAAAAAATCTCATACAGCCAATTTAATAAAGGTGGGTGCAGCGTTGGGCTGCGGCGATGGGGACTGCGGCTGGCCGCGGGTCTCGTATTTTTTTTCAAATACTCATAATTTTATGTATTTTAATCATTTCCTCGCATTGTCCGAGAAAAACATTATACTTATATACTTGCACCCATAGTTTTACTCCACCGGTGAAAAATTGTGTTTCGCATGGCAGCAAAAATATTTGTGTCTCTTGTCCCAGAATTAAATTTTATGATCCTTCTCTTAGTCTACATTTAATACTTACCACTTACCTGGGCCTCTTTCAACACGGTGAAAACCATTTCGTGTTTGACCTGTTATCGCATTGTCAACGTTTTGATAGCTCTTGTTCAATTGACAGTAATAAATATCTCTGCAGTCCTTAAAAGTCGTTACACTCGGTTACCATCCTACCAACCACCAACTTTGCATAACTGTTTCACTTCACAATCGAAGTGAAAAGATGTGTGTATAATCTCTACATAGTATATACTTATAAAACAAAGTCGCTTCCCGCCGTCAGTCCCTCTGTATGTACGCTTAGATCTTTCAAACTGCACGAACGGATTTTAATGCGGTTTTCATCGATAGATAGAGTTATTCAAGGTTTATACATACATGTCGTGTGGTGCCGGGTTTAGAATGTTGCCACTCCATGTCTTACCGTGGATGTAGTAAGAGACGGCTAAGGGACTGAAGGCTGTATAGTGCTGTTAGGCGATGGGTTTGCAACCTGTCACTGATACACTGGGTAACATCTTAGCCTGGTTGTGCAAAATGTGGTCACAGAATTATAAGCAAGTTTTTGGAGTTGTTGGTGAGTCTGTGGCTCTGCCTACCCTACTCTGGGACTGAAGGCGTGAGTTTATGATTGATTGATTGATATACATACATAGGTTTTTATGTATAATCAATTCTGGTTTATGTCTATCTTCGACAAAAACATCCTCTCTTACTCTCGTCTTTACTGAAGAGTGGATCGGAATTGAAGAACGTGGTCATAGGAAAGAAACTGGGATTAAAGGGCAGAATAGAAAAGATCGATAGCCTATAAACATGTGTCATAACCAGAGATCGGACAATTTGGCGTCATTACTCGCAATAATGTGGACATGGCTTCAAAGATTTTAATTATAATAATTAAATTGTAATTAATAGATTTCTTACCTGAACTTTAATTTTAATCCTTTGCAGGTCAGTAATAAATAAATAATACAAAGACGTGAGCAGTGGCCATTAATATTAATCTACTAAAGTTTGCTCCATTAACATATGTAGATTGCGAAACGAGCTTTTCACCTCATAAGTTTATTTTAGCCGTGAAAATGAATAAACTAACCACGGAAAAATTATAAAAAAATTTCTTTAATAAATCTAAACAATAACAAGTCTTTGTATTATTTATTTATTACTGTCTAGTAAAGGATCAAAATTATTTTTAGGGTAAGTAATCAATTAATGTAATTAATTTGTTTAATTAAAAGTCATGTCCACATTATTGCGAGTAATTTCGCCCACTTGTCCGCCTTCTGGTCATAACGTAAAGGATCCATGTAACGCAGCTTCCAAAAGTTAGTTTCTTTGCGAAAGCGAATATTTACTTCTGAATAAGCGTCTTTTCGGAAAAGGTATAGCGGAAATAGATCAGTCAAGAGGTCGAGAACGTTGCTTTATAAATAAAACTGTATAATCGACTTGCACTTGATCTTAATAAGTACGAGTAGGTAATGCTGGAAGGTCGCATGACCTCGTTAGATTATACAATTTGTTACATTGTCTTTAGATAATGCTCTGTACAGTAGGTACTTCACGTCGTCTGTCATTCGTTCAGCGCCTCTATTCTAGGCGGTAAAATCCTAATCGTATTTGACTTGTTTTGGTATTGTTTTGAACTTCGCCATTACTGTCAAGTAACCTCAAACCTCTCTATGCATGTTTTTTATCAGGGCCTCTATTCAACACGGTAAAGACAATATAGTTTTTGATCTGTTATCGTATTGTCACCGTTTTGATAGCTCTTATTTACTTGACAGTAATGGCGTCTGACGTCATAACAATACCATAACAAGTCAACTACGATATCGTTTTTACCGTCGGGAAAAAGAGGCGCAGAACACCTTTTCAAAATAATCCTGTTGTTAATTGAGAATGCACGTCCTAAAATGTGCGCTCTGACGGGACAATCTAAACTCACCGGTTAATAATTCGTCCGTTGGGTTGAAAGATGAGTTCTTAAGAGGATTGTGAAAATTCCATACAAATTTAGCTCCGGACGATAACGTTTCTCACCCCCTAAATCTAGTCCGATTTCCACGATTTTTGAATATGTTGTAGTGATTATAAAGAACTAGGTCTGTACGCGTCTGGTATATGATTTTTTTTAATTTACGTATTTCCTTCTAAGAAATATTTTCTTGGAAAGGAAAACGTACAGACATAGTATTTCATGATACGTATCTGCGACATATTCGAACATCGTAAAAATCGCATTAGGTTTAAGGGGAGACAAACGTCATCATATTTTGTATGGATTTTTTTAGCTTTACAATCCACTTAAGAGTCACATGATGGGTAGCTCGTAGGGTTAACCTTGCGCACAAGAACTGAGGTCATCTCCGTTCTTTTCTCACTATTTAGTTTTTCCGTATTACCATGACCCTAGGGTCTGAAAATCAACATATGTATATTATGATGACGGTTATAGGAAAATGAGTACGCGGCTCACCCAATGACAATAGTGGGTCCGAGGCGCCGATGTGTACTTGAAATTTTTTCTAGGCCTCTACTATGCCTATTTTTAGAGTTCCGTAGTAAAGGAACCTTTATATGTCCGTCTGTACGTCTGCCCGTCCGTCTGTCTGTCCGCGTTTTAACTGTACTTTTTACAAAGCTGTAATTTGGCATAGTTTGACATTTAGTTTAAGCCGACAAGATTGTAAAATAAAATCTATGGAAAAAAAACTGCTGCTGCTTTAATGTTTAAAAAAATGTACCTACATATTAACATCATTTTTAGGGTTCCGTACCTCAAAAAGAAGAAACGGAACCCTTATAGGATCACTTTGTTGTCCGTCCGTCTGTATGTCAAGACCATTCATCTCGGGAACGCGTGGAGGTATCGACTTGAAATTAAAACCATAATTATACTTAGGTCTACGTAAGTCCCTTGAAGCTGTGAAACAAAAATCAAACTTCTACGTTAACGTATACAAAATATTCGGCCGTTTATGACGCAAAAAACTTATATTTAGACACTCTCAAGGGAATCAAAATTTATAGGGCACTTTCCGTTGACCTAGAACTATGTAATTTGGCAAGTAATACCGTCTTACACTACTAGTATCGGACAAAATCTGAAAACTATACATTTTAATTAAGTCACAAAAAAACCGGGTCTGTATGTCTACAAATTTGTACGAAACCCTCGGTGGGCGCTAGAGTTGTGAGTCCCTCTTCTACAGACAAAACTATAAGTATAAAAAACTGAAAAAAAAAAAACATGATATGTTTAATTAAATTAATGAATCATATTTTGACATGTTACCATGGCGTATTAGTTAATAAATATTGTATTGTACTAATTATGTTGTATGAGTATCAAAGAGGCATATTGAAAAAAAAAGTTAAATTGGTAATAGGTAAATTGACCATAAGAATCTTAATTCAACTTTCGAAATAATTAGGTGAACATAGATTTTATAGTTTTTTCAGGGTAGAAAGGGGATAGCCTTAATTCGAACCACGCTGTTAGAACTTGGTGCGTTGTCAACCCTGAACATTACAAAATGCCTTATGAAAATGAGAATCGTAAAATCGTAATTCATTATTTGCTGTTAAATAACGTCATAGTGACGTAAGATCACGGCGTTATCATAAATTATACATTTTAAAACTTATTTTCCTATTTTACACATCTTAAGGTGCTTTTCCACCGGCGACGCGAGGCGAGACGAGGCGGGACGAGAATTGAAATTTGTATTGAAAAACCGAGCAACCTACTCGCGCGCGCGCGGTGGAAATGGGTGTTTTAATACAAGTAAAAATTCTCGCGCCACCTCGTCTCGTCTCGCGTCGCCGGTGAAAAGCACCTTTAGCCTGATTGTGTAAAATGTGGACAGAATTAACAACAAAATTTTAGAGTTGTTGGTAATTCTGTAGCTCTGCCTACCCCTCTCTAGGAATGAAGGCGTGAGTAAGTATGTATGTACGTATTTTCCTGTTTTTCATTGTAACGATCACGATTATCACGAGTCTTACACGTGCTTTTAACCTTTCGTTCGTTCATTGTTATGTTTTTATATCTACCGCAATATACCAGGGGCACGTTTTATAAAGCTATAAGTTACAATGTTACAGGTCTAAACTGGCAACACTGCTCAAATGACTGGGGCCTGTTTTATAAAGCTACAAATTACAATTTACAGGTTACAAGTTTCCACTTGACACAACCTCGATAAATGACGACCAGCCATTTGAGCAGTGTTGCCAGTTTAGACCTGTAAAATTGTAACTTATAGCTTTATAAAACGTGCCCCTGAGGCCCGTTTCACGAAGCAACACGTTACAAATTACAAGCAGAAGTCTCTTTCTAACTCCTTTTGCTAGAAAGAGGGTTCCGCTTGTAATTTGTAACTTGTAGCTTCGTGAAACGGGCCACTGGTCGTCATTGGTCGAGGTTGTGTCAAATGGAAACTTTTAACCTATAAATTGTAATTCGTAGCTTTATAAAACAGGCCCCAAGCTTTCCGATGTGAAGAAGCAATGGCATTTGAAATCGTTCAAATACATGTTTCTATACAATCTATGAAATGACTTGAATAAGCATTCTATGTTAGTCCTAAGGATTGGCAACGCATATGCAGTCTTAGGATTGCAGTCTTGGGATTATAGTCTCGAGAAAGCAAATGTCTATGGGTATCAGGTCTCACTTAACATGGGGTTGATGCCAGGTCATAAAAAAGTAGGAAGCAAACTAAATTACTTTTGTCAGCATAATGGTGAAGCCGCTTCTTCCGCCTGGTCTACAATGAAAAGATGATTGTAGTATTAGATGTAGGTAATTTCTGCGCACACTTCCCAAACCCTATCTTTTTAGGGTTCCGTACCTCAAAAGGAAAAAGAACGGAACCCTTATAGGATCACTTTGTTGTCAGTCTGTCCGTCTGTCCGTGTGTCAAGACTCTCTATCTCGGGAACGCGTGGAGATATCGAGTTGAAATTTAAACCATATATTCAAATCTACAGTCCCTTGAAGATGCGAAAAAATAAAACTTCTACATTTACGTAAAAAAAAGATACGGCCGTTTATGTTGCAAAAAACGTGTATTTTGACACTCTCGAGGGAATCAAAATGTATAGGGTATTTCCCATTGACCTAGAACTGTGAAATTTGGCAAGTAATACCGTCTTTTAATACAAGTATAGGAAAAAATCTGAAATCTGTACATTTTTAGTTAAATCACAAAAAACAGGGTCTTTATGCAAGGAACGGCGGCGGTGCAAATTTTGAATGGAATTGATCGTGTCATGTGCGGAACCCTCGGTGGACTCGCCTTGTCCGGTTTTTTTTTAACCCTCAACGCAAAAGGGGTGTTATAGTTTTGACCCCTATGTGTTTGTGTGTGTGTATCTGTCTGTGGCACCGTAGCTGTTAAACGGGTGAACCGATTTGACTGCGTTTTTTTTTATTTGAAAGAAAGTTTCCTTTGTTTTAAAAAAATGCAATTGCTTGTTTATTACACAAATTACATACCAATCGAAAGTATGAAGCCTTTAGATACTGGGTAGACAGGTATAAACAGGTAAGTCAGTACTAATAATTTGCACCAAACCTCTCGTTTGCATATTCTATAGGCTTCATACTTTCCGTTAGAATGTAATTTGTCTATTAAACAAGCAATTGCAATTTAAAAAAAAGTACATTTTTTTTTAAATTTATTTTTTAACTTCTGGACTGAAATTGTTCAGCCTACCTATTCGCCATAATATATTACTTAACATAATATTAAATTTTATATAAAATACCTTTTATCGAATAAACAGCCCGGTGAAGGTCATCTCCTATTCGGATCTTAGACCACCTTAATCGTCGTTCTCAATGCATTTGCAGTCTTAGGGTTGTAGTCTTTAGTCTTGAGAATACAAATGCCTAAGATAGGTCTCAGATCCTATGTGCTCGTTTGGAATAACTTCGGCTTAAAAAAAAACCATGACGTCATGACGTGACATTTAACGTTTCTCATTTGCTAAAGCTTGACGAGTTCTTAACCCGCCGAGCGATGCGTCAAAGTTTTTGTACATCAAAATTAAACTTTATGTCAAACTAGAGGACGCCCGCGACTTCGTACGCGTAGAATTAGTTTCCTGCTACTACTATGGGGGGCCATTTCTTCCCGTTGGGGGTCGATTTTCGGAAAATCCTTTCTTAGTGCTCACTTACATCATGAAAGGAACCCCTGTACCAAATTTCAAGTTTCTAGGTACAGTAGTTTCGGCTGTGCGTTGATATATAAGTCAGTAAGTCAGGTTTGCCTTGTATATATAGATAAGTTACGTAATGTCAAAAAATCTACGCACGCCACATGTTGTGCGTAGAACACCTGAGGAGCACCCTCGACACTATAAAGAAGGATCAAATCTAAAATGACGAGGTTCCGTATGTTGTGAATGGATCACCACAAAGCAATTATGGCCAGTTCCTAGTATTAGAACTCAGACAGGCCGAGAGGGACGCAATGCGATTAATTGACAAACCATATAATCGGCCGGCTGACAGCGTTTTTTAAAGCATGTTTAAGGCAAATAACCACATAGGCTTCCTGTTGGTAAGTTAGATCGGTCACCCTGCATTCTCAAGACTGCAATCTGAAGACTGCAATCCTAAGACTGCAATCCTAAGGCCGCAAATGCATTGCCAGCTCTGAGGACTAACTGCCGCACTCAGAGACGTCAATTAAATTCAACGCTTGTTGTCTTATTCTATTGCTATAGCAAAGAAAGTAACAGTCGCTACTTTAATCAATCATTAAATTTAATTGACGTCTCTGAATGCAGCATTAAGATGAAATACCTTTATGTTAGTAATTTCGCCTATTATCCCCACACCGGAATACAATAATGAAAGCACTGCTGGCTTGGCGGTCGCGGCGGCGAACCGGCGGACCCTGCAGATCATATAACCTTTTTCAGGTCATATCAGTTGCTTTGTGTTGGCCATGAGAGTCCAGATACAGATTAGCCTGTCAATGCAATATGGAACGCGCCCAATTTGTTGTTGTGTACGTACAAATTCTGGATAATGCACGGGTGTTATAAAACACTCACCTATAGCGAAGTGAGGGCGGGTTGCTAGCTAAATTATATTGGTTTCTTGTTTCTGTAACCCTAAAAAGGGTGTCGACAACAGTTCAAAGGGCGAAATAGTGTTAAACATATTTATACATTGTCACAGTTCTAGCATAAGAACAAAAGAAGTCGCACGTATCTATAGCTCATCTTTTCTGAGGTTTGATATAAAATAAATGAATGTATTTATTTAGTGCATAAACTTTTTTAATTTGTTTAAAATGAGACTATATAGCAACATATATAAGGTGTGCTTTACGATATGTTGTTTTATCACTGTATCCGCGGTCGAGTATTCCAGAATTAATGAAGGCCACTCTAGAGGATATCTGTCGGACTGTAAGTATATAAACTTCAAGTATTTATATTATATATGTCTATCTGAATACGCATAATTCCTCTTTCCTGGAAAAATACAGCTTAATTTCGATCCCCTAACACCCGTATTCACTAACGTCACTATGAAGTCTCACAGTGCTCACGAACGCACAGGATGGTTCAAATCGTCTCATAAACAAAAGGTCGCTCAAAAAGGACCAATCACAAAGCTGTATCGAACGCAGTGTGTTTACTCAGTGAAGGATCCCTTAAGTATTGTTTGTGAATACGGGTGTAATTGTACAGATCCTAAAGCAATAAGAAGGTGCAGCAGTTCCACAAGGATCAATCCTTTGACCGAATTCATATATCACTACAGTTGTACATAGGTACATAATTGTTTCTAAAACGTACAATATTAAGGCATAAGGTAGCTATTAGTTATTTCATATTTATAATTATAATAACTAAAACATTCGGATAGTTTTAGGACGACGCGATTAGCCTAGTAGGTACGAGTAGTAGCACTGCTTGCGAAGCTAGCGGTCCCGGGTCAAATTCTCGGTAAAGACAAATATATTCATGTGATGAGCACGAGGTATTATTCCTGGGAGTATTGATCACAACAGATGAGTATAACATACAAAAATGTCCTTCTTTTTCAGGCCCAGGCTCTACGAAAGAAGCCATAATTACACCAGGAACGCTCAAAAATCTATACTTTTCCGTAATGGGCCCAGGCACATATTTGGCGGCTACTTGGACGCCTTACAACTACTACAAAATAAAAAACTTGGCTAAGCACCCTGGCATAGACTTTGTTAATAAGAAGACGTTTATGTACGTACCTGGTTACTTAGATTCGACGACTGTACCCTTGGGCAGGACTTTGGGGCAGATCTACAGAGCTTTGGGCTATAATGTTCTCATAATGGATTCTTTCGACATGGTGGTCAAAGACTTTCCCGCGTAAGTACAGTTTTAATACATACGAAAATGTTACTTAAAAAATCGATCTACATACTGTAACAATATCACATTTATACGTGTCCTTTAGACTCTGTTTTACCAATCCATTCCAATGAATTTTCTATTATTCACGGTGCGATTTCAGTTTTCAATTGTGTTCATCAATCGAATCAGTTTTCATCTATCAACCCTGAGAACCAGGCCTCTTACTTATCACGCCACCACTCGGCCCTACACTAATCGCATCCACTGTCTCCCTACCGTTTTCCGAATACTGTCCAACCACTAGGTAGGGCTTCTATTATACTAGGTAAACCCATATTGCTTTTGACATGTTATCGTATTGTCAACGTTACGATGCCTATTATTTACTTGGTTACTACGATTGGCGATCGAGTTGAAAACCATGCAGCAACATGTCAAGGCAACATAGTTTTACCAGGTAGAAGAGAGGCCGACTCCATTCAGAAACTAGCTTAGTGGATGCACTCGTCACACACGTCACACCAATCGTCAAATTATAATTAATCATCTAAATTAATTCTGTTGCAGTGCTGCACGCAACACACGCGCAATAGGAAAGCACGCGGCTGAGATGCTTGCCACCTTGTCAACGGTTGGTCTAGATCCGAAGAAACTTGAACTCGTAGGACTGAGCCTTGGAGGACAATCAATGAGCTTCGTAGCCAAAAACTACCGCAGAATCACCGGCAGGAACATCTCCTCACTCACAGCACTTGACCCAACAGGGCCCTGCTTCAGACATCTAGGCCCAGACCAAAGACTTGACCCATCTGACGCTGATTTTGTGCTTAGCGTGACTACTAATGCGGACGGCTTTGGCATAGGTTACCCAGTAGGACAAGTCACTTTTTATGTCGATGGAGGCCAGTACCAGCGTGGAGACATTCCATTCCTACCCTGTACGATAGAATGCAGTCACTTGAGAGGCTACTCTGTGTACATATCAGCTTTGCTTACTCCAGGTAATTTTATAGGGATGCAATGTGATTCAGTCGAGCAAGCCAGGGCGGGTGATTGCTATAAGAGAAAACCAATGGTTACTAATACTTTGGATTTGAATACTGATAGATCTAAACCAGGTATATATTATTTAGCTACGGCTGGTACTTATCCGTTTGCCTTAGGCAAGCGAGGTTTGGTGAAAAAGCATCACGTTACGTTATAACAATCTAGCTAACGATCCTGTTTCGTGCAGGGACCGGAAAACATGCGTTTCTTTGCTTAACCCGTTCGAACGACCCGTTCATTTACGGTAACCCAATCGTTTCGGTAGCCGCTTCACCGGCTTACCCAACAATGAGATAATAAGCCAGGATACCCTTACCGTAAACCTTTGGCAACGGTAACCGCTTACCGAATGAAATTGGATTAAGTATTTGTTTAATTAAGCGCTTACCTACCTGTGTGGTACTTCTTAAGATAGCATTTTTATTTTTAAGTCTACACTGTTGTACCTATTGTTATTTTATACAAATAATAAAATGTTACCATTTAAACCGCGTGTTCGATACAGTTTATCATATCATATGTATCCTATAGTTCCTTTATATTTCCTTACATGATAGCAGATATCTTAATACCTTTTTGTAAACTGACCCTTTCTACTGTGTGTGATGGTGTTAAGGTTCAAAAGTGACAAACTATCACTTCCCGCGACTGTACCTAGTGTTTTCAATTTAATTTAGGTATAACGGCAAACCCTACTTGATACGTGTACAGTCGAGTCGATAAATATGTATACACTTTAGGACCTTGTCACTTTAATCCTTGTGACAATTCATATAATTATGGCAGTTTAAATATGACATTAAATAGACAAGGTACTAAAGTGTACACTTATTTATGAACTCGACTGTTGGGGTAACTGATAGATGTCTGTATCCAGCTGTTCCTTGATCAAGTGCTCTTTGTATGTAATTACTTAATTAGGTATGTTAATGTGTGGATTCAGCCAGAGTCGGTTCTTAAACTGGTTGACATTCAGTGGTGAGACTATGTCTTCTGGTAGTTCATTCCATGGTTTCATCACTTTGTAACATAAGAAATGTCCGCGAGGATTGTTGTGTGTGTGGTTTTGTTCATATTATTGCAATATTATGCAATTTTGAGTATTTTTTTAAAGTATCAAGTTTTAAAGTTATTTTTATTTTTATTCCTCAGTGATTTCGCCAGTGTCAAGTGAATGAGAGAAACGTCGAATTTTACAAACCACTTAACAGACGATTAGACTGTGAACATCTGTCTTGATGTATGAACTAACAGTACTTAGTACCAATTTCACCGGTCGATGTTAAATGTTAATCAATGTTATTGAACTGTTAGAGCGTACATTTTGACAACTGTTAAAACTCTAATTTCTGTTAAGTGGCTGATAAAATTCGACATAAATCAGACATAATAATTGAATACCAAAACAATTGGCATTAAAAAAGTTAGGTACATCGAAATTTGCTCACTGTCTTTAAACAGCAAAACCTGCCTGTTTAAGGTGCAAGCAATCGCTTGGTTCAAGGTTCTTGCAATCGGTCATCTTCCCTGCCCGAAGGTTACTGGAAAACCCGGAAAGGTTGGTTAAAATTTATTGAATGAACGAAATGATTTATTTCGTTATTATGTAGATTATTTTAACCACGGAATAGAAAAAACAGTGGAAGTGGCATGAGCTTCGCTTAGTATCAGACCTGTTGTCGCCAATAGTCAAACTATAATAAAAATAACACGCCACCATGGAAAATGTTTTTGGTGCGGCTATCGTTTTTACACTCCAAAATAGCACAATAAGGCATGCTTCTAGATTTATTTCCTATTTTAGAAATATCGAAATATCGAAATAATCGATGGCGGCAAAAGTATGGTAGGTTATGCGGAACTCCGCATAACTATGCCACACGTTACACGCCCACTTGACACTTGTACTGTTTTTTCTGTTCTGTGATTTTAACAATACCAAAGGTTGAGACCTCCTAGTAAGCATTATAATATACCTGTGTCAGGACCTCCTCAATAACAATGGCATGATCAGATTACTTTAAATAACAGAAAAACCAAACCGACGTAACAAAATGTATTGTAATACATTTTGGAAAAAAAAAACCATGCCGTGTTAACGTGACTTGTAACTTACCTATTTCATTTGTTACAGCTGTGACGAGTTTTAATTTAAGCGATCTCGACTTATCTTTGAAGAAAGAACATTGCATGGCCTTTTTAACACTGTAAAAATTAGTCAATGTACTTACCTATTGCTGTAAATCTAAAAGTATGAGCACTTTAACATAAGGTTCCGTAGCTTGTAAATAGGTATAGTTCAGGAAATATGAATTGGCCGTCCATAATCTTCACTAAGATTTTTATGTTAATAATTATAAACAAAAGGTACTGAATCGTAAAACTACCCTCGTTATTCAAACATCACAGTGGGTTGAAAGGTTAAGGTTAGTCTTAACGCAGAAAAAAGATAGCAAAATAGATTTATTTATTTATTTATTTATTTATCGATATATTTAGCAAAATAGATAACAGACGGCCAAATCATATTTCCACAAAGGGCAATTATAACCTGTCTGTTTATCGGACGCAGCTATCTGTTAGAATAAGACAATTATATACGTCTCTGTTCTAATGCGATTAACTGAAACACCCTTAATCGGCCAGCTCACAGCTTTTTTTATGCCATGGACAAGGCAAACAAGCACATAGGCCATCAGCCCCCCATTTCAAAATCCTGATAATGACAGGTGGCAGGTGGCATTTCAGTGTACATGTCTCAGCTCGTATGAATCCCGCTCATGTGAAAACTTGTTAACTTTGCAATCTACCTATAGCGAAGGTAAGTTAGATCTGTCACCCATAGACATTTGCATTCTCAAGACTGCAATCTTAAGACTGCAATCCTAAGGCCGCAAATGCGTTGTTAACTCTGAGGACTAAGGTGAATGTTAGTAATTTCGCCGGTTGTCTTATCGAGCACAAGGTCACACCACCACTAGTTAAGGTTTGTTGGGGTAATACCACATGGATGGTTGGACTAGTTGAGATACCGCGCTAAAATCTTTTTTTTTAGATGTCCGTACGCGTCATATTCTTGAAATATGGTGCAAATGGTTAAAAAATAACCGTCTTTCAGGCCTGAATATGGGTTATTTTTTAATATCAACGATTTCTACTTTGTGCAAAGATAACACATATGTTTTTTGAATGTGGCGAATATTTTGCCATCATGGGGTAATACCGGATGGAGATGTAAAGGCGCTTCTAATGCTCACAGAATAATGTATCTAAAAGGGATATATCCGCTACAAAACACAACCGTGTCTATACAATTCGTTCCATATACGAGTCTCGTGAAGTTGCTACCTATGGGAAGATAACCTCCCGATAATGTTGTTCCAAAAGATGTGAACAACTGTGGCGGTCTTTTGTTTGAGCTAAAATTAGCTACCGAATCCCGTGTCATGCTTAGAGGTTACAATATACATGTCATGTGGGCCTCGTCAATGGTGTTTTTTTTTTCTTAATTAGTGGCTTTCACTCCTTGTTTTAACAAGGTGTATTTCGCCAGTATCGAGTTTTAGACAATCGCCATGGACTTATTGGAGAAACAAGTCCATGGATATCACACGCGAGGACAATAGTTCGGTTAAAGAGATTTACTCTGGTGGACTAAACAGAAGCACATGGGGTTAGCTACAACAACAACATGGAAACAACACCTCGACCTCGGAAAGAAACTTTTTGCCAAGGGGCAGGTTTATGTTGCACTTAGTAAGTATAGTTAAACTACTTGAAGGTATTGCTTTATCTGACCTAGAACGAAATAAGGTAGGTATTACAAAAGCCACACGATGAACGAGCTTTAGCAGAAATGCAGAAACTGAGAGGTTGACACACTACACACAATTACGTCGCAATAGGTTTGTTACACTCTGATTAATAATTTAAAAACTTTAGTTTCCAAAAAAATAAGGGCTTCCCTCGACAGCCTTCCAACTCCATCATCAAACCCCATCATCAGACCCTCGATGGTAGTCATAATCCGTGCATCATACATAAGTTAGGTATAAAGTTCTCACTAAGATGCATGAATAAGAGAAATCACGAGGTAGCTGCTGTAATCCGTTGAAGAGTTCCCTCATCTGTCTTCCGTCTCAGTTATCAGATCAACATCAAGTCTCCGTCATGTTGTAGTGTCATTAGAATTACATATGTGTGCTAAGTTTGAACATAAGCGGTTCACAGATAAAATTCATGGGGTCAACTATCAATCAATATATTTCTACCATTGACGGAGGGGGGGGGGGGGAGTTCCAAATGAAATGGGAGCAATTTCAAAGTATACCCTATCCAAAAAAAAATTGATGTCATACATCTATGGAAAAAGTTAAGCGTGATCATACATAAAAAAATTCGTTAAGGCGTTTAAAAAAAAAACATTTATATTATTTTATACTTTTTAGCGATCATAATAAGTGTAGTTCCACTTGTTGTGTCATAAACTTTAAGACATTTCAAGCTGGCCGCAAGCAATGCCGCGGGAAAGTCATAGTCATAATTAAATGTTCTTCGTTACAATTGCTCAATTATCTTAATCGAGATATCTTATCGCCACCCTTGAACCAGGTACCATTGCGGAGTTCCAGTAGCCATTTGTGATCTTCATCATCAGTTCCACTTCACCAAATGATACTTTCTGAATGCAAATGCTGGATTTGTTACTAAAAATACTAAAATCGTTATATGTATGCATTTAATATTTGAAGAGCTCCCTCAATTTCTCACGGATCACTTCATGAGATTCAGATTTGGTGACAATCGGTTTTCGTCGGTTAACAAGGTCGCTTCCCGCCGTCTGTCCATCTGTATGTACGCTTATATCTTTTAAAGTACATAGATAGAGTGATTTAAGAGGAAGGTTTTTATGTATATTTAATTCTGGATTATGCACGAATGTTACAGAAAGCTCTCATAAACCGAAGCTATGTGAGGGGTCGCTAGTTGGTTATTGGTATATTGGTTTCTTGTTTCCGTAACCCTAAAAAAGGTGTCGACAAGTTCAAAGGATAAAATAGTGTTCAAAATATGCATACATTGTCAGTTCTAGCATAAGAACAAAGGAAGTTGCACGTATATATCTATTTGCACATCGTTTTTGATATAAAATAAATGAATGTATTTATTTAGTGCATTATTTTAAATTTGTTTAAAATGACACTATATAGTAACGTATATAAGGTGTCTTTTACGATATGTTGTTTTATCTCTGTATACGCGGTCGAGTATAACAAAATTAATGAAGGCTACTCCATTGGATATCTGTCCGACTGTAAGTGTAAAAACTTCAAGTATTTATATATTACTAGAGGATGCCCGCGACTTCGTTCGCGTAGAATTAGTTCCCCTCTCCTCCCCCTATTTCTTCCCGTTGGGGGTAAATTTTCGGAAAATCCTATTTTAGTGCACCCCTAGACCTCAAAAGGAACCTACGTGCCAAATGTAGAATACCTAGACCCAGCGGTTTGGGCTGTGCGTAATTTCCAGTCAGTTTCTTCTTTTATATATTTAGATAATGGATATTTGATTACGCGTAATTCTTTTTTCCTGGAATAAGACAGCTTAATTTCGATCCCCTATTTGTAAATTGAACGGTTCCTCATGCAACAACGTACTGCAGTTCCACAAGGATCAATCCTTGGACCAAATGCATATATCACTACAGTTGTACAGTCGGCCTTATAAGAAGCTGCACACTTTTGTACCTTGTCGCTTTAACGCCTTTGGCATATTAGTGCAGCAGTTCAAACATGACGTTAAAGTGACAAAAGACTAAAGTGTGCAACTTCTTACAAGGCCGACCGTACCTACATAAATAATTGTTTCTAAAACGTACAATATTAAGGAATAAGGTAGCTATAGCTATTTCGTACTTGTAATTATAATTAAACGTTCGGATAGTTTTATGATGACGCGGTTAGGTATAATAGCTCTGCTTCCGAAGCTAGCGGTTCCGGCCAAGGTCAGATTCTCAGTATAGGCAAATATTCGTGTGATGAGCATGAGGTATTATTCCTGGGAGTATTATTGATCACAACAGATGAGTATAACATAAAACAAAGGACCTTTTCACAACACTGCTTGGAAATATGGCCATAGATGGTCTTGGTGGGGTCACAAAACGTCACTTATAAGGACACACCAAGAATGTTTTTGTCGGCATGTTTGCTGATTGGTCGAGAACATTGTTGTCCAGCTTTAAGAACCAATGAAAATCAATCAATTTTGTGTCATAGCTCCTTAAAATGAAAAATGGAAATCGACCAACCAGAACACACCATTTTGTGTCGTAAAATATTAGGTGTATTTTTGCTAAAAGATATATAGACTAATAACTATGTCACTGCTTTTTTTTAAATGTAATTCGAACTTGGCTCCTAATCTCGAACCTGCACTAGAGATAAAGTTACATGGGAGATATGGCGAAACAAATACAATTTTATATGGAGTTGACATCTTCATCTCGAATGTTAGTTTATTAATCTCGAGTGCCAAGAGAATAGGGGTCCAGATTTAAAAAAAGTTATCTATGGTAAAAATGGCGGTGATACAGATTCTATAAAAAAAAAAAAAAAATGACGCCAATTGACTAACACTATTGAAAGTGAATTGAAAGTTTTGTATATGCATTTTTTATTTTATTTCCTCTCAGTAGTTGTGAAAAGCACTATGTCTGCCTCGGTAGAAAGTGCAATTTATGGACTCGTACATTAGAGGGCGTCAACTACGTTTCGGCCCTCTATATGACTCGTCCAAAAATCGCGTACTTTCTATCCTCTGCAACAATGTACTATTTTTTTTCAGGCCCAGGCTCTATGAAAGAAGCCATAATTACACCAGAAACGCTTAAACACCTCTACTTTTCGTTAATGGGTCCAGGCATATATTTGGGCGCCCAATGGACGCCGTACAACTACTACAAAATAAAAAACTTGGCTAAGCACCCTGATATAGATTTTGTTAATAAGAAGACGTTTTTGTACGTACCTGGTTACTTAGATTCGACGACTATACCCTTGGGCAGGAATTTGGGGCAGATCTACAGAGCTTTGGGCTATAACGTTCTCATCATGGATTCTTTCGCTATGGTGGTCAGAGACTTTCCCTCGTAAGTACAGTTTTAATACATACGAACATTTTAGGAAACTTTTCACATTGCTAAAGTTTTACAAATTACACGTACAATTTTAATATATGTTATACGAAAATATAAGGTCAGTTTTCACATATTTTTTTTGGTTAGTAAATCGATCTACCTTCTGTAAATGTGTACGTATCCTTTAGTCTCTGTTTTGTTTTGTGATCCAATTGATTTTCAACTATTCACGGTCCGATTTCAGTACTTTCACTAAAAAAAATATTCATCAATCATATCAGTTTTCATCTTTCCACCCTGAGAACTGGCCTCTTACTAATAATCCAACCGTTTTGCGAATGTTGTATAAACATTAGGTAGGGCTTCTATTATACTGGGTAAAACCACATTGCCTTTGACATGTTATAGTATTGTTAACGTTACTATCTGCCGCACTCAGAGACGTCAATTAAATGTAATGCTTGTTTAGTGACGTGTTGTCTTATTCTATTGCTGTAGCAAAGAAAGTGACAGCAGCAACTTTAACCAAGCATTAAAACAAATTGACGTCTCTGAGTGCGGCAGTATATGTTTTATTTACTCGGTAACATGTCAATGACAATAATGGTTTTAGCCAGAAGAATTGAAGCCCAGATCTTTATACAGACCGGTAAATGACCTTGACCCCATTCAGACACTAACTTAGTGCATCCACTACACAAATCGTGAAATAATTATAATTTAACCTTTTTATTAATTCTGTTGCAGTGCTGCACGCAACACACGCGCAATAGGAAAGCACGCGGCTGAGATGCTTGCCGCCTTGTCAACGGTTGGTCTAGATCCGAAGAAACTTGAACTCGTAGGACTGAGCCTTGGAGGGCAAACAATGAGCTTCATAGCCAAAAACTACCGCAGAATCACCGGCAGGAACATCTCCTCACTCACAGGACTTGACCCAACAGGGCCCTGCTTCAGACATCTAGGCCCAGACCAAAGACTCGACCCATCTGACGCTGATTTTGTGCTTAGCTTGACTACTAATGCAGACGGTTTTGGCATAGGTTACCCAGTAGGACATGTCACGTTTTATATCAATGGAGGCCAGTACCAGCGTGGAGACATTCCATTCCTACCCTGCACGGTAGAATGCAGTCACTTGAGAGGCTACTCTGTGTGGATATCAGCTTTGCTTACTCCAGGTCAATTTATAGGGATGCAATGTGATTCAGTCGAGCAAGCCAGGGCGGGTGATTGCTATAAGAGAAAACCAATGGTTACTAATACTTTGGATTTGAATACTGATAGATCTAAACCAGGTATATATTATTTAGCTACGGCTAGTACTTATCCGTATGCCTTAGGCAAGCTAGGTTTGGTGAGAAAGCATCACGTTACGTTATAACAATCTAGGTAACGATCTTTTTTCGTGCAGGGACCGAAAAACCCGGCCCTACGCTTAAGCTTAAGCCATTCGAACCACCTCGGGCCTACCCGTTCATACGATAACCAAATCGTTTCGGTAACCGCTTCACCGGTTTACCCAACGATGAGATCTCTAATAAGCCAGGATACCCTTACCGTAATCCTTTGGCAACGGTAACCGCTTACCGAATGTAATTGGATTAAATATTTGTTTAATTCAGCGCTTACCTACCGGTGTGGTACTTCTTCAGTAACCTTTTTATTTTTAAGTCTATACTGTTGTATTGTTATTTTATACAAATAATAAAATGTTACCATTTTGTACTGCGTGTTCATTTATCATAAATATTATATGCATCCTTTGTGTTTCCTTACATGTTAGCAGATATCTCTCATTAATAACTTTTTGAAAGCTGACCTTTTCTACTCTATAATATATGTTTTATTTATTGTATCCATGGTATTTACAGTATGGGTCTTACAAAATAATAAAAGTGCTGTAGAGTTTTAGAGATATAAATATCTAAAGATCTAAATTATACAATTTAAATAAGATATTTTAGTAGGCATAAGTGAGTACAAATAATGTTACAAAAAAATAATGCATAGTTGTCAATTTTTCCATAAGGTTAATTTTAGGTATAGGTATTGATGTTAAGTTAAAATTTATCAACAAGAAAAGTATGATAATGTCATACTTAGTACATTTTGTCATTCTGAGATTACAGGCGTGAAGGTATGTATGTATGTATGTAAACTTAAAATGCACTTTCGGAAAAGATTCCCTATATATATATCTACCTATATATATAAAAGGCAAACCTGACTGACTTATATATCAACGCACAGCCGAAACTACTGTACCTAGAAACTTGAAATTTGGTACAGGTGTTCCTTTCATGATGTAAGTGAGCACTAAGAATGGATTTTCCGAAAATCGACCCCCAACGGGAAGAAATGGGGGAGTAGCGGGAAACTAATTCTACGCGTACGAAGTCGCGGGCGTCCTCTAGTCTTGAATATGATTGGTCGAAAGATTTTATAGTATAAAAGACTATGCACCCAAGATGCACCGTAATTTGTTAACGTAACTTAAACATCATTTTCATGCAGCATTGTCCAAATTAATTACGCATTTTTAAGACTTATGAGCTTCTTACGTACCTAACCTACTGTTACGATCGAAATATAATGTTACAGTTATAAAACCACAAATTGGCTTACATAGTGCTGCCATCTAGCGTTTAGTTGCCGAACAACAACGCATCAACGACCACCGATTAAGAAAGTTGTTTGGTTACTCGACAACAGATGGCTTCAACTTTTTCCTCAAGTCGTTTTGTGATGTACGTAACCCATTGTACTTGTTTTATCGGTAATGTAAATGTATTTTTAAATGAGTAGCAATTTTTATGCCATTATTCTTATGAATTTTGTGTTGTTTATTATCCGTAAAAGATGAAAAATACTATTCTATGCAACAAGTATATATTTAAAGATGTATAAAAACACGAGGGTCGACAAGGTGACAGTACTCCTGAAATGGTTCTGTGATATGACTTGGCTTTCACGCGGCGTTTCTTGTGGCTAGCTTAAAACATCGTAGATTCCGTGTCATTTTATTATATAAAATTGGTAATATATTGTTAGACGAATCGAGTTGATTTAATATCGAAGTCTAGACCTTATACGAGTAGTAACATTTCTCTGCTTGTAATTAAGCAATCGAAGTTTTGACAGTGATGCGAAAATATATCGATATTTTTTTTAGATTTCTAAAAGATGAAAATCTAGTTGGACAATGGATTCGGCGAATACGATTAGGAAGAGAAAATCGGATAGGTACCTAAAAGATATAATGAAACAAACTCTGCTCCAAGCATTTTTATCCTAACTGTTTTTTGCAAGGAAACGGACAAGATATGAAACCGGATGCCGTACCTATGTTCATTGTATGAACACGAAAAAGTGGCTTGTTCCCAGTTGTCCGCACCTCTTTGTTCACACTGCGGTCGAATTAGCGGCTCTAGGGTGCGGAGAACTGGAAATAAAAAACCCAGTTATCCGCAGTGTGAACAAAGGGGTGCGGACAACTGGGAATAAGCCGAAAAAATATTTATCATTAGGCAGTCAGTAGGTAAATTTCGTAGAATCGTTAATTTAATATTTTTGTTTTATTTTAGGAGGCACGATTAGGTTTTCAATTCAGATGTGTCGCTGAAGGACGCGTGGATCAGACAACTTCAACTTTACTTTGACCATAACGATGACTTAACTTGTTTGCAAAAAGACGCAAATTCCGTTGTCATTTTGCGTGGACTTATCCGAGTTTGAAGTTAAGCGACTTACATTATTGTCGATTTTCGAAATTTGATAACTTAGCGTCTTGACTAGATGGACACGGCTAGCAGAATTACTGAAATAGGGTTCCGTTTTTCAGCAATAGGTAACCCTAACACGCGATAAGAAAAAGATCGTCTGCCTTGAACCTTGCAAAATAAATACAAGTTTTCAGTTAATGTTTGCCACCGTAATTGTTGTAAAATAATATTAATACATATTTCAAACAATGAGGAAATATGCATACAATCGTTTTAAACAATAAGTGTATCTATGTTATTTTCAACGTTTTCCAGCGTTTTACGTTAGATCTTTTTTTCAAGTAAGCTTAATATACAATTACTCAGCGATGGCAGCGATAAATAAACCGCACATGGTTTCCTTTCGCTGTTTTTTTGTAAAACAAATATTTTTATGAATAATGAAGACAAAAATAATTCAACATATTTATAATTTTGTATCATTTAATAAAAAACCAAATTAATAACGCTTTTTTTACAAATGTAACGTAACCTTACATCTATGTTTTAAAATTAGGATATTTAACATGGTTTTATCGTGACTTAGGGCGTACTGCCGTTACCTTTGTAACTTAAAGAAAGCCATTGCTTGATTAGTAAAAGTGGACAGGGTATGTTGCTCGTAGAACGGGTGGCTGATGTGCCAAATAACTAGAATGGCACTCGCGTACTTGAAGACGTAGCGTGGACAGAACAATACAGACTATTCCCAGTTGTCCGCACCCCTTTGTTCACACTGCGGACAGCTGGGATTTTTTTCCACAGTCGTCCGCACCCTAGAAACTAGGTGTTGAATTTTTATTCCCAGTTGTAAACACTTAGTTTTTAGGGTTCGGTTTTTAGGGCGGTAGGATGCGGAAATCCCAGTTGTCCGCAGTTTGAACAAAGGGGTGTGGACAACTGGGAATAGGCCAATAATACGGACCGGTGCACGTTCAGATGACGGTAGGACCTGGTGCAGGGTCTCTCCGGATCGCTACCACCATCTTATCCTCTAACCTACCGCCAAGCATAGCCAAGCAAGACTTAATCATCATGAACTAATTCTAAGTGTGACCCTTACTTACTTAATTACCTTAAAGGTTAAGAATTTCACGGCTCTATTAATAAAGTGATCTTCAAATTTTTAACCCTTATTGAACTATGACGTGCCTTTCCTTCTTGATTCGTAAGGCCAAAAGATGCTGAAACTCTCCTTCAGAGGCCCGTTTCACGACGCTACAAGTTACAAATTACAAGCGGAACCCTCTTTGTAGCAGTACGAGTTAGAAAGAGACTTCCGCTTGTAATTTGTAACTTGTAGCTTCGTGAAACGGGCCTCAGGTATTTTGTGTAGTCGGATTTTAGTAAACTATAAGCCACCGTTTTGCAGTATGACAATGGAATAGGTGCACTCTAAAATAGGTACAGTCGGCCTTATAAGAAGCTGCACACTTTTGTACCTTGTCGCTTTAACGCCTTTGACAGATTAGTGCAGCAGTTCAAACATGACGTTAAAGTGACAAAACACGAAAAGTGTGCAGCTTCTTATAAGAACTACCGTACCTACTTATTCATCAAAAATCATCACGTCAGCCTTCATAATATCTTTCATCTGATTTAAGAAATCTTCGTGTTTTATTTTCAACCCTTTCTTGCCCAAAGCGTATGGGTATACCTGAATCATGGTCAAGGAATAAATACCAGGTCGACTTCTGTCGGTGAACAGATCCATAGTATTTGTGACTAGCGGTTTCCTCTTAGAGCAATCGCCGTCCCGTGCCTGCTGCACGGAATCACACTGCATCCCAATAAACGTATGAGGGTTTTTCAAAGCTGCCCACCACAAAAGAAAAGCTTTGTGATGGCTACACGCCTCACCGCAGGGTAAATACCAAATATCTCCTGGTTGGTATTCCTTGCCGTTAGCATAAAACGTAACATGTCCAACTGGAGTACTCATCCCATAACCATCTATGTTAGTAGCTATGTTTAGGACGAAATCAGCATCTGATGGGTCGAGTCTTTGGTCAGGGCCTAGTTGGGTGAAGCAAGATCCCGCTGGGTCGAGGGCTGTGAGTGAGGAGATGTTCCTGCTGGTGATCTGACGGTAATTCTTGGCTATGTGGCTCATAGTGTGTGCTCCAAGACCTGTGCCTACCAGTTCTAACTTTTTCTGGTCTAAGCCGAGGGTGGTTAGTTCAGCTAACATTTCAGCTGCATGCTTTGCGGCTTGAAGTGTTGCACGCACGGCTCTGGAACCAAAATGCCCTAGTTATACAGGGTGGAAGAAACAAATGCCACATGGACGGCAACTGCCTTAAATATTGGAAATAGCAAATTCTACGCAAAGGAGACTTGCTTTTAATTTTCTACAAAAGATTCGGTGATCTTATCCAAAGTTTAAAATTGTATTTTTTTCTTTTTTTTTATCATTAGAAATTCGGTGAACAAAGAAGCAGGAGTCGTTAACCTTTTTAAAAATTCGTCTGCTTTAACCGGGAATCGAACTGGTCGAATATGATAAAACAATAAAGTCGTGTTCTTTTTACGTTTTTTTTTAGTTATAGGTATATGTGTAAGAGATAAATGATTACTATCAATGACCCTTTCGATGTGTGTCATAAAACATCTATACATCTATGGTTTTTTCATATTCGAACGCAGTTCGATTCCCGGGTGAGGCAGGAAAAAAAAACAAAATACCAAATCCATACGAGGGCATTATAAAAATGTATGAATAAATTTCGTGACAATAGAATTATAGGTAGAGTTAAGTGGCTTACACAAACACAACTAACAAATTTAGTATCACATTATATTTTTGTTAAAATACTTACGTAGCAAAAGGTCTAGAGGAAAAGAAGTACGTATCCAAGACTAGCACATTGTATCCCAACTTTTGATAGGTCTGACCCATTGTATTGCCTATCATTGGCCAAATCAAGTCCGTGTAACCGCCGACAAGCAGAACCGTTTTTTTCTTGAAGTCTATGGTGGGATGTTGAACCAGTTTACTCATGCTGTGGTAGTCATATTTCGTCCACTTAGGCGTAATGTTCTTAGAATTTGGATCCACAACGACAAAGGAGAGACGCTTCAGGGTCTGTGGTCTGATGATGACGGGTTTCCCGAAGTCAGGACCTGGGAAATATGAAGGGAATATAAAACAGTTATTTAAATGTTAGTCTAGTCATGTCTTTACTTTACATAAATCTTACAAGTCGATTTTGATCTGGTTTCTGTTATTGGAATAAGCTGAAATTTGAAATACACATGTAAACAGGATGACAATGCAAAATTATTGTGTTTAACACATTCACCGCCAATGGCCTGAATGGGTATTATGTTGACAGGGAATGTGTTAAAAACTGGGGCTCTATTCTACTTGGCAAAACTATATTACTTTTGAAAAGTTATCATATTGTTTTCAACTCGGCCGCCATTACTGTCAAGTAAATAAGAGCTATCGTAACGTTAACAATACGATAAAATATCCAAATCATTAACGTTTTACCGGATAGAATAGAGTCCGTGATTGTATTTGGAAATTAGTGACCGGATATCCGCTGAAGTTGACGTGATCCTCCGAATAAGAACTCATTGAGTAGGTCTCGGTTTAAGCATCTCGCCCCTTCGTTAGAACAAGGGCACAACCACCAATGTACGATGTGACATCGAGGGCAATTTGTGCCCTTGTCGTACCGAAGGTGAGATCTGATGATTAAGCAGAAAAAGTACCAACAGTCGGTAAAAAAGGGGTTGTCTCGAACCTGTTTTTTTTTCTCATTTTATTATTTATGTTTTGTTCTCAAATAATTATGTGTGTGTAACCTTCCGTGGTTTCACCTGATGGTTCCAACGGAAGACCAGCGCTGACTTTAAAGCCAGCATTACGTTGAGTTTGGACCATTTCGTGGCTATTTTCTTTTTGTACGTTTTTATCTGTTCTTGTTTATGTTTGTCACGAATAAAAGATTTTCTTTCTTTTCATTGATTTTTACGGCAAAATTTTCATTTTTTTTTGTAATTATTCGAATTATCTTAAAGTCTTAACCCTTAAATGCATGATGATTAGGTACGTGTAATAGTGTTCTGATTATAGGTAAACATTTTCGAGTTTTTGTTACGTAGGATTCATCCTACATCATGCATTTAAGGGTTAAGAGGATTGCGAAGCTAAAAAAATTCATACAAAATGCGATAACGTTTCTCTCCCCTTAAATTGCAATTTAAACGTCACCTCACAATTTTCTTAAAATGAGTGAAAAGTTAATCAGGATTTTTCTTTTAAGCTGTAATTAATAAGTATGAGTACTTACAATCATTTTTTGAAGAAGAGACTTCATCAATTCTGGAATAATTGAATGCACCCACAGATACTAAAAAAAACACTGCAAAATATATCAAAGTTATTATATTACGATAAAATGCCATTTTAACTCTTTTCTGTTATATGGCTATAACATTATTTTTGTTTACAACTTAAATAAAATGTTTGGAATGTTTAAGTCTAATATAGTAATTGTGACAAGATTGTTTGTGCGTGGTTTGTGCGTAAGTGATAACTCGTTAAGATATCGATGATTTTTATGAACGTGTTAAGTAGGTATCTATTTATAATTTTAGCTAAAAAAAAACCCGGCAAAGGCCGAGTTGGGCTCCTACTGTAAGATTCCTTACTAATACCATCGTTATAAGTATAACAAAATTGAGTTTGATATAGGTAACTTAAGTCATCATGACTTATATTATATGGTCAGCCGTTATTAAAATAGATTCGAAAAAAAAAACTCATTTAGGCAGCATACAAAGATTTGGCTGGCAATAAATAAAAATCGGGCTACAACTCTTGTTCAGCAAACAATTTACAAAAGGTTAACATTTTAACCAATATTTTTTTTTTATCATTTGTCTGCCTAATAAACAATCGAGCATGCAAAATAATTACATGGGCAGCCAGATTTTACAATTGGTCAGCAGAGATAACATGACTATAAGCAGTTTAATTCTCTGCTAAATTTGTAATTGATGGTGGGTTTGGCATATGTGCGTTGCCGGCAGTAAATTTGCCCCCTGTTTTTGATGGACAAAACGAAATAATTTGCTTTCCAAAATTTGATTAACTGTGGGTCGCTCAATGCAGCTCAAATTATATAATTTGCTCACCAAAATAATATAGAGCAGTTCAGTATATCATTAATTGCAGACAGATTTATAAATGTTTGCTAACCATAAGTTGTCTACCAACTAGCTATTTTGGCTGACCAAATACATATTTCTGTTCACCAAAATAAGAATATTTTGCTGATCGATTAAATGATACCCTTTTATTATTATCCAATTTCATCTGCGAAACGATCTCTCTCCGCCAACTCTGTTTTTTTTAATTTGTGAACGAGTTAGGCAATACACCTACAGAATGTCCCGTAGTTAGAGGTTCAAAACCAACCTGTATATTTTTCTGTAAACAACCTGTTAAGGGTCTTCGAGATATTGCAATTTACTGAATTTTTGATATCTCGCATCTTATTTCAGTTTGACGTACGATCTGACTAATAATAAGTTTAAATAATTAATATCTGTATGGCTTGCAATAATTACTAAAAAAATATATAAAAGATCCAATATAGACCTGGATTGCACAACATTAATTTCATATACGAAACCCTGAAAAAAAAAACAATGGCGTCTTTCATACAAACTGTGTGATGATAGAAAAATAGCGAAAAACTATGATTGTTTATGTTTTTAACCTTCGGGTTGTTGTTGTTATGATGATCGGTATGATGTTAATTTATAAATTTTAATTTAGAAGAATTCGCGAAAACCAACCGTATCAAATAGGGTTGTCAACAATCTATACATATACATATATAAAGGACAAACCCGACTGACTTATATATCAACGCAAAGCCGAAACTACTGTAGGTACCTAGAAACTTGAAATTTGGTACAGGGGTTCCTTTCATGATGTAAGTGAGCACTAAGAAAGGATTTTCCAAAAATCGACCCCCGACGGGAAGAAATGGGGGGAGTAGCGGGAAACAAATCTACGCGTACGAAATCGCGGGCGTCCTCTAGTGATAATATATAAGTCAATGGTTGTCAACCATGTTTGTAGGTATTAAATATTGTACTATAGAGACTGCTACCTGTTAAAAAGTAAGAAAACGGAGTCACCATTTTATTTATCGCTTTAATCATTGTGTGAATTAGTATATTTTTTACTTCTTCACTCTGAAACCGCTGTACGGATTTGGATTCAGTTTGTATAATGATAGTTACCTACCTTATTAACACATAGTTACGTTTAATCCTGGAATGATTTTTCCGTCATGGGATCATCAACGCGGACGAAGTCGCGAGCAGAAGCAAGTTACAATGTAGGTACATGTAACAATTAACGCACAATAAATTCCGCTTCATCATCATCATCATCATCAGCTTATATTAGTCCACTGCTGGACATAGGCCTCCCCTAATGAGCGCCATAGCGCCCTGTCTTCAGCTTGCCGCATCCAGCATCTGCCTGCAGTCTTTCGCAGTTTGTCGTCCCACCTGGCCTGAGGGCGTCCTGGGTGATTCTTCGGCGTTTTAACCGCCGTCATTGTTGTCTTCGCATATTATTCAAAATAAACTTTATAAATTTCTTGTTATTTTAAATGGAATGGATACTACCCCCGGGCCCGCTGATTTTGACATCGAAAGTTGCTGGTAGTTACAATTATTTTCGTCAATCTATTGAAGACAACAATGACGGCGGTTGAAACGCCCGAATATTCACCCTCCTACACTACGTTTGCCGAGACGCCGTCTCCGCAATTCCGCTTAATAACAAATAAAAATAATACTAGCCCTATATTCAACTCTCCATTTAGTTTTAATTACAGAAAACATGGTGCTTTTTGTAAAAATATACTAGTAGTACCTAGTTAAAATATTTTTTAGTACTAGGATAAAGCCACTTATGGTGATCACGATCTTCAGCCATGAAGATACACCAAGGAGAAGAAGAATATAGCAGGGTCGATACAATATCAAGGGTTAGCTGGAAGAGATCCCTTAAAGGGATAAGTTCGCCTTTGTACATATTTTTATAAATTAAATAAATATCAGGGGGACAATGTCACACCAATTATTATTGACCTAGTCCCAAACTAAGCTCTAGGCTTGTACTATGGGTACTAGATAACGATATAAATAAAAACTCAAGTAGAGAAATATGTATATGTATAAATACTTGGAAAACATCCATGACTCAGAAACAAATATACACACACTTACAAATAAGATACACAAGTTAAACTTAAAGCACCCCTTTTTTAGGGTTCCGTATAAAAATGGTAAAAAAGGAACCCTGTTGGTGAGACTTCGGTGTTTGTCTGTCAGTCTGTCAGTATGTCACAGCAGTTTTTCTCTGAAACTATTGAAGCTATCAACTTGAAATTTGGTATAGTTGTATAACTTGCTTGCCCGAGACTATTTTTAGTAAAAAAATTTTTTTTTCTAAATATTAAAAAAAGGGGTCTAGAATGGGTAGCTAAACCCTCGTTGCGCGAGTCGGACACGCACTTCACCGGTTTTTTTCCCGGGGGAGTGCTAGATTAAATCTAGCACTCCCACGAGAAAAAAACCCGGAAGAAATTTTCTCTTCCGCGCGGAAGCATAAACGAAAGCAGTTAGATTCAGAACTTTCAGTGCCATTTCAGTAACACGCATCATCGTTATGTCGCTTTTACTTTTATTTGGCTTTATACTTGGAAAATATTTTCGTTTCAGTTTAATAAACTTTGTCAATTAAAATTTGACAATTAAACGGATAGATTTGAAAACACTTTGTTTTTAAATAAAAGAGCCTGAGAGCTTATAGTCTAACGCACTCGCAATCACGATCGTTTTCATTTTGAAAATCGAAGGCTTGTCTGCATACAAAATGAAAACATGCTCCACTTTGAAGCGGGTTGCAATTGCAAGTGCGTTAGACGATAAGCCCTCCGATCTTATGATCGCATGTTGATAATTTAATAGTTTTAGTGCTCTCTTCATGGACAAATTGTAGCATTTGTATCGTAAAACACCAAAGATCAACAAAGTATTTTATGTTACAGTAAATACATGCTTTGATCTAAAGTTCTTTTGAATTTTGAATACAGTACTTGGGTGATTACTACCAAAATATTATCTAAAGGTAGTTAAGTAGGTAGTTGTCTGTTGGTTTGATAAGAAAGTCCTCACAGAGTAATTTAAGAAAAAAGAAAAAAGAAAATAAATTATTTATTCGTGACAAAACATTAATTAACACATACAGAATTTTGAACACAAAATGCACGATTTGTCACGAAATGGTCACAACTCAGCGTGATGCTGGCAGAGCCAGCGCTGATCTTCCGTTGCGACCATTTGGTGAAGTCACGGCGCAATGACGCCACGATCGCACACACATCAAACTACAAATATACAACGACACTAATAAATAAAATATTAAAATAACAAAACAAAACAAAATAAAGGTGGGGCTACACTACATAGAGCTCCATCAGATCGGACTGCGTGGTAAATCTGCGGGACTTGTTACGCTAAATGAGGACAGTGTAAATCATGCGCTCATTGGTCACATCGTGACAGTACATCCTAACATGAGGAATATTTACCATCCACATAATCGGTACTGGCACGCGTTACACAGTCACGAAACCATGTTGCGATGATATGCCACAAATGTGGACCCTTTAGCCCATGGAATTGGTACTTTAATTGTACTGGAAAATTTATTTTAGCGGAAATATTGCAAACTTTTGGACAACTGTATCTTAAAAGAAAACGCTACGTCAATTTATATGGTGGCGAGGCGAGCTCTTGAAATAAAAACACTACTGGCACTACTCGTAAGTGGGTATTTTATTTATTTAATCACGTATAAGTCAAAAGTAGCTTTGACCAAAAAAGTTTATTGACAGTAACAATGACATCATACTGCATTACGATGTTTATTATTACTTCTTCCTCTGATTCATTTTTACGTAGAACTCCTAAATAAAATCTTAGAGTTGTGGCGTTTCTAACTGGATTATTTATTTAAGTCGCTTGTGCACAAATATCTCTTTCAAGATCTGCAGGAAACAAGTACATTATAATCTGATAGGCCGAAAACGCTTCTGAGATTCTTTTCCTTGCCGGTGATCAGCAGCAGCAGCAGCAGCAGCAGCGGTGATCATTCCTCAGGTGACCCGCTCGCGCTGGTTTGATTGCCTTCTCTGGAATAAAAAAGTCGTAAATACTTTCCAAATTCAATTTGATAGGATATTTTTGGTTTTACATTATTTGAAATACATTCGAATAGCAATATGTTAATTTGGACGTTTTTATCAGTGTTTTCTTTGATTCTGTAAATGCAGTCAACCATTCTAGAATAGACGAAGGGGCGCCATTGGGTTATAGATACGATTGTAAGTACAAGTAAACTTTTGACTAAAACACATAAGGGAAGATATGTGTAGCCATCACAAAGCTTTTCTGTTGTAGTGGGCAGCTTTGAGAAACCCTCATACTTTTATTGGGAGTCAGTGCGATTCCGTGCAGCAGGCACGGGACAGCGATTGCTATGAGAGAAAACCGTTTGTCACGAATACAGACAGACAGAAGTAGCCCGGGAATTTATTACTTAGCCACGATTCTGAAATACCCATACGCTTTGGGCAAAAAAGGTCTGAAAAGGAAGACAGAAGCTATATTAAAGGTGTTTAAAGAACTTAATAGGGATGATTATAGATGATTATAGAGATGATTATTTAAATCTGTTTTCATTGTGTTCATGAAAATTCTTGCATTTATATACAACAACAACATACAACTTAAACTCACGCCTTCATTCCCAGAGTGGGGTAGGCAGAGCCACAGACTCACCAACAACTCCAAAAACTTGTTGATAATTCTGTGACCACATTTTGCACAACCAGGCTAAGATGTTATTCAGTGTATTAGTGACAGGTTGCAAACCCATCGCCTAACAGCACTACACAGCCTTTAGTCCCTTAGTCGTCTCTTATGACATCCACGGGAAGACATGGAGTGGCAACATTCTAAACCCGGCACCACACGGTCAATTTATATATTATTAAAAAATGATGATCATGTACATCATCCCCTTATTAATAAACGTTGAGTAACGGTGGTATAGCTATACAATGTTTTGTCCTTATCTGTCAAATCCAAATGTCACAATGACGGATTAGGAATTTAGGACAAAACATTGTATTGCTGTACCACCGTTACTACTCAACGTTTATTAGTAAGGGGGTATAAATACAATTTGGCAGAATTTTCGTTGCAAAGTGAAATAGTTATGACAGTAGCAATGACTTACGGAACTTTTGAAATTAAACTTATATGATAAAAAAATACGCGTAAGCACAAATAAAAATAACTACGTTTTACTTTATGTTTCATTCTTGCTCTCAAGGATTCCAGATGTGAAATTACAGAATTAAACGCGGTAATTCCAAAAGAAGGGAAAAATAGTTGGTTATTTTTTACTTAACTCTTTGGAGTTTGTTACGCTTTAATTTTTGTCTTGTAACGTATCAATAATCTCCGAGCCTGAGGTTATACTTGTATATGTAATTATCGAGTAAATAGGTACGGTACTTATATTTATTTAAACGTAATTGGGATAGACCAAAAAAAAACTCACTGTTTTTACATTCTAATTCGAAAGAATGGGTAATTTTAAGAGACCAAGTTAATTAATTTTGTATTTTGACGCAATAGTTTTGTTTGAATATCTTTATTTATTTAGCAGACATTTTATGGATGACATGATTATTTTAAATTTGGGCTGGCATTTTCTAATAAATAAATATCAGGGGACAAAACAAATAAATTACAACAATTAAATGATATCTAATGATAAAAAGTGATTGTAATAATAATAATGTATTAAAACATACTATTTCAAGCTGTTTTCACCTAACCCGTAAGATACACCTAGGAGGGCTTCAAGCCGAAAACGAAAGTCAAACAAAGGTTAAATATACTTTTGTCGAAATATCAGAAATAGATAAATATTTCAAAAACTTAATAATGCAGAACGGCTTTAAAACCCCATTCCTCGAAATGGTTTTCGAATAAGAGTAATTGTAAAATTATGAACAATCCCAATTATGTAGTAGCAGCTATAAGTGCAAATAATGATAAGGAGATAATGAAACGTGCTTTACCTGGAAACCTCTAGTAGACGGTGGTACACATACTCCATATATCGCATGGAAGTCTAAAATGTTTAAATACAGAGTATCCCAGATCATGACGTAAATATTACACAGGGGCCTTATTCAAATATCTGTCTACACGTCATTTCAGTGGAATTTTATCCACAGAAATTACTAATGATGTTTTATTATGTACTAAATGTACTGAACACTGTTAAATATTTATAGAAAAGTTTTTAATTTCACACGAGATTCACTCTAAGTCGTCATTTTGGTAAGAATTGGCTTTAATTCCTAATGTATCATTGAATTTCTAATTTAAAGCTAAGCCCCAACAAATGGCCTAGTTAACAGAGCACAAAAAAAAAATTGCCCACCGAAATGACGATTAATAACAATTACAAAAATGCACCCCGGACGAGGCTTATATTCAGCAGTGGACGTCTTTTGGCTGAAATTATGATAATGCAATGACATAAAAGAGATAATGTACTCGACTTAAATCCTTACAAAGAGTAGCATAAACAGTTTTAAATAATGTTTTTGTATTTTTGCAAATTATTTCGACGCACTTACTCTAAAGGTTAAACACAATGAATGACCTTGGTCCTCCAAAACAATCAAGTTGTTTTACCTCAAACGTTCATAACCTTATATGTTAATATTTGCATATAATAACTAATAATAATGTTTAGATGTTCTAGGGTATTAATTACCAATTTTTAAAGGTGAAGGACCGATCAGGCCTTTTAAATTTCGTGGGTTGCCTAATTAGGACTCGTCTATAGAATTATTTACTATCAAAAAGATTACATATTCCTTAAAGCTCTAATCATTTGCAGAAAATCTAACATGAAATACAAAACATCGGTCATAATCACAGGGGCTATTGTCTACCGCACTCGCAATCGCAATCGGCTTCAAAGTGGACCAATTGTTTTCATTTTATATGCAGACAAACTTTCCATTTTAAAAATGAAAACGATCGTGATTGCGAGTGCGTTAGACAATAAGCCCTCGGGTCTCAGTACTCGAATCGCCGAAACCCCGAGAAAAAAACGTTTAGGCCTCTATTCTAAACCATTTTGCCTGTGAATGTACTGTCAACGTTTTGATAGCTCTTATTTACTTGACAGTAATGGCGGCCGAGTTAAAAACAAAACGAAGTATGTTCTTTGTAAGTGCATAAGTCAAGATATTTATTTTTACAACTTAAACGATAGCCGTTAAGTTGTAAAAATAAATACGTCGACTAATAAACCAAGGTACCTACATGAACTGCTATTTGACTTCATCAATAATTATAACTGTACCTAAGGTTATCAACTTGTAACATATTAGGCGTTTTAAAAAAAGACTGAATCTCTAATAAGCCTATAAGTACGTTAAAAAACCTAAACCTCCTTTAATTATACACTAATAACAAATTTTTAGAGTTGTTGGTAATTCTGAAGCTCTGCTTACGCCACTCTGGGAATGAAGGTGAGTGGTGAGTGAGTGGTAATGTATTTACTAAAATGTATGTTAATATAGGCTTTTCGGTATTTAGATATTATGAATTATGATACAATAGTAAATTATTGCCTAGGCAGGGAAGTAGGCAATTGCGGGCCGAGTATTGGTTTACGAAAGCCCGCAATTGCTGTTCAAATATAGTGCTTTTGTTAAAAATCGCATCTTTATCACTTGAATTCATTTTTTGAATTGCAAACAAACAGAAACTTCACGTGAAAAAACCAACGCAAGTTTTGTTTAAAAAAAAACAAAAGGTATTCCAGACACAGACAAAAAAAGTTGTTTCGAATATAATTTGGATTTTATTATGGCCCTTTTCACTTTATAAAAAGTTATAAATAGAATTTGTATGCAACATTGCGGGCTTGTGTAGCGAGCACGAATAGTACATTGTGTATTAAGGGCGGTAAGTAAGGAATTGCGATCGAGGCTCTAGTAGAAGCCCGAAGTCGAAGACTGAGGGCTTTCTGAGTCGAGGATCGTAATTCCCGTACCGCCCGTGAAACATACAATGTTTTTCATCACATTTGCGAGTAAATATATTCAGAACACTAACTTGTTTTCTTTTCCTTTCTCCATTTTATAAATTGGTCGTATGCAGCTATATACCGCTCCTTAGACTTCTCCGGTAAAAGATTTTCATTAATTGGTTTTGCTGCTGGCGGTGTTGCATTTAAATCACACTCATCGGACGACGACGACGATGACATTTTTTATAACTTTTTTTACTTGTCTTCAAATACAAAATGTAAATAATTATGAATTATAGCTTTAATACACAAGTCAGCACAACAATTATTACGAAATACGTGAACTTTTTTTTAAGCGGGTGGCGGACTTTTTGCCCGCACCACAGATTATACAAATGTTTCGTTCGGAAACGTTAAGGGCAAATACTTACGTAGGTCTACAGCCATGACGGAGTGTAAAAAAAATGAAATAATTTCGAAGTTTTGATACAAAAAACTATTAAAATTGATTATTAAGAACATTAGTTGAGTATTTAAGTAACATGTAGCGAGATTGCAATGAAATTCCTGTTTAGATAACATTTTAATACAATTTTTCAATTGCGTGTAAACTCCTTGCTTGAACTTGCATGAGCTGTGTGATGTGCAATAAATTAAAAAAAAATTACTTACCGACCTTGGGTTTCATGACAAAAAAAAAGCTCGAGGGTTTTATATGGGGCATTGCGGCCAAGTTAACCTGTATGTTTAGATACTGTTTACGTGCAAGTGTGATGAAAATGTTTTTTTTTAATTTGAGTACTGTCAGTAAACTATTTACTTCGCGTCTCAAATGTACATAGTAATGTGAACATTTCCGGTAATTTTTGAGAAAAAGTCGTTTTGAGATCTTTTGCTACCAGAGGGGCTAGACAAGATGCATTACGCTAACCAGCGTTTCTATTCGTTACGCTTTTAAAACAATCGCGTCACTTGTAGATGACGTGATACGAAAAGTCACGTGATCTACCAGTGACGTGATTGGTTTAAAAACGAAACGAATAGAAACGATAGTTAGCGTAGTGCACCTTGTCTAACCCCTCAGGGCATCAAAATATACGCCCAATTCTTAAAAAATATGTCCACAAAAGTGAGGCGCTTGATACGATCGAATAATTGAGTAGTGACCTGCTTGTTGACAGTCAAACCATTATATTGCCATTGCACTTTGAACTAACACTTGGCAGTTGTCTAATCAGTAGGTATAGGTATAGCCTGTGTTAATTAAAATTGCCAAAGATGTAAACAAATTAGTACTGTTTGACACATAACCTCAAATATTCATCAAGCGTGTTTTTATTTCAAATATAATATAAAATATATAATCAATAGTTATTTAATCTTAAACTTAATGTGAAAATAAAGATCAAGTGTAAAAATCTACATAACAGCTCATTATGATCACAAAAAGTACAAAATAAAATAAATGTTATAAAAAACAAAAAAACTGGTAGGTATTGGCCAGTCCAACTGAAGTCGGCTTTTGGGAAAAATATTGTATTGACGTAAGTAATTTTTTGCATTTTTAAAGGTAGTTTTTTTGTTTATTAAAACATTTTTTAGGCTCAATTAGACTAGGGTTGTCACCACCAAAAATGATTTCCTCAATAAATTCCCTTTTTTCCACTACGTCGTCACTGACAAATAATAAAAAGAGATAGAGAAAAAGAGAACGATGGTTTTTTTAATTCGCGGCAGGATTATGGAAATAATGAGAGAGAGAGAGAAAGAAAGAGGGTTCTACTACTCCAAGGCAGAGTAATGGGAAGAGAAAAGAGATAGAAGAAGTTGTTTTAAGTATTATTTTACCGTAGAGGAGAAAAAGAGAACCAAAAAGAGGGTTCTAGTATTTCACGGTAAGCATAAAAAAGATAAGGAAATAGATGATTTTATTATTCTACGGTAAATGTTAAGAGAAAAAGATCATGGCTCGGAATGAGTGGAAGAAAGAAATTGCGAAAAAATGTTCTATTTATTCACCTCAAAGTATAGGTCAATTCATAATTAGCACTTTAAATTTTAATACTTCACTATCCAACGACACCCCACACAATAATAGACGGGTAGACGAGGGGAAAAAAACATCCCCACGCTACGTGTAGGGGAGGTAAATATCCATATATTTTTCAATATTTCGTTTTACCACTTTGTCGCCGGCGTGACTACTTAATATGTATATTCATGCGAAATAACAGCTTTCTATAACTAAGAGTCGGTGAGCTAAGCTGCAGACGGACATGGCAAAACTATAAGGGATCCTAGTTTGACTACGGAACCCTAAAAATGGGATACGGTAGCTTTCTCGTAGTGAAAATTATTACTTTATCGCATCTTAATCGGTTCAGTAGTTCCAGAGATTACCCCCTACAAACAAACAAAAAACAAACTTTAAGTACCCCTTATAAAAAAACGCATTCTTTATTTATAATAAGCACTTTATTTTGTCATTTTTCTTTTTATACTCGGATACATTTGCACACCGTTTTTCGTTTTGTATCTACTGTGCGCGGAAAATTACCAAAAAACTAATTGCCAATATATGGGGATCTTGCTGCGTCAAATGATTTTTCAACGCAGCACTTCAAAAAGGCAGGTTTTGCTGTTTAAAGACTTAGCAAGATTCGATTTTGATGCGAGCGAAATACTGAGCAAAATTCGATTTTGCTGCAAGCGTGAGACAAAGTAACTATTTACTTAATTTAAAAAAAAAACCCGAGAACAGTGAGTCAATAAATGGGTAGGTAAAAATATGAACGTGATTTTTTTACCTTTAGGTATTATGTTCTCGCTGCTGTGGTAAACAGTTGTATGTGCATCACGAGACCAAAGTGCTTACTTGCATTTCGTGTCTTCGAATCCCTCGCTGCGCTCAGGAGTCTAACCTAGAATCAGTTATAGAATTATTACTCGGGATTCAAAATCAACACTCGCATCAAAAACCAACTTTACTTCCTTACTGCCACACTCAGAGACGTCAATTAAATTTAATGCTTGATTAAAGTTGCTGCTGTCTCTTTCATTGCTATAGCAATAGAATAAGACAACACGTCACTAAACAAGCATTAAATTTAATTGACGGTGAGTGCGGCAGTTATTGCAAAAACTATTGTGACAGCCCTGCCAGCCGTCATCGGCATATCATCATTTCATTAGCGAATATTGTTATAAAAGAATGAACTCCGTCACACATGTCTGTCGAGATGTCGCCAATGCGCATGACATTTAAATAAAAAGGCATACTTAAAAAAAACATATGTCATGAAAGTGAACAATCTATTTTAAGCTTTGAGTACTTACTTATAATACAGTGACTTTTATATTGGATTCAACTGTTTTTTTTTTAAATAATTATTATAAATTGACAAAATGGGATCATGTTGCAATATGTTGAAAGTGGCTTATTTAGCGATGTTCGGTTTTGTTTCTGTGTCTGCTGTCAATTATTCTTTAGTTGACGAAGGCTCGCCTCTGGGATATATACCTACCTGTAAGTAAAACATATTTTTCTTAGTTATAAGGTAGGTAAATAAATAAATTTAAGGGACAATCGCACACAAATTCACTTAGGGCCGATTCGACCAAACTGGAATAAGACTTAATCTGAGATTAGTCCATACAAATTCGGCGTTTAATCTAGGTATAAGACCTTATTCCAGTTTGGTCGAATCCGCCCTTAGTCCCAAACTATAAACTCAAGGCTTGTACTATAGTCAACGTCAACGTTTTGATAGCTCTTATTTACTTGACTGTAATGGCGGACGAGTCAAAAACAATACCCTAACAGGGCTAAAGCAATATTGTTTTCGGTCGTAGAATAGAGGCCCAGATAGCTCCTCTGGGCCGGTCTTCTAGGCGCTAAAAACCATAATCATCTTTGATCTGTTATCGTATTGTCAACGTTTTGATAGCTCTTATTTACTTGACAGTAATGGCGGCTGACGGCAAAACAATACCGTAACAGGCCAAATACGATATGGTTTTTACCGCCGGGAATAGAGGCCCTGCAAGTTTGCTTTTTATGGCTATTTATAAAAGAAAAACAGTCAAGTACCACTGTCAGTGGAAGACCATTGTTTGTACTAATACTAGCAACCCCCCTCGGTTTATGCGTTTTTTTGCGAAATTCGCGCGGACGTACAGACAGACAATCGCGGCGGGGACTTTGTTTATAATAATTATGTAGTGATTATTTGTATTAACGTTCCGCGGCGCGAGCCTGAATTATTATTTGTCTTACACTGGTTTTTCAGTTACGTTGGTCAATTATCAAAAGGATTTATTGAAAAGTGTCCTGAGATTTTTTTTTAATGCATATGTGTAATTTAAAAAAAAAATACTGTGAAGAAAATATTCGTTAACGGTATCAGTGTTTGCTAGACCTGCTTTCTAGTGGTCGGAATGACGTCATTTTGTTTGTAACAGCGTTTTGTTTTTTTAAGGTACTAGCTATGACGTCTCTTTAGCCATTACCTACCAGAAATTTATTTATTTATTTTCTCAGCAAATTACGAACAAGAAATTTTTAAAGAAATTGGGATTGTTCATATTTCGAGGAATAGGGTTTTAAAGCCGTTCTGCATTATTAAGTTTTTGAAATATTTATCTATTTCGGATATTTTGGCAAAAGTATATTTAACCTTTGTTTGACTTTCGTTTTAGGCTTGAAGCCATCCTAGGTGTATCTTACGGGTTAGGCGAAAACCGCTTAAAGTAGTATGTTTTAATACACTATTACAATCACTTTTTAACATTAGATATCATTTAATTGTTGTAATTTATTAGAAAATGCCAACTCAAATTTAAAATAATCATGTCATCCATAAAATGTCTGCTAAATAAATAAAGATATTAAAACAAAACTATTGAGTCGAATACAAAATTAATTAAATTAGGCCCTTAAAATTACCTATTCTATTAGAATTAGAATGTAAAAACCATGAGTTATTTTTTTTGGTCTATCCCCTGTATGCTTTAGAGACTTCTATAAGCATGTTTTTTTAGAGTACCTTTTAAAAAAGTTCCAGTTTTTCAAGTATTTCTTAATACCTGCAGTTAGGTTAGGTAGGTAGTTGCCATCGACGGGCAAACAGGCAGGCAGCCCACCTGATGGGAAGTGGTCACCGCCGCCTAAGGACATTTGCAACACCGGAGGCGTCACCAATGCGTTGCCGGTCATGATTACAATACATCTTTCCGCAGGTCCTGACATCTGGAAACCAGTGGTCATCGAACCAGAATCCTTGAAAAAACTCTTTATCTCCGTGATGGACCCGGCCCGTTACTGGACGACCACATGGACGAAATACGACTACTTTAGGATTAAGGAGCTGGCCAAACACCCTGCTATAGACTTCAAGAATAAGAAGACAATTATGTATGTTGGTGGTTACATGGATTTCACTTGGCCATTTGTGGGCAAAACCCTGGGGCAACTCTATGGACGATTGGGTTACAACGTGCTGATGTTGGATGCATTGCATTTTACTGCAAGATATTTTCCTATGTGAGTATTGTAATAATATCGCTAACATTTATGATACAAGTGTGCTAAGTTGTTCATTAAAGTCGAGGTGGGATTGCAGTAATGAAACCGTTGACCATGCTTGTGAGGGAAAAAATACAATTGTCTTATGTGCTTGTTACATTACGTTTTAAAATAAAATTGTTTGTTATGGGCCCTACTATCGGCGAGTACAGACAGTATAATGATTGCCGATGATCGTCTGCGACCCGTGATTTGTCGGTTTTTCGGGCACGAATCAAAGAGAATCTTGTATGCTTGCCGTTCGAAACACTACTATCGGTGATAGTGTGGATGCTTGCACGATCATCGTGCCGATTATAGACGATCAGACCATCAACGATCATCGCCTATAGTTTAGAGGGGCCATTATATTTTACATTAGACAATTTGTTTGCTCGCAAAAAGTTAACTATTTTTAAAACCGTCGGTCTGTCCGCCGTATCCAGAACTCAGAGACTTTTGATACTACAAAGCCGTAATTTAGCATAGTTATAAATTCAAATTACGCCCATAAAGAAGTGAACAAAAATCCTATTTTTTTTTTCTTCTGGTACAAAAAAGCAATTGTATTTTTTTTACATTATGATATCGAGTGAGGGAGGTAACATTGGACAGTTCTTTAAAATTATTATGTAGGTACATGTTATTATCAACTTTTAGATTTGGGGGACTGATAAGGAGATATTGAAATTCCCCTACCGCCAAAAATACAAGTATTTAAAATCCGAAAATATCTGAAATGAAATCACATATAACGAACTTAAAAGAAAAACTATCACGACTAAGAAGTAGGCTTGATAGGTTCCTGAGATACTGGCGGCCAAAGTATTTATACCTACTAAAAATCATCTAAGACAACACCAAATAGTTTTGAAAAAAAAAAATTGTTTATACATGTGGTCTTTAATATTTGTAGGTTTTTGTGTTTGTAGTAACGGCTTCGAAACCCTTCACTGAGCATGGTCCGCCATGCTCTTGCCCGGTTTTATATTGTATTTTTTCTTCTTGTACACATTCTGATACCTCATTTAAATCTCGTTTTTTTATATTTCAGAGCTGCTCGTTACATACGTCAATCAGGAAAGCACGTGGCTGAAATGCTAGCTGAGCTGGTCAAGCTTGGTTTGGACCCGAAGAAACTAGAACTTGTAGGCATCAGCCTCGGAGGACAACACATCAGCTTCATAGCTAAGAACTTCAGGCAGATCACCGGGCGGAACATCTCCATGCTAGTAGCTCTTGATCCAGAAGGACCATGCCATAGACAACTAGGCCCTGACCAGAGAATCGACCCATCAGATGCTGATTTCGTCCTAGACGTAGCAACTAACATTGATGGTTTTGGCATGGCTACTCCGGTTGGACATGTAACATTTTATGTCAACGGAGGTGAATACCAGCCCCACGAAATCTGGTGGCTGCCATGTAATGTGATATGCAGTCACGTTAGATCGATGTTGCTTTGGATATCAGCTCTGATTAACCCTCACAAGTTTATCGGGATGCAATGTGATACCATCCAGCAAGCGAGGGAAGGCAATTGCTATGAGAGAAAACCATTCGTTACGAATACCATGGATCTGTTTGTTGATAAAAGTAAACCGGGGATTTATTATTTGGCCACGTCTAATAGATACCCGTATGCTCTGGGCAAGAAGGGGTTGAAGAGGAAACACGAAATGATCGTGAGTCAGCTTGCTTCGCTCAACGTCGATGACGTCCTTCATGTGAGATAACCAAAACAAATGGTAGTTTAAATAAATGTTCTACCGAGTGTGCAAAACTGAATAGATTTTGTTTCTTTTGTTAATAACTGTTATACCTATTTACTTGAGTAAGTCTGTACAGCGCCGGCTTCACTTGGCGCTTTCAATTCCGAATTCTTTCAACATAATTCTGGTCATAATTCCGAATTGATCAAAAGCCCGAATTTTTATAATTCCGATTGCAATGTTTTGCTTCTATCAAATATTACTCAGTTTTTTGATATCGCTTATAAATTAAACCTAACCTTACCTACGTATAGTAATTGAGGTATGAATTTAATCTAAAATAGCTTTCGGAAACATGGAAATTCTGACAAATGAATATCCAGAGAAAAAACGGAATTTTAAGGTGTTTCCTGGTACACGTACGTACGTATAGCCAGCAACAAAAATAATTCTGAAATTTTTATTTTGAAAAACCTTGTGAACCCCTCACGTTTATAAATTACTTAACTTATAGGTATAATTTTCCACGTATAATTGCTAAGAAGAACTACATGTCAATCAACTATAGATCAAAAGTCAAACGTTACACATTGAGGTCACTTTAACATTGTCTTGGAGTAACTTATAGTTATTTTACATTTATATTGCCCTAATGACATCACTTCTAAGAACGTCGTCCTCTCATCCACAAGATATCACTAGTATTATTCCATGTGTCCGACGCTTTATGTTATCACTTTCGTTACACTAATTATCACTTTTATTAGTAATTTAATTTTACATATAGCGAGTTTAGTATTTTTAGTAACAAGTCTAGCATTTTCATTCAGAAAGTATCATTTGGTGAAGTGGAACTGATGATGAAGACCGCCACGTGAGATGGCCACCGGAACTCCTAAACGGAACCCATTTCAAGGGTGGCGATAAGATATATTGATTAAGATAGTTTAGCGACTATAACGAAGAACATTTAATTGTTTAAATATGACTATGACTTTCCCGCGGCGTTGCTTGCGGCGAGCTTGAAATGTCTTAATGTTTCATATCAACTAAGAAGTGGGACTACATAATAGCTTATTATGATCACTAAAAAGTATAAAATAAAATAAACGTCTTAAAAAACAAAGAAACCGTCTTCAAAAACGCAAAAAAATAACTTCTTTTAAGATGATAGGTACCTATAGGTCAGTCAAACTGAAGTCGCCGACTTACAATATTTTTACCAAAAGGCGACTTTTAGGATTGGGTATATTTCAAGTAGGTTGTATTTACGGTGGGCCATATTTTAGATTATACGTAAATACAAATAAATCATTTCTTTTGACCTATATCATATTGGACCATTTTACCATGGGATGTATGTGATTACATTTTAGACAATTGAAATAAAAAAAAAGTGAATGAAGACTAAACAGATAAAAAATCGTAAAACAAACGCTCTATAAACGTTCCATTTCAAATTTAAGAACAACATTTTTTTTCTTTTAAATTTCCCTTCTGTCTAACCAACAGAGGATGCATTCAAATACTAAGTTTTATCATTTTATCTGCACATGTACTTATAATAATAAATAAACAGACGCAAAACTGTGCCAGGAAGTCGTTTATTAACTGGGAACTTATTTGCGAATAATCAAAGCTATCTATGGAATGATATCGCTATTTGTCGGCAATAAATAATTTTCTTGAAATTTGAATAAAAAAATTGCATTATTCCTTTCTTTTAAGATACTATGTTACTTAAGATGAATAATAATAATATTTTATGCTCATTCTTTGGATTGGCATCATAAAAATACGGGTAATTTTTTTTTCACATTTAAGTCGGTTCCATTCCCAGACGAAGCTAGTAATTTTTAGAAAATCTTTGAATGCAGTATTACTAACATTTAAAAATAACATGAAGTCTTCTTTCAACAAAATGTCCCATCTACGATATTTAAGGTACTTTCCCTTCATGTCGCATAGTCTTGGGACGCCCTGTATATCATATTTATTGAGTACAGCGGGCCTTTTATGGTGGTGTTTATCGATGTGGATAAACGTGGATAAATCGCCCGTCACTTTCTGACCAGTATGTAAGTGCGAGAGTAACAAATGCTTTATCCACCGCGATAAAGGCGACCATAATACGGGCCCAGATGCTGCATTATTTGTGGATCAATATCTAATGAAGCCGAACTGATTATTCTTAAGCAGTTTATGAATATTAAATTGATTCATCATTCAGTTTTCAAAACATGTAGAAATAATAAATAATAAATAATAATAAATAGAAATAAATCGAAATAGAAATATAAATAGATTAGAATAGAAATAGACTTCCAGCTTAATTAAGTCTACAAGTTCACTTTAATTTGGCCTCTGTTGACTGTATGTTTAATCTGCGTTTTGTTTTTTTATATGAGATTCCGAGATATTTATTTCGTTTATTGTCGCATTCTAGCGTCTCAAGCAATGATGAAAATTTAAAAAAATATTTTTTTATTTCCTTCTTGACAGTATTGTTTCATTCAGCAAAATATCACTACATAGTATAAAACAAAGTCGCTTCCCGCTGTCTGTCTGTCTGTCTGTCCCTATGTATGCTTAGATCTTTAAAACTACGCAACGGATTTTGATGCGGTTTTTTTTAATAGATAGAGTGATTCAAGAGGAAGGTTTATAGGCACAATTTAATCTAATTAAATTTTGGTATAGTTGAGAAAACTCAATGTTTTCTTACCAAGTCGTCAAAAAATCAATTTTCGGGCGCTTACATAGCTTACGCTGGCTAAACCTTAAGAGATATATCAAAATAATGTACTGAAGAATTGTAGATCTTCAAAAAATCTAGAGAAAAGTCCGCGATGGCATATTTCTAACTCCTAAGGTTAATTCACAGTAACCATTTTAATCTTTAAAAATTTATTAAAAAATCTTAGGTTATTTGCGAAGCTATATTCTCCGATTCCAATATATCCTTATCCAAATAAATACGTTAGGTTATCTTGGGTATTTAATGCAGATAAAAATGGTCCTTTACACTATATTAATTAAATAAATACTTTAGAAGATATGGTAGATTCAAAATTACGCGCAACCCAAATCTAAATTATCGAAACGGTTGGCCGGGCGCCCGGGCGGCGCCGCTGCAGCGCTGGCTGCCGTGCCGCGCTTCGCCCTAAAGCACAGAATAAGTAATAGTACAAGTAAGAATTTGCCTAAAGTAAGAATTTTTTTGAAGCGATCATACCTGTACCGGAGCCCTCCTGTTACTTTATTCATATTATTAAATTCGGGAAATCGATAGGTAGCTTGATTAAATAAAAGTTATTTTTATGTTGTTTTTCCTTTTAAGGGTTCCGTACCCAAAGGGTAAAAATGGGACCCTAGGCTATTACTAAGAATCCACTGTCCGTCTGTCTGTCTATCCGTCTGCCGGTCTGTCACCAGGCCGTGAACCGAACCGTGAAGCGTGGTAGTTAGACAGTTGAAATTTTCACAGATGATGTATTTCTGCTGCCGCTATAACAACAAATACTAAAAACAGAATAAAATAGATATTTAAGGGGGGGCTCTCATACAACAAACGGCATTTCTTGCTCGATATTAATAACGGCAACAGGTAGACGCTTGAAATATTCTCAAAATATTAAGTAAGTAGTATATTCACTTTAAAAAATAAATAATTAAATTAAATAAAAATAAAATAAATATTTAAGGGGGGCCGCACAACAAACATGTTTTTTTATAGATAATGGTACGGACTTCGTGCGCAAGTCCGAGTCGCACTTGGCCGGTTTTTCATAGTGTGTAGGTAAATAAATTTATAGGTAAATGAATTAATATAGGTATAAGTAGGTAAATCAATTATTATTTGTAAATTATAGGTACTCTTATGCTTTTGGCATAGCCTTGCTGGCGTAAGTTTTTTTCCCAAAGTGTTTTTTTTTAATATTAGGATATCAACGAGAGGTAGTGTTTTTTATTTAATTTTGTGGATTTAAGGGATAAATCTCCATTTTTCTTATTTTAATATCGTGTTGTAAAGGTGCAAGTAACATCTTTAAAAAGTTGATAATAAAATGCACAATACTGACTGGATGTGCGGCTGGAGAAGTCGTTTTGTTTCCCCGGATTCCATTAATACCAACGGATCTACCTTTCCAGTTTAAACACCTGCAATTTCCTGTAAACTTATCGTTTTCAACGACAATTAACAACTCACAAGGTCAAACATTCAAAGTTGCGGCCCTAGACCTGGGTAGTGATTCTCTCAAAAGCAAAGGTGAGCGAATGCAGGAGTGAATGTCCAAGCGGCGAGTTAAGGTAGTCCCGTCAGAGCGAGCAAAACAGATTTTAGCGCGTGCATTCTCAATTAGGCAACCTTATACGTTCAAGAAGCCATGCTGCCAAATTGAATTGAATCTTCGAAAATCCACCTCTCTTAAAATTCTTTCACCATTTAAAAAGTATATATTCCAGATGAATTTGGGATATTTTAACTCATATTAACCGAAGCGAAGCGAGGGCGGGTCGCTAGTTCTACGATAAGTATGTGAATGTTGATTTGCTTTGTAAATTTTGGCAGGCGTCTTTCTCGTTGGTCTCCAATTTGAAGGGACACTATCGTAGCCTCTTTTTTTGACCCAGGGGAAATGCTGCATACCCGCCCCGACGGGGGCCAGGGCAGGTTATGTCCGACTTGCACGTACTAAAACCCCCGGGGCATTCCACCAATAAGTCATAATAATTCATAATTCTTTATTTAGTAAGGATTATACATTGTCATTCATGTTCAGTAGGCACACATACAAAACACTCGCAATCAATCAATCGCAATCGGTTTAAGAGGAGGCTACAAGACCGCTACAGCGCCAAAACGTAGCTCCTGTGGGTTTGCCTTCCAGGAGTGGGGACACAGGAGTATAGCAGAGGCCTTCCAGCTCAGACGCTATTGCAGCCAAGTTATATATAGTACAGTAAGATAACTTCTGATAGATTATTGACATGTAAAAGTGCCTGTGCGGCCTACTTACTGAATAAACATCTTTTATCTTTTTTGTTACCTTTTTTATTGTTAATATGCCGCATGCCGTTAAATAAATTTAAGTCTCGCATTAAGCGCTGCTTGCTGGGTAAGGCGTATTATACTGTAGGTAAATAACTTCCAAGATGATAAAGACGTTTTTTAGTAGTGTGAGCTATTACTGAAAGTATGGTTATTTTTCTTTTTTTGTATAGTAATAATAGCTGAGCACTGGGCAGCGCTTATTGCAAAATGCCTTTAAGCCTATAATGTACACATTTAAAATTTAAGTACCATTTTTTTTTTGTATATTTTATTGGTTTTTGTGTGCACAAGACACTTTAGAAGTGAGAACATATTTTGATGTTTCTCGCCGGACAGCTACTTTTTTTATTGTTATATTTTTGTCCAACAGCATGAGCATGTCATGCTCATTCAAAGGTCGACACCTTCCCGAAAACATGGTTGAGGGAGGCAATAGCGGCCTTTACACGTAAAGTTCGGACCGCGGGAAACGCCACGACGCGCCGTTCCAATCTTCGTTCCGAACCATACGTGTAAATGCAACTGTAATAGTAAAATAGTAAAAAATGTACGGTTCGGAACGAAGATTGGAACGGCGCGTGGCGTTTCCCGCGGTCCGAACTTTACGTGTAAAGGCCGCTATTGGCTGAGATACGCATCATACTCGTGGACGAGTGCTCTCTGTGGTGTCCGGTCTGTTCACGCTTGCAAGGACCTGTTTAACTGTTAGTTATTTTAATTATCGTTCCTGACGTGGAGACCTCGTCATGTTGTTCCACTATTTTTAATTGAATGTTATTGAGCTTACATTTGTAATGATTTTATTTGCGTTAGTTTTAAATATTTATTACTTTATTACCTTGTAATGTAACTAACCTATTTTTAAATATTATTGTGTTTAATGATTGAAAAAGTGACTTCTGCTGGAGTTTCTTGCGGCGCTTCTTCTCCGCAATGATAGTCTTGTCCGAAGCGCTGGTAGATTCACTCCATATTACCGACGTGTAAAAGAGCCCTCATGTGGCCAATTTACAGAAAAAATAATTTGAATTTGAATTTTTATCTCCTCACTGTTCCTTGTTACTAGCTACGTGTGTCAAGGCACATCAAAATGAATAGCATCAAGTAAAATAACAAACGAAGAAGAATAATAACGTGGTGGTGGTGTGGAGAAGGCGAACAAGCACGCAGACCTCCTGTTGGTAAGTAAGTGGATTCTAAATGAATAGACATTTCCAATCCGAAGACTGCAAATGAGTTGCCAACACGTCCACTAAAACCAAGACTGCCTGTATGCTAGGCATTTCAGCAGTTGTTTTATCTCCACACCTGAATACAACACTGCGAACACTGCTGTGTGGCGGTAGGTTAAAAGAGAAGATGGTAGTAGTGATCCGGACGGGCCCTGCACAAGGTCGGTCCACCACTCAAATAAATTCAATAATAGGTAAGATTCTAAATTAGGGTAGGCACTAATCTAGAATCTTACATTTAACAGTATCTACCAATACCAATACGACTTCAAGGACTTCAAAAAACGAGCCTACTCTTTTCTCAAAGGCCGGCAGCGCACCTGCGATTCATCTGGTCTGGTCTGCACTTTTTTAGAACGGTGGCATTACGTCTCCTTGTTAGAGCTTGCTGGGCCTATAGAACGATTTGAGTCGTAAGCTGGAATTATTCTATTTTCGATTGTCTTTATTTCAAAACACACCAAGGGAGTGAGTGTTGTATAAAGTAGGCAGTCTCCCTAGTCGAGCGCCTTCATCAATTCCATACATATTGTCAGTTTTCGTAAATGGTTTACGTTAGCGTTAATCACCTTGTCTAGATACTCTGAATCTAATAGAAAATGCCACATATTCCCTAAATTTGTCGTTAACCCTCCCACTACCCGGAACTACTTACTAACTTTATGTTAATAAATTATAGACTCTAAAGGCTTATAAATATTGGATACATAGTAGCTAATGTTATCATTATGCAAATTGTACTTCTTTATATAAAAAGGATTTCGCAACACGAGTTTATTAAGCTTAGGCCTGCGTATGCGACGGTTATTCGGTGCGTTATAAATGTTATAATAGAGGTCAATAATTTTAGGCCGTTTTTTGTGTCAAGGTCGAAACTCGCGTGGATTTGTTTTTCTTTAGTAATCTAATAAACAAAAACGTTGTGCCAGTATATTGAATAGTACGGAAAATGGGGGTTTTGGAATTTGTTTGTTTATCAGCGTTTTGTATGGTTTCGGTGGCAGCGGTATATTATTCAAGAATTGATGAAGGAACATCTCATGGATATTTGTCTGACTGTAAGTATGAAAAAAATATTTTAAAATATTTTTGAGTATTCAGACTGACTATTTATGTACTTGGGTAAATTTAGCTTTTTCTATACATGACTTATTAATAACTATACATTATTTTTATATTCTGAATGCGTAACCAGATAAATAAAATAATAATTTTGTACAAATATTCTGTCAAAGAAAACATTTACAAGAAAAGTTTTTTTGGACTGTAAGTAATTTTTTTGCACAGTTTTTACTTGCGTACTTAAGTACCTATCTAGATTAAACTCGGTGAGTCTTCTTTCGACTTCATCATCAGATCAGATCTTAGATACCATTATATTTCATAGTCATCGGGTTTAGACTATGACTAGGTAGGTGGAACCAGTAATGGACAAGGCACCAATAATGGACACTTGATTCTTATTTTACAGAAGATAAGGGTAGCTACGCTATCAAACGATTTTTTTTGTTGATAAAATTCGGTTGGGCCGTGAGCGAATTTCGAAAACTGTCAAAATGTATGAAACTGAGATTTAGCTCGACACGACCGTCCGGGAACTAGACAATGTATAGGATCGTCTAAGCTGCAGGACGGTCGTGTCAAGGCTATTTCAATTCCATAGGTACATTTTGTCAGTTTAAATCGCTTAAGATAGCATTAAGCATCTTCTATAGCCTTAGCTCGACTGCATTGCCGTCGAAGAAAACGTCAGTCCCAAAGAAGAAAGAAGAAACAGAAAAGATAATCTGACAGACTAATATGTTTTAAACGATGTTAACAACATTTAGCCGCTACTATACAACGCCTGCAGAAATGCAACAAGGGTCTGCACGTTACGGATCCGCTAATATTTATTAAAAATTCGGTGTAGGTAAATTAGGAACTGTTTGCGACCTTGTTTTGACCGTAAACTTAGAAAGTGGCTGACATAGAAGGCTTACTATTCCGTCAGTGAGTACCTTGATGACATTGACCTAAGTATAATGACAATGTATAATACTTACTGAATAAAAAAACGAACTACTTCGAGAAAAGGTAGGTAGTGCCCCTTGCGCTTCGTTCGCTTGGCTCGTCTTGGTGGGGGCACTGCCGTGGCCCCAGATTATGAATTACGAATTAATATGATGAACTGACAGGTTAATATCGGCTGACGAACTTTTAGTCTGTGGGATCCGTTATATTTATATTAGTCTCATGCTCTATAATCCCGATTTGCGCTAGTGTTCCTTGGTTATTAAGATTTTGTATAATTTCATTTAACTAACCACGAAAAGCATAATTAACGTTTAGCATAAAAAGCATTTGTATAATTTTATCTGGCATACGATCGAATAACATAACACTCATTTAGTATAACTATCATTTTCTTGTTATTATGCATTTTAAGTCAATTTTTTCTAACTATTTAAGGTTAAAACTGTGACCACATTAATAGTAATGAAATAAGTTAGAAATATTTATTTTTTAATTTATAAACAATATAGTTTTTAGTTTAGCATTTCGTTTTATGCATCATGACTATTATATCGATGGTTTATTATACAGATTGAAATTATGCAATTCGTGTTATGTAAAATGATCATTAGACTATTTGTTTTTATGCTAAACATTACACACCCAGATAATATATGTTCTTCTTCAGGTCCTGGTTCCTGGAAACCAGCCAAACTCGAACTAAAAACTATGGACCGGATCACACTCTCCCTGCTAGGACCAGGCAGGGTCACTGTAGCCAAGTGGACCTCGTACAACTACAAAAACATAAGGCGGCTGGCCAAGCATCCCTTTATGGACTTCAAGAAGAAGACGATAGTGTACGTCACTGGATATCTAGATATGAATACCATACCGATCGGGAGAGAGTATGGAGAAACTTACAGAGACATGGGCTATAACGTGTTGCTGATGGAGGCTATAAATACTGTTGCAAGAGATTTTCCTGCGTAAGTAATTAAACCACATGTTTACTGTTCATTCTTGGCCAATTGACCAAGAAATGGTATTAGGTTCGATTCCCACAATTAACCAATGTCATAATTAAGCCTATAGTGCCCAGCCAATAAGAAATCGATTCTGACACATTGCACAACCATGAAGTTTCTGAATATGGATATTGTTGACAGCAGTCAAACAATGCTGTTTTTACTATAGCTACGCAATAAATAAGTTTGGCATTGTTTTACTGCTGTCAAAAATGTCATTGAGTCAGAATCTTCATGTGTCCCAAAGTAAGCTCTAGACTTATACTATGGGTACTAGACAAAGATAAACATACTTACAAAGTTAAATATATAGAAAACAAATATCCATGACAGGAACAAATATTGGTACTTGTATCATTGTAAAATTGTCTTGGTTAATTGTCTTGGAGTCTTAAAACTTTTGGATCATTATGTAACATCATCATTAGGTATTATAATCAGCACTGAGTTGACTAACATTTCTACTACTACTTCTCGTTCAGTGTCAACGCCCACATATTTTTGTGAATGAAGTTAATTAATTTACATAATTATTTCAACAAAGTATATCCCTTCAATTTATATTTACATCATGAATGAACAAATTCTCAATCCTTCATTTCAGAGCTGTTCGTCTCATGCCCGCAGTCGGCAAACACGTGGCAGAAATGCTTGGGAACCTGACAGAGGTCGGTTTGGACCCGAAAAAACTGGAACTGTTAGGGCTCAGCCTCGGAGGCCAAACCATGAGCTTCATAGCGAAGAACTACCGCGAAATCACCGGCAGGAACGTCTCTTCACTCACAGCACTTGACCCGACCGGACCCTGCTTCAGAAATCTAGGTCCCCAACACAGACTTGACCGATCTGACGCAGATTTCGTCCTCATGGTGGCTACTAACAGCCACGGGTTTGGTACTTCTACTCCACTCGGACATATAACGTTTTACGTCAACGGAGGAGAATTTCAGCCTGGGGAGTTCTCCTTCCTGCCTTGCACTGTGATATGCAGTCACATTAGATCGTTATTCCTCTGGTCATCAGCTTTGAAACATCCTAATGAGTTCATAGCGGTGAAATGTGATTCTTACGCGCAAGCACGAGATGGTGATTGCTTTGACAGGAAACCATTGGTTACGAACATCTTGGGATTTAACACCGATAAAAGTAAACAGGGCATGTATTACTTACGGACAAGTAATCAGTACCCTTATTTTTTAGGTGAGAAAGGGTTGATACCAAAGCCGATCCATACGAGATGAGGGCAATTATGAAAAGCGTAGGTAGGTTAGTTTTGCATTGTTTTAGATGTAAATGTAAGTGTCTTAATTTAATTGTTGCAATGTTTATAAGTATATTTGAGTTTTAATTAAATATTCTGCACAAATACAAATATGTTAAGAGGCCTTTAACAAAACTTTACTGGCAACGTCCCATATGTTCACAGTAAGAGTTATTTGTATATATGTATAGGAAGATATTTTAAATGTTCGAATTCACTTAGGAAGCTCCCAAGTAGATTCCGACGATTGTTTAATGCGGTTTGTTACATAATCATTTTACAAAATAAATATAATAGGACCTAATATGAACCCCTGAGGCACACCTCGGGACACGCCATTGAGATTTACTCCCATTTTTAGTTATTCACTTTCTACATAAATCTTTTGGCTGTAAACGGTTAGACTGCTACGCCCAGAAATGGTAAAATTTTCGAAACCAATGAATTTTGAAAAAATAAGAGTTATTTATAAAATCCAAGGTACGAAAGAAATCTATAAGAGCTAAAATAAAGTTGGTTCTCATGTAAAATAATGTCATCTACCTATACTACATTCAATTATACTTGCATTATTTAGTCAACACTTTGTAATCTTAAAGCTTATTAATGCTTATTAATGGCTTACACCCGAGCTTGCAAAACCTGTGTAAATTTCATGCAAATATGAATTTTAACTACCGTACAAACGCTTTAATTTCCTTAAGCGCATTGATAAAACACTGCGGCGTCATTCTGTCAGTGGGAATCTGGGAATCGTACATAATAGTATTTGTATGTGTAGTTTTATGTATGTAGATATGTATAATATGACTGTGATCAAAAATCTGATGTTCCACTCTAGCTCCCAAACGATTGGACTGATTTTTATAAATAAAGAACGTGTAGAAAAACACGTATGTATAGGCTATTTAAAAATTATAAGGGTGCGTTATAATTGTAATAGTCACCAGTCGGATTTTTGTCCATAATTTATATACAATAACAGTTTTTTTTAAATCTTTACTGACAAAAGTTGTAGTTATTGTTGGGATCGAAGTTTTCATAGAACCGTATCTTAGGGATTAAGAAAGATATGGAGTCGGCATTAATATTTCAAACTCATGGCATACTCACTGATAATCACTTATTTAAAGCATTATACAATTTCATTATTTATATCGACTTGTGACTAAAATGCTGGCCTATACTTGGCACAAAGATTAAGCATTGCCATTCGTGGCAATGTTGTCAGTATTTTGGGAACGATACCTACCCACTGGTAGCGGTTTGTTAGATTCGTGTTTTAGATTAATTTTAGGTGTAGTTTATAATTGTATTTATCATTAATATAATAAAAAAACGATCATTTAAGTATTTTTATTTCATCACTGTTACTTAGCTGTTTGTTTTCCAATAAATAAATAAATTACTAGATAAATAAAGGTAATAGGATCGTAACAATAAGGTAGGTACAGTCAACCAAATTGAATCCTAAGTCACTATGGAAAATGTCAACGTGACGTTGCAAATCAAATCATAAGAAGTTCTTATGGTATTTAGTAACCTAGGAATCAAATTGATTGACTTTACTAAGTTTTATGTAGGTACATTGACTCAACTTCGCTTCGTCATTTAAGCAGAGGAACAAGTCATCATGAATTGAAAATAAATATACGGAACACCTCAAATATCGTTGATTTCTTTATCATTCATAATTAAGTGACAGCAGAAACTTTTTTTAAAGTGCTTCTGAAAAAAACATGCTTAGGTATACCGTAAAATGTGGCTACTTTGCCCACGGGTAATTTTGCTCCATGGTTATATTGGGTAATCTGTAATAAATCATTCTATTGGGTCTCTATTGACTGCAATAAAATTAAAGTTACGATTATTGTTGTACAAAACGTTTAACATTATACTTATTATTAGTCATAATGTTAAAAGTCAAGTCAAGTTCAAGTAATATTGAAGAGTAAAAATCGGAATGTCAATTATTGCGGGTCATATTTGTTGGAAGTCATAAAATTCATTGTCATACCAATTTACGTCATAATAATTAAACTTCATAATGTCACAGACCTGTAATAATAGTAGGTACTTGTAATAACTAAATGTTATTAGGTCAAAACTTGTTAGTCATAAAAGTACAACACATACAACTTAATAATAGACACGTATGATGTGACAGGGTTGACGGAGCTCCGCTTGGCGGAGATCCTATATCTGTGTAGTTAAGGCCTTCGGCCTTGACGCAATACTAACCTAACCTGACCTATCGATCTAGATTTATCGTCTATAGCAAGGGTTTTTTTATTAGGCGGGGGTTCCGCCCCCAGTACCCTCCTCCGCTTTCACTAAGTGTTGCCTTTTAATGATTTCAATTATAGAGATATGAATATTAAACCCTAAATGAAGGTATGAATAAAAAAACCGGCCAAGTGCGAGTTGAACTCGCGTGGAGAGGGTTCCGTACATACTTTTTTTTTGATAGAATTTTTGTCCTCGCAGGGCCCCGTGTGCAATTACGATGTACATAATCAAGACTATTGAATTTGAACTGTGTTCCTATGGGTATAAGGTTTATTTTCCTATCTACATAAACTGAAAATGGCATTATCGAACAAACCTAATAAAACTCCCTGTTTGTAGTATGGTCGGCCTTACGATCTTATAGCTTCTCCTGTAATATAGAAGCAATGAACTACATTATGATTTTTTTTTCAAAATTTCAGGCTCAGTAATGTTTTTACGCGATTAGGTCCCGTTTTTTTTATGTCTTGGTTAAGACGAATGAACACACAGGCCACCTGATCCTGAGACCATCTGTGACCAACCCTGAGGAATAAGATGGAATGCCTCTTTGCTCATAATTCCGCTGTATTATCCCCACACTGGAACTGTACAATGCGAACACTGCTGCTTTTTAGCAATTTTAGTAATTTTATTTTATTTTAGTTATCTCGGCTTGTTAACAACTTGCCCCAAGGTTAACTAGGCCACATAAGGAATTTAAAAGTTAATAATAAAAAATCTCACAAAACATGACCCAAACCAACTGTCTTAATCCATACTAATCTGTGTGTCTGTCTGCCTATCTGTCTGTCTGTCTGTCTGTCTGTTACCTCTTCACGCTTAAACCGCTGAACCGATTTAGATGAAATTTGGTATGGACATAGCTTGAGTCCCGGGAAAGGACATAGGCTACTTTTTATCCCGGGAAATTAGACAGATTCCGAGGGAGCAGCGATAAACGACTTCTACGCGGACGGAGTCGCGGGCAAAAGCTAGTATCATACATAATGTAAGTTGATTTTGATCGCATCGTTTGAATACTAAAATCAAGTATTCTTAACAAATGCGTTTAACTAAAAATCTAAACTTTTAGCCCCGCTCTCCCCTACCAGTGACGCGATTGGTTTAAAAACGAAACGAACAGAAACGCTACTTAGCATAACGTCAGTGAAACTGCAAAACCGTGTAAGTAACATTTTTAATGAGGAGCAAAATGCACCTTTTTCTAAGATGTTAAGGTTCATTCTGCTCTTTAATAAATTTGTTGGTTACGCGGTTATGCGCTAAATGCAGTATCACCGACAATAATGCATCTTGTCTAGGACCTCTAACCCTGCACACGTCGTAACACCACTTAGCCCACGTGTATTAAGTGTGCTGTTCCATTGTGAATTTGTGACCCCTGTTAACAATACCGTGTCAAAGTTAATATTTTATTCCAAACTAAAATGTATGTTTAAATATTTTACCAGATTGAAGTTAAAATAAATGCGCGGACGTAACTTATATTGCGTCACGTCTTCATTAGGCGAAGGCTACACGTACAATCGTTATCGTATCGTATCATAATAAATCGTGATATTTACTGATCGAGTGGTCTAGTGTATTGAGGGATGTCAGTATTTATCTATCTATCTATTGAGGGATGTCAGTATCTGGATTCTGGATGGCAGTTTGTGATAGATAAATATTGAAACCTGTCAATAGACTAGACTACACGATCAGTAAATACTGTGATGTGTTAGTAGGTACGCATCGCGACAGCAATGGAGACGGACGTGCCGTGCGTGACGACGTCGTCAGAATGTCAGAAGATTAAAAAAAAAATCGGCGTCCCAAAATATTTTCAAATCTTGATTGTCATTCATTAGGTATGCACTTTATAATTTTAGCCAATAAATTCAAATGTGTATTTTTTTTGTTGTAGCCAATGTTTAGTCCACTTCTTTGTTTTAATAGGTATATATTTTTAAATGAATTGCTAAAATAATAGCCACTCAAGCTTTAGTTTTTCCCTTCATATCCTAGAAACACGTCTGAACCCTACGTAGCACGTTAAGTACCTACTGACGTGATAAATATTGAAGTCTTACCTCTGCGTTGCGTGTATAGAATGTAATCCATTAGTACCCTTATCATGAGTTACAAGTACCGTACTAGCTAGAAGTCAAAGGAGTCGAAGTAGAAGAGTCGAATGCTCTGTCCCTCGCACTCTATAAGAATACTACGAGGTCTGCGAGAGACAGAGCATTCGACTCGCAAGCGAGTAGGTACGTTAAATTGTAACTCATGGGGGCCTATTATGGTCGTGTTTATTGATGTGGATAAAGAATATGTCACTTTCTGACCAGTATGTAAGTGTGAGAGTGACGGATGCTTTATCCACCGCGATAAAGGCGACCATAATACGGGCCATGGTATCGGTACAGAACTTATCATATTGATGGTTCACTGTATTTATTGTACGTGTAGCCTTCGCCTTACGCTAACCGATTTGAACTCGTCCAAAAGAACGACATTACCTTTTGCGATTTTTCTCGCAGCTTCAGCGTATTTTAAATTGTTTAAGTTTTTTTGTAATGATTGGGGTTAGGACTTTTGGTGGCAAATCGTAGTTTTAGGATCCATGGAGTCGCTGTTTTCTGATTATTAATACTCACCATTTTGACCTTCAGTATTTAGTAGACTATACAATTAAAAACTTAAGACGACGCCACAATAAAAATCTACACAAAGTATTAGTAACTAATGCCTTAAAACAAACCAATTTTTACTCAAATACGGCATAGTCGTATTTGCGTATGGAAGTTCATTACTACGTAGGTTCATTACGATGATTATTTTTCTCAAAATTTATCTTATAATCACATCGAACAATATAACACGCTTTCAAAATTTCTAGGTATAAGTATAAGTATTTTGTTAGTTGTGTTGTGAGTACAATTCATAAAGAAAACTATGACGATTTCACCAACTCGGGAGTAGTTTTTCCAAAATCATCCAAGGTTGAATAATTTATTGTCTATAGGTAGATAGATAAAACTTTCCACATTATTCACTTCTAAAATGACCAATATCCCATACAAACATCGACACCCCATTTTATCACCTTAGGGAGAGTTTTTAATAATAAGCAGTACTTAGCGTAAACATCAATTTACGCATTTCCAACTTCAAAAATGCAACACTTTTAGTGGTACAGTCGAGTTCATAAATATGTATACGCTTTAGTACCTTGTCACTTTAATCGCTGTGATAATTCGTATATGGCAGTTTGAACATCATATTAAACAGACAAGAGGGCCCTGCCAAGATGCACTACGCTAACTAGCGTTTCTATTCGTTTCGTTTTTAACCAATCGTGTCACTGGTAGATCACGTGACGTTTCGTATCACGTCATCTACCAGTGACGCGATTGGTTAAAACACGAAACGAATAGAAACGATAGTTAGCGTAGTGCATCTTGGCAGGGCCCTAAGGTACAAAAATGTATACATATTTATGAACTCGACTGTACTCACTTGCAATAACTTAGTGCAACTCACCGTGTATTGAATTAGATCCTTTCCCCTAAACTACGATCATTTATGAATACAGTAACCCTGATTTTCATAAACGCTCAATAGCTTCAGCGTGTGCTTCAAGTAAGCTTTATTCTTATCTGTCATATGACATTTGCATTTTGTCAGAAAGTGACAACGCATACTTTAGGTAAAATAGGTTTAAGTGCGTTTAGGAAAAAAGCGAAATACCAATTTGTTTTAATAAATATTTGTCTAATTCCTTTTTAAACATATGCTGGTGTCCCTTATTTCTCTTGGCATTTTATTTAGTACTGATTCCAAAAACTCAATTTCACCCAATATGCCACTTTAGTCAAAGATTCTCCCTTTCTACTTTCGATACAATACGAATAAATAAGCACTTAGCGTTTTTTTTCCATTGTTTAACCTTACAGCTTCTTTTGTGCAATTAGTCATACATATTAGTGACTATTTAGCCAAGGATTTCATTCGCTATGTAGGAACCAACATTGTAGGACGGCTCTGTACGTCTTTTTTTTAACTTAGCTATTAGATTATGTTTGGAAACTTCTATTTTATATGGGTTTCCAAGAAATTTGAAACAGGTCACGTTGAAAAATAATTAGATATCAGACATTTGATTAGTAGATGAAACCGACACTGTTTACTTTTCCAACATGATTAAAGTGGCGTATTGTGTTCTTTTATGTTTGGTCTATGTGTCTACTTACCAGTATTCAAACGTCGAGGAATACTACCCTGGATTTATGCCCGATTGTAAGTGAAAATATTTTGGTTATACCTATTTTTATACTATAAATGCGAATCTATCTTTTTGATACTCCTTCACGACCTAACTGTTTTCAATCAATCAATTTAGTTAAAGTTACATGGCCTCTATTCCCGGCGCTAAAAACCATATCGTGTTTGATCTGTTATCGTATTGTCAACGTTTTGTTAGCTCTTATTTCCTTGACAGTAATGGCGGCCAACGTCAAAATCAAAACAATATCGTAACGGTCAAAAACGATATGGTTTTTACCGCCGGTAATAGAGGCGCAAGTCACCATAAACGATGAAGTGAACCAAATTGTAACGATAAACTTGGTATTACTTAATAATAATGTGCGGGATTCCACAAGGCTTAATACCTGGACCGTTGTTCTATGCCATCTTTTCAAATGATATAAATATTTAGAATGTAAATGGTAACTGACGACCTTTAAACTCCTATGACGCATGCGTTTTAAGTTGTTATACTTCAAGGATCAGCAATTTAAACAATACTGATTTCATCTTAAAATGAGGCGTCACACTAAGACACATTTATTTCCTGTTTACTATCTACAGTTTACAATAGAAGTTTTCGAAATTAATTTCAGGTCCTGATGCTAAGTTACCAGTTTATTTTACCCCTGAAGACTTGGAGCGAATCACTATCTCAGTTATTGGAACGAGTAATAAATGGGAAAGCTACAACTATAGAAGTATTGGGAACCTAGTCAATCATCCTGGCTTCGACCTGAACAACAAGATATTCATGTACATAAGCGGGTATATGGACTTGACTACGATTTTCACGCCGCTGGGAAAAAATTTAGGCCAGTTGTATAGAAATTTGGGCTACACTGTGATGGTTGTAGACGCGACGGCTTTTACCTACAGGGAGTTATCTTGGTAAGTATTGTAATGTAAATAAATAACACGGGACCATAACATACTGATTGTTTGCCGTTGGTACCAGACATAATATGGAAGATGAAAATAAATAGCGCCTGGGGTCTTATTCTTCGCTGTCTTTCCTTCTACTGTTATCGTATTGTCAACGTTATTATAGCTCTTATTAACTTGTCAGCAATGGCATCAGAGTCGAAAACGATACAACTGCAATACAGGAAAAGTCAATTAAATGAGGCCCTGATCCATTCGGCGTTTCTTGCTATAAATTCGTACCTATATTTGATGGCCAATAGTATTCTTTGCTACATTACACATCACTATGTATTGTTGTGTTCCGGTGTGAGGTTAAGATAATCGCTAACCTCGCTAATTGCTAGCATAGAAGCATTAGCGGCATTTACACGTAAAGTTTGGACCGCGGGAAACGCCACGCGCCGTTCCAATCTTCGTTCCGAACCGTACATTTTTTACTATTTTACTATTACAGTTGCATTTACACGTACGGTTCGGAACGGCACGTGGCGTTTCCCGCGGTCCAAACTTTACGTGTGCAGGCCGCTATTCCATCTTACTTCTCAGGATTGGCAACGCATTTGTAGTAGGTACACGATTGCAGTCTTGAGATTGTATTCACGAGATAAGCTCAAGTCGGTCACTAATTCTAACTACCTTTCCAGGACGGCGCGTTACGTACCTGCAATTGGGAAGCACGTGGCAGGAATGCTTGCAAACATGACAACGTATGGCCTTGACCCGAAGAAACTGAACATCTTAGGTTTCAGCACTGGGGCACAAACGATGAGCTTCGTAGCGAAGAAATACCGCAAAATAACTGGCAGGAACATCTCCTCACTCACAGCTCTTGACCCAGGTGGACCTTGCTTCAGACATCTCGGACCGAACAAGAGACTCGATCCATCAGATGCCGATTTCGTCCTCAGCGTAGCTACTAATGTCGACGGTTATGGCATGGCTACTCCAGTCGGACATGTGACGTTTTATGTCAACGGAGGAGAATTTCAGCCTTCGGAATTGATAACTATGCCCTGCACATTAGAGTGTAGTCATATTAGAGCTTACTTATTTTGGGTAGCAGCCTTACTAAACCCTAAAACGTTTGTGGGGATACAATGCGACTCCGTACAACAAGCCAAATACTCGGACTGTTATGACAGGAAACCACAGGTCACAAATACAATGGATCTGTTCGTTGACAGAAGTAAACCGGGTATATATTTTGTGTCCGCGACGAATTTATACCCATATTCTTTGGGTGCGAAAGGATTGAAAAAGAAGAACAATCCGGTGCTTAATGTTTTGAACTTTTATGATACCGATGTTGTTCATATTTGATTTTTTTATGTAACAGATCAATATGGTGTCAAACACTTACGCGAAAGATTTAATGAAAGCTTTCTTGTGGGCGACTATTCAACTCGGCAAATACTATACCGCTTTTAACATGTTATCGTGGTGTTTTTAACTCGGCCGCCATTAATGTCAAGTAAATAAGAGCTATCAAAACGTTGTCAATACGATACCCAGTCAAGGGGATCCATTTGACTGATATATACATTTATTATTTCGATTATTGAAAGTCAGACTTTTGTAACCATATTATTTATGTTCATAACTATCGGAAGTTATAAAATTTTAGGTCATAACGCTTTATAATTCGAACGCTTATTATCCATATTGTTAAAGATTATAATATACAAAAACCATAACCTAAAACCCTAAACATTCAAAGTCCAAGTTCTTTGGTAGATATTTATAATCATTCAGAAATATTTTAGGACATATTTTTAAATGTATAAATTTTTTTTATTCATTCCATCATTTTGGTTTTAATATTCATATTTCTATAATTGAAATCATTAAAAGGCACCACTTAGTGGAAGCGGAGGAGGGTACCGGGGGCGGAGCCCCCGCTTAATCAAAAAACCTCTGCTTAAGACGCTAAATTTAGATCAATAGGTTAGGTTAGGTAAGTATTACTTAACTACCCAGTAATAGGAGCTCCGCTTAGCGGAGCTCCGTCGACTTTGCCACATCATACATGTCTATTGTAAGTTGTATGTGTTATACTGTTATGACTAACAAGTTTTGACCTAGTAACATTTATTACAAGTACTATTATTACCTTTGACATTATGAAGTTTAATTATTATATCATAAACTGGTATGACTGTAAATTTTATGACTTCCAACAAATACGACCCGCAATAATTGACATTATGACTAATAATAAGTGTAATGTAAAACGTTTCGGACAACAATAATCGAAACTTTAACTTGATGGCAGTCAATAGAGACCCCCGTCAAGAGCTATTGTTTCACCGCGTTGAATAGGCCCAGTATTCCAATTTCTTTCCAGTTACAAAGAAATAAATCGGGACTTAATCGCGTAGGAAATAAGTATAATTTGCCTCGACGTTTCGACTGTGTTACGACAGCCGTGGTGCCGCAAAGACCACCAGTCTTAGTTTCCGTGACCACGGCTGCCGTAACTCAGTCGAAACGTCGAGATTGGGTCCCGACGAGATAGTATATATAGTTCTTCAGTTTATTAAATGTTTGTTTAACTTCAAGGGCAATTAGTTTTATTTCCGATAATACCTTTATCTTTAATTCAATCAATTCTATAATTGTGTAATGTTTAAAAGTATCAATAAATTCTTTTGCTTGGCTATTAAGGGGTGTGTAATATTTAGCATAAAAACAAAATGGTCTAATGATCATTTTATATAACACTAATTGCATAATTTCAATCTGCATAATAAACCACCAATATAATAGTCATGATGCATAAAACGAAATGCATAATTTCAAAAACTATAATTTTAATAAATTATAAAATCAATATTTCTAACTGCTTTCATTACTATTAATGTGGTCACAGTTCTAACCTAACCTAACCTAGTTAGAAGAAATTGACATAAAATGCATTATAACATGAAAATAACAGTTATGCTAAATGAGTGTTATGTTATTCGATCGTATGCCAGATAAAATTATACAATTGGTTTTAATGCTAAACGTTCATTATGCTTTTTGTGGTTAGTTAAATGAAATTATACAAAATGGTTTTATATTAATTGAAGCGCACCCCTATTAAGGCCTGGAAACCCCCCCCCCCCCCCAAGACCTACCATACCATTTCGTCCTGCTTTTTAAATTAAATTTCTAATCATGAGGCCTTGTGTGGTTCGCTGAATATTACCAATTTTCCAAATTTCATCCAAATCAAACGAGCACACAGGCCACGTGTTGGTAAGTTGGACCCAAAAAAAAATGCAATCTGAAGACTACAACCTCAATACTGCAATCCTACCCTTAGAATTTGTATTATTAAAATTAAGCGTTATTATTTAAATTAATTAATTAATCCTACTTATAATATAATCCATACTAATATTATAAATGTGAAAGTGTGTCTGTCTGTTACCTCTTCACACTGCAACGGCTCGACGGATTTGGATGAAATTTAGAATGAAGATAGCTTATACCCTGGAACACATAGGCTTTTCATACCGGAAAATTTAAAAGTTGCCAATGGAATAACGATAATGCTTTATATATTACTTAAAATTTAGTGGCGATAACCGGTACTTCTACCCTATTAGTACCTATGTTTATCATTTTCTAACTAGTGTCCATAGTTCAAGCCTTGAGCTTAGTTTGATACGTAGGTCAATTTGTGTAAGATTGTGCCCTGCTTTTAGTACTCGTTTTCATTTTGTGCAAAATGGTATTTTATATGATTTATAAATAAATAAATAAATAAAATCATTTATTTCGGACTCTGGGTCCATATTTAGTTAGTTACAATAATCTTAGAAAACTAGTGTTAGTAGGTACATGAATAACAACACACAAAAAAAAAAAAAAAAAAAAAATCTAATTACGCCGGACGGGGGCACCCACCGGTGCATGCACCTCCGCCCAGTGTCGCATCATTGGACAGTCCGCCCGTTCAACAAGCGCGCTCAGGATGGTGTTGGAGCCGCCGCGCACCCGGCGCATAAGCGAGGCCGTTCTGGCGCGTATGATGGCGTGAAATCCCGGCACGCTCGCGCCCGCGAACATGCCGGACGCACTGCAGTAGCGCGGCAGTCCCAACAGCACCCTGAAGGCGTTGTTATACTGCACTCTTAGAGCACTGACAGCCCTTTGCGTATACCGAATCCATAGTGCACACGCGTAGAAGGATTGGCAGAAGGCCTTAAACAGAGTGATCTTAACACCCTCACTACAACGCGCGAAACGCCGAGCTAGCATATTACATCGGACCGAAAGTGCTCTGCGTTCCCTCTCTATGTCGAGGTCATCGCTAAGCGTCTCCGTGATCCAGTGCCCCAAGTACTTGAATTTAGAGACTCTTTTAAGTACCGAGCCACTAATGACAACTGGAGGAACAGAGTCATAAGTTTTCCTGCCAGCTTTGAAAACCAGCAACTCACTTTTAGTCGCATTGTACTTGAGGCCATGGGTCACGGCGTAGCGCTCACAGACGGCTAACAATTTTCTCAGAGCGCTGATCGAAGGGCTCAGTAACACCATATCATCAGCATAGCTGATGTTATTTATCATTCTCCCACCAATGGAGCAACCAACTGGGGTGCTACTCAGCTCATCGATCAGCTGATTCATGTACAGGTTGAAGAGCTTCGGAGACGTCAACCCACCCTGCCTCACTCCGCACTCCAACCTGTACACATCCGAACCACAACCAGCCCACCTTACTACATTCGTCTGATGCTTATACCAGTATTTAAATAGCGATACAAGTTCACCTGGCATGCTTGTCTCGGATAGTTTCGACCACAGGACGTCATATGACACTAGGTCGAAAGCCTTGGATAAGTCCAAGAAACAAGCATACACAGGAGTTCGCCTGACGGTATAGTACTGGACAGTGTGCTTGAGACAGTAAATGGCTGACTCTGTCGACAGCCCACCTCGGAAACCGAACTGAGCATCATTCAGCTTCACGTGAGTATTTAAATTATGGTCAAGCAGACTGTCCAGCACCTTAGCGATAATAGTAGCGAGGGATATGGGCCTGTAGTTGTTCCTGTCACATACGTCACTGGTTTTATTTTTAATGATAGGAACCACAATCGTTCTCATCAAGTCTTCAGGTAGATATGAGTGGCCGATGGAAAAAGCGAAGAACATGGCAAGTACTCTCGGCAGATGCGACCCTGCATGTTTCAGGTGCTCCACACTGAGCCCATCATGGCCAGGTGACTTCCCACGTGACATATTTCGGATGACAATTGCTATTTCCTTGGCTGAAAAGTAATGAGGGCGGTGATGAAAGTCGTCGCATGCACGCTCAGTGGAGGGCACCCTACTGCATGGCTGCGGCACGACTTGAAAGTGGGATCTAAAAAGATTCGCAATCTCCACCGGCTCACACACACCCCCTATGCTCACAGGAAGCGCCGGCTTGATATTGAGGTGATTGGTCATTTTCCAGAAGCTACCAAACTTTTTTGCATCATGGTGCGTTGCTAGCATGTCCATGTGAATCTGATTTTGATTATTTTGACACCATTTAAGCTTAGTTTTGAAAAGTTTCCGCGTGCTACACATTTTGTCATAAATAGATCCGTGCTGAGGTTTACCCCAATCAACCCAGTACATGAAAGCAGACCGAGCCTCCCTGTGGGCATCCTTTACATACTTGTTCCAACCAGTAACGTATCCACTTCTCCTAGGCTTTTTTGAATCATAACTGACCCCAGCCGCCTCACTAAGTGCTTTTATTATCCCAAAATACAGTCGATCAATATATTTTCTATGGTTAACATTTTTACACATAATATTAGTACACTCTTTGAGTTCTGACGGAAAATATATATCTCTGAGTAACTTATTACATACGTCTGCATACTCAGCTATTTGAGACGGTTCTCTCGATCCCCACAGTATTTTATTTTTGTGACATGGTAATTCATTTCTAATCTTGCGATTCAAAGTGTTAAAATTAATTACGACTTCTAGGGGGAAATGATCAGACCAGAAAGTACCGTAATCTACCCTAATATCGACCACAGAACACAAAGCCGCTTCCGTGACCACACAGTGATCAAGCCAACTCGTAGTACCATGGGCCTCACTAAAATACGTGAAAGTGTCAGAGTCCGCACCAAGTATATCAACGTCCGCACAGCGCCACTTTTGTTCAGAGCAAAAACTCACCAGTTCGCTTCCGAAAAGGCCACCCGGGTGCGCGTTGAAGTCTCCTAAAATAATAACGGACTCGGCGTCGTTGCTCTCAATCACTGCACTGATCTCACCCAAGCACTCGGTATACTCTACCAAGTTATCCACACAGTCAGTCGGCATATATACGCATACCACAATCACTGCCCGATCTGCCAAGTCAATTCTAATCGCTGTAATACGTACACTACGGCATGGAATTACACTCACACGCGTGAAAACACTATTACGCCACAATATTGCCACACCTCCGTATGGTCTTCCTCGTAACACACCTGCCGAGCAATCCACCGCCGACTTCCCAGTGTAGCTGAAATCCGGACTGATGCTGCCCAGAAACGGTATATCGTGAGGTAGCAGCCACGTCTCTTGAAGGGCGATAATGTCCGCCGATTGAGCCATTGATCTAATACATTCCACGGATCTCATCACCGATTTGCAATTGAAAGATATAATCTTATTATCCATTATTTATTTATTGATCCATCTCCCTCCTTTCTCTTTCCACTGAAGTTCATAAATCGCCTGAAAGAGATGCCCTCCGGCCATAAACTGTCATCCAGGAATATTTTCAACTTCAGATACGGTACTGAGCACTTAAACGCATTGTGACTTTTGTCTCTGAACATTCTCAGTTTTTCAAGCTTAATCGTCAATTGAGTTTTCTCAAAAATATATTCAATTATATCTTCCTCCGTAGTGTCCTTATGCACGTTTGTAATAAACAGTTCTATTAGATTATCAGCAGCTATTTATATCTTTATTCTTCCGGCAACAAATTCAACATTTGAAATTCGCAAGGTTTGGATACTTTTATGTATATTTTTATGAATGTTGTTATACCTATAAATCTACACTCTAAGGTCATGTCCATAGCCACTGACCTTAATTCAATGATAGGCCTAGCCAATTTGTAGATGTTTTGTATCTATTACGGCTTAGGCCACGACTGAGCGCATAGGCGGCAGCGGGGGCGACGAGCGGCAAGCGGCAAAGCACATGCATAGAGACGAATAAGAGTAAGTATTTATTCAGACAAAATCTACATGAAATTACAGCTGACAATAGCGGCCTTTACACGTAAAGTTCGGACCGCGGAACACGCCACGCGCCGTTCCAATCTTCGTTCCGAACCGTACATTTTTTACTATTTTACTATTACAGTTGCATTTACACGTACCGTTCGGAACGAAGATTGGAACGGCGCGTGGCGTTTCCCGCGGTCCCAACTTTACGTGTGCAGGCCGTTAATAACAGTTATTTAAGTATTTGGTGCATAATGAAGCTCGCCTTCCGTGAGGCTCATTGTCAGACATATTAAAGAGATTGTTGTGATCTCCTTAATACATTTAAATTGTAGTTAAAATAGTTCTTAATAAGTAAATAAAATACCGTCATACCGATCACCAAATACCGTCACTGATATTGTTCATGCGCGTAACCATGGTAATAACAATGCTATAATAATGTTATATGGTGGTATTCTGATACCGTTAACGATATCAATATTAGCGGTTTATACTAAGCGAGTAAAAAATAAAATAATAGGAGGCGCAATGCACTACGACTATTTCATTATCACGGATTTCGCATATAGGAAGTAAAAATATAATTATTCTGTCTTTAGTTCCATGAAATATGTGCATATTTTTTCATAATTTGTTTTTAAAAATGCGTAGAACAAAAAGTATTGTTTGTTGAAACGAATTTACTATACTTAGATACGTATTTTTTTAAGTTAGTTGACTGCTCAATTTGTTGAAACAAGGTTCGCGTTAAATGTAAAATTTTAATCTCTGACAGGCAAAATAAGATAAGCAAAATATTATAATAAGCTATCTCTCTTCCAAATTTCATTCAAATCAGTCTACCCGTTTCAGCGTGAAACAGAGACAAACATAGTCAGATACAAACTTCCGCATTTATAATTTTGGTGGTATAACTGTGTTAAAGAATAACGATATAATAACATTCATAGCGGCATACTTACTCCTTTACTGTTGAATATCGCATCGAAATCGAAATTATAAAAAATACGAGGATATATATTAAACTATTTGACTCACTGGCTGAATGACAAACAACGCACATCCTAAACATCCTAAACCGCTAATCCTATGATAGTTATGTTTACATAGTTATGAATGGTGGAATTTATAACAAATAAATAAATTATGGTAAATTAGAGATATTACGACGATCTACTTTTTAGGGTTCCGTACCCAAAGGGTAAAAACGTGACTCTATTGCTAAGACTCCGCTGTCCGTCCGTCTGTCCGTCTGTCTGTCTGTCTCCAGGCTGTATCTTATGAAAGACAAATGATATCTTTACAGAAAATGTATTTCTGTTGCTGCTATAACAAAAAATACTAAAAACGGAATATAATAAATATTTAGGGGGCTCCCATACAACAAACGTGATTTTTTAGCCGTTTTTTGCTAATGTTGTATAGATAATGGTACGGAACCCTTCGTGCGCGAGTCCGGCACGCACTCGGCCGGTTTTTTATGCATTGGTTTCCGCTACTCTACTCTAGGTCGTGGCTGGACCATGTATACCAGTTTTTGAAGGACGCTTGTATATTTGACCTCATATGTGGTTCATTGACAATCATAAGGTCACTTTGCATATTACGACCACTTGGATGATATAACAGCACGGCGTTTGAAGCGGTTTGCCTCATAATTTGACCGCGAACTTGATGACATTAGTTGAGGTCGAGGTAGTAAATAGAGGTGTTATGGTTGATTATGGTAAACACTCCGTCCCTGATAGTTAAACTGCGGATAAACCACGAGGTAAATTTTGACGTTCGCTACATATAACATGAGCCAAACACCCTCAAACACCGGTTTGACGAGCAAAAATGCACTAGTGATTCATTAAATGTCGACTTAGTTTATCGACATCGATAAAAAGCAACTTTTAATCATCATTATCATAAGTAATACCTTTTATTTATGTGCAAACCTCTTTTATTTATACTTATACCAACTATAAAAAAGCGGTATCTGACATTGACTCCGGACTTGAGTCACTTTTGACAACCATTGAAATTACATTGAATAACAAATTCATTCAGTACAACAATATTCTTTTGCATTCCGACGAATTGAGAACTGTAAAACTACACAACTATGGTCCTAGCCTGCAACAATAGTCAAATTTTCCTCTTTACATTATTCTAAAATATGATACCTTACTGCTATTATTGCCGGGTAAGTATATGTACTGTTTGGCCTAAACTCTAGCTATAGCTAAAGCTATCATAGGTAAAATTGGACTATTGTTGTAGGCCAGGACCATAGTTGTGTAGTTTTACGGAACCTTTTTGTTTTTCAAGTCTGTTAAAAATGCCTCGAAAGAAAAAAAAGATCGTTTATCTTCATGGAACGCTGATCATTCAGATAAAAAAGAAAGAAGAGAAGATAAAGGGACTTTTGCCAGAAATGTAAGATCCATAGGTATGTCACGAAAAAAGTTATCGATAAACTTAGTCGATATTTAATGAATCACTAGCACTGGTACATTTTTGCTCCCATCAATCCGGTGTATGAACATGAATTGTCAAATTTTAATTTGAAGCAGGAATGTTGCGGTGCGGTTGCGGGTGCAAGAAAAAACTATTTTTAAAAGACGTAATTTAGGAAAATCACCCTTTCCCACATACAGTCAACCCGTAATCAGGCTGGTGCTGAAGCGGATCTGGCTCAAACCCTCAAGCGCCGCAAATATTCATCTTTATTAAATGATAGCTGTTACAATGCGTAATTTTACTAAATAGGACCTCTATTTCAACACGGTAAAAACCATATCGTTTTTGATCTTGTTTACTTGATAGTAATGGCCGAGATAAAAACAAAACGATAACACGTCAAAAGCAATATTGTTTAATGTCGTAGAATAGAGGCCCAGGGGCCGATTTTAACTTACAAGCGCTCGAAATAAAAGTCGAGTGATGGAAAATAATAGTACACGAAAATATGTCACGAATATCTATATATATAAAAGGTAAGCCTGACTTACTGACTTATACAGGGTTACAGGTTAAGTCAACCTAGATCCTTTAAGGAGGCATAGTAGAGCTCATTTGGAGCAAATTAGGTCATGTAGCCCTGTCCGAAATTGATTAGTTTCTGAGATACTTATTCGTAATTTTAATCTGAATTTTGGTGATTTTTCCTTATGTCCTAGTCACGAAAAAACCTTTATTTCATGTTTTATTTCAGAAGTTTTTTAGTGGTATTTTACATAATTAGAATCATTACAAATCAGTGAAGTTTCTAAACGCATTTGTCAGTTTTTACATAACATTAAAACATTAAACCAGGGATCGGAACCGGTTTCAAATAACCGTTTTAATTTTGCTCGTAAACGGTTATGATTCTGTTCTTTTATATACCGGTTTATCACAGTAACGTTTAGTAAAAGAACGAAATCATTTCGGTTATCGGTATTCAAGAAGAACGAAATTTAAAACGTTCCGAGAAACTTTATTGAACTGTTTTATCTCGGCCGCGCATTATGTCATAAATGTCATAATGTCTGATTGACATCTAGCATCAAGAGCAATACCTAAATAAAATTGTTGTTAATATTAAAATGGAAAGGAAAAAGGAAAACCGAATCTACTCCATGTTTTGTTATGACTATTTACTTAATTATTTGTATTTCTTTCTTATCTTTGTTGTTCTCACATTACAGGAGAAAAATATATTCTTTCCTTTTAAAAATTGGCCAAGTACCTAGTCGCGTAGCCAGAGAAAAATAGTAAAGAGAATAACAAAAGTTTTTAAATTTTCGCTATATGGATAGATAAAGTGAATGGAGAGCTATTTAAAAAAAAACCGGCCAAGAGCGAGTCGGACTCGCCTAGCGAGGGTTTCGCACTACACGGTTAACTCAATTCAAAATTTGGACCGCCGTTCCTTGCATAAAAACCCTGTTTTTTTGTGTGATTTAATTAAAAATGTACAGATTTCAGTTTTTTTTCTATACTTGTAGTAAAAGACGGTGTTACTTGCCAAATTTCATAATTCTAGGTCAACGGGAAATACCCTATTAATTTTGGTTCCCTCGAGTGTCGAAATATACGTTTTTGCGGCATAAACGGTCGTATCTTTTTTTACGTTAATGTAGAAGTTTGATTTTTTTACAGCTGTAAGGACTGTAGACCGGAGCATATGGTTTTAATTTCAACTCGATACCTCCACGCGTTCCCGAGATAAAGGGTCTTGACAGACGGACAACAAAGTGATCTTATAAGGGTTCCGTTTTTTCCGTTTTATGGTTGTGCTTTAGGTATTTAGTAATATCGCGTGTTACGTAACATACTTAAAAAGCATTAAAGTTCTCGTATCTCCTATAAAGCATTTTTCGTAAAATACATTTAAATAATCTAAATACTGAAGAATACAAAGTACTTATCTCTTTAATTAATTTTTACTATTGCAGAAAACGTAAATATTACGATTGAGTAAGAAAAGCAAACCAATTTTACTTATTTTTATGTAACACTACAACTTAAAAACCAAATACCTTTTGAATCAGTTTTTTTTGAAGAAGTTGTTTTTTTTTCTAAAACACCACAAAACAGGCCACTTTTTTCCTCCATCCATTTTTCTGTGGAACCATAATAGACCTACATGATTTTTCTAACAAAAAAAATCTCAAAACTAGTCATCGGATTTTATTGCCCTCCGAGTAGGTACTTTTATATGTTGATCAAGATACGTAACTTTTTTTTATCACAATTGACCGATGTTTTTAGGGTTCCGTACCAAAATGGTAAAAAAGGAACCCTTATGGTGAGACTTCGTTGTCTGTCTGTCTGTCTGTCTGTCTGTATGTCACAGCAGGTTTTCTCAGCAACTACAAATGCTATCAACTTGAAATTTGGCATAGTTGTACAACTTGCTTGCTCGCATCTAATTTTAGTAAAAAAATATGAAATTAGTTTTATAAATAATTTAAAAGGTGTCTAGAATGGGGGATGAAAAATGAAAGTGGTTCGATTATAGCAAATGGGGTGTCATATGAAAGGTCTTAATCTGCACATATCAAAACATATTTTTTTGAAATTTTTTGTTATGTACTTTTTGAATTATAGCCAAAAGTACAAAAATGACCGTTCCCCCCCCTTATCTCCGAAGTTTGTTAATCAAAAAATCGGAAAGAAAATCCGGACGTATAGATAATTACTTATATTTTATAGGAAAAATAAAATGAAGTGTTCATTATTTACGGTTCTCGAGAAATAACAAAAAACTAAGAAAATCTGTATTAAAATTTAGGCTTGTCAAAATGGACCTTATTGCCTGGAAAATAAAGCTCATAACAAAATGAGTATTTTCTTTTGCTGTTACCAAGCATATTATCTTCAATACGGAACCCTCGGTGCGCGAGTCCGACTCGCACTTGACCGTTTTTTTTTTCCATACTTTGCTTTGCGTGCGATGCGGTGTATTTTATATGTAATTTCATAAAGACTACACACTTTATTTAAAGGAATTTTCACGAATACCTGCTATTGTTTTCAGGACAAGCCATCATTATTTATGCTTTAATAGTTAGAAATTATTCAGCCACTACAATTATATTAAGTATTACTATAACCTCTAGCATGTAAAATAATAATTTCGTATCTGACATACGAGATATGTAATGGTGAAAAACATATGAGATAGATACGGCAGTAATAAATAACTAAAAGATAATACAAATGTACGTATAACTTAAAAACTTCATTAAAAATAATGTGTAAGTACCTAAAATATCGCGCCGAGGAAAATGTTACCACCAACATACGTAAACCATCTATGTTATGTGTAAGTGAGAAAGAAGGACTCTTGTATCTCTGTCGCGTATAAAACCGGTTAATTTCGTTCAACAGAAACGGAATCTTCCAAAAAACGGTTTTCCCCATAAACCGTTATAATACCGGTAACCGAAACCAAGAACGCTATTCATTTCGGTTTGAGGTGTATTGCCAAAACCGGTTTGAAGAAAAATACCGGTATCCGATCCCTGCATTAAACATGAAATTAAGGATTTTTCGTGACAACGTGACAAGGATATAAGGATAAATCACCAAAATTCAGATTAAAATTATGATTATCTCAGAAACTAATAATTTTCGGACCAGGTACTCCATGATCTGATTTGCTCCAAATGAGCTCTACTAGGCCTCCTTAAAGGATCTAGGTCGACTTTACCTGTAACCCTGTATATCAACGCACAGCCGAAACTACTGTACCTAGAAACTTGAAATTTGGCACAGGGGTTCCTTTCATGATGTAAGTGAGCACTAAGAAAGGATTTTCCGAAAATCGACCCCCAACGGGAAGAAATGGGGGGAGTAGCGGGAAACTAATTCTACGCGTACGAAGTCGCGGGCGTCCTCTAGTTTTTATATAAACCTATTATCCCGCAATGTTTATAGTCGCGGATGAACAGATGCCCAGGTTAATTAGTATTCAAAACAAAACCAATTTATAAGTTTGCTTTTTGTCAGCGAAATTTATTCAAGCTAGTTGGTTAAATACCTATACAAGAATATCTAGTCACTGACTAGGTAGTAATTGTAAAAAGATGTCTAAATTATTTACAAAATATTTTTTTCATGAAACATTAGGTTAAAAGGCAAAAGTCATGACCTTAACCTATTACGCTATTGAAATAATACAAAATAATTTGAGTATCTTGACTTCAAACTTGGATATGTCCTTGATATTTGGTAAACGAATTTAAAACTTAATTTGTTTGAAAAAGACGCAAATTCCGTTGTCCTTTTGCATGGACTTATCCGAGTTTGAAGTTAAGCGATTCACTTACTGACGCAAAATAATAATATGACGCACGTAGAGGAGCTAGTGTAATTTCGTCGGTCATACTGCAATATCGCGTAACGAACAAATTAAATAAGGTGAAAAATACACCTTAGCAAGTAAGCCATTAAGGTACATTTTGCAACTTATTGAATTGGTTACTTACGCCGGTATTGCAGTATTACTGAAGTTATGTGGCCTATGTACTTAAGACATTTCTGCTAATCTATATAATATACCTATATAAAAGAAGAATCTGTTTGGCTTGCTGGGCCTCTATTCTAAGACCCGCCATACACGGACTGCTTTAAGCAGTCGGGAACCGACTGCACTTCGTTGCTATTGGCCGATTTGCAGTTTCAATGCTCTAGAAAGTGCAAACCGACCAATAACAACGAAGTGCACTCGGTTCCCGACTGCTTGAAGCAGTCCGTGTATGGCGGGTCTAAGCGGTAAAGTCCAAATCGTATTTGACCTGTAATAGTGTTTGTTTTTAACTCGGCCGCCATTACTGTCAAGTAAATAAGAGCTATCAAAACGTTGACAATACGATAACAGGTCAAAAAAAATTGTGTAAGGCCGGATTTACACTTGTAAGTTCAGTAGGTAAGTTCTGAGACGCAACTATGGGTGAGAGTGAGTGGCAAATACCTGCATCTCTGTCTTGCATATAACTTTGTTTCAAAACTTACAGTCATAACTTACAAGTGTAAATCCGGCCTAAGGCCGGCATTACACCTGTAAGTTATTGCTGTAAGTTTATATATTTAGTTTTAAAGATATTTAAAATTAGAGAACTAAATCTTATTTGGCTCCAGTGATAAGTTTCAATTTAACTAATTCACGGTGTATTTGGTTATTGTGGCTTTTTAATATATTCGAAATTAATACCCATTATTTGTAAATAACGCTATTTTATTTATTTATTTATCATGAGGGGGTAAAAAACAACGTGCTTATGTCATAGGTGAACCAAAACCAAGAAAAATGCAGACTAAGTGCAGTGTTCACCAACAATTAAACGGACGGTTAGCGGTTTGACGGTTGTCAAATGTATTGACTAACAGCTGACTAAGATTTAACCGTCTGTTAAATTAGTTGGTGAACTCGACCTTAACTAGATCTATTCATTATAAACAAGCTGCCAACCCTGGAAACTGACAAAAATAAAAACATCACCAAATATGCAAATGTACTCAGTTTATATAAAACATCTAAGTTCGCCAGTCGCGTTTCTATTGAGGTAATTCCGGCCCATTAAATAAAAATTGACATTGAAGAAAAAAACATTCTCGAACCCGTGTAACTAGAACCTTGGTTGCTATCTTTACTACTACCTGTCCAGTGGGACAATTCTCGCAATTTTCTCTTGACAATTTCAAAGGTAAACTTCTATTTTGACGATGTTATAGCGTTTATAGTTAAAAATAGTTTGTATTAATTTAAACCGGCAGTTAAATAAAGTAACTTACTTTCTAGTATTAACTGGTATTTAAATTAAAATTTCAGAACTATTATCAGATAGTACAACTAAGTTAAAATGTATAGGAACCATGCAGATGTTTTTTTTCCCATAAGGATTTTATTTATCTTCATTTCCATTAGCATTTATCAAAATGTTCGGAAAATTAAGCTTTTTTTTATCTAAGACCTTGTTTTAAAAGTATCAACTTTATAAATATCCCGTGTGGTTGCCGGTTTAGAATAGTGCCAGTCCATGTCTTCCCGTGGAAGTCGTAAGAAGTGACTAAGGCTTGTAGTAGGTAGTACAGGCGATGGGCTTGCAACCTGTCACTAATACACTGGTAAACATCTTAGCCTAATTGTGCAAAATGTGGTTACAGTTTTTTTTTAGAGTTGTTGGTAATTCTGTAGCTCTGCCTGCCCCACTCTGGGAATGAAGGCGTGAAAGTATGTATGTACTATATACTCGTAAATGATAGTTTTTTTGGCTTACAGTGATTGTCAACCAGTTGTCGCCACGACGAGGATTCTTTAATAAAAAAGGCATTTAACTAAAAGTAATGATACCGAGACTAAAAATGATTAAAATAGTGTATTGCCTAGTGTTTTGTTTAGTCTATGTGTCGGCTGTGGAATACAACAGAAGTATCGAGGGATATTTTGGAGGTTTTATGTCTGTCTGTAAGTATACCAAATATTTTAAGCATGTGTTTTTTCTGTAAGATCTGTTTTTTTTATTTATATATATATGTATTTGTTTCTCCTTAAGAGAAATAGTAGCTCTTGATCCAAGTGCGGAAAGTATGTCATTTTACACGAGTCCAGAGGGCCCTGCCAAGATGCATTGCGCTAACTAGCGTTTCTATTCGATTCGTTTTTAAACCAATCGCGTCACTGGTAGATGACGATACGAAAAGTCACGTGATCTATCAGTGACGCGATTTGTTTAAAAATGAAACGAATAGAAACGCTAGTTAGCGCAATGCATCTTGGCAGGGCCCTCCGAGGTGTCTTGGCAAGCAAAAAAAAACAAAGAAACAAAGGTAAATCAGTAATAATAAGTCAATTTGAACTAGTGCGAAAAATCCAACTTTCCGCACGATATACAGCTACGAAAAGTACCATTTTTTGAGTAACTGTATTAAAAAATACATTTTAGTCCTGGGATCTCTGTAAATTTAATAATAACTTACAGATGAAAACCGCGTGCAATTTTTTTATTTTATTTGTGAGCGAAGTGCGTAATTACAATAATAATAAATAAAATACCAACAAAGGTCAAAAGCAATATTAAAATAATGTTGTAAATCGTAATCGATCGAACCTTGCAATAAAATCATCGTCATTACAGTGTAAAGGTTCCATTATATGGCACCATGATTTAAACTACGTGTAATAAAGAAAACTTTTAAAATTATTTACATTGTATTGTTGTCATATAAAAGGGTTATTATTATTTAAGAAATACAATAAGTATTTAATTTCCGCCCACAATATCGATTGAGTCTATAAGTTTGTTAAGAGGTATACCTACACGTGCCGACCTCCCGGGGCATGTAAAAAACTTAAGTTAATACTTATTAATAATTAACGTATACATTAATTTGGCGTGATGGTTGAATAAATATTAATGATTTCCACAGTTATCTGATTAGACCACGGAATAGAAAAAACAGTGCAAGTGGCATGAGCTTCGCTTAGTATCAGACCTGGTGTCGCCAATACTCAAACTATCATAAAAACAACACTCCACCATGGAAAGACTCCAAAATAGCACAATAAGGCATGCTTCAGGATTTATTTCCTATTTTAGAAATATCGAAATAAGCAATCGTGGGAAAAGTATGGTAGGTTGCGCGGAACTCCGCATAACTATGCCACACGTTACACGCCCACTCCTTCTACTGTTTTTTCTGTTCTGTGGATTAGACAAATAAGGTAATTTTTACTGAGGTATTGGCTTAAATTGTGGCATAGTAGGGAACGACAAGATAATGAACAAATAAATTCGTCAATTATAAAGTTGATACAAAATAACTAGACAAGAAATCTTAGTTACATAAAAGGCCATATCTCGCAAATGTAAGTATGGGAATGGTCTTTTTCGATTTAGCGCAAAAAATTACATGGAAAATGACACTTCACACTTAACTCAACTCTTTGTTTATTGGCGAATATAATAGCTTTTTTTACGGTAACAATGACACTTACTCGTTTTTAGCTAGAATTTATTTAAGTCGGTTAGGTTTAAGACCGTATCAGCTTTTAAAGTAGGGATCTTTTATCTATTTAATTTATATTTTTTCAAGCTATTTGGCCTGCTTCTCACAGGAACACAATGGTGGCGCAACCAATCGCCGCTACCAACAAAATACCAGCTCAATGGAAGATATCTCATGTTGTCCGCTTGATAGCGCATCATACTTTTTGTTGGTGGCGCTGGCTGCGCTACCATGGTGTCCGGCTGAGAATCGGGCGTTATAAATCGTTGTTTGCTTTGTTTCAGGTCCTGAAGCACAAATACCAGTAACCCTCACTCCTGGTGATTTGGATAAGATTACTCTCTCAGTCATTGGAACCAGCGATAAGTGGAAAGCCTACAGCTACAAGAAGCTCAAGAAGCTGTCCAGACATCCTGGCGTGGACCTGAACAACAAGGTCTTCATCTACATCACGGGATACATGGATATGACCATGTTCTCGATGCCGCTGGGGAAGACCATGGCTAAGGCGTACAGGAATATGGGCTACACTGTGATGTTGTTGAACACGTTAGACTTCACTTTTAGGGATTTTCCTACGTGAGTAATTGTTGTTTTACTTTTGGTCTATCATTGACACTGTTTCATCGGTAACCCATCATTTTATCGAATTTCACTTCATCGAATATATCATTTTATCGAATTTCATTTCTTCGAACGCTGATTTCTGCTAAAATCATGATGTTTTCAGGGTATTTTAAACATTAATTACGTAGGTTAGGTTAGGTTAGACTTGTGACTACCAAAAAAAGTTACCTCATGCGGCGAGAAATGCCTTTCGATGAAATGAAAATTCTGCGTAATGGTACGCTCTGCGTAATAATAAGTAGGTACCCGTTTCATCATCAATCCAGTTGTGGATCACAGAATGTGCTTTCTTCCAATTTTAAGATAGATTATGACCAAACCTAAAAGGCCGGTCTTTGCCAAATTACTTTAGGTAAAATTAAACTCCATTTTTTGTATAAAAGAAGTGACTAGCGATTAACTTTTATCTCATCTGAGCCCTATACAATGACCCTGCCCTTTGCTTAGTTCTAACGTAAACGATTTTTGAATAGGCAACTGACCAAATACACCTGATACACCGGCTTCTTTTGCAAGAAAGATAAATAGTTACATAAATCGTATTCTGCTTGTAAGTCAGTAAGTTTTGGAGTTACTCGTATTTAGGTAATTTGCTAATTGGAAAAGTTTACAACAATCATAATCAATATTACCCAAAAGATCTGCAGAAGTAACTGCTGGCCTCCAATGTCAATGTCATGTCCAATGACCAGTTCTATAAACTGCACGTAGGTAATAATTATAGATTGATCTAATGATACTTGTTTCAGAGCGGCACGTTACGTACCTCAAATCGGGAAACACGTCGCTGGCATGCTCGCGAACCTGACCAATTATGGCCTTGACCCGAAGAAACTTGAGCTCGTTGGCCTCAGCACTGGAGCGCAAACCATGAGCTTCGTAGCGAAGAACTACCGCGAAATCACCGGCAGGAACATCTCCTCTCTAACAGGTCTAGACCCAGCTGGACCTTGCTTTAGGTATCTCGGTCCAGACCAGAGACTCGATCCATCAGACGCCGATTTCGTCCTAAGCATAGCTACTAATATAGACGGTTTCGGGATGGCTACTCCGCTCGGACATGTAACATTTTACGTCAACGGAGGTGAATATCAGCCTGGGGAAATTTGGATTGCACCATGCACTTTAGAATGCAGTCATGTTAAATCTTACTTCCTTTGGCTAGCAGCGTTGGTTAATCCAAATACGTTTATAGGTATGCAGTGCGATACCATTCAGCAAGCGAAAGACACTGATTGCTATGATAGGACGCCTAAGGTTACAAATACTATGGATCTGTTGGTTGATAAAACTAAACCTGGAATATATTTTGTACCCACGTCATATAAATACCCTTATGCTTTAGGAAAGGCTGGGCTTAAAAAGAAGAACAATGCAATAATGATTAAGTTGGAAGAGTATAATGCAGCTGATGTGATAAGTGCTTGATTTGTGTTAGGGTCGAAATGACGCAATTATAATATTGTTATTATTTATATACTCAAAGCATTTTACATTAAAATGTGAGAAATAACATTTTCACAAGATTGACTTGTATGTTATGTAACGTTATTTCTTGTTTAGTCTTTATCTACTTTTAATTGACAGATTGACTTTGAATTTTGCGTATGTTTTCGTCATTGTATGTCATTCTGATGATGATTATGTAATTGGTGGTGAAAGCCTTATTATTAAATTGACTTACACTTATTTAACAAAAAAAAAATTTTAAAATTTAAGTTTTTTATTTTTATTTTTTTCACCACGCTTTTATTAGTAGGTACGGCCCAAATATATATTACATGTTAAGGTGTGTACTTAGGTAATCTTTAGTTCACTGATTTTTACTGATGACTGATACAAGGTACAAGGTCTTGTCATTGTGAATGTCCTTGTCATAGTCACGTGTGTCATTTGACGTTCTGTTTGAAGTTTAATATGAAAACGCACTAAAGTGCTTAACATTTTAGTTGGCGTACTGTACGTCAAGTTTGGGCTCGTTGTTTTAAAAATATTTTTTATTTATGTGATATGCAAGCTATTTAGGCTATGTGATGGAAATGATTAAGTAAATTATATTACTATTTAAACTTATGTTATCTTAAAAAAACATTAAATACCTACTCTTCATTTATTTATTTGATATTGAAATATTTTGTACTATTTAATCTTTATTTCTGAATAATTTTTGATTCTCAGAATAAAACTTATATCATACATTTTTTTTTTTGTTTTATCTAACACATTGACTAAGGTACCCCCAGCGCGCGAGTCCACCTCGCACATAACCTTAACATGCAAGGAACATGACATGAAAAAAGGTAAATTTAATTCATGACGCGTGCTGCTATCTTTTGGTGTACTGTCGACTTACTTTGTACACGTTTTGTACTGCAAGCTCAAAGCTCCCTTCTGTTAATAAAGTCTGATAGTTCGCCAACCCACCGGTAGATGTCGCTACGGAATCGCTAAATACATCTACAGCTGGTTTATAGATGGCGCTAGTGCTCAACTGAATTGAAAGAACTGAAGGGTCAGAAGAAAGAGCTCATGTGGTACTTTTTTTTTACGAAAATACATTCGTAGTTTTGGATTGAAAATGTTACTTCATTACAACCTCCACCCATAGGTAGATACTACAGTCCAAAAGTCTTAACATTAGGTAACCTATTTTTGTAAAACTCTTAAGTTAGTAGGTAGGTAATTAATAGTACTTCGTTTATTCGTACCTACGTCTACATTTATGAAAGAAAAAATGCAGTCCTTTTTTCACAATTATTTTACTTAGTTATTTATTAAAACATCTTTTTTTTAGCAAAAACATGACAATAGGTTGTTTTCAACAAAGATTACTGTCATATAAGGATTAACAGATAATGACATTCCAAAGGTCATTTAGACAATAGACTAAGTGTAAAAAAAATCAGCAGCTGTTTACCTGAGTAGGTATACTCGTACATATTTGCATATAATCACGACATTCAAAAGGGTACTAGCCATACAAAAGACAAATTTCGGACATACAAATTTACATTTACTGTCACAATTCCCACAGTCGTTTTAATTTGAACTCACATGCTAATAAACTAAGGTTGGTAGCTTTTTTTTGGGACGCATAATAAAGTGGTTTTGATAACGTAGGGTCAGCAAAGAAATTGTAAACAAAGACCTTTTATACTAACGAATATTCTATTGATGGTTTTTTTCCGCGTTGGAATCTAATGGACACCTGGTACTCATTTGAATATTTTTGCTGACCGTATTGGGGTAGTTCTGTTGTATGGGTTTTTTTGCTTAATTGAAGAAAGGGTACTGTTTTGGATTAAACGTTTCAGAGAATTAAAGCAGGAAAAAACAAACAATACAACCAATACAATGATTCTGGGTAGTGATAAGCAAAGGTGAGCGAACGCAGTAGTGAAGTCCAAGCGACGAGTTTAAGTAGTCCCGTCAAAGCGAATAAAACACATTTCAGCGCGTGTATTCAATTTGGCAGCATGGCTTCTTGAACGTATAAGGCTGCCTAATTGAGAATGCACGCGCTAATATGTGTTTGTTTTGCTCGCTCTGACGGGACTACTTAAACTCGCCGCTTGGACTTCACTCCTGGGGCTCTACTTTGAAATCAGTAATTCGAACTTCGGATCGCCCCGTCACTTTCTTGCAAATAAGTGATGCGTCGAGAGCAAAAGGGATAGCAATAGACGAAGTTCGAATTACGAATTTCAAAATAGAACCTCAGCATTCGCTCACCTTTGCTTTTGAGAGAATCAATACCCTGAAGCGCCTAAGAGTGAAGAAACTATTTGTGATCCTGAGGGCTTATTGTCTAACGCACTCGCTATCAAAATCGACTTTAAAGCGGAACAATTGTTTTCATTTTGTATGCAGACAAGACTTCGATTTTCAAAACGAAAACGATCGTGATTGCTAGTGCGTTAGACAATAAGCCCTAGGGTCTCTGTTCTACAACTTAAAACACAAAAATGATGCATTAGCCTAGTTTCTGCTAATGTAGGATCAAAAATAAACAACAAATACAAACTAAAATTGTACACACGATTAGTTAAAAGGCCCGCAGTATTCAGGTTGCAAGAACAACACCAAAAAAATAGTTAGCAGGGTCACACCGAGATGATCGGGAATACAGTACTTTACTTACGTAGTTAAGTACATAATTAGTTCAATAATGATTTGATTGCTACGCAAATACGGTATTTAGTTTCATATGGACAACATTTCAACGGGAACCTTGCAAATTGGAACACAATTCGATAGTATCAAAAAATACACATTGACATTTTATCGTATTGTTAACGTTACTATAGCTCTTATTTGCTTGACAGTAATTTCGGCAGAGTTAAAACAATACCATAACAGGTCAAATACGATTTCGATTTTAGCGCCTAGAATAGAGGCGCTAAACATTCAAGACACAAGACTCGACAACATTCAAGAGCGGGCAAGAGGCAAATAAAGTATCTCAAAAGGACGCAATTTCCTCTCAGTCTGGCTACGTAGCCTTTTTCTACTTTAGCACTTAATAAACCTTGCGACGAGCTCGGAGGAGTCCCAATTCGACCTTTTTTTTTTAAATACTCTTTTATTTAAAACCTTACATGTTTACCCTTACGTTAGAATATGGAATAAGTAGACATATTTGACACTAAATCACGTTTGACGAGGTTTAACGTATTCTCCTCGCCTCGCATGCTAAGCCCACTGGTTATTTATTTAAGAACTTCTGTTTTCAACTCGATGTACGAATTATTAACCGAACATGTCGGTCGGCCAGTTTAACAGCGTATAAATAACATTTTACGGTGTGTATTCTCAATTAGATAGCTTAACCGTGTAGTGAGCTCGGTCGTATGAGCCTATGAGCTCACCTCTGTGGGACGAGGCAAAAGCCTCCCGCTTTTGCCCAGAAATGGGACACTTTCGGCTAAAGAACTAACGAACGAACGAACACCTATGTTGGTAAGTAAAAGGTAAAAAAGGTAAATGATTCAATAAGAAAGCCGCACGCGCATTGTTACACAAAAATCTACCAGCGTTTCCCAAGGGAATCACTACTGAGAAGAAACGCCGCAAGAAACTCAACAGTCATTCATTGAACTATCCAAGTTTTTAGGCAATTAGTGAAACGACTAACATAGAGGCATTTTATCTTAGTCTTCGGCGTTGGCAACGCATTTGCAGCCTTAGGATTGCAGTCTTGAGACTTTAGTCTTGAGAATGCAAACGTCTATGGGTCTGACATTCTACTTAATTACGCATGATATTTTAATTTATATTTTTTCAAGCCCAGCCAAAGACAGACAACACCCAAAAATTCCGAATTATTTTATTCCAAATATTCATTTGTCCGAATTTTCATTTTTCCGAAAGGTATGTTATGCTGGAGCTAACAATAGCTCCAGCATAACATACAAATCTACATACAAATGTAGATTAAATTTATGGTAAGTATAACTAGAGGTCGCCCGCGACATCGTATGCGTAGAATTATTTTCCCGCTACTCCCCCCATTTCTTCCCGTTGGGGGTCGATTTTCGGAAAATCCTTTCTTAGTGCTCACTTACATTATGAAAGGAACCCCTGTACCAAATTTCAAGTTTCTAAGTACAGTAGTTTCGGCTGTGCGTCGATACATAAGTCAGTCAGGTTTGCCTTTTATATATTATATAGATTACGTATGTTAGGTTTGATTAATGAGCAATATCAAAAATTAAAGGCTTCTATTAAAACATTGCATTCGGAATTATGAAAATTCGGTTTTCTGATCAATTCGGAATTAAGACTCTTCGGATTTATGTAGTGTAGGTACTCCAAACCAGGCGATCCGATGGTAAGCGGACTTTAAAACCCCGAGGACAAAGACGGAACACAACAATGCGAACACTGCTGGTAGGGCTGCTAAGTGGTAGTTAAGCGGGAAGCGATCTGGACAGACCCTTTACAAGAGTAACTGTAAAATTTAGTTGGATTACAGTTTAACTTTTTAATTTTCAGGTCGAACGTGGAATGATCCACAGCCATTGATCAAAGGCTCTCAAAGGCAAAGACTTAAGATATGCGTACACTATCGGCACTTGATCACGCGCATACGATCCTGTATACCTTTGCCTTTATATGCGTCAACTGCTCTATAACAATTTTGTGTTTGGTCACTTTTTAGGTAATTTCAAGAGGAATTAGAAAATACAAAAATGCGACATACAGGGTGCCCTGTATTTAAAGGTCCTTCATCAACTTATATATTATGCTTCGTGTATAAAATATGGTAATTGGAATAAAGGTCCATTGTAAAGTCAAATAGGTAAGTTGACTTTATTTCATCCATATTAGGTTGATATTCAAAAAAGAAAGTCGAAAAGGAATCTATGACAACTTGACTAGGTACCTTCTTACCTTACATTTAGAATAGGCAGCATCGGCCAATAGGGTAAAGCACCCTATACACGGATTAGAAAAATGCAATAAACTGTTTTTTGTCAATAGCATCGTTTTATTACGTCATTTCTTCGTTCTTCCTTTTCTTTAACAGCATTTTATTTAAACACCCACAGTTGGGTTTATACCGATATATCCTTATTTCATCTGCAATAGGTATTTTTCTACGCTTGCGCTATAGACACGTCACATCAGACTATTACACATCTCTCAAATCACGGCATCTCAATGCCCCTCCCCACTCGACCGAGCGCCAAAAAGAAGATTTGAGAGTGCTCTGAAAGATCCCCGCATGCCTACGCCTTCCTTATTAACGGAGTTGGGCGAAAAAAAACTACTTGATACTGGCTCTATTTTTACGACTTGTCAGTTTTGTCCCAGTCGATAATTATAACGACTGAAGTACTTCAGAAAATGGAACATTAACTTATGTTTTTTTTACTAAAAAGGATTTAGTGTTGTGACATGTGGAACTACAATATTCCCAATCGGCAACTATCGCCACATAACAGAAAACAGCTGTTTTTGAAAAAAGTTTTCCAATTTAACTCCAAACTAGCGTCTTATACAAACTCTTTTTCTCCTAGCTACGTTTTACTTAAGTCTGATTTTTCAATTGACTTATTAAAGTATTTGTTGGTTAAAGTTCCTTTTCTTTTGTCGCGTATTAAAGAATTGACAGCTGGAATAACCTGACTAATAATATTTATTTGGGAATCGAAAATCGACGACTACGATTACTATCAACACGTACTTTATCTGAATTATGTAAAAATAAGTTGCTTCATCATTCCCATAAAAACCAAGTATCAAGTCGTTTCGACGCGCTACATTGTCTCCCTGTACACAGGGTGTGCTTGTTTCTTTTTCGAAGCGAACTACCGACCGTGTATAATGGACCTAAGTGCGCGGAACGTTACCTACCCTGTATACAAAAGGTCTTACATAATTACTATATGTAAAGGTATAGTAGAGTTTAAGGGAATTTAAAAGGATTTTCAATTTTCAAATACTTTTATAGGATACTTTGAACGAGAATTGTTCTACGTGATAAAATCAAATGAAACTTTATCACCTTAAACTAAAGTGTTAAGAACTATATTAGAATAGCTTAAAAGCAGATATTTTCAAACCTTTTATTCTTTCAAGTGTTAAAGGTTCCTGACCGAAAATAATGTGGAGAAGACACTTTTGAAGTTTCGGAACTTTCGTTTGTTTATTGAAGCGTAAATAATAGGGTATGAAGGCTCGATGAAAATATTTGGAGACAATAATAGGGTAAAAATGCTTTTCAAATACTTACTTATAGCTCTCTCACTGACCAATAAACAACTATAAGGTGCGTTGGGGTAAGATTGAACGGATTTTACACGAGATGAGAGGTGTTTTTTTAAAAGTGATATTATACCAAGAATATGAGGACTAGTTACAGGAAGCTACGCTTTTGGTAAAGAGCACATATGAACCTTTATATTAAAACTTAAAAAAGGAAGTTACTAATACTTTTACTATTGAAAAAGTTGAAATAAAGTTACACTCATTACTAAAAAATCCATGGGGTAAGATGGAATGGTGACGGGGTAAGATTGATATAGTTTTTAAAATCGTTAATATGCGCCGTAGGTGAATGTGATGCATAAATTCCAACGGTATAGCACCGTAGCAGTTTAAAACATTATTTCATATTTAAAAAAAACCGTTATTTACAGCTAAAATTCGGCTTTCTATAAAATGATATTTCAGTCTTACCCCACTTTGAGGATAGGTAGACAAGGGTTCTCAAACTGTTCTTTATAGAATACGACTTAGCTTGAATCAAATCCCAAGACCCCCCTATACCAGAAATATAAAGAAAAACCTTTTTTTTGTGCATTTTTATACGGATTGTATTTTTATAATGGCTTCTGATTTTGATGCTATGTTAAGCTTAAATCGTAGTCTAACTTTCAAAGTTTACGACTAAATAGCAATCTCAAGTAAAACTGCTACAAATATGTGACAAAATTGATTTTGTCAACATGATGTTTTAAGCGGTCATTAGCCCTGTAAACTTACTCAATCATATAATCGCTGTGCAGCGATGTCATCATCATCCGTACGAATCATACGAAGTTTAAAGTTCAATATCTCAGAAACGATTTGACGTACCTATCGAATGTTTATTTCACAGGTAATTTTTGTTTTAATTACAAATACGGTAAATAAGCTGAAGATCTAAACTGGCTGACATTCTCTATTCAATTTTATTAACGCAACGCACACAAACACAGAAATAAATAATTAAATGCAAGTTCACGATAAAGTCCCGTCTAATTAAAATAATGTAGGTACTGTATAGGTTGTATAACAAACCTCTATAAACTACCTACCTACCTAAGTATATTTAATGAAAGTAGTTATTCCTCCACACTTTGAGAACCAGTGACTGTTACTATGGGGTTTGAAACCGGGGTAACATGAAAACAAAAATATTACCGTCTTACCCCTTTAAAAGTAGGCGGTGCAAGATTGAAATATATAAAAACTCGGAAACTAAGAAAGATAATTAAAATTCACATTGACAGGTAATTAAAATAACAATTACAAGCAAACGTACCAATACAACATCTCTCTAGCGTCACTGCAAAAGGAGTTACAAAACATGGGGTAAGATTAAAAAACATGATTTGAACGTAAAAAAATCACCTTGTCGAAAATTGACGATAACACACGACCACAATAACTGAGCGAACGGCACTGACTGAGGGGCGAGGAGCAACAAAATGGCGTTCTCAATTAAGTGCCCAGGAACCAAAAATGTGCACGGAATAGGGAGTTACGAACGGTTTTTCATCTTACACCGTTTTCCAACTTACCCCAACGCACCTTATATGATTGACGATGATGATGATGATTATACAGGATGATCGGTAGTTGTATCTTTTGAGCTGTGTATTCACAGCTTAATAGGCTATCGCCAATCAATGTGTATTATCTACATATTTTTATTGCGTACATAATTCATTGACAAATCGAATGACCAGATAATATAAGAGAATAACCTAATTGGGACAGCAATTTTGTCAAAATAAACCTAGTTCCTAATGCTACATTTACACGCTTGGCAAGTCTCGACAAGCTTTTACAGCTTGGCTTGGCTTGCGTGAGCTTGCAAGAGCTTGTCGCGATCCGGATTAGTGTCGATTTTGAAGCTAGATCAAAGGAAGCTTGCGGCAACATGTGGAACAAGGTAACGCACTCGCAAGCGTCTAAATGGCATCCAAGTGTTTGTAAAGGCTTGGAGCTTGTAGACGCTTGCCAGGCCTCAAAAAACGTGTAAATGTAGCATAAGATTTCAATCTTCGTAGGTTCATGAAAATTAGTTCAATATTAAAATTATCTACTTGAAAATACCCGTAAAAAACATCACCCCAAAACAAAAAAAACGTCTTTCTAAAACAAACTCCACACGCCATCGCAATATAATTAGCGCAACAGGACCGCTGGCCGGGAGGCGATCGAGTTACTCTAACGACGTTACTCGGGTCGACCCTTTGAGCTTGATAATCCGATCAGGCTATATATTTACCGGGCTTCAAAGGCGGTGCAAGATTGCGGCGTGTGTGAGGGTAAGGAGGAAAAAAAACTATATATATTCAAGGATCAGCCACATCCACAGAACAGAAAAAACAGTAGAAGTGTCAAGTGGGCGTGTAACGTGTGGCATAGTTATGCGGAGTTCCGCATAACCTACCATACTTATGCCGCTATCGCTTATTTCGATATTTCTAAAATAGGAAATAAATACAGAAGCATGTCTTATTGTGCTATTTTTTAGTGTAAAAACGATAGCCACACCAAAAACATTTTCCTTGGTGGCGTGTTGTTTTTATGATAGTTTGAGTATTGCCGACAACAGGTCTGATACTAAGCGAAGCTCATGCCACTTCCACTGTTTTTTCTATTCCGTGGCCACAGCAGTGCTCAAAATACGCTGACGCACCGTAAACGCAATGATGTGACTTATGCGTCGTTTTTGACGCATTCCGTCCACACCGGAGCTCATTAATGATCACTTGACGTTTACGTTTGACGTATCTTGAGACGGGTATCTCGCTCAAAATCAGTCTTTTAACATGACTTTATGATGAAATGCCTCTATATTCTCGTCTAGTCATCGAACCGGCTATTTATTCTCCAAACTGGAACACAACAGTGCGAACACTTAAGGCAATTCATAACAACATGGTTCTAGAATAGCAGGGAATTTATTATTTTCCTTTGACATATCGATCTATCCATCTCTATCGGAAGGTGGTAATTACTTTTCATCAGGCCTACCGCTGCTGGCTTGTTTAGCATAAAAAAACACAATGGCTATTTTAAAGGTAACTGGAAGAAATCCCTCCAAGGGTTTGCCTTTGTACTAAATAAACCTGTACTTTTTGTAGTTCTTGCATAAATTATGATTTTTATCCAAATACTCATATATATTATGAAAATAAAATGTGAAAGAAACTCTGCCTGGAAATTTGGTAAGTAGACAGCCAAACCCCGAGAAAGACCATAGGGTACTTTTTAGCCGCAATTATTAATTTTACTTTTTTACTGGAATGGCGTTAAACTACTTCTACGCGGACGGAGTCCCAGGCAATAGCTAGTTACGTACATAATTTCACCGCTAGCCAGAATTCTCACATAAAGTCTAAGTTGTGCTGTAAAACGAACCAAGTAACAATTTAAAAATACCTATATTCTGCCAAAATTATGATATCGTTATGCCTCAACCAATAGGCGTACTTCAATGGCGGCCGGAAGTTGGCGTCGTGATCACTTCCGGGCCGCTCGTTCAACCGGAACTAGGGTTTAATTTGACAGGTAATAAAAGGTCTATTTGATTATAAAACATCATACTGTAGGTATTATTTCTGGAGATTCATATCATATTAAAGTTTAGTTTATGGTATGACTACAGGTTGATACTTTTTGTGTCGACATTATTTTTCAAGTAATATTCAATGTAAAAAATATGAAAGTCAATTTTAACTTACATCTAACTGTCAGATGACTCGTAATTTGCATACTCCGATGACAACACAATAATAAGGTACCATCGAGCTGGTGTGATGATGAAGACGGAAGGTGGCCAAAGGAACTCTTCAATGGTTCATAGTAAAACCGTCACGTTTGGACTCAAATCTAGTCTACTTGAGTTTATAATCAGTGTTAGAAGTACAGGAGAAGTTTTTTTTGAACCACTTTAAAAACTTAAACACAGCAGTCAGATGTTTCTAAAAGCTTGCGATTTGTTGAACAAAAACGTTCTTTTTCAAACAGTTGCATCGTCCGCGAAGCGCACAAAAAAAATCAGCAATCAATGAATTCAACCATTCCACCTGCTAAAATACTCGATCTGTTAAATACGTTCTTAAAAAAAAACACCTGGAACGTTGCATCCCCGGCGTACTCGGATATAGCAATTTCCCGGCAGATATGGGAATTCCTGGAACAAATTGATCAACTCCGCTACCGGGTACATTACTTAAATATCAAAATATAAGGAAGATGTTTACACGTAGTTTAAAGTGTAAATACTGCTTTTGTCGTTATAAATTTCCCCCTCTCCCCCTTAGATAACCTTTTTTTGGGGCAAAGTGAAGTGAAACGAGCACACAAACCACCTGATGGTAAATGGAATTTGAGACCCATAGACTTTTGGATGCTCTTCTTCTTCTTTTTTTATTAATGGTGATCCACCGCGGTATTCCGCAGTGATTTCGCCGATGTCAAGTGAGTATAGTAGGGGAGATAGGGGATCATTGGGCAGTTGGGAGGTTTGGGCACTACCTGTAAAGTTATAAGGTAATGCCCGCCCGATTCTTTATTCCACCATAACTTCTAAATGCCTAGCCTGAGCCGATTTAAATGTCTGTGGTATCGTTAGAATCCTTTCACCATCCCGGGTGACATAGGATACCTAAACTGTTAAAATTGAAATAACAACAATGGCAAAATGTCAGTTATTTATATCAACAAAAAAAAGTCTTCTAATTATTACAATAAAGGTATCATTTGAATATTTTGATATTCTTATTATGACCATCTCAAATATGTACGAATATAGTAGCATTAATTAACGGGTTTAATAAAAATAACAAAAAATACAGTCGAGTTTTTAAAGCTTGCTTTTCATTTAGTTATTTGCAAGGGGAAACCCATATTACAAAGAGGTAAAAGTGATCATGGCGTCATTACGCCGTGTCATCACCAAATGGTCACAACGGATGATCAAGGCTGGCTCTCTTTCGGCATCACGTTGAGTTGTGACCATTTCGTGACAAACCATGCAGTTGTGTCCATAATTATATATAAATAAACAATTTCTTTCATTTTTTCATTTAATATATTTTGTGGGAAAACTAGAACTAGGTACTAAACCGATTTTTTGTTATTATTTCACTAATAGCAAGCTACATTATCCCCAACTGTCTGAGCGAAGCAGGCGAGAGCGGATCGCTGGTTGTAAAAAAAAAATAAAAAAAATAGGTTATTATTTTAACATTTCAACGCGTAAAACGTTATAGAATAACCACAGCTCGCGGGGAGTACAACTTTCGTTTACTCGCACGCATTATAGTTGGCGCTGACCGTCTGCCCTAGTTCCCGGGAACTTGTTTTATGAACCTACTACCCTACAGTGTCGACGACACGTGTGATGGATCTTAGCTTTTAAAATTTAAATACAAAATAACTATTGAAATGGGTAAACCTATGTTAGTTAAGTATACTAGTTATTGATTAATCTGTTACAGATGTTGTTTATTTATTTAACCTTTTAAAAAAATGGCGGACTTAATGCCTATTGGCATTCTCTACCAGTTGACCAAAATAAGCAAGCAGAAACTAAGTTCCCTTTGAAACGCATACAGTGGTTAGTCCTAACCTAATGTGTTGTTTGGTCTAAAATATTGTCGCCTACAATACTTTTAGGCTAAATTACAGAATTTAATAAACATATAGTGTAGATTAGTTAATATAAGTTCGGTTATTTTTTATTATAATGAAAAAAACATTTTAGAGGCAACGATTTTAGCCAAAAAATACATTAGGAAAAATAACCATTAAGCCACTTGATAGTAACCCAGTACTTATTTTTTAATGACGTTCCTGCTCTTGCTTTTTGTGTTATGTCCTAAAAATAGTCCATACTCATAATACCGATATTTCTCAAAAAAAACCAAATCACTCCTCTACCTAACCTACTCAACAATTCAAAATAACCTACCACAAGCTCCCCTATTTACTCTAGGATAAATCGATGTTCTTCGACGTTCGGCCGTTCCGCGCAGGCGCCGAAAAAATGGCGGCCGAAAAAAGCCGGGCAATAAGAGAAAGAACTGTGGGGGAGGCGCGGGCAAGGAACACTCGCCGCTCGGTGAGGGGACCGTTATAATAGAGTTCGAAATTTGAAATTTGAAACGGAGTTATTTTGTTTTTTTATGTGAATATGGCAATGAGGTTGAGGTGAGAGGATTTGAATATTTAGAAGGTTATGTGTTGGTTATGGGTTATGTGTTGTTATGTCACGATGGAAAAATAAATAGACAAAAGCTAGCCATAGATCAATTGGACTTAAATTTGAACCAGGTTAAGCCCACGGCGACTTGCTCATAATACACACCCGGTAATTACTAGAGAAATTGAATACAATTTTATTGTTTTAAAATATAACCTCTAATGTCATCTCCAAGTAGTAACTTAAGAGCATGAAGAAAAATAAATAAATTGATTTTAAAATAATAACGCACGTTTTAATTTTTCCTTGGGAATGGCATTTTATGATCGAACAAAAAACAACATGACGTAAAGTAAAAAAAAACTACTATAGATGCAATCAGGGGTAAAGGCCAATCGTAATTTAAATACTCGTTATTTTTTTAATTAAAAATCAGTTAAAGTATATATTTTATTTCTAGTAAATTCTAGTAAAATCGATAGTTTTTAAATTCATCTTGACATCAATATTTAACTGTTTTATTTTCCTTGTAATAACAATATTACGAAGAATATGACTATTGTTTCAAGTTCATTACAAAAGGTCATAAGTTAGACTAATGTCAATGACAAAAGACTTGGATAAAATGCTATTGAATTACAAAAAAATAACACGTTATTTTAAAATGAGCTAGGGTTAGGAACTTTTTTATTTGGTCAAAACTGAATCTGGTGGAGACCTCAGGATAACGATGAATGTAGGTAGCGCAAATCCGACCTTTGTGGAGGTCCTTGGCAAAGGCCTAAGTCCAGTTGTGAACGTTATTTGGCTGATATGATAAAAAAACTATTTTTACATTGTCGAATAAAATAACGCTGTACACCATTTTCAGTGTTCAAAAGTTTAGTAAGGATTTCGTTCATTGAAAACGGCTGGACAAATTTAGCAATTTTTTTTAATGTTCGTAATACTCTGAATAAGGTTTTTAGAAAAAAAATGTTGCACAGAAAACAAAAATGGACAGGACAACGTCTGTCGGGTCAGCTATTTAATAATATAAATATTTAAAAAAAAAACACCGTATTGACAAACAAAATTCCTTAAAAAATATATTTAGGTTTACCACACATTTTATTTTTAATTCTTCTCTCGCAATTCCACTAACTAAAGTACACTACCCTTGTTAACACCCCTACGATCCCAAGCGCTCCAGCACTACACGGCGAGCCGAAGGGGAGGGTTCCCTGTCGCCGCCCCTCGGGAGGGGGTTAAGCACCCCAGCGGGCCTTAACACGCCGTGCTGCGCTTGAGTGGGCTAGTAAACGGGCGAGTCACTTGTGCGAGTAAGTCAAGTAAGTTGGTAAGTTGATGGGCTTAAAATGATCACTACATTATTAGTACAATTTACAAGGTCGTGAAATTCCTGAAACTATTTACTGGACATATTTTAATTGGTTCTTGATTGCCTTCTTTGCACTTATTTTACACGATTTTCAAGTTTGGGTCGTTATTAAATGTAAAATAGTAGGTAACTAATTTTATTTTTAAATAGCAAACTTAAGCCAATAGAATAAGCCATAAATGTAATAACCAAAGCAGATTTAAACCTACTCTGTTTTGGTACGAGGTTGCACTTGCCACATGGTTATTGCCTAAAATGCGGCCATTTGTCTTGTTAACTTTTTTATGTATTTATAAAACTCAACATATTTATTGATTTGTACATGTTACATCCTATATTATTCTACGTTAAAAGCACTTTGTTCGTACATTCTTATTAACATTAATGATTACCTCGGTTTTCTACTTTCAAAGCACTTCTGTTTAAACATTCTTATTAATATTAATGATTACCTCGGGTATTAGTGTCGTGTATATTCATATGGTTTTTTAATGCAAATCACCAATATTTAATTTATTTAAACAACACATTTAAATGGTTTCAAAATTTAATTATATGTTTAGAATAGGAAGGCCAAAAAAATGTTTATTGATATTTTTGTGTCTTAAAATATCTTAAAAGCAATGATTGCATAACTGCTGAGTTTCAAAGTATATCTAGATATTATACGTAATTAATTAAGTATCTTGTTATACTTTCATATCTAGTAAAATCAATACCGAGTATTCATATGATTTATTCCCTTAGCCCCTAAAAAACAGATGCAATATGAACTCGCAAACGAACACTGTTTTACAACAACAATCATCCCAAAGAATAAAAAATACGAATAAGCAAAAGGCGTGAGATGAAATATGCTGAAAACATGCTCAGTTTTTCAAATATTAAATTTAAAAGCCACAGTTACTCGCCCGCCTAACTTGTACGAGTACTTGTCGCAATCCAAACTCGCCCACGCATTTAGAAAAGAAGCGAGCATTGAAACCTCGAATCTTGAGGATTGTGCTAAACAGGACTTCTTACTGAGAGTGACCGAAATGACAAATTATCGTTAGGGTATTTACTACCCAAGAAGGCGGGTAAAGTTATTTGGGTGTATGTAATGTATGTGTCCATGTTTCTTTGTGACCTTCTGTAGGCTATACGCATTGGCGGAGTCTAAAGTGCTGGGCATCGTTGGATTGGTATTCACCAAAGTGTCATAGGCCATAATAGAACCTCCTCAGTATTGATACTGCAGTGATTAGACAACCGGTGATATAATTATGTGTTTGTAAAGCAAAGGTGAGCGAATGCAGGAGTGAATGTCCAAGCGGCAAGTTTAAGTAGTCCCGTCAGAGCGAGCAAAACACATTTAAGCGCGTGCATTCTCAATTAGGCAGCCTTATACGTTCGAGAAGCCATGCTGCCAAATTGAATACACGCGCTGAAATGTGTTTTGCTAGCTGTGACGGGACTACTTAAACTTGCCGCTTGGACATTCACTCCTGCGTTCGCTCACCTTTGCTTTTGAAAGAATCACTACCCAGCACATGCTGAGTTGGGACCGTTTCGCCACACTAACATTACATGTCGTCTCTTTTCCTTTTTTTTGTCTGTGTTATTGTTGTGAGTAAATGTTTTACTTAGGCCCTGTTTACACTTTGTAAAGTTCATAGATTCGCTGTCAAGTGGCAAGTAGCAAATATATGAACTTCACACTTGCACTAAACAGAGTGTAAACAGGGCGTTACTTACTAAATTACTAACATAGAGGCATTTCATCTTGGAGTTGGCAACGCATTTGCTGTCTTAGGATTGCAGTCTTAAGACTGTAGTTTTGAGAATGCAAATGTCTATGGGTCACTGATCCCACGTACCATCTCGGGCCCTAACATGGCTGCGTTTATCGCGTGACAAAGCTTGGATAAGGCATCCGTCACCTTCTGTCACGTAAATAAGTACGATAGTGACGGATGCTTTATCAACATTTGACACGCGATATAGACGCAACCATACTAGGCCCCGAGGTCGCCCGCGTGCTTGTTTGATTTTTCCATGCCATTTTTTTTTTGTCTTAAGCCACTTGATTACCGTGATATAATCGTGAATCACCATAAGATGTTTCTTAAGTTTTCGTTCACAACGTCACTTTGACGCATACTAGAATAGTGGTCTAGGGATCAAATTGGTTGAATGTACATCGGCTATTTAGGTATAGCCTTCACACTCGCTCTTGCGCTTATAGGATATTTGTCTTTCGTGTTAAAATCACAAAGACCTGCTTATTAATAATCTATAGTCTGTGCCAATTGAAATTGGCAAAGATGTAAACACAACCAAACGAACCAATTTACCATTAAGTATTACTCGATAATCACGTGCGTTTATAGATCAAGTGAGGTCTTAGCAATGATTTATACACTTGATCTTTACTTTCACATTAAGTTCAAGATTAAATAACTATGAATTATACGATGTTTTAAATAAAAACACACTCGATGAATATTTGAGGTTATGTGTCAAACAGTACTAATTTGTTTACATCTTTGGCAATTTCAATTGACACAGACTATACACGTACAATTAAATATCATTTCATTCAATTGCATTATAAAATAATCAAAGAACAGTTTTTAAAACCTATCCAATTAAAGGCAAGCTCAAGCAATGCATGCGGGGGTGGCAAAGAATAAAAATAGGGCTCCAAAAGGGGGCCGCCATTTTTGTACCCCCGTTAGAGCGAGGGTGTGTTTGGGGTCGATGTTTTAGTAACTCTGGTGATTGATAAGGGGCTTATATTCAATGCTAGTAGGCATTAATATTTTTATAAAATACTTGGAGAATTCCAGGAACTTCAAAGGACTAGATTTTACTCTTAAAATGAAATGGAAGGTCAAGGACCCTAGCCAAGATGCAAACGCTACTCACGTTTTTAATTTCTATCTCTTTCTCGTGCGTTACGATAAACTACATGGTCAACTTAACTGTCATCCATACATTTTGAGCGATAAAAAAGAGAGATGTAAATAGCAATTGCATCTTGACTAGGGCTCCAGGCGTCTTTTTGTAATAATTCAAGAGTTTTTTTAGTCAGTTTCTAATTTCTTCCTAATTTTTATGTGTCCTGAGAAATAAGGTTTAAAAGGTCATTTTAATCCGGGTGAATGACGACAAATATTTTCATATTTCAAAAATTACGGAGGACTGTAAGTATTGTTGATAAATAAATTAGTAGGTCTTTAACTGCCCATCAAAATTCTATTTAAACCAGAAAACAATGTAAACTGTTCTGTTGTCATAGGTAACGTTAAAAAACTTTCTCTCCCATTCATTGTAACAGACCCTTAACCATATACTTACCATAAAAGAGATCATCAAAAACGAGTAAGTAAATAAGAGGACCCTCATAAACTGTCCCAGTGTCTATACCTATCCATCACGCTAACAAGATTCCATAATTCACATACCAATCAGACGAAAATCAAAAAACTGGGGCGCCTCACAAAAAATGCGAGGGTGTGTCCCCCACATTTTTTTTGTCAGGGGTAATCGCAGTGACGACTTAATGCTATATCTTTATATGTTTATTTATGGCTATTGGTGAGGGTGGAAGCCCAATTTTTTGCCCTGTGGGTGGGGTGTAGATAGAGAATGCTACGGTTCGTTTAATCTAAAATATACCTACTTTGCTGCTGAATTTCCTCAATGGCGGCAGTGATCTCCTAAAGGTTTTCTGTTAAAGATTTATTTTGACCGAAAGATATTATGGAATACAGCATTCTACGCAAAAAAGTATTTTTATTGCTAAACTGAGAGTTGTCTTACATAAGTTCTACTAAACTATTTTAACTATGATTTATTCTTAGCCAACAAACAGTACAACTATAAATACAGTCACCATAGCAAATAGCGCAATTATTCACGTAATTAGAGCCATTTTATCGCTCGTAAAGACTTCATCATACTTTCCATATTTTTAACGAGTAATCAAACGCCTACCATGAAAGGAGTTTTATCCAATAGCAGAACAATGGAGGAGTGAACGTTTGCACTACAACTGCACCGATGCCGTTGTCGCATGCGTCAGTGTGTAAGAAAACTTGAAGATTTAGTACGTTTACTTGTTAATTCAAAGCCTTACCAACGGCAAACTTAACTCGGTATCATGTTGTTAGCCACGCAACCACAATTACAAGGCCACGCCTCGGTTTTTAATGGAAATGGAAAGCAGAAAAAGTAAGAATTTATCACCTATTGTAAATTTGAAGTGCCTGTAATAGAAGGTTTGAAAGAAATTAGAATCTAGTTCATGGTTTATTTTATGGGCTTCGGTAACAACTTTGTTAGTTTAATTTAACGTTTTTATACCTACAAAACTAATAACTAAATACTTTTAAAATTCATCAGTAAATGCTACTATGAATTAATAAACTATTAGTAGACGTAGCCATTACATTTAGACAAATAACATATAATCATAGAACATTTAGTTGTTCATATTTGTGTATCGTGTAGGTAGTTATATGTCAAGTTCTCCAGTATTAAAAGCAACAGAAAACAACTATTATCTTAATATTCCGGCAACAAAAAAACACTCAGTACTTAAAATGAAAGCAGCCAATAATATTTCACGTCACATCAAAGTGAAAATATTCGCAGATAATTTAAATGCGAATTACTTTTTTTTCAAAGACCCTAAAACTCTATGCCAGTTGAGAAAAATAAGGGGCAAGGAAAGGGAAACTGAGTGAATTATACCTCCCCAGAGTGGAATGAACATCGCCGAGGTTAACAGATAATGCTTCTTAAATTAAAAATGCTTGTTTGTAATTGCCCGTGAAAAAACGCCCTGAATCTTGGGGAAGTATTTTTTATTTTAATAAGGAGATGATTTAATCTTGAGGCGTTTTTTAACGTCTTAAATGTTTGCAATCTTGATCGTTATTAATGTTAAAAGTATGCTCGGTTTTATTTTATAACGCAAAAAGATAGCATATAACTGTCCACCCTGGCTAAGCATTTATAATACTCCTATTTTTCTACGGGTAGCTCAGGAAATGTTACATTCTGCAAAAATAACTAATAACAAATTATTAAAATCTTCAAAGGAAAAGTCCGATAGCAGAAACTTTGATACGAAGTCATAGATTGTATATAAGAATAAGAAATTTTTAGTTCGCGGAACTAAGCCCATACTTATAAATACTTATAGACTAACATACATAACAATATATAACTAAAAACTAACACCGCGGTGACAGAACAGCGTGGTCCTGTTTTGCCAAAATTGGCGTCAGGGTCCCTGCTGGTAGGTTGCCCCAAACCGACGGAACACGACATCTGAAATATGTATAAATGTTAGTAGGTACTTTAAAAGCGTACGGTACTTTTCCATTATATATTTGAATGTGTAATTTGTAGACAGAGATTTTATTTTTATGTCAAGCCATGAGAATTGCGCTTTGGTTTTTAAATAACTTTGGATTATCACCTTAATAGCGAGTATAGCGACTCGCCCTAGTTTCGCTTCGGTATACTTAAGTCGCCCTTACCTACCTAGAATTCATTAAAAATACCTTCCTCTTGAATCGCTCTATCTATTTAAAATCCATTGCATAGTTTGAAAGATCTACGCGTACATACAGAGGGACAAAAAGCGAGAAGCGACTTTATTTTACAATACGAGGAGCATGTAGTTTTTCTTAAGGGTACATTTTCTAATTTTATTACATTCAAACACCGTGATTGCAAGCGAATAACTTGTACCAAAACTTAAATTCACCATTGCTGTAAAGCGCCGCACTACAACCATATTCGCACACAAAACGGCAGAACTACGTAAGTCACTAATGCAAAAAAACGAGTTCAAGTTCAGCGGCCTGCTAACATGAACCCTAGCGGTCCGGACCGGTTGGCCAAGGACGCCAGTTGCATGGGAGTGAGAACCTGATTTATTTTTACGATTCACATGTGAGTACATTCAGTACGAAATGCTTGTTGTAGGGTCAATTTTGAAAGGAGATTTAAAAGCCGGTACTGAATGTTGAAGTAAAATTAGGTGACCTATGTGACCTCGATGAGAGTTACGCAAGTGTTGTCATAGTTGTAAACTTGTTTTAATAAGAGCGAGACATTAACCGTGGTACAAGATTTTTTAAATTTTGGTTTTTGATGACACGGCATGACATGAAAAAGGAGCTAATTTTGTAGAAACCGTATTTTTAATAAATCACTGTCATCATCATTTAAATCGAACGACATAGGATTTTTTTGTTATGAGATAGTTTGATACGAGTCCAAGAAAAATTATAGCACTTCCCGCCGGCAAAACTGTTTTTTAAACCAGCCAGCTCGGCCTTCTTTTTCCTTATATTAAAAAGCACATAAAAGGACTTTTTAAATACTTGATTTAACGTAACAATGTTGTAATAAATTTGAAATATGGTTAAATTAAAATGTTAATCCGTTTTTGCATGTTAATACACGAAATATCGTATGGTTACTAAAAGCTTGCTTAAATAATAATATTCATGATGAGTACTATTTTAAGTCTCTTATTTATTAGGAAGGTGGTGAACCAACTAACAATCAAATTATTTTTAACAATCATAAACAGAAACAAATTATGTACTGGTAAATGTTTTATGTGCGTTTCTGATTCTTTAATGGACTATGCTATAATTTATTTAAATCTTAGACAAATTTGTAGTTTACCACTTAATAAAATTAAAGTGGATCTGAAAGGATATTTGGCAAACAAACCGCAATATTAAAGAGAATAACTAAAACCATAATAACAAATTACTGTCACTGTCAATGAAAACTCGATTCGCAATAAATTCAGAAATTATCATAATTCACCAATGACGCAGACATAAATAGACTATTTACGACCAATAACTTTTTAACAAACCTATTGATCTGCACAAAAAATGGCGCGTGCCCACAAGTGTCTTCATACAAATTCGATTAGGGTATCGATTATATTGGTCCAGGTAAAAAAAACGATATAAAGGATAAATAAAACTTCTTCCAACAGTAATAGAGTCCAAAACACAATGCTTATTTTTTCTTTGTAGCCCCTTAAATTACCGGGTGTTAAGAACGTGGCAAAAAATAATTTTGCATTTTTTTTGTTATTGTTTTTTTAAACTCTTTTTGTCGACATGAAGTTGATCCGATGTGTGAACTGAATTTAAATTGTGGGATACTTCCTTTTGCATTTTGGGGTCATTTTTTATGTTTACCACTTAACTCGGTACGGTAGATGGATTTCGAATCAAATGTTTGTGCATCTAGTTTTTTGAGTTGCGTTTTTATTCATTTTTTAAAGTGTGTTGTAAAAACGTGGGATACATTTTTTTAAATAATATCTCATTAAGAAGGAAGATAAGCAAATTGGTTTTTAAATTTTTGATGGATGTGCATATATGCAGAAAAATAAAAGTGAAATGTAAAGATTTCATCCAACAGGGTAAAATTATGTTCTTAAAACTAACAAGACAAATAATTAAAACTTTTTCATCAGAACCAAAAAACGCCTGCAGCCAAACACCATTTTTCGCCCCTCTACAAAGAAAGTTATTAACATCAACATAACGAAACTAATTATCGAGTCGCATCCAAAAATCTTCCAAATCATCCCTTATTTCAGACCACCCTATATTTACTCACTAATCCTCAAAATTAAAGGAGGCATAATCAACATGGAAACGTGTTCACTAATTAATTTTGAGGGGTAAAAATTGAATTCGGGGGTGGAAAATTTTTCCTCGAGAACTTAAATAAAAATGCAGATCGGTAGAAGTTTTACCCTCTTCTTTTGAAGTCGTGCGAGCGTGAGCTGTTCTTGGGGGTGAAAATACCCCTAAAGACATTGGGGTATTGAAACCGTTGAGGCGAGTTGATTTTTCGTTAGCACGTGTACACAGGGTGTGTTATGTATCAGGGTGCAAAGTAAATAACAAGTAAATTATGATGAGAGATGATGGAAAAGTACGTACTTCATTGAACATAGTTCGTTTAAGGGAGTTTTTATTAACTTAGGAATTTATTAAAAGCAATGTTTCCGTCTTGGTTTTAATTATGATAAACATAACTACGTTTTATGTGAAAAGTGCATAGGTAAATATAGAAATAGAAATAGAATGATGAATAGAAATTTTAATAAATTGTTATATTTGTCAAACAGACAGGTTATTTACAATTGGAAAATAACAAAAATCTATTTTAATATTTCTTTGGACTTGACAGAAGCGCGTGGAGCTAACCTCATGTGCCTCTGCTTTTAGTTTAGTTTAGTCCACCAGCACGGCTAGCACAAGTTGCCCGCGACTTGTTTGTCGTTTGGATCTCCCTTTCTATCTAGTCAGTAAAGATAAAGAAGCACTGAGCGACAAGCGAGAAAATACAACTTGTGCTACCCGTGCAGAGTAAATACTCTTTAACCGGACAAATTGTCCTCGCGTGTGATATACATCGACTCGTTTCTCTAATAAGTCCATGCTGATTATCTAAAACTCGACATTGGCGAAATACACAAAATGTTGTATGATATTCAAATTAATTATTCAATAATTAATAACGGAAATCGAATAGATAACTAAGCCCAAGACTCTTCTACTAGGAAATTACTGTATGCTAATATAATAAGGAGTAATGGGTCTAGGTCGTGCCATCACTGTTTACTTACGCTACTTTTTGTATATTTCTAATTAAGACGTTATTATAAAATCAGATGTTGAGAGGTGATTCGCGAGACGTATTTGTCAAAACGCTTTTCAAATTAATGTATTTATCGTAAAAAAACTACCCAATCTGTGTACTTAATAAATGATTAAGGTTAAGATTGTATTAGTTTCAGAAGTTATATTCCTAGGAATTGATCTGCAATATCCGCAACTGAACTGTACCTCTTGAAACTGATTAAAATTGGGCCCTGCAACACAGGGAATCCTAGCGCAGGACCCTAAACCATTGTTATGCCTTAAGTTATGTTTTTCTGAACAAACAAATTTCATTTTTATTTTTTCATAGTTATATTTCAACACCCACTAGTGACCGTTGTAAAATTTTCCCTATATGAACTCTCTTAGTCTGGTCGACAGTATTTTTAGTACCTAATATACTTTTACTCTAATTACCAATAATACCTACGTATTATAATTGCTTCCGTGGAGGGAATTTCAATGGAATTGTAAAGAAGGCCCTGTTTGATTTCCATAATTGCAATAGAGGGCTAAAGAAATGCTCTTTTGGGCGCGGGTGTCAAGTCAAATATTTTTTTGCTGATAAAATACTGTAATGGCAGCAGAAAACTCGAGATTTTCTAAAATATTAATACTTTTTTTATATATTTTTCGAAATAATTCCTACAATACCTATACTTACAATACCTATTACAATACCTATACTTACGGTTTGCAACAGCCTTTTTTAAAATGAATTATAGGATGTTTCTAAATTTGTATTGACGTTTACTTATCTACCTATTTCTGTCCCACTACTGGGTAAGAATCTCCAGACCTGTTCACAATTCCCTTTCCAGTAGCCCCCGAGCCCAGTCTTCACAGAACTGACTTTTAAATACTTACATATAATAAAAAAGGCAAATAGTCGTAACAGAAATTAAGTGTTCGTTTTAAAAACAAAGGCGCAAGATTAATTAAAATATACTTCATTTGTTTCGGTACTTTAATGTCAACAATACCTACACGTGATATAGTTCGTTAGCCAATAGAAGAAGTTTTGATTGGCTATTTAACAGAGCTTACCTTGGTTTGTTTACATTTATTAAATGCCTAAATAAATGGAGTATAACTAAACAACTTAAGCCACACTTGTAACGTTGAATAATTTCACTTTTAACAACTATTCTGTACGTAGCGCAGTTGTGGCAGGACCTTGTGCAGGGTCCGGATCGTTACCACCACCTTATCCTCCTACCGCCAAGCAGCTGTGTTCGCATTGTTGTGTTCCGGTGTGGCGATAAGACAACCGGTGAGATAACTAGCATGGAGGCATTCCATCTTAGTCTTCAGGGTTGGCAACGCATTTGCGGTCTTAGGGTTAGGGCCTGTTTCACAATCGACTAGTAAATTTATGTGCCATTTAAAGTTAGCTCTCTCCTTGTCTATGTTCAAGTGTAAGAAAAGGAAAGGGCTAAATTTATGTGTCAAATATGCTTTATTTGACGATTGTGAAACAGGCCCTTAAAGTCTTAAGATTGTAGACTTGCGAATGCCAATGTTTACTATCAGGTGGCCTATAGGTTCGTTTTCTTTCTCCTTGACATAAAACAAAAATTGAAAAACTAAAATGGCTGATATATCGCCGTTAACAACTAATGCTGTTTAAGTCGTGAAAATCAGCCTGAATATTAAACAGATTTGATGTACTTAATGTTATTTCAACTATAAAGTTTTCTACTTTCCAAATGCCTAACAAGATGAGTCGTTAGGAGAGTGAAATGTTTCTGTATTATGTAATGTACTATCACGAACGTTAATTTGGGACCCATTTCAAGAAAAATATGCTTGAAGTCGTCAATGTCATTAGAGATGTCAAGTCATTTGTAACTTTTAGGAAACTCAACCTTATTGTTGTAGAATGTCAGATTGACTTTGGACCTAAGGTGGGTACCTACCAAATTAAAGTTCGTGACTGTACAGGTATATTTGTACAAAGTGCAAAACAAAAAAGAGAGGTACTTGAAGGCGAAAAAAATTATATAGAAGTTTATTTTCTGGTCGCGTTTTTTGCTATCGGTATAAAATAAGAACAGGCAAGGGGATTGGCGACCACCCGAAGCTTTTCATTATTTTCTCGAGCCTCAATATCGAGCGCAAATAATACTTAACGGTTCCTTGTATTGGTGGAAATCACTTTTTTTAGGTATTAATTAAAAAAATATTTTTGTTACTTATCGTCATCTACCATTGGGAGAGCACACACAGAGTTTTTGAACTCAGGGCCTATTATGGTCGTGTTTATCGATATGTATAAACATGGATAAAGCATCTGTCACTTTCTGACCAGTATGTAAGTGCGGGAGTGACGGATGTTTTATCCCACCGCAATAAAAGCGTTCGTGTTACGGGCCCAGTTTGAGAATTATGAAATAGTGGTTGTTGCCCGCGACTCCGTCCACGTAAAAGTTGTTTATTGCTGGAAAAAGTACTTTATGCCCTTCTACAAAGCTTAGGCTATCTCCATACGAAATTTCATCGAAATCGATTCAGTGGTTTATCATCGAAAGCGAAACAGAGTCAGATAGCGTTACTTTCGCATTTAAAATATTACTAGCTGCTGCCCGCGACTTCGTCCGCATAGAAGTCGTTTATCGCTATTCCTTCAAGAACATGTTTAATTTACAGGTATTTTGATATACCTACCTTATATCCATCTCCGGGTTACAAACTATCTGCGTACTTTTCATTTTTGTCGATCGGCTGAGGTGCTTCACGGTGAAGACGAAACTAACAAACACATTTCATATTTACAATTATTAATAAAGAAAAAAAAAAAACCCAAAAAAATAATATACTAAACTTTCAAATTCCACCATTGAAGAAAGCAAAAACAAAAACAATTATGATATGAGTAATTCAAAATTAAGGTATCCAGGGCGAAGTCAACTAACACCCGTATTCACAAACGTCACTATGAGGTCTCACAGTTCTCATGAACGCACAGGGCGGTTCAAAACGTTTCATAAACAAAAGGTCGGTCAAAAAGGACCAATCACAAAGCTATTGAACGCAGTGCGTTTACTCAGTGAAGGTTCCCTTAAGTATGTGCAAAAACCCAGCTTTAAAGCGCTTGTAAAAACATTTATGAACCAAAACTGCCTACGGAGCCCTTCTACCACCTCAGCTTGTTAAGGCCCTCGGAAAAGTTTCATCGCAAAGAAAAACCATTAAGTACAATCTCCAACAATAATTCTCCAGCCGGATCCCTGTCAGGCCCAGGGATGATAAAATTATGTATTAGGGGCTTCGGTATAGACGTCGCTTTTAGAATCTCACTTTTGGAAGATAATTTAGAACAGAACATTTTTGCCCGTGTGGTGCCGGGTTTAGAATGTTGCCACTCCATGTCTTCCCGTGGATGTCGTAAGAGACGACTAAGGGACTAAAGGCTGTGTTGTGCTGTTAGGCGATGGGTTTGCAACCTGTCACTAATACACTGGATAACATCTTAGCCTGGTTGTGCAAAATGTGGTCACAGAATTATCAACAAGTTTTTGGAGTTGTTGGTGAGTATGTGGCTCTGCCTACCCCACTCTGGGAATGAAGGCGTGAGTTTATGTTATGTTATGTGTGTTATTTAGAACAGAATGTAGATAGATAGAGAAATATGTTAATTAATACAGATTGTTTCATGAATTATGATTAATTACGGTTTTCAAAAAATAATACTGACCTTGTCATATGAAACTTGTTAGCACACTTAACACGCATGTAAATACCATTTTGCGTATATTTATAGGTAATTAAGCATATATTCTTCTATTGAAATTTTTGTTGTCTGTATAGTGTGAATAAAAACATGTTTTGTCTACTTTTTTTTTAAGACAGTCCTAATTCTTGAAAATTAAAGTTTATATATTCGCCGCCCGCCTAAAACGTTAAACTTAAAAACACGCTTTCAAGTTTTATTATTAAACTTCAAGATAGATTCTAAAGATGGGAGAGTCTTGTTTTATTACGTGAATCAGATAATGCAAAATAAAATAAGATTTCTAAATACCGAAATTCTGAAAGATAATGCGAAGATAACATGTTAATTGTAATCATAGGTACGTCAATTTATGACCTGCCGTAACCGGGAATCAAACTGGTCGAATATGACAACACCATATAATAGTCGTAATATACCCAGTTATCTATCAAATTTAGGATCTCTCCAAAAACCCCATTTCACACGTAAAAGTATATAATGCCGTTCGAATTTAAAAACTTGAGGGTGGTACCCTCCTTTATTCCCCCTGTATCCAATATGGTGGATAGAAAAATCAATATTAAACTATACCGAGTCGTTGACGATGTAATTTATTTTACGAATAATTTTAGAAGGAAATGGTGATGGAACCAATTTTGAGAGCGATTTACATTTTATTTAATTCTCATTTGATTAACATTACGTATGTATTAGACGATTATTTTAGAATGGTAGCTGCACGAACACATTGCATAAAATTTATCAAAACTTGTTAAAAATCAATAAAAATGGCGTCATAAAATAAAGTTTTATTCACATTTAATTCAGTTAAACTCTGACAACACTGTAAAATTCAATTAACTTAATTAAAATACATTGTCCAAATTATTCAAACCGTTCGTTTCTGTTAACGAATGTATTTTTCTTCTTAACTCAAACTAAAACTAATTCAAATGGAGAACGTTTTTTTTAAATTCTACTTTTTAATCCACCGGGTCGAAGGCGAGTGCAATAAAGGTTTTATATCCGTTCTTTTTAAATTTTATTTCTCATTAGCGGGGTTCTCATTTTCAGCTTTGTTTTTATTAAGAGAGCTTTGCTGGAATTCTAAAACTTTGAAGTGAAATGCTGAGAGCGAATTTAATAACTATATTGGTCTTATTTTTATGATGAATTTATTTTTCATCCTTTTAATGTGGTATTACATTTAAGAAAATAAAAACGAAGGAAACCAGTACCTACTTACAGTACCTAACTACTTATTTATAAGTCTAGAGAATCACTTAAAGATAAAAGATACAATTTATAGGTACTTCAAACTTAACTTTGATTAGTTGTTTTGACGTAAGTATTATCAAGTCATTATTTCCATAACCTAGCTTTTTGACAAACGGGCCGAGATGCTTGGCGGTAAAAATCATATCGTCTTTGACCTGTTATCGTATTGTCAACGTTTAACGAACTTTGAATGATGTTTACGCGCAGATTCACCTTTTTATTTAATCCTATTACTTAATAAAAAACGATCCTTGATGTTTAAAAAAATAAAGATATTATTTTCCTTTACACCTTTTTTCACAAAATAGTTGTGACGCGTTTTTTTAGGAAAAATCTTAATCTTAAAATGGATTAATGTACGTAACAAAACTATTTAACAAAGTGTAATTTTTATGTCAAAATTTTGTAAATAAATAAGCCTTAAAAAACTTGAGTATGTGTATTATTTGAAGGTGGATGATGAATTTAAATGCGTACTCAGAGACCCCCCCCCCACGTAATGATTTGATGCAAATGTAATCTATCAAGAAAATGAACTTGCAAACAAGAAAGAAACCCTTATTGCGTACAGATGGGGACAAAACTGTAACAAAACCAAAATTAAAAAAAAAAAAATTTGAAAGAGGTGAAACAGTTTAACTTTTGAAATGGCTAAATTAAATTAAAAAAATACCAATAGGCTATGAACTACATTTTAAACCAGTGCATGTAAGCGTAGCTTAACTAAATTTTTATTCCCAAAAAAACAACTAATCGTCTCCAGACTCGTCCCATCAATAGGCTTTGCTTGACCCGTGAGAAAAGGTACAACGATTTACCAGAAAATCTACAACGCCAACCATATTTACACTAGAAAGGAAATACCTATACCTACGTAAAACATAAATAAACATAAACAGACTGGATAACTCCTCCCGTAAAACATTATCGTCCTTTTTGGATGGTCGGGTGAAAATAGAAGCATTCCATTTTGCCCATCAGTACTAACTAACTCGCTTGCCACCCTCTTTTTTTAAATCAAATCGCTGGCACTCCCCTCCGCTTGTTATGCGGTCTTTAATTATATATTATATAGTATTTATATACAGTAAGCCACCGAATTCATCGAATTTCACTTCATCGATTGTATTATTTCATCGAAAACCATTTCATCGAACGCTACTTTTTTTCATGATCTTAAACGTTCATTACGTAAGTTAGGTTTTACGTTAGGTTAGATTTGTGCTTACCAAAAAAAAAAAACTTATGCGGCGAGAAATGCCTTTCGATGAAACGACAATTCTACGTTTGATGAAATGTTTTTCGATAACATAGATAAATATTAATTAAATTCAATGTCGCCTTAGGTCTCTATCTTGGCGAATTAGAGAGTGACAGATGTCGTAATGAAACATTAGTTCTAATGATCGTTTGTGCAACTGAATAAAAATGGTACCCTGTCATTAACACATTCAGTGCTGACAAACGTATAAGGTGTTTTCCTCAATTTTACCCGGTGCCTTTTTCCTCAATTTTACGCGTATGTTCGTTTTTACAGCATACCAGATTCATTTAAAATATAAGATGCAACGCCTGAAGTTTTTTAAATTACTTACATTACTCCTAAAACCCAGGCCAGGCCAGGCCTTTGTCCAGCAGTGGACGTGTTACGGCTGATGATGACTTCTTAAACATAATGTTATAATTGGCACTGCAACGGAAAGCGTCAATAAAGTTGTGTCTATTTTAAACTGCACTTTAAAAACGCTTCTAGCAAAATTCAAAGTACCAATAAACAGCATGTGCAGATAAAATAACAGATAACCGCCATCTGCCGACCATAGACTATAATAAAACAAAACACATTCAAAAAGCGAACAATGAGTTCTAACGTCCGAATGTTGGCAACGTTGACCCCTTTTGCTTTCGCTCCCAGTTCCCACTAAAAAAAGTTATTTTAATCTCATCTGCATACTGGCACCTTCTATTATTAAGACAATAGACAAAGCAGGTTTTTTTTTAAATTGTTGCGTTGCAAATGTTAGTTCCGCTACCGGCATCTGTTCTTTTGTTGGGTTGACACAATTATGGGCCCCTTACCTTAGTCGGGTTAAAACAAAAAATAGATTGTTATACGCCGAACAGGTTTAGTTAGAAGGGTAGAGTGAGATGTAAAGTGAAGTGTTTCTTTTGGTTTAGGGTTGTCGATGATCTTAACTTGTATTTAAAGTGATTTTGTTTCGTGTTTTAGTTAAACGAAGTGACACGTCCATCTATCTTGAAATTTACTTAGTTTGCCCAATTTTTAGGATAAAAATCGTTGTCTTATGCCTTATATGCACGGTTGCATAAAATTTTAACTGACGCGAATTAAAAAGTTACAGAATGTTTTTAGTGGGGCATTAGTGTTGATGAACTTTTGTGTTTTTAAGTTACTTCGTCAGTTAGCTCGAATTTGATAGTATATAGGTTTTAACTGCTATCTCCATTGTTATTTTTACCCCTGTTGAGAGACCTTCGATTTAGAGTAAAGCGTTTCAAAATTTTGCTTATAATACAACTAAAGTCGGAAAATATCATGACTAAACACAACTAGTATAACATGACTAAACTAAATGAAATTAATTCAAAATCAAAGTTTATAATTTTGTCAACCCTATTCTATCTCGATTTTTAATTACAGCCTCTTCCCCATCGCTCGAAGACTTTGTCCCTTCTATAATTTATTCACACATTTCATTAGAACTTACTCCGTTTCACCAAACTAAAAAGACTTTGGTTCCTTCAAAATTTACATACACTTACCTCCTTTTACTTCAATGAAAAAGATTGGCACACCATGCAAATGAATCTAAATTAAAATCATAGACAAAGCTGGTTTCTTTTTAAAAGAAACTTGTCACTACGTTCTCACAGACCGAATGCGATTCTTTATTTGAAATTTGAATATGACATTCTTTTTTTTTGAATTGTTTTTGCAATGTTTAGAATGACGTTATTAAATTTATGTAGGTACGTTTTGAAATATTATTTTAAGATTAAGAAAGGGATACTTTTTTGGACGTAAAGGGTGTCTTTTGTTACTGTTTTAGTTTTGTAACTTGTTATTAAAGCTTAAATATGAAATCATGCGAGTCTGGAATATCTTTAAACTGGATTACTACTACTACTGGTATTACTGTTTTTAGTAATTTTAGAGTCGGACTGGTACGTAACAGTTATTCAACATGGTCAAAAATAAATCAACCATTTCTCATAATTTTTGGATAATTCTCAAACAAAGCCTTTAATAAACTTTTCATATATGAATTGATATAATTTGAATTAGGCTTAATTAGACTTGGATTAAGTGCAGCAAATAAAATGTTTGCCAAGTGTAAAACAAGTATTTATTTTTATGTTAAACCTTATCAACCGGCTTATGTAACAAAAGATGACAATTGCAATTAAAATGCAATCATGCACTAGTTCCTCGTCAATTACGTTTTCTTGTAAATCTAGCTATCTATCTATTTTGTCTATGGCTATTACATCCGACTTACCATCGAGTGGCCCGCACGATCGCCTGACTTCTCCATGTCATAAAACCATTGATATAGCGAGGGTTGCCTGGTCAAACCCGATAAATCGAAATAATTGTTTCTTCAAATTTCAATTGTCTTGATGTATTCAATAATGTTCTTTTTGACACAACAATTTATATCGACTTATTGGGTTTGACCACGCAACCCTCGATAGTGGTTTTGGTGGTTTTACTTTGACTCCTACACTCGTTTGACCACCATGCTTAAGTGAATTTATAAACGTATTTATGAAAAACTAAATGTTCCATTTTCAAAAAACGCTATATAGTACAGTATAGTACAGCGTAAATAAAACAGCTACATCACTGCCAGCGGCGGCAGCAATCAAATTGTCAATTTGCGGGATTTATTGCATTAGCTGTGTAATCTGCGGCTAATTGCACGATCGGTACGCGTCAGAATATGCGGTTATTATTTTTAAACAAGTTTTTGGAGATCCGCAGCGATTAGGTTCTGTGTGATTTTCATTGAGATGCATTTACTTTCGTTAGCACTAATGACACATTAGGATAACTGTCACTATCTAATTCGTCAAGGTACGAAGTGACATCACGCGACTTTAAGCCATATTCTATTTCCACTAGTTCCATTGTAAGTTTTATTTTGTTAATAGTTGGTTTAAAAGGACTGTTTCTTAATTGGTTCGAAAATTACTGTCAAAACTGTCGAAACAAACAATGAAGTTTAGATAAAAAACAATAATCCGTTGCACGGGCACTGTGACACATAAGAAATTTACCAGCGCTATCCAAGAGGAGATCACTACTGGACGGAGCGCCGCAAGGAACTCAACCAACCAACTCATATTAAAACTGATTTACCAATAATCCTTAATTAACTAGGTTACTCCCCTTAATGCCGCGTCTAGTATTGGGATTCTTGGTGTCGATATATCGAATCCCATCAAAAACATAAATGTGAAATGAGAGCCAAGTTCAATATTATGTTGGTTCTTGACTTCAACGACAAAAGAAGTGAGATCTAAATGGGTGCCAAGTTCCAATGGTCAGTCCTCAAATTTATTTATAACAACATATAATATCATTTCTTCTTATAACTTAGGATAATATATTGTAGTCTAAGGTCTGACTTGGCTAGTTCTCATATACGAATTATTATGTTCGATGGCTAGTTTCTACCTGCAAGCCAAATTTTCGGAATAATAAAATAAGAACCGACAAGTAACAGGGTTAGAACTTGCGAAAGCTATATTATAATTCGTATAATGAAAACTAGTCAAGTCAGACCTTAGGCTACAATATATTATCCTAAGTTATAAGAAGAAATGATATTATATGTTGTTATAAATAAATTTGAGGACTGACCATTGGAACTTGGCACCCATTTAGATCTCACTTCTTTTGTCGTTGAAGTCAAGAACCAACATAATATTGAACTTGGCTCTCATTTCACATTTATGTTTTTGATGGGATATCATTACTTTTTGTACAAAACTTATTAGTAGGTACTTATTTATAACAAAATTAATACCAAATGGTTTTTGTTAAACTACTGTATTTTCCTACAACTAAGTATAAGTTAAGTGTTCGTAATAGAATCGATTAAGTGAAAGTTTTAATAAAATGATAAAAATTTACCAGTTTCTGATTTATTCCTTTGTATTCACCTAATTACCTAACTGCATGCCAAATTTGAACTTTCTAGGTCATCTGGAACTGGGTTAGAGTTTTGATCTATAGGTCAGTGATAAAAATGGCGATTTTTGGACGTTAATATCTAAATAACCGTTTGAGATGTGTTTATCAAATTTGGAGCACTTATGTATCTCGCAAGTCTCAACGTATGAGCCAAATTTGACACGTTTATCTGAAATAGTTTTTGAGTTATGATGGGGTCAAAAGTGGCTCCAAATGGTTCGTGTAATATTACACACGGTGCTGCTCGCCAGTTCTGTTACTTGAACTTGGCTTGACACGCTACCGCGTGTCTAGATAATTTTCAGTTCCGATATCATCTTGAACGTAAGGCTAAGTTCTGTTAGCCTCGATGAAGCTTGACGTGCTCTGGAGAGCGGGGCGTTATTTCACGCCGGCTTATCGCCTTCAACTTTACAAGGCACAAATACGGCCTCACATGGAATACGCTCCCATATTTGAGCCGGAGCACCCCAATATCAACTTCTTTCACTTGAGCGCATTCAGAGCAGGGACCTGTTTTATAAAGCTACAAATTACAATTTACAGGTTACAAGTCGACCAATGACGACCAGCCATGACGAGCAGTGTTGCCAGGTTAGACCTGTAATATTGTAACTTGTAGCTTTATAAAACGTGCCCCTAGGCTGCTCGATGTGTCCACAACCGTGGGCTTTTCAAAAATCTACATCCAATGGCCCTGCGGAGGGGTGCTGCTTTCCTCTGTGTCTTTTACCGCATTTGTCACGGGGAGTGCTCCGAGGAATTATTCGGATTAATACCGTCCGCTGGATTCCACCATCGTACAACTCGTGCCAAACTATCATTTCATCAACACTATCTTGGTAGTTGAAAATACATCACTGTGCCTTTTTTGAGAGCGTTTTTGCCACGCACCTTATATGTACTTATTTGTAGAATCAGAGGGCTTATTTTCTAACGCACTCGCAGTCGCAACCGGCTTCAAAGTGGTGCAATCATTTTCATTTTGTATGCAGACAAGCCTTCGATTTTCAAAATGAAAACGATCGTGGTTGCGAGTGCGTTAGACAATAACCCCTCGGCTCTCAGTGTGTGTATTTCCGAACCAACATGACTTGAGGGTCTTCAAAAAACGAGCCTACTCTTTTCTCAAAGGCCGGCAGCGCACCTGCGATTCCTCTAGTGCTGCGGGTGTTTGTGGGTCGCGATGATCACTTACTATTTGGCGACTCGCTTGCTCGTCTGCCTCCTTATTCACATTTAAAACAACTAATAAATCTCGTAATTGAGATATTAACACATCTACGGAACCCAATCACTTTAAAATACATCGTCCTTTATTAAATCTATGGAAAAAATGGCATTCCATAATTGACGTCTGATTGGTGTCCAGGTTCATTTGAAATACTAAATGTAATGCTAGACTAGAATTGTGTTTTTTTATAGAATGAGGCGAGGCGAGAAGCAATATTACTAGTTTTTAAAGGTTTTTTCTACTCGCATGCTGTTAAGCACTAATATTGATCTCATTAAAGGTATCAAAATACCACCCAAAGCGTAAGCGAAGCGTTAAAATAAGCTCAAAAAACTTTTGTCCGCTGTTACGTTTGCCCGAAATTTTCATTTGTCCAAAAATCATTTTTTTCTGAAACCGTTTAATGTATCGCGTCACACATTGGAAAAAAATAAAATAATGTTAGGATAATTTGATCGTTACACATAATTGATGTGATTATATACTGGGCCTCTATTCCCGGCGGTAAGAACCATTTCGTATTTGCCCTGTTACGGTATTGTTTTGACGTCAGCCGCCATTACTAGCCGGCTAGCGGACACCGCGAAAGTGTAATATTAATTTTGGCAGAACAGGACCACACTGTTCTGTCACCTGGGTGTTAGTTTTAAGTTTTATATTGTTATGTATGTTAGTCTATAAGGTATTTGTAAATATGGGCCTCGTTGCCCGAAATAAAATAAAATTTATTTATTTATTTATTATTTATTTATTACTGTCAAGGAAATAAGAGTTATCAAAACGTTGACAATACAATAAAAGATCAAAGACGATATGGTTTTTAGTGCCTAGATTATCGGCCCTGTACTATTTTAAAAGCGAGATTTACACTAGCAACAAAAATTGAAGAAGGTGACTGCTGTTTTACTCTAACATTTAAGTTAGAAAACGACTGTGCCTTTTGCTCTAGAACTAAAGGGGCTTCTAAACGGGCCATATTTTCACTGCAATATGTGGCCGGCAACTACAGGTGTCCCTCTCTTACTCGTATTTTAGAGAAAGACACCAATAGTTGCTGGCCACATATTGCAGTGAAAATATTGCCCGTTTAGAAGCCCCTTAAGTTAAAGTAAGACTACAATCAACTTCTGCAATTTTTATTATTACAGGAGGTCACAACAAATCTGGTAACCTTGTCGGAAATGGATTATTATAAGTTAGATAGACAGAAGGCAACTCTCTGATGCCAGATATGACGGTCATCCTGCGCACAGTGCTTGCGTTATCTATATGCCTAATATAAAGGCTGATAACGTGTTATCCTTTCCAAAAAAAAAAGATAAGGTAAATGGCTGAATGTTGTACATGATTCTGTCATGATTTTAATCATAAAACTGTATTTGCATGCATTTTATGTTTTACGACTTAATGACTTAATTGATTGATTGATTGATTGATTGATTGATTGTCAACCTAGAATAAACAATTTATGAGATCGTTCCCAGAATTGTTGTGACTCCCAGTCTATATTGCCTTATTCGGGCTTTAGAGACGATGCGGGCGGGAGCTGAAAATAGAGATTGTCATCACCAAAATCTTCTATCTATATATATAAAAGGCTAAACTGACTGACTGACATATCAACGCACAGCCCAAACTACTGTACCTAGAAATTTGAAATTTGGTACAGGGGTTCCTTTCATGATGTAAGTGAGCACTAAGAAAGGATTTTCCGAAAATCGACCCCCAACGGGAAGAAATGGGGGGAGTAGCGGGAAACAAATTCTACGCGTACGAATTCGCGGGCGTCCTCTAGTTATTTATAATTTCAACGACAGTTTTACCTTTCACTCTGGAACACAACACTGCAAATACAGAGATAACCTCTTAAATAAAATATTCGATGCGTCGAAGTTCGACCAAAGACAAGACATCTCCGAACTGATATTGTTTACACGGTGTTGGGTCAACCAATGTATTAGAGTCGACAAGGTTGGCTGTGGATTATTTTTAAGAAAATATAATTTTAAATGTCACACAAATTGACCTAGTTCCAAACTAAGCTTTTGTCTTGTATTATGGATATTAAACAATTTACACATTCGTTTTAAATTCAGCCCATTCATAGCTTTTTAAAGATTCAGGCGAGTGGTTAAACATTTTTTTTATTTTTATTTGTTGATTAAGACAAAAGAAAATACATAGTAGGCACAATGCCCATCTAAGCAAAACCTTGGAGCATATTCACTACAATATAAAAAACCGGCCAATTGCGAGTCGGACTCGCGCACTAAGGGTTCCGTACCATTATCTATACAACATTAACAAAAAACGGAAAAAAACACGTTTGTTGTATGGGAGCGTTTGTTCTGTTTTTACCCGACTGCGTCAGAAGGAGGGTTATGTTTTTCGAGCGTATGTACGTATGTATTTAGTATTTGTTGTTATAGCGGCAACAGAAACACATTTGTGAAAATTTCAACTGTCTAGCTATCACGGTTCATGAGTTACAGCCTGCTGACAGACATACAGACGGACAGTGGTGTCTTAGTAATAGGGTCCCGTTTTTACCCTTTGGGTACGGAAACCTAAAAATGCTAAAACAAAAACGTTTTGCAAGTAGGATACTAAATTTAATCCACTACGTCCGTTCGCCTGCCTAGGGTTCCGTGGTGCTATTTTAAACAAATGCATGTATAATTTAACTGAAAGACACACCTCGTAAATGTACAGTGAAGGCACAGTAAGTATGCCATGTCTACTAAATAATGGCTTACTCGAATCGGTCATTCTAGCTCCACACATTGCACGACGTCACTTTTTTTAAAGGAAGGCTATTCACATGGCTAGAATTTCCCCAAAGTAGGTATAATGCCCTGTTGTGAATTTGACATTAAGTGGCCATGATATGCTAGAAGAACGGCCTGTTGTGCCACAACAAGTGTCAAGGTATGGAGGGCAAATCTAAATATAATGCAAGTATAAGGAAATCTGTATCAGCCTCCCAACTGGTGTGACAATCCAGCATGATACCCAGGAAACGAACAGACTTATTGTCTTTTTTAAAACCTTTGAATGCCATCTCCGATTGGTTAGTTGCCCGTGGTGGACGTAAAATTTGATAAAAATAGTTTTTTCGAGATATATTTTCTTTTGGTTGGATTCGAGCCAAACATTGACATGACGAAAAGCGTTACTTGCCTCTGTTTCATACGTTAGGCTTTAACAACATCTCAGAAAAAAATAAACATTCGATACATAATTAAAGTAAAAAAAATGAATGTAAAGTAGATGTAGCCAATGAAAACGAAACAAACAGGTAACACTTATTCCAGTATAATTATTTAACTTAAAGTATCAAATACTTACAAACCCTTCCATATTCTTAGTATCCACGGACAGCATATCATAGTTAACTATTTAATTATTAAACCACAGTAAGTACACTTTAACCGCAAAAACGATGAATTAGCTTCGCCATCATTAGGTCAATAACCTAGGCAGCTGTCAAACCCATACGCCTAGGGAAGCCATTAGAAAACCGCGTTTAAACAAAATGGCGGACAAGGGTGGGCTGTGTCCATTGGCGTACGGCAAAGGGCTGGATAAATACTATAAAACTAGCTTTCCGCCCGCGACTTCGTCTGCGGAGAGTCAGAACTTCTGTTAAAAGTACAGTTATAGTTTACATTTGAAGGCTTTTTAAAAAAAAGTCTAGAACGTGAATTTTAAGTAAGCGGTCCACATAAACTACTTTAATTTCATGGCACTAACCTTTAAAACAACAAAATTGACATACAAAATAAATTCACTGCCTCTCTTTCACCATTACGTTTTTTTAATACGATTCTAGATAAATTTGCCATATTTCTATACAAACAATTAACCCACTTAGCAGAAGATTTTCGAAAAACACCGAAGCTGAATATTTTCTGTATGTAATATAGTAATTTGAATATTACATAATTTCGATACAAAATTTACAGTCAGTAGTCTTAGATCCCAAGTTTTACCCTTTAGTTTTTTTTTATTGATAATGGATTTGCTCTTAACTAAGTATTCCTTTCCGGTGCCAATGTTGAAAAAACATTGAAGATTGCAATGTTTTAGATTCATGTACCTGGCTAAAAAAAAATCTCCTATTCAAAATTTCACCCGCTTTTCACACTGTTCAAGGATTGTTTTAAAAAATGGTTATTATTTAATTTATATTGGTGTTGATACCGAGTTCCATGTAGGTATCTAACTTCAGTCATAATTTTATTTTGTAGGTAGGTAGGTTTTTTATAGGAAGGTAAACATTAGGTACCAATTTCCACATGTCTCACTTCAAAAATGACCAAATTTCTACCAAACTTCTACCCCCCATTTAACCACCTTTGGGATAGTTTTTTCTAAATCGCCGAAAGTAACTTTTTTTTGTTCATAAAAACAGTAGCGTAAATATACATTTCCACATTTTTATCTTCAAAAATTATCATTATCCCTTACAAACTTCTACCGCCAATTTACCCCTAAGTGTTTCCACAATCGCCGAAAGCAATATTTTCAATTTATAACTACAGTAGCCGTTACAACATTTTCCACGTTTCTCACTTCAAAAATATGCCATACAATTTTCTACCCCCCGTTTTACCTCCTCAGAAGTAGTTTTTCCTGAATCGAGCATTTCTACCAAGTTTCAAGTAAATCAGAACATAAAAGTATTCGTTCCTATAGAAACTTTGCAACCCCCTTTCATCCCCCAAGGTGTCGAATTTTAGTTATCACGTGACTCATTATTTTCATTGAAGCGCATTTCTACCAAGTTTCAAGTTAATTTGATCATAAAAATATTTTATCTAAGTATACACATTATGCAACCCCCTTTCATTCATCTAGGGGTTGCATTTTAGTGATCGCTGGAATACGTGTCTCATTATTTGCATTGAAGAGCGTTTCTACCAAGTTTAAAGTTTTGACCATAAACGTTTCTACCAAGTTTAAAGTTTTGACCATAAAAGTATTTTTTCCATTCAAACTTTGCAACCCCTTTCATCCCTCTGGGGGGTGACTTAGTAATCGCTGTGTCTCATTATTTGCATTGAAGAGTATTTCTACTAAGTTTCAAGTAAATTTGATCATAAAAATATTTTATCCATACACACTTTGCCCCCTTTCATCCCTCTAGGGGTTGAATTTTAGTAATGGCTCAAATACATATGTCATAATTTGCATTGAAGAGCATTTTTACCAAGTTTCAAGTAAATTTTACTACAAAAGATTTTTTTCCATTCAAATTTTGCAAACCCCTTTCATCCCTCTAGGGGTTGAATTTTAGTTATCACTGATATACGTGACTCATTATTTTCATTTCAGAGCATTTCTACCAAGTTTAAAGTAAATTTGATACCAAATATTTTTTCCTAAACAAACTTTGCAACCGCCTTTTATCCCTCTAGGGTTTGAATTTTAGTAATCGCTGAAATACGTGTCTCATTATTTGCATTGAAGAGCATTTATACCAAGTTTCAAGTAAATTTGACCATAAAAGTATTTTTTCCCATACAAACTTTGCAACCCCTTTCATCCCTTTAGGGGTTGAATTTTAGTAATCGCTGAAATACGAGTCTCGTTTTTTGCATTTAAGAGTATTCCTACCAAGTTTCAAGTAAATTTGATCATAAAAATATTTGATCTATACAAACTTTGCCACCCCGTTTCATCCCCCAAGGGGTCGAATTTTAGTAATTGCTGAAATACGGGTCAAATTTTTTGCATTGAAGAGCTTTTCTACCAAGTTTCAAGTAAATTTGACCATAAAAGTATTTGTTCCCATACAAACTTTGCAACCCCCTTTCCTCCCTCTAGGGGTTGAATTTTAGTAATCGCTGAAATACGTGTCTCATCATTTGCATTGAAGAGCATTTCTACCAAGTTTCAAGTAAATTGGACCATAAAAATGTTTTTTCCCATACAAACTTTGCAACCCCCTTTCATACCTTTAGGGGATGAATTTCGAAAAATCCCTTCTTAAACGACGCCTCCATTACAAAACCAACTTCCCCTCAAAATTCCAACTTTTTATCTTTATCGGTTTGGGCTGGGCGTTGATATGTCACCCGGGACATTGCCTTTTATATATATAGATTATGTATTTAAACAAGTCATTGTTTAAGGTCACTAAAGAGTATTTGTATTATATTTAAGCCCATTATAGGCTGAATTATTTGATTATTTAAATTTATGCTTTCTAACTACGATGTAGGTACGGTACCAAACATATCTAGGTCTTAGAACCGTACCTATTCATGAGGCTGATCTTGAGTGATATGCAAACGCTCCTAATGTTTCTCTTTTACTTATATCAACTCGAATTCACGCGTCTACTGCGTTCCATTTTTAGGGTTTCGTACCCAAAAGGAGCTCAACGGGACCCTATTAATATGCCGTCGCTATCCGTTCGTCATAACTTTGAAGAGCTGTGTCCTTTGAATCGTAACAGATAATATGTATTATAACGACGAATTTACTAACAAATAAAAATACTTAAAGAAAGTGAAATAATAAAGCGGGTCCCCATACAAGAATACGTTTTTTCCACGTACTTACCTATATTTTTGTCGTTGTATCGTTAAATATATAGTAATATATTTTAAATTAAATAGAACAAACCCTGAAAAAAACACAACAAATACTAAAAAATGGTCAAGTGTGAGTTGGGCTCGCGCTAATTCGATTTGAAATAAGTACGTACTGTGTGGCGGCACGGAACCCTCGGTGCGCTAGTCCGACTCGCACTTGACCGGTTTTTAACCGTATCTTTAACGACAACCGGTGTCGTCACATAAAAAAGAACACCATTACCATTACATTAGTCGATCCTTTGCATTTTGAACCAAATTGGTAGGGTTCACATTTTCTATGACTTCACATTTTTTTTAAATGGTCCCCCCCACGCATTCAATCAAATACATCAGTAAGTAAATATTTTTTTAAGAACAATTTTTTAACATGTAGAATAGAGACTTTGTTCTTTTTCCAAATGTTTATACACATTTTGACAAATAAAAACTCATCATACTTAGCGTACGTAGCACATTTTTTCTCATTATTTTTAATGCAGTAAAAAAAATATATTCCTGCACATTTAAACATACGACGTTACAATTATATACCTACCTAATGTCCACAATTCAAACATATTTGCTATTTTTTTTATATAGGTGCTAAAATTATTTTCACAAACGCCGAAATGCGTCATCCGTCGCGTTTTGTTCCTAACGTATCGTACCTAGGGCAACAGTGGACACACGGAACGTTATAAAAATAGTTCTAACGTTCTGGTAAAAACCCTTTAGGAGCTCAACGGTAGTTGTAAACGTACATAAAGCTAGACCGAGCAACCGAGCTAGAATTGTCTATTGTATTATTAACTAGCTGTTGCCCGCGACTCCGTCCGTATACAAAAATAAAACATAGCCTATGTTACTCAGGTATAATGTAGCATTCTAATGGAGAAAGAATTTTAAAATCGGTTCGGTAGCTTTTGAGTTTATTCGTTACAAAAATACAAATCTTTCCTCTTTATAATATTAGTGTAGATACGTTTGTACGTCACCAGTAATAATATATTATCCAACATTGGCCGCAAAAATATCTGACACGCTCTTATAGCCCTTGTAATAAAAACGTGTCAGATATTTTTGCGCCCAATGTTGCATAATATAATGATTGCTGGTGACTGTACCCTACTGCTTAAAGAGGGTTAATATTTTTGACCTTGGGCTTTGTTTTTTTAAATCTAATTTATACCTTACTCCATGGACTTATTCCCGTACTTACGTATTCGATTTATGATACTAACTGCCGCACTCAGAGACGTCAATTAAATTTAATGCTTGATTTAAGTAGCTGCTGTCACTTTCTTCACTAAACAAGCATTAAATTTAATTGACGTCTCTGAGTGCGGCAGTAAGTATAAAATAAGAACTCACCGTTGACACAGCGCCTGTCATCAATATTCCAAGTCAATACGGTCACAGAATAAGAAATAGTAGGTTGATGGAACCAGTAATGGACAAGGACCAATAATGGACATTTGATTCTTATTTTACAGAAGATATGGGTTATTCATTTGTTTAGCAACAATCAATTTGGGACCGTAAGATGTTTTAATTAAGAGTTAAGTGTCCATTATTGGTGCCTGTCAAGCTTAAAGTGTCTAACACTGGTGCCATTACCCTATAAGAATAATCGAAATTCCCCGCAACATGGGATGGCCGAATAACTAATTCCACGCGGACAAAGTTGTGGGCAGAAGCTAAGTTTATTATAAAATAAACTTTATTATAAATATGTTTAATGGCGTTTAAAGTAACCGAAAGCTGGTTTAAAAAATGCAAGCTGCAGCTAAGCATTCTGTTACTGTTATGTATTCCAAAATGCCAAAACAGAATTAATTTCCGTTTTAAACTTTAAATTTAAGACTCAATTAGTAAAACAGTATCGAACAGGTTTCGCGTATTCAATTCATATTTATGAAGACTGGAGAAAGTTGAAATATTTGCTAATAAATAACCTTTTTTACTGGTAATGTTTTGAGCCGTATGTATGGCTCTTCAATCCCTCGTAGACGATGAATGGGTCCGATTTCACGAATGATGTGTAACTATGACTTAGCGTGACCAGTTCGGAATAGTACTTTATTTTTATTTTCAAAGGAAGATTTTAAACCTATGCATGTGTCTTATAAAAATATCTGAAGTGATGGCCTTCGGCCAGTACCAGTCCTGGTTCATGGAACATTGAACACATATACATATATATGTATATATATTAGCCTATTTGGGTGACCCGCTGCTGGGCAAAGGCCTCCCATCTTTTCCGCCATTCGTCCGGTTGAGTGCATGCTCCGCATCTAAGTCATCCCGCCATCTCCTTTTTGGTCTGCCTCTGCTCTGGTAGCCATCTTGCGGGGTCCATTCGGTGGCAACCTTGGCCCACCGTTCCGTATGCATTCGGCAGACGTGTCCAGCCCAGTCCCACTTATCCTTAGCGGTCTTGGCACCTACAAGTGTTAAAAGAGGAAAATAATAAAACAATTTTGACAATTCTACCTGATAGATTGGCCTTATCACTTTAGTACTTTAGTGTCACTTTATTTGACTAATCTGTCAAGCCTTATAGTGCCAGGGTACAAAGTGTGCAACTTCTTATAAGGCCGAATATACCAGCAGGTCACAGTTCTGCCTACGAGGAACCTTGCAGGTTGTGTTGTCACCATGTACTATAATGCATCAAGCTCATCATACAATTTTGTCCATATCGTCTATTTACTTTCTCAACCTCTTATCTGATCGAATATTTAGATAGAAAAAATATTCATGTTCCAAGGTTTGTAAAGACTACTTTCCTATCAAAATATACGATCAGATAAGAGGTTCAGAAAGTCACTTGGCTAACCACGTCCATTAGTTAAAAAGCTCTATAATTTCTTAGCTCTACTGCCCGATAGTAATCTAGTGTAATACCGGGCATGCGTAAGCGCAGGCTGTGCGATTAATTACCATTGTTCGAGAACAATGCTTGGGAGAACGGCGCATCGGAATCGGCCTAGCAATTGTGTAACTAGTAAGTGATACTATCTGAAAATTAGATGGCTACCCGCAATTTGAATACTAATGCTGTTACAGAATGGTGATGATGGTGGAAAAACAACAGACGGAAATAGTCTAGTAAAATCTAGGTTAGAGATCAACGGTAAATGGCTTTAGGCTGCAGTACCATTAGGCAAACAGTATGCGCGTCCTGTTTGCCTTAAGGGGCTTCTAAACGGGCTATATTTTCACTGCAATAAGTGGCCGGCAACTATTGGTGTCTTTGTCTAACATACGAGTAAGAGAGGGACACAAATAGTTGCCGGCAACATATTGCAGTGAAAATATGGCCCGTTTAGAAGCCCCTTTAAAATATTGTACAGTTTCATCATCAACATCAATTACTTATGAGCTATGCGTATCGGTGGAGTAATTTCCATTCTTTCCTATTCCGAGCCTTCTCTTTACCACTGATACGGCATGACGCTTTCTTTTTCTTGTGATTGGTCTAAGTACTGAGTTCTTCTTGGTCTCCTTCTTTTCCTTTCTCCTCCTAGTTTTCCTTCAATTATCATCTTAATGTACTCGTCGTGCCGTAACAGGTGACTAAACATCTTTCCTCGTCTATTATCTATTGTCTGCAATAGACTTCTCTGCTTGCTCTAAAGGTTCTATCTTTACACAAAACAAATAACTTTTGCCAAACGCAAATTGGCAAACTGAACAATAATGGGAAGACTCTTTAGTAAGCTGCAAACAGTTTTCTTAATGGGATTGCAGCTTTACGGGCGCGCAAGACTAAGAGCTTGTCCAGAAAGGGCGAATTCGCCGCGATTCGCCGCGATTGCGACCGTACTGGACGCAACAAGGCGTCCCTAGTATTTCGACTCGCGCGCAATACGCGCGAATCAAGCGCGAGTCGAGAGTCTGGCGTAGTGCACGCGATTTACGCGCGTATTTTGAATTCGCGCGATACGATTCGCGACGAATTCGCCCCTTCTGGACAAGCTCTAACGTTCGAACGAACGAGCGAGGAACGCAGCCATCTGTTAGAATGAGAAAGCAGGTGTACTAATTTGATGAACTGATACTATGACTAGAATAGAGGCATTCCATCTTAGTCCTCAGGTTAGCCGACAGAAGATATATGCAGACTTAGGATTGCAGTCTTAAGATTGGGAATGTCTATCGGTCTCAGATTCTACTTACAGGTAGGTACAGTCGGCTAAAAATGAGGTCTACCAGCCAACGGTTGAAGTTCATTTGCACGTCATGATACAACAAGTTTGATTTTCCCTTGCTTGATATTATGACAGTGACCAGTGTCAACCTTAGCGATAATTACATCTCACAGAAACTTGTCAAAACTGGTAGACCACTTTCTTGGCCGACCGTACCATGAGGTGGCATGTGGGATAGGTTGCCTTCCTCATACCATAAAACAGTATCTTTGAACAACGAACAAAGAACCATACATTAAATATACATTCAGCTCTAAAACATTACACTCGGGTCGGTAAAAAAAAACTTAATTCTTAACCAACTTGCATAATAGCAAATAAAAAAGCAACTTTATAGAACCAAGGTGCACAATTTATGCGAATCCCCTTAAGCCTTTCTACGAAGTCAATATCACCTTACTAATGCTTGCTAATGCTTGTCAAGGCGGGAATCGAACCCGGGCCCTGACATTTCATAAATATCCGCGATACCATCGGGTTGTAATTAGGTCCGTTACACACCGACAAACGTTAGAATGTGCATATTATATATGCCATTAGGCAGATGTGTTAACGAGTGTGTAACAGTCCATCCGATCGACCAAATTATCTATTGCAAGTGGCGTCGCCATTTGCCAGTCACCTACTTAATTGTTTTAATGTCTTGTTACGAAAAATATATATTGTGTTTACAAAGAAATTGAGCCACCGTAGGTACCTATATCTATATATATAAAAGGCAAACCTGACTGACTTATATATCAACGCACAGCCGAAACTACCGTACCTAGAAACTTGAAATTTGGTACAGGGGTTCCTTTCATGATGCAAGTGAGCACTATGAAAGGATTTTCCGAAAATCGACCCCCAACGGGAAGAAGTAGGGGGAGTAGAGGGAAACTAATTCTACGCGTACGAAGTCGCGGGCGTCCTCTAGTCTATATATAAAAGGCAAACCTGACTGACTTATATATCAACGCACAGCCGAAACTACTGTACCTAGAAACTTGAAATTTGGTACAGGGGTTCCTTTCATGATGTAAGTGAGCACTAAGAAAGTATTTCCCGAAAATCGACCCCCAACGGGAAGAAATGGTGGGAGTAGCGGGAAACTAATTCAACGCATACGAAGTCGCGGGCGTCCTCTAGTATATAATAGAGTCTAGTCTTTATATAAAAGAAGAAACTGATTGACATAACGCACAGCCTAAACCGCTGGATCCAGGGACTTGAAATTTGGAAGGAGTATTCCTTCGGTACCCTAGGGGTGCACTGAAGACCGTAGTAATAAACTGATTTCGACTCTAATGTTCGTCTCAAGAAGCGTCAATAATGACAGTTTTCTATGGCTTGACGTTTAGTTTGACGTATCTCGTGACGGGCGTCTCAGTCAAGGTGAGCTTATTAATAAGTCTGTTATAGGACTTGATAGAAGCGCGTGGAGCTAACCCCATGTGCTTCTGTTTTGTCCACCAGAGTACTCTTTAACCGAACAATTCGCTCATTGAAGACGAAACGGACACATTCCAAAATAATTTGCTCTTGCATTGAAATAGTTATACGAACAGATTCTAATTTTAAAATGCAACACTGACTGTTTTTGGAATGTGTCCGTTTTGCATATCCATGGACTTGTTTCTCAAATAAATCCATGGCGATTGTCTAAAACTCGATACTGGCGAAATACAACTTGTTAAAACAAGGAGTGAAAGCCATTAAGAAAAAAAAAAGTCTGTGATAGTTATTTTTAAAGGTTGCTTGATGGTAGGTTAAAATATTGATGGTAGCAATCTGGATAAAACCTGTACAATTCCACAAGGAACTACCACTTCTATATTATATCCATATAACATTTGACATTTGAGTTCGTTTGTCAGATTTGGGCGGGAAGCGACTGGATGCCTAAAGCAAAGCACAGGGTAGTGATTCTTTCAAGAGCAAAGGTGAGCGAACGCAGGAGTGAATGTTCAAGCGGCGATATTAAGTAGTCCCGTCAAAGCGAGCAAAACACATTTCAGCGCGTGTATTCAATTTGGCAGCATGGCTTCTCGAACGTATAAGGCTGCCTAATTGAGAATGCACGCGCTAATATGTGTTTTGTTCGCTCTGAAGGGACTACTTAAACTCGCCGCTTGGATTTCACTCCTGCATTCGCTCACCTTTGCTTATGAGAGAATCACTATGAATCTGCTGTGCGCTATGACGATGACGATGAACATTATAAAATTCTACAGTTCAAAGGATTAAAGAATTTTAACTATCAAAATATCATAAAAATTAATGATGATTCGGCTCGTTTCATAAAGCCACACTAGTGTTTAATGCCCTTCATTATTTTTAAATTTCTTCGAGACCGGCAACGCATTGGTGACGCCTCCGGCGTTGCAAATGTCCTTAGGCGGCGGTGACCACTTCCCATCAGGTGGGCTGTCTTGTTTGCCCTTCGAGGGCAATAAAAAAGAAATGTACAGTCACATAAACTACTATTGTGTGTATTCAATTGGGATAGACCAATAAAAATAACTCACAGTTTTTACATTCTAATTCAAAAGAATGGGTAATTTTAAGAGACCAAGTTCATTAATTTTGTATTTGACCCAATAGTTTTGTTTGAATATCTTTATTTATTTAGCAGACATTTTATGGACGGCATGATTATTTTTAATTTGGGCTGTTATTTTCTAATATATAAGGAGAATTAAATGATATCTAATGATAAAAAGTGATTGTAATAATGTATTAAAACATACTATTTCAAACGGTTTTCGCCTAACCCGTAAGATACACCTAGGAGGGCTTCAAGCCAAAAACGAAAGTCAAACAAAGGTTAAATATACTCGTAGGTACAGTCAACCAATTTGATTCCTAGGCCACTATAGACTTTGTCAATGTGACGTTGTAAACCAAATCATAAGAAGTCTATAACGTTTGGTTGTCAACGTCACTTTTACATAGTCCAAAGTGGCCTAGAAATCAAATTGGTTGACTGTACTTACGTCGAAATGTCCGAAATAGATAAATATTTCAAAAACTTATTAATGCAGAACGGCTTTAAAAACCCATACCTCGAAATGGTTTTAGAATTAATAAAAAAAAAATATTTGGTAATTGTAAAAATATGAACAATCCCAATTGGGTTATACCATAATTTTATAATGTATGGTGATTCAAAAACCATTTCGAGAAAAAGGGTTGTAGAACCATTGCCTGTTATCAGATTATTTTATTTTACAAAATTAGTATTAAAGTTTTTTTAAATTTATCGTTTGACATTATTTGACCTCTAATGTAGTGACGTCACGATCTTGATTGCTAAGTTGTATCTAATCTGTGATCAACCATAGTACTGCATATAATATACAATATTGTATATCGAATTTTGTCTTAATTATTTCTGTTTTAGTTTAACGCTTATTAAAATCAAGACAAATTTTAACTGTATATAAACATGTCAAAGAAAGATCTTTAAAAAAATGGAATGATCAAAACATAAGTCCATTTTGGACCCTCCTCTCCTTTTTTGTGAGAAGTTCAAAATTTTATATTTTTTACAACTTAGATTATAAGCAATTAATAACACAATGTTATAAAATACACAAATTATTTGAATTTTAATTCATAAAATGTGTTTTTTTTTTGGTACTAAGTACTAACCTCGACTTTGTACACAGAAACTACTATTTATGTAACATAGTATCTTTTTCGGATATTATCTATCTTTTTATTGAAATACCTTTTAACGAACGTTACACTACTCGAAATTTATAAGCTTTGATCTCACGCTTTCGCTGCATGTTTTTTTTTTTTATAATCGCATGTCTAACCTAACCTAACCTACGTAATTAAAGTTCAAGATATCCTGAAAAAATCTTGGTTACAGCAAAAAATAGTGTCACATTAAGTGAATTTCGATAAACTTATGGGTTACCAACATTTTTTTTTCATAGAACATAAAAACTTAAAAATGATCTTTAAATGGCTTCTCGAACGTATAAGGCTGCCTAATTGAGAATGCACGCGCTAATATGTGTTTTGTTCGCTCTGAAGGGACTACTTAAACTCGCCGCTTGGATTTCACTCCTGCATTCGCTCACCTTTGCTTATGAGAGAATCACTATGAATCTGCTGTGCGCTATGACGATGACGATGAACATTATAAAATTCTACAGTTCAAAGGATTAAAGAATTTTAACTATCAAAATATCATAAAAATTAATGATGATTCGGCTCGTTTCATAAAGCCACACTAGTGTTTAATGCCCTTCATTATTTTTAAATTTCTTCGAGACCGGCAACGCATTGGTGACGCCTCCGGCGTTGCAAATGTCCTTAGGCGGCGGTGACCACTTCCCATCAGGTGGGCTGTCTTGTTTGCCCTTCGAGGGCAATAAAAAAGAAATGTACAGTCACATAAACTACTATTGTGTGTATTCAATTGGGATAGACCAATAAAAATAACTCACAGTTTTTACATTCTAATTCAAAAGAATGGGTAATTTTAAGAGACCAAGTTCATTAATTTTGTATTTGACCCAATAGTTTTGTTTGAATATCTTTATTTATTTAGCAGACATTTTATGGACGGCATGATTATTTTTAATTTGGGCTGTTATTTTCTAATATATAAGGAGAATTAAATGATATCTAATGATAAAAAGTGATTGTAATAATGTATTAAAACATACTATTTCAAACGGTTTTCGCCTAACCCGTAAGATACACCTAGGAGGGCTTCAAGCCAAAAACGAAAGTCAAACAAAGGTTAAATATACTCGTAGGTACAGTCAACCAATTTGATTCCTAGGCCACTATAGACTTTGTCAATGTGACGTTGTAAACCAAATCATAAGAAGTCTATAACGTTTGGTTGTCAACGTCACTTTTACATAGTCCAAAGTGGCCTAGAAATCAAATTGGTTGACTGTACTTACGTCGAAATGTCCGAAATAGATAAATATTTCAAAAACTTATTAATGCAGAACGGCTTTAAAAACCCATACCTCGAAATGGTTTTAGAATTAATAAAAAAAAAATATTTGGTAATTGTAAAAATATGAACAATCCCAATTGGGTTATACCATAATTTTATAATGTATGGTGATTCAAAAACCATTTCGAGAAAAAGGGTTGTAGAACCATTGCCTGTTATCAGATTATTTTATTTTACAAAATTAGTATTAAAGTTTTTTTAAATTTATCGTTTGACATTATTTGACCTCTAATGTAGTGACGTCACGATCTTGATTGCTAAGTTGTATCTAATCTGTGATCAACCATAGTACTGCATATAATATACAATATTGTATATCGAATTTTGTCTTAATTATTTCTGTTTTAGTTTAACGCTTATTAAAATCAAGACAAATTTTAACTGTATATAAACATGTCAAAGAAAGATCTTTAAAAAAATGGAATGATCAAAACATAAGTCCATTTTGGACCCTCCTCTCCTTTTTTGTGAGAAGTTCAAAATTTTATATTTTTTACAACTTAGATTATAAGCAATTAATAACACAATGTTATAAAATACACAAATTATTTGAATTTTAATTCATAAAATGTGTTTTTTTTTTGGTACTAAGTACTAACCTCGACTTTGTACACAGAAACTACTATTTATGTAACATAGTATCTTTTTCGGATATTATCTATCTTTTTATTGAAATACCTTTTAACGAACGTTACACTACTCGAAATTTATAAGCTTTGATCTCACGCTTTCGCTGCATGTTTTTTTTTTTTATAATCGCATGTCTAACCTAACCTAACCTACGTAATTAAAGTTCAAGATATCCTGAAAAAATCTTGGTTACAGCAAAAAATAGTGTCACATTAAGTGAATTTCGATAAACTTATGGGTTACCAACATTTTTTTTTCATAGAACATAAAAACTTAAAAATGATCTTTAAATAATATCCGATTTTCATTGTTATCTTGATAGGTACATAAAGTATTAAACAGAAAACAGCAGGCACATAATATTATAAAATAATAATTTATTCAAAAGGTGTGAACAATTAATTATTATCGTTATTGCAGCAATAACAATAAACTTAAAATGCAAAGTAACTGGAGTCAAGTGTTACTGACCCGAGCCGATGTGCAAATTGACACCATCAATTTAACTCGATACAATTTCTTTTAACTGACGCGTCACCTACCGTAAATTATAACCTCAATAACCGTTTTATTTATCGCAACTAGTTTCCAACCCTCCTGTATAAAAAATCCTAATCAAAATTAACTAAAACTCCGATCTACGGTCTTAAAAAAACGTCTTTTGTTTCGTGACCTTTTATTTTTAATTTAGTTACATGCTCCAAACGGTTTAAATCATTCAGATATCAAAAGGAGTAGTCAAATTTCGCCTTTTGTTTCATTGTAGTGTCGCAAAGTAAGGGGCAGGTTTTTTGCTGCGTTCGAATTTGAATTTGGAGTTCTATTGTCACTTGTTTTTTTTTTAATTAGACGCGTAGAGTCATTTTTCATGCATCGCTTGGTATCTGATTTAGCCAGCCAGTGCGAATGAAAAAAAAGTGTGTCAAAAAAGCGGTTGCGTTTTTTTTGAAGATAATAAATAATTTTATAACGAGAAGTGTTAAGTTTAACAATGCATTTATTGTAAGTACATAAAAGTATGTTTAAATAATACTAGCTAATACAAACGAGTTATTTTAAGGTAATTTAATAAAATACTAGATCAATGATAAACTAGATATATTTTTTCTCGAGATTCCGACATCGTCATTATAAATAACCTCAAAGATACATGTATTAACGAACTTTAGTTAGGGCCTATTTCACAATCGACAAGTAAATTTATGTGCCAGATAAAAGTTAGTCTTCTCCTTGTCTATGTTCAAGTGTAAGAAAAGGAAACGGCTAAATTTATGTGTCAGATCTGCTTTACTTGACGATTCTGAAACAGGCCCTTACTGTCAGGACCTAGATCTAGACAGGTTCCAGTTTCATGGACTCGTACAGTCACCAACAATAATATGTTACCCAACATTGGGCGCAAAAATATCTGACACGTCTTTACTACTAGAGGTATAAGAGCGTGTCAGATATTTTTGCGTCCAATGCTGGATAATATATGATTGCTGGTAACTGTACTACTTAGCATTTATAATGGTTACCTTTACACGCGGAATAAAATGTGAAAAGTAATTTTGTACTTGGATACGATTTAGTTTTTACATAATTATTTATTAAATTCAGAAAATATACCTACCATCACATCTAGAGTACTTTATAATTATAATTTACGTAAGTTTTGTTAAATGAGGTATCTAATACTTTTAAACAAGCAATTCTTGTATATATATAGGTATAATCTGAATCTCGGAAACGGCTACAACGATTTTCATGAAATTTAGTATGCAGGGGGTTTCGGGGGCGATAAATCGATCTAGCTAGGTTTTATTTTTAGAAAATTTTCCAAAAAAAAAACATCCAGGTAGGTACTAATAATAATAAAAACATAGAAAAGGTCACGTACATTGCAAATTATGGAGAAAAATTCCTGGAAAAATTGTTGATTAAGTTTTTTCAAGCAATTTCGTTCAGGATACTTACTAGGTACATAACTTTGTTACTACATATGAGCCCTGCCATATAGCCCTCTTAAACCCCCATATCTTCAAAGCATGTATCACATAACCAGAGCACGGATTTTCGACGGCAAAACAAAACACTATCATAATCTAGCCAGTGATAGAAACATTATTTTATCGATATCGAGTATTATTATATTATATAAAAAATAACATGCCGATATATTTTTACATTATTTTATTCTCGTATATGACAGTCAATTTACAATTTAAAATTTGCAAAAGAAGTGGTAAGTTAAGGGTTTTTTTAATATGTGTTATTATTATTAAGTATTAAATAACCTTTCCTTTCAGCTTTGCCATAGTCGGGCATCAAAGAGGTAGATTTACTCCCAGAGAATGTTGAGAAACTAATGATTATCTACTCCTATCACTATTACACATTAAATAAAATGCCATGTGCTGCTGTGTGTACTCACTTGGATTTTGAAGAAGAAATTGCATCTGTTTCTATATAACTTAAGACTACGCCGAGCGCACAGTGGCGCCCTCATCACTATTATTGTGTTTTCTAATAAAATAAAGTATTTTCTTGAAATCGGACGATGCTTTTTTGTAGAGCAAGTAAAAACACAATTTATGGGATACGTAACAAACTTTGATAACAATTACCGTATGAGTAGTCAGCTTAACGGGAAAAGGTGGCCACTTTTTTCCGTTAAGTTGATAACTCAAAGGTCAATTGTTATTAAACTATGTGATATGTCCTATAAGTTGTGTTTTCATTTGTAGTACAAAAATGCACCGTCCGATTTCAAGAAAATACTTTATTTTATTAGAAAACACAATAATAGTGATGAGGGCGCCACTGTGCGCTCGGCGTGGTCTTAATACAACCTTCAGGTATTTTTTTAATTAAATATTTATTTTCTTCTACTAGACAATCATCGATATCGATAAAATAATGTTTCCATCACTGGCCAGATTACGATAGTGTTTTGTTTTGCCGTGGAAAATCCGGGCTCTGCACATAACCATTTTTTTTACAAATTACCCTAAACCTTAGCGACGATTTATCAGGTGGTAAATCAGGTGACCTGTGAGTTCGTTTTTCTGCCATATGCCATGAAAAACTGATGCCAGTTGGAGCCATGCCAAACGACACAGTGGGGCTAGCACGCACAGTCATAAACTGTGAAGTGTTTTCAATCCACGTTATAACGTTACTTTGTTAGTAAGTTTTGTTGCATGTTTAAAAACCGGTCAAGCGCGAGTCGGACTCGCACGCGAAGGGTTAAGTACCTTTTTTTTTTATAGCGGTAATATATATACAGATTCTGCAAAAAAAATATGTCTACCAATTACGGTTCATGAGATACAGCGCGTTGACAGAGAGACACACGGACAGACAGCAAAGGCTTCGTAATAGGGTCCCGTTGATACCCTTTGGGGGTACGGAACCTTACAAACTAGCTTAAGACATGGTTTCTTGTAATATAATGAATGTAAGTAGATTTAAGCTTAAGTAAGATATACCTATAATATCTGAAGGAAATCCTCAATAAATGTTCTATAGGTAACTACATTAAAAAAAAAACTGTGACTGACTGACTGACTGATAGATAACGCACAGCCTAGATCGCTGAACCTAGGGACTTGAAATTTGAAGGAAATATTATTTGGGTACCTACCCTAGAGGTACGGTGCGGCTAGCACGAGTTACCCGCGACTTGGTTGACGTTCGGATCTTCCTTTCTATCTAGTCAGTAACGATAGAGACGCACTACGCGATCTCTGGGTCCTGCAAGACTGCCGCCAGCACCAGCTAAGTTTGCTCCAATTGCTGCAGTATTTTTTGTACATTATAAATTTTTTCATAATTGTGTCCTGCTGCAATATTTTTTTCACTTCATTTTTTTTCGTTCCGAAAGCATTAGGTTTTACCAAGTAGAATAAGAGCTCCTAAAGTAATGTTTTTTGTTTCTAGGGACTAAAAGTTCTTTTTGTTATAAATTTTCTTGAAAATCCACAAATATCCAAATATTACATGCGCAAAAAAAAGGGGAGTCACGTATAAAAAAAAATACCTACCTGCAGCTTCACCACTAGGTACTGAATATTGTGTACGGATATAAGAAAATAGTCTCCGTTCAACCTAGGTAGCAATATAAAAAGTGTTAAATTAAGCAAAATGTTTTGCTATGTTCAAAATTTATTTAAGTTTTCATGTGTATGAAACAATTATTTTCAATAGGTAATATACCTAATTGTTAATAGGTACCTACCTAATAGGTAGCATTACCAGTGATCGGAAATAGGTGAGCTAATTTACCTAAACTTGATGCATGTTCATTCAATAATGTATTCCCATCTCACTCACGCATGAATGAATATGCGTCAAGTTTAGGTAAATTAGCTCACCTATTTCCGATCACTGAGCATTACACACAAATAAATACGCAGGATGCAAATAATTAATAAAATACATTAAAAAAAATACTCAATTTCAAATTGTAGAAAAATAAATTAACTGCGACGTTATACATCTTTTAAAAGAGGCCGTTAACTAATTACCTATTATAATCAACTTGAGCTTTGTCTTCGGCTTATCTTTTTATAGCGTTGAACAGTCTTCTTAGTATTCGACTTACATTGTAAAACTGGGACCAAAAACTAGAAAATCCAAATTCGGCTTATAAAATTTAACCCACATACTACTTAAGCTTATTTCTGAAGATAGCTTCTTTAAATAGTTGTTTTTTATAAACATTCTTTAAGCCTTTGTGCACGGATAAGTGGCTATTAAGAACAATGTGGGTTTGAAGCGGCTTTACTCATTATGCTTGATCAAAAGACTGGTAAGCTTTATAAAGGCATTGGATTTTTTTAAATTAATAATCACCATTATTAATAAATCTAAAAACGCGTAGTGTTTATAATAATCATTTTTTACTTACAACGTAATTTTCACAAACAGAAATGGTGTTATAATCACAACAAGGCCAGTTTGCTTTATTTTGGTTTTTGTTTATATTAATGTTCTGGATATTCGTTGCCTATAAAACAACATGAAAATTTCATATTTACGAAACGCAGCCAAGCAGCCATTTTAATGTTCCCAACCAACCCTTAACGAAGCAAAAATAAAACGCTAAAAATTCCTCCGCGTCTCTTTAAAACAAAAGGCTCTTTAAAATCTCGTGCAAACTTCAAGTACCCATTTTGAATTTCGAGCGGGAGCGAGGACGCTCTTTCACACACACATGCAAAAGCCACCCTTGTATCTACACAATAATCGCCTCGGTTGGTAAAGCAGATTGTAAAACTGCTACTCGACGCTAGATGGCGCTTTTATCAAAAAACAAAAAATGTTAAGAAACGTTTTGTTAAAACATGACCGTGAGATATTTTAATAGAATAAATATTAATCGTTTAATCATTTAATATTCCATAATTTTTTATTCTTTTACGTTTGATTTAGTTAAAGTTTAAAATGATTTTAAATATTTATACTAGATGGCGCTGCCAGTACCATTTCGTTAAGCTAAAATCCCATTTCGTCCCCGTACGTGACTTTCAAAGTAAAGTGTCTCATTTTCCATCTAAATTGCCTCTTGCGTCTTATTTGGTAGGCTTTTACGCATTCAAACTCATTTCTCTCCTCTTTTATGAGAATATACGTACTTTAAGCCGTCCTAATAAGAAATAGATGCGAATAAGATTCAATTATCTTCGGCTTTGGACTTATTCCCGATTGTCTTATTGGAAATTGGATTGAAACGTTGAAAACAAAATAGAATACTGTTCAAATGGATATCATTTACTTTGTATGGTATGGTTTTAATGTTTTTATCAGTGTTTATGTGCCTACATAACGTATCTAAAATGTTTTTACTGCATTGTAGCAGTATAATAAATTATTATGATGAGTAAAAAAAAAGTAGGTACTTTATAGTTAACGAAACGAAATATAACGATAGCTAGATAACGTAGTTGCAGTTTTGAACATAATTATAAATTACTTATACCTACTTACTTTTAATTCTGTAAAGCCAACAGACCACGCACGTCAATGTAAAGGACGTAAGTTGATACTTTAATTGCCGCACTCAGAGACGTCAATTAAATTTAATGCTTGTTTAGTGGCGTGTTGTCTTATTCTATTGCTATAGCAAAGAAAGTTACAGCGCCAACTTTAATCAAGGATTAAATTTAATTGACGTTTCTGAGTGGGGCAGTAAGATAGCCCATTTAATAGGCACTGAATTCTCTTATATTTAATAAAGTTGGTAAAAACTAAATAATTAAACCTTTGATTACAGCATAGTGTTTCTATCGTTTCCTGTTCCGCTCGTGTGTGCGGACCTTTATGATTATTTAACATAAAAAACATAACCATCCCTGTCTATCCCATTAAATCGCTGGTAGTACATTTTTTTGCGCATGTTTCCGTCTCATGTAAGACCCCACCCCTTTTTTGCCATTTTTTGTTTCGCGTGGGGAGTTTTTTTCATTCGGGTTAGTCGTTAAGCATGCGCAAGAGTCGATCCAGTGGATAATAATAGTTCTTTATAAGTAGGTATGTAAGGTTTTCTATTATCTTTCCATTTTTAAATGTACGATCTAGTTCTTGTTTGGCAGACAAATTTATTGCATTTTATTTCTTAAGTGTTCTATAATAAAGTTTAGTTTTTTGGTTTTAATGAATAAGAGGTAAGGTCAGCCTTATAAGGTACCTGTACACTTTAGTGCTTCGTCACTTTAACGTTATGTTTGAACTGCTGCATTATTCAATCAAAGGCGTTAAAGCGACTTGTAGGTACCTTTGCGTGCAGCTACTTAAAAGGCTGACTGTATTTCGTTTATGTTCAATCCCTTGGAAAGTCACGTTTAGATTTAAAAGTAATTAACTGTATTAAATTGCTAATATCAATGGATGCATTTCTATCTGTTCCTCTGTCTAGCTTTTACCAATAATTCGTTAGTAAGAACGTATTAAATAGGTTTATTTAATTTTATTGAAAATAGTCTGCATCATCACCATTCTAACTGTGATTGCTCAATCATTCCAGTTAAATAAAATAATTTTGAATGCAAAACAGGTTAGAGAAATTGTTAAACAAACAAACCAAACAGATTATTATTAGATTTACCAACACTACTTTCTTCAAAACCATCTATTAAAACATTACCGCCGCAAAATGCATATTTTTTCAATTGCGCATGCGTATAAAAGATACCTATAATTATAATTACGTGAACATTATCTTCATAAAAATGTACGTAGGTACTTACTGTTCTTTGTGTACGGTCAGCAGCGTGGCAAGATCGCAATCAGGCGCTGACTGTACAGACAGCAACAACACTAAACACTATTACATTTTAAATTAAATAATTATTTTTTAATCCTGGGGTATTTAACAATGTTTTAGTCTTAAACTAAAATCTTATCTTGTAATGTCGGAAACTAGATTTCACGCTAAAAAGCCGTTTAATTTATTTTATATTACATTGATTGAAGTTTAGCTCTCCTTATACAGAAAACGTTACATAGTAATGTGAGTTAACCTGTGAGTTGACCTTATAATAAAAAAAATGTGAAAAGTTGCGAATTCATCGATTTAAGCAATATTTCTCTTCTAAGAATAATTTCATACAAAAAGATTTCATCAAATTCGGATGCGTGCTGCGTTTTAAATATATATTTTTAATATAAAAAAACCTGACATAGTTTACTCAAATTATTAATTTAAATCAAGTTCTGGATAAAAAATAATTCCTCTTTCTTTTAAAACTCTAAAGTACAATCTAAGTTCTAGACTGCTGTCCCTACGTTAATAAGATAATCTACAACCGCGTAATGGAATAATCATTATAATATTCAGTTTCACATTATTCGATTTAAATAAGCTTAACTTTTTTATGCTTTTCTATTATAGAAACGGTTAAACATTTTATTGACAATTATTTATTGTGTTGCTAAGTGTTACTTTTAAATAATTGCTATTCAATTTGAGGTTATATTCGTAATGAATAAAAAACGCAGTTGTTATTTACTATATTATTATTATCAAATAGAAGAAAATAATAGCCACAAGGCGGAAAAATAGTCATTTCTAGTTGCATTTTACTTTAGTCAGTAAATGTTGATTTAAAAAAATACTAGTAAAAAACTAAAGTATTTTCAAAGTATTTGGCACTTGAAGAGGTTAGTTTATGGTTCAATTAAAGACAAACCGAATACTTGGCGCGTTAATGAAGGTATTCAAGCCTTTGTGGTTATGCACAGATAGAGCGGGTTCGACTCTCCGCGATAAAAGGCAGCGTTTATTAATATTATTATTTGAAGCTAGGTTATTAAAATAAGTTAATAGTTAATATAATTATGATACAAAATTACCAGTCCTAAACGCCTGTGCTATGAGTTTTAAACATACTTCTAAATATAGAGAAATAAATACTTAACAGAAAATATCAAACACTCGTTAAAAAACACTCACGCTTATCACACAATTAATTGACCTAACCGGGAATCAAATCCAGGACCGCTAGCTTTGTAGCCAGCTAACTACCATCTAGGCTAACAGCGTCTTCAATTAGAATGGCCAGCCCTACGGCTTTCTAAACTGGCATGCTTATTGCACAAGTTCATGACTTGAGTCTGAACTCAAGCTAGCCAGCGGTATCCGCGACGATCTCAAGATAAGACCGCCGCTGAAATCCACTATTGTAAAGAACAGACTACCGTGGCAATAGAGATTATTTTTAGTGCCTGTTGAATGTTTAAAATTATTTAACTAACTATTTATGAATGTATAACTAAATAAGGCATTTTGGTGACTACGCCCGCGTAGAACTTAGGCTAATTAAGGATATTATGTACCTACTATTTATTAATTTATTTTCTTAGTTGTTTAAGTGTCAATTCGACCAGACAGGAATAGAGTTTATGCCGGGACTAGCCCATACAATTTTGACGTTCAAACTCAACTAATTCCTTATTCCTGTTTGGTCGAATCCGGCCTAAGTTCGTTTAAATATGTGCTTTCGTTTAATATATTTTTCAGATTTTTATCTTCGACACGTTTACTAATTCTAGCGAAAAATACACTTTTCAGGTTAGCATTTCATAATCTAAAAATTAATCATACTAACAATAACAATACATAGAAACTGATCTAAAAATTAATCATAACATATATATTATCTTCTTAGAGCTATCCAATAATACCCCATTCTATTTAATAATGTAAAAAAGTTTGAGTTTTGAAACTTTGATAGTTTCTGACAAAAAGTGAGTCAGACATACAGACAGACAGACGGACATAGCGAATCTATAAGGGTTCCTAGTTTAACTTCGGAACTCTAAAAACAATCAAAAATTAAAAAGTAATGCCTACTCAGGGTCAACACAATTATTTATCCTAACTGTCGATCAACCCCGGGACCACTATAACTAGCTAAAGTTAGTTACTTAGGCTTGATTTTATAAAGATCCATAAAACTTTCATCACCATCATCATCAGCCTCACATCAGTCCACTGCTGGACATAGGCCTCTTCCATAGCACGCCACTGAGCTCGGTCTTCAGCTCTTATTCTCCAGTTGCCACCAACTACCTTGCGAATATCATCGCTCCACCTAGTCTGAGGGCGCCCTACTTCACGTTTGCCAATCCGTGGTCTCCACTCTTGAACTCGTCTTCCCCAACGGCCATCAGTTCTAGGGCAAATATGACCAGCCCATTGCCATTTCAGCTTGCTAATTCGCAGAGCTATGTCGGTAACTTTGGTTCTCTGTCGAATTACTTCGTTTCGGATTCAATTCCTTAGAGATACACAAAACATAGCTCTTTCCATAGCCCACTAAGCGACAAATTAAATAACCGTAAAACTTTATGTCATATTAAATATAAGTAATTTAATACTATAATTTGAAATTACTTACCGAAATAGGGCCTAACGAGTCTGCATACAACCAAGCCTTACCCCTTACTAATAAACGTTGAGTAACGGTGGTATAGCTATACAATGTTTTGTCCTTATCTGTCATTGTGACATTTGGATTTAACAGATAAGGACAAAACATTGTATAGCTATACCACCGTTACTCTACCTTTATTATTAAGGGGGTTAATGTGGTAGACTGATAAGACAATGGGTAGACTAGAAAAAAAATCTTCTAGTATTATAATAATTGCTACGGTACTCTGTAGCAAGATGGGGTGATAACGCAGATTTATAAACGAGATAGCGCCTCTGTCTTTTATTACTCTGTGCTGTCTTGTAATTGGTCAGCGGACGAATGGCCGACGCACAAACACGTGAGGACATGGTTAACTTTGTAGTAAAATATTTGATTTATCTCTAAATTTAAATTCTGAGAAAACTGAGTTAAGTGAAAATATTTTACTTTAGTTGGTCGTTAATTATTAATTTTATGCAGTTCATACTCGGTCTGCATCAATGCGATAAAGTACAGTGCAGATCAGTTATAGTTAGCTTATAAATCCATTATCGCATAAGTCTAACTGCCGCACTCAGAGATGTCAATTAAATTTAACGCTTGTTTAGTGACGTGTTGTCTTATTCTATTGCTATAGCAAAGAAAGTGACAGCAGCTCTGAGTGCGGCAGTAAGAATCGAATAAAGAATTATCTTGGGTTTACTTTATACATTTGTGACTAACTTAGGCAAAGAGATCAAACTTTTAACAGATATTTTTGGCTACGTGTAAAACTTGCGTTTTAATTCGTCATTACTCCAAAATCTGTATACTACACGCGTCATTATCATCTTTTATGACGTATTGCGTATTCTAAAATAGGTAAGTCTGAATGCATAGAAACATTTACCTTTACTATTATATGACTTTTATGCCTATTAATGTATAACCTTCCAAATTATTTCCTGTTTGAAATTGTCAGAATACCTATAAGTACTAACCTAACAACTAACTAACTATTCCTACAGAATTAAATAATATTCTGAAAGTTAAATGGTATAAGCAAAAACATGCTGAGTCCTTCTATATGATTTCAAACTACAACACAACGTTTCTAAATTTGCTCTTTATCTTACTTTATGGACTTCATTGTGCAGTAGTACCTACCTACAATAAAGTCCTTAAAATAAGTAAGTAGACTAGTAAGCCTAGCCGACCCGCCTCAGAACGTTTTTCTCGTATTTTTTCCGATTTTTTAATAGTTATTCTGCTATTCGGGGCAGAGAACTAGCCAACTTTATTTTATATAAATATAGATAGATGTCTGCAGTGTTGCAGTGTGTATTTTTGAAATAAACTTCCTAGATTAATTTGTGTGCTTGAGTTAAAATTAATATTAAATTAGCCACTTCATCTTGTGGTTGTACCGTAAGGTCACGACGCGTAGCGACCTCCTGCCGAAGTTAATTATACAGAAATTATGTGTTTATTAACCTGCGTAAATAGGTAATTAAATAATTAACGTAGGTAATAAAGATTTCACTATGTGGCCAAAATGTTAATGTTGTGTGCTTAACGCTATTTGTGTATAAGCATTTTTTTTAAATCATAGTTAAGTGTTGGTAGGACCTTGTGCAGGGTCCTTTCAGCCACCACCATCTTTTTCTCCAACCTACCGTCAAACAGTGTTCGCATTGTTATGTTCCGGTATGGAGATAAGACCGGATAGCATTCAGAGAAGGGTTCTGCAGAAGCATTCGATCTTAGTTCTCAGGGTTGGCACTGAATTTGGTGTCTCGAGATGGTTATCTTAAGATTGCATATGTCTATGGGCTTCAGAGTTCATTATACCATCAGGTGGCTTATGCCACAGAAAAAAACATTTAGGTGTGTTTTTTAAGTATTCGTTTCAATTCATCAGTATTTGAATATTAAACAATATTACTAAGTACGCGAAACTCATTTATCGTGATTCTCCCAGTAACAATGAACATTTTCAATGACACAAACGTTCAAACATTTTCACTAACTTTCAAAGTTAAAATATCAACCCTTGAAGTAATTTTGTTGAGAAGGTATTTTTTTATAAATGAATTCGAGTGAATGGGTAGGTAAAAACACTACTGACTAGATTTTAGGTGATTTTGATATGCGACTTTAAAATTAAGTTTTTTATGTTTTTTTTTTCGAAATACAAACAAATTAAAAACGTATAATGTAGCACATACTTTCTAGACCTTAAATAAAATATGCATCCTACTCCTCAACATTTTCCACTAAGACATGATAAAAAAAGACCTAATCCAGATTTTAGGATAAAAATAAAAACTACATGTAAGTACTTAATATCTACAAATCAGCACATTAAGCAGTAGCACCAATAAAATGAAAATAAAAAGATAGTACCAACAAAAAAAAGGTAGTACCAACAAAACAGAAGTAGTTAAAAATAGAATAGTACAAAAACGACATATTCTACGTAGGTATTTTATCGTACAATAAAATACCCATTTTCAATAAATACGCATTTTCCAATTTTTTATCTAAACGCAATATACGCATGCCTTTCTCTGCCCTCTGGCCCTGCGCCATTACCAAGAATTATCTGTCCATTAACCTTATAAAAGATAAGATGAAAGATAAGGTAAGGTCAGCTTATTAGCTGTTTTCTGATACATCCTCGAAGATATCTTCACGCGTATTAGGGCGGAGGTCATTCCGCGGCGTGAAGATAGTTATTTCTTCGGTGTTTAAGTTATTGAGAATGTTTTCGATTTAATGTGTAGAGATTATTTAAAGTATTATTACGTTATTTTAATAAATTGAGGTATTCAGTTGTTTTATTGATTTAAGTGATTAGTCAATAAAGCAAATGACTATTTTTCATGACTCAATAATATAGATAAATTAGATGCTTTGTTATGGGACTCAAAATAGTATAGAGAATTCATACTATAAGTATATTAATTGATTTGAGACGAATTATAATGATGGTAACCATTGGTAAGTACATACCTGCTTACATTACAATTGCTGGTAATGTAACTAGGTATTTTTAATTTCTTCTTTATTTAATTTTTTGTGTATTAATTAAAAAGATGGATACTGTGTGTTTCATAAATTCTATAAGTAAGAAACAACAAAAAACAACGTGTAGGAATAACTATAAACTTAATTTTATAGTTCAAGCATCTGTAACCCAATAAATTTAAAATAATGGACTATACAGAATTCCAGGAACGGAACTTAATTTTAAAACGAATAGAACGTCAAATGACTTGTTTGAAACAAAAGACCAGCAAGAATTCAACTTCTGTTAAAAATTATAATAACTTCTCCACGCAAGCAAACCAAACATGATTCCAATTTTGTAAAACTAAAAATACTGGCTGACAACATAATCCCCAGAAAGCCCCGTTTCTTATTTCGAATAACTGTCAACTAGAATTATTTCAAATTTGGAACGCGTACCGAATACCCAACCCCAAGTCATAAGACGCCGTGACATCAAAATCATAAGAAATCATTACGCATCCATGCAAACTCGGGGCCCTAATTTCGAAGCCCGGAAAACTCCCATATACCATGTTTACCGAGGCATTTTTGACAATAAACCCCGCAAACCAAACGCAGCTTTAACGTTGAACATTTAAAGCGCAAACTGGTTTATACGGTTTTGAAGACAATCACTCACATATCGGTGCAGCAGACAAGAAAATTTCAACTCTATTTTAACTCTGGCGGGGCTAAAATTTCTTTGCTATGAAACCGAGTCAACAAAAACACGCGAGAGAGAAAAAACGGGCTTCTTTTTGCCTCGCTCCCCCCCGTGGGGTAAAGAAAAGCGGCCGGGGCCACCCCAGTAGTTTTTCGTTGGAATCACGCGTTTCGCGACACGCCGTGCCCGTGTATTGATTTTTCAGCACATGCTACTCGTAGCTCCAGGTGTGTGTGTTGACGGCTTTACGTTTTGCTTCTTTATGGTTCGATTGAGACTTTTTTTAGCTAATGGCATCCTTGGTGGGTTTAGTCTATGTTTTCTTATTTGTGTCTCTGGATTTGTTGTTTTCGTATTTGGATTTCTTTGGAGTTTGTTATTGCATATTAAAAGATACTTGCTTGCGGCGTCTGATAAATGTAATATCAAATTATCGTAGTTGCGATTTCTATTTAATAGGTAAAAACCTTTCTAAAAATCTTTGTTAAGTATTTTAAGTTTTTGAAGATATTTCCCAAATTGTATGCTGTTTATTTTAAAACTAGTTGTTAATACGGATAGATTGGGCAAGCTCATACTTAAACTTCCTAATTGAAAATATATGCCCTTAAATATTGTTTGTACGCTCTGACACACGTCACTTAATAATTTGTCCGTCAAGTGGAAGACTGAGTTAAATTGAACATAATTATAGCAGTAGTTAATTATAAAGAAATAGCATTTGTAGTACATTCATAGCTAGGTATATTAAGTATTTGTGAATTTTAAATAAAGCATCCAAATGTATTTAATTTATTTAAAAAAGCGAATGTTATCCTTTCATTCCCACATTAGTTTTATGCAAATGTAAAGGTGTTGGCAGATTAGCATCTTATTATGATTCTGCGATTGGTTCCGAGCACTCAATGTTTGTGCGCGATTCGACGCGGGCCGGTGTGTTCGCACCTTTATGTTTGAGTTTCAGATTAATGTGTTATTGTTTAAAGAAGCGATTCTATTCAGTGCCGGGATTCTTTGAGCCGATATAAAGTGGACACGAAATGGAGCTTTTCGTATTTTCACACGTATCCAACTGTTTTAGAAAATCATCTAGTTTTAAAATGTATTTAAATGTTGCCCGTAAAAACACTGCTGTTTTTTAACGGTTAATATAATGATCATTAGATATCTGACTAAAATTATGAATGTGAAAGAGTATGTTTTTATGTATTGTATTCGGGTGAAATTTAGCTTATCATCAAATATTTATAAAAAAGATGCCAGAGAAAATTAAATACGTAGTTTCTGAGGGGATTACAATGGTTCCCTACTAAAAATATAAAGACCGCTGAAAAAGTCTACGATTGTTTTTCAATCGCAAGGGTAGGCAACTTAAAAATAAAAGAGCTTAAGACTTCTTAAAATTCACACCGACAGGGTCGAAATTGAATGACACATCTCCGTATTTCATTTAATTTGCATGCTGTTATTACTAATTTCATGAGTACTGTCACATTACTCAAGCAATTTTAACCTTACTACATTGTGTTAAACATTAAACTTGAATAAACATCTATTCTTGCACACGTTCGAAAAGGTGTGTTCTTTTGTTTAAATCCGGCGATTTTGTTCTAAATTTAAATATTTTATGCCAGCGACAATAGACAAACCGGTACTTGTAACAGTAAAAAATTTAATTTAGAAAAATTATGACGGTTGCCCTTTTGTCTTTTAATTTATGCAAATGCTTTGCGGATGTCACGCTGTACGGAAGTCGGATGTTTTTTTTCGACGTGTGCTTATTATGTTGGTACGAGTATTATTTTGATTTGGTGTTTTTGTCATTCGGTGACGGTTGCGATTTATGCATTTGTTTTGTATCTGTGCTTCTATTGTTTGTGTAATTAGATATGTTGTAAGTGCGTTTTAATGAGTCTAATTTCCGATTGTTGTAAAAAATCAATTGTAAATTTACAAATGTGGTAGTTTTGATGTCAAAATATGAAGCGATGTAGGTATTATCATTATCAAAAATGCCTCTGCTGCTGTAGATTTAGTTACGTCTTTTTTTAACTAAATCCGAAAGTACTTTTTTTTTGATGTGGTTGTTATTTAAGTAGGTATAAGTTACCTTGAAGATGAAGACCACTGATAGTCCGATGAATGTATTTGAATTTGGTATACGAATTTAAAACTTAATTTGTTCGAATTAAGTATTAAATTCGTAAACCAAATTTCAAGGAAATATTGGAGTTTGATATTTATCAAGTCATTTAATCTCAAGATTGCAAATGTGTTGCCAACTCCAAAAACTAAAACAAAATGCCTCTGCTAATCATTTCACCTCTACAGTGAAATACAACAGTACGAACACTGCAGCTTGGCATACGTGTAGTTTTATTATTACATCATATATAAACCGCACTAAAACTCATACAATAGCGATATAAGCAGCTATAATACAGGCTATTGTTCTCGAAGACAGTGGAGACAATATTTCAGCAGTTCGCGAGCCATTACCCGCATTACCACGTCGGCGGACAATTTATATCCTGAGCTTTATAGATAAAGACTTTCTTCGCCTAAAGACGTATAAGGCTTCTTGGGAAGCTTTTATAGGATTTCGGAGATAGATTTGTTGTTTAATAAAGTGGTGCTTCGATGTGAAAGGTTTAAATATGACGGAGATTTTAATATTTTTATATGTAATGTCAGGTCAATGCGAATTATATTACTAACTAATATTTGAAGGGTTTTGTTTGGAAGTTGTTTTTTGCTAAAGTTAGTATTATTATCATACTAACTTTCACTTAGCAAGTACTTATAACAATCACATCACAAATAAATGTGCAGCTCAGTTTACCACCTGGAAATTTAATGACAAATGCTTATAACTTGTAAATTACTGCAGTTTTACTTAAATAGTCAAAATATTGGAGTAACAGCACGATCTCTATTCCCCTTTGCTCACCCATCTTGCGTTCAAAATCATGTTTTAAGACACGCACTGTTGCAACTTACTCCCTAGACAAGGTGCTTTACTCTTGCGTAAACGATTTTTGAAAACTATCAAAATGTATGGAGTCGACAGAAGCGCTCGACGCGACCGTTCGGCAGCTTGCGTCAACTCTATACATTTTCATTGATTAAGGTTTCAGCTACCATAACGTTCAAAATAATATTATAGCGATATGGGTTAAAACGAAGTGTAATAGAATAAGTCTGCCTAGTCTATCCAAAGATATTATTGGCCAACAAACGAATTAAAATACAAACAATCAATACACATAACAATAAAAATATTAATTTTATTCAATGCACAATTTTATGATCTGCCAACTGTATGAAATAACAATTATTTATCTGTGTTCTAAACGATTCGCAATTGTAAAAATAATATCCTTTGTTATTTTAATATGAACAATTAATCTTGTGTTTTGTAGAGCATTATCAGATAGTTTTGATTGTTATTTTTGAATATTAATGTTACATTATTAATAGGTTTGATAGTTTTGATATAAATATTTTTCGTTCATAATTTTGTTATACTTAGGTCTTTTTTTCGTTATAGCCTTACAATTTTTTGTGTATTCGTATAAAACTTTCCTAGTCATAATTAGTTGGTATTTATTTGCCGAAGCTGAGTTATTATTTCCTCCTCTTATCGCCATTGTCTCAACAAGTTGTGAATACAGATCAGAGAAACTCTAACACGCAATTAGTAAGAAATAAAATCTTTAGTAGTTTTCTAGATACGCAAATGTCGGATGTAAAATGAAGTTGTAGGTACTACATAAATCTGGTAAATAAATATGGTGGTTACACAGACACAAAAACAATTACAAACCACAGACTCAACTCGCGGAAACTCTTTATAAAAATAAGCACCCTTTTTACCTAAATCCGTTTCGCATAAACCGTCTTTTATAATTTCATGAATAACGGCCGTGGGAAACCTCCACAAACATATATCACCTCTAACAAAAACCCAGAATATATTAGGCCACCATAAAACTCCAAATATGACAACCCAACGAAAACATTTGATCTCATTACGCATCTAAAGAAGTCTACGCACCAACAAAAATCAATAAGAACGCATAAAGAACTCTTTTGTCAATGCGCGAAAAGTTAAAATATTCTTAAAACCCTTCATAGACACTGGCAACATGCAAAACAGATCTCATGCGTCTTCGTATTCAAATTCAATATTCAAATTTTTGAATTTAGAATGCGGAAGAGCAATTTTGACACTTGGAAGAATAACCCTTCTTATTCAAATTACGGGCAGTATCAATAAGATTAAAAAAACTTAATAGATGCGTTAATGTATTCATGGATTGGCCCGTGAGAACGGACGCAGGTTGTGACGTGAGAAATTTGTCTTTGTACGTAATCGACGGGGTTGGCTGTTATGGAAAGCTGTGTCAACATTTGCAGTTATATGCAAATTTATTGACTTATCGAATATGAATCGTTCATAATTTATCTGCTCCGTTTTACAAAACTTTTACTTTAGCTTACGAGGACATCGCTCGCAGTGCGACTTTAGTTATTTGCAAGAATGTAAAAACTTACATTCAATTTATTTTGTTGCAGGCTAAGTGTAATTAATGCAAATGGATAACTCGATAGATAGTCATGGTCATAATATTTTAAAAATATAAGTTGTGGCCGTTCTACTTACAAGTTACAAGTAAAAAATGCGTTTATATCGAAAACAACGTAAAATTATGAACATAGGATTAGTAAACTTCTAAACATGATTCAAGGTATTTTATTTAAATTTTACAAAAAAATACGTGGTTACACTTAACTTACTATCAATTCTTTATTTTTTATTTTAAAAAAAGAATTTGTTTATGAACGCGTAACGAACGCGCGACTGCACAAAGTTTCATCGCAACGACGAGGCGACGTCTTGGAACCCTTCTTTGATCGCATTCAAATTCAAATTATGTCCCTTCACCAAGCAGGTGTACGCGAGATCCTGTCTTTTATCTCGAATATAGATTTCCTGCCAGTCTTAGTTGTTTTAGACTAAACAAGTAAAAAAAAGTTATAGAATAGACTATAATCTATGGCTCCTAATTCTTAAAAAGCTCGTTGTCTGAAAAAAAATAAACGAATGAGTGATTCTGTGATTCTAAGAAAAGGTATAAGAACCCTTTAATTAAATCTAGCCAGTATTTTCGCAACGGTTATTTTCATACTGTTCGAAATTTAAAATAATCAAGCACCTGGAGGGAACCGGTCGTGATTTTTTCACTGACACGTCTCCCGATTTGCATATGGAGGGTTAATTGTTCGCGATTATTTGAGCTCACGCATATTTTTAATTATTCAAGGGTTAAAAGTAATGTATTCGGGTTTTTGAAACGTGTTGCGATTTTTTTAACGTTAGTCTGTCATTGAATTTTGTGGAGTGCGGAACTGGTGGTAATTAAAATAGAAGTGTTTGTTGTTAGTGTTTTGAGCAAATGGTAAGTAAACAAAATAATATATTTTATGATTCAATTTTTTATTGAAATCTTATTCTTAATTCGTAGTAGTTATTCACAGAGCCTCGAAATGCCCTCAGGCTTTTTAATAGGCCTTTTGTCAAATCTATCTTCAAACTTAAAATTACCAATACCGATGTATAGATTTTAATTGACGGCATATTTTTGTAGCGACCGTTGCGAGGATAGTGTAGCTTAATTTGTAAATACAAAGTGTTGTGTTTTAAAATTAGTCGGTTTATAATTTATTAAACTTCTGTCTTGTTTATAGTTATCAGTGCGACTTGGGGATGTTGCACAAATTTTTAATTAGACCATAATACTTCTAAATGCATACACATACATTATTTTATTACATTTATTACATGTAATTTTTTCATTTAGAACCCAAACAAGTACTCATCAAATGTTTAATACACACTTCCAATTCGCTCACAAAGAAACACTCTGAAAAGGTCTGAAAATATCTTGAATCTCTCCGCCAAAATCTAATAGCAATTTCTTTTCTCCAGTCGCTCTTTATAATGTAAGAATTCCTTGAAGGAAATAGCTTTTGCATTCGATTGTCAAATAAATTTTCTTTTTATTGATATCGAGCACCGAGAACATTTCCCTCACGAAAATAGTCAAAGACATATTTGCTGTAAAACATCGGCGCAGTGGAAGTGGCGTTTCTATTTATGTTTTAATCTATGCTTTCAAATTCAAACATCAACTTCGCCGTTCCAATTTTAAAACGCCGCAGAATCTAATCTTCAAAATTCGAATTTGCAGCGAAATCAGGACTAGTGATGTACCAACGGCCATGCATCACGGATAATGATTGGATTTGCCCCGCCTACATCATCAATCACTAGAACGAGTGACGCGGAGTGGGTGGCAGCATTGCCCGCTGTAAGTTGACCTTTGACTTTGAACTGAAAATCCCTTTGTCGTCGCGTTTATCTTTGAGTAAGAGGGGGAAGGGAGGTCAAGTTAGTTGGCAGTTTCCAAATCTAGGGAGGGAGGTTATTTCGCGAAGCCATTGTGTCTTGTTAGAACCATGGTAATGTCTTGGATGGTTGGATGTAAGTAAATTATGTTTTTTTTTCGTGTGTTTAGGGGCTTTACGATGCGTACGGAAAAGGCCAGTGTTTTTACGCGATATTACATTGTCACTAGGAGAATAATGACGATAAGTTCTTTTGGATTTTCGTATTAAAGATACTTATTTTGTTGTTTAAGAGTTTAGGTTAATAACAAGGAGTCATTATTCTTTATTATATGTTTGCTTTATTGCTTTAAGTAGTCGGCTTTATCCACATACTTTGATACCTTGTCACTTTAACGCCTTCGACAGATTAGTGCAGCAGTTCAAACATGACGAAAGCACTAAAGTTTGCAGCACTTATAAGGTCAACCGTGCAAGAAAATTTAAATAGTAACTTGAATTTCTATGGGTTGCAATGGACTTCGATAGATATAAATCTCAATATTCTAGCTAAAATTTGTAATTTTTCAGTCAAAAAAAATCGATTGTCTCCGCGATGCTTATAATGTCTAAGTAAACTGTGACAGAAAAACCTAGAGCTAAATTGTCTAAACTTCAGCTAATAACTACCTATACATATATATCTATCTATCTGACTAATATCTGAATCTCGGAAACGGCTCCAACGATTTTCATGTAATTTAGTATGCAGGAGGTTTCGGGGGCGATAAATCGATCTAGCTAGGTTTCATTTTTAGAAAACATACCAAAAAAATACCAAGCAGGCTCGGTCATCCAGGTACTGTGTATAATGCAACAGCACTACCTAACTGCCCAAGTAAAAGGAACAAAAGGAAATTATTTGTGTTAAATTCTTGTGCTACTAGAAAAACAAACACAAATTTGTTAACTTTACAAACATTATAAATTTTAAAGCAAACACCGAGCAAACTGCACACTAGGCTAATATTTTTCATTCATTCATTCAGTTCAACCTAGTTCAAAGCATTTTGTGATTGTTAATCTTGACTATGTACGGTCATAAACTTTCTCAGAAGCAAATAAAATTTTCCGATAAAGTACCTAGACTAATACTCACATCCCTAACTAACTCTGCGCAATCTAACCGTTGTTTTACGTATAATAAAAACGCCTTTACAACATAGAGTCCGTTAATAACGATTAACTTGTTACTTAGAGACGTTTTTTCGTGCACAAGTTTGAAAAAAGAACGAGTTGAAATTGTCTCTAAGAGACAGCGGTAACTTATGTTAGTTCAATCTAACGTAGCATAAGATATTTTATTCCACAAACAAAATAAGGCTAGGTCTATAAAGGAGAAAAATCCCCCGTTAGGGGGTGATCTCAAGGGAGGGGGTGAAATTGAGAAGATGTAAGAAGATTACTGACTGATGTATTACGTGACGAGGCCTAGGGGGCGGTAGCTACGCTTAAAATATATTTCTATCCAGCATTTTAATAGAAAACTGGGTATTGAAATAAAAAAAGGTGTTATTCTAAAATGGCTTATTATCGATACATCGGTGATTCTAATTAACAAGTCGCCCTTGAACTCGTCGAAGCAATTATTAATCGGCGAGTTATTAAGGGCTTGCGTTCTCAGTAGGGAATGCAATTAAACCGGTTATTAACAGTTTTTGTATGAAAATAACTGGTTAAAACCGGTTATAACCGGTTATTTGCATTCCTTAGTTCTCAGTTTACCCGCTTTACCCGTCAAGTGACCCGGCTATGTCTTCGCTCACTCGATAGAAGGTACGGCAGAGACCCGTTTTTGAGAGAAGCGAGCTCGTTCTAGTTACGTCACTCGATGGTTAAGTAACCTAAAATTTTGAGAATGCACGCCTTATATTGTTGTTTGCTCTGACGGGATAATTCAAATAATTCGTCCGTCGTTTTGAAAAGTTTGTTAAGAGAATAAAATGACAGAAGAAAATCTTATAAACTGACCTAATCCTAGACAACGAGAAACATACTAATATTGAGAAATAAATATCAAGAAAAAACATCAAGATTTAGGAACATAGATGATTTGTGTATATTACAATGATATTGGCCCTTACCAGGGAATCAAACCCAAGACTTTTAGCTTCATAGGCACTGTCACAATCAACTGGGCTAACCGCGGTGTCTAAATACATATTATGTCGCTCAATACTAGTTGCCAGTATTTTCTCAGTATTTTTTAAAGTAATTACTTAAAGTTTGTTTCTCCATAACTAGGTATCCCAGTGTTTGCTTTTCACTTTGTATGGAAAAAACAACTTTACGTAACTCAAAAAAAATACTGAAAAAAAACGGGCAAATAGTTTTAAAAACTTTGCTGATTCATAATGATTCTAATTATGTAAGATACCGCTGAAAAACTTATAAAATAAAACATGAAATTAATGATTTTTCGAAACATAAGGGAAAATTACAAAAATTCAGATTAAAATGATCAATATCTCCGAAACTAGCAAAAATCGCTTAACATACATAGGGGTTAAATTGATAGCTTTTTAGCTGCTCTATCAGCGCTAGGCGGGTTGACGTCGGTTTCTGGGACACCCTGTATATGTATGTATGGTTCTTTGTTCCCTCCTAGAGGCTGAATGGATGGCTCGATTTCGACAAAGGAGGTGTCGTTAGATTTCTGTCTTAGCATTTCAATATCGCGAAAATGTTCAGTTACTCAAAGACAGATCGATTTGCAGACCAAACAACCCCTTTTCAGTTAATTTTCTCAAAATTGTAAAACAGTAAAAAACATATTTAATAATTTATCTTTTAAAGTAATTAATAAGATTCTACGTAGAAAACACTTTTATAATCCGAGCTCAGCTCAGCTCCTCGTATTTATAAGAAACCTTTTAGATAAAAATAAACTTCAAACAGCGAACGCCCACAAATCGCGAGACGCAATATCTGAGAGAATCTGAGAGAAAAATACATTTGAAACTCTACGTACGATATATAAAATATCATACTAATCGCACTAAAAAGCATCAAGTCTCAATACCACACAATCTAAATGAAAACTTAATAGGAAAAGCTTAGGGTTGAAATTAGAAAGGTTCAAGTGGGAGGATGAACCTTTTTATGATTTTGTTGCAAGGTTTTTTCGTTAGAATGTGTGCTCGGCGAAGGATGAAGTCAAAGGTTTGATTTTCCGTAGATTTGCGGTTTGAATTTACTTCTATTTTGTTTTACATACAGCCTTAAGACTTTTTATACAGGGTGTTCGGCAGAAGGATCGACAAACTTCAGGGACTAACTACTCTGTAGGCCATACTCATCAACTTTTATAATGGGACCAACATCCAAATCGCGAAAAAAAAAACAGCTGTGCTATACATTACGGCTTTTTAGCTCTCAAATTTTGTATGGAACAGTTGTTTTTTTTTCGCGATTTGGATGTTGGTCCCATAATAAAAGTTGATGAGTATGGCCTACAGAGTTAGTCCCTGAAGTTTGTCGATCCTTCTGCCGAACACCCTGTATATCTAATGGGAAAATATATGGCAAGAGTTACAATACCTATGTTTATTTTGTATCTTACTTTTACTAATTTAAGATACAAATCATATTGTAGATATAGTTCACCATCATTACGACATAGTATTTGATCGTAAAAGGTTGTATACGTGTTTTTTTCTCAATTAGCTTACACAAAAAAAAGAAGCAGCTAAGCTTCTAAGAAGATTGTTATTTTTGTGTAAAAGCGACTTGATTTCATACGAGCCTAACAAGACATACCTACTTACTTGCATCAACAAAGATGTTAGTTGAATCACTTAAGAACTTGCTGTTTTACTATCAGCTTTGGTTGATATAACTACAATCATAACAATTTTATTTAAAAAAAAACAACTGAAAGTTTTTTTCCTACTTCTCTCTTTTTTTTAATGTACGATGTCTTATGTTTATTTAGGTACATGAAAACTTAGTTTAAATTATTTCAATATTTTTTAGAGTTACTGAGACGATAAAGGAAAACTAATAAATGAGAATTAGAAAACAACAGCCAAGTAGTGTTAACCAGTAGCTTAAAAAAATTAATTAGCTATCTTACTGTTGAATAAGTGCCAAATAAACTATCTTTTAACGCTAAAAATAAATTCATCTTCTCTAAGAAACGTACCGAAATAAAACCACACATCACAAGTAACAAAAACATCATATTTTTTGCGTCCGCCATTTTGCGCTCCCTTCGCGGGATTAGGCCCTATTTCCATACATATGAGATAGACATCGCGAGGGACGCCTCCCCTTTGTAGTTGAGATTTTTACTTTTTACGCAGCTTTGTCTTTCTTTCGAGTTTTCTAGACGTTTTGGAGAAGCCTGGTTAACGTCGGCTTGTGGTTTTAAGAGGGATTTATACGTGTCTCGGCATAAGTTTCTGAAGAGGTTCGATTATAACTAAAGTTTATAAAATTGTGGTTCTAATAACAAGAATCAAATAGCAAAAGAAGAGTTTTCAATTCATTATCATTGTAAAGCTAAACCGTTTTTTACTTTAGAAATAGAAATATTTGAAAGCGACAACCATTATAAATGTAAAAATCTATCTGGCCGTTTACACAACGATAGTACTCAAACTTATTACTTTGAAGAAAATAAGATATTATTCTTTACGTATGCTTTTGTTACTTTGCGGTTCCAACGGAAGACCAGTGCTGGCTTTACGGCTAGCGAATGCTGAGTTGGGACCGTTTCGCAACAATTTCTCTGTTTCTTGTTCTTTTTGTACCTATCTAATGTAATTTTGTATTGTTGCGAATAAATGTCTCTTCATCTTTATTTTTATCTGGTTTGATTATGGCAATGCTTAAAATGAGACAATGATTACATTTAAAAAAAAACACATTATATTGGATAAAAAAGTCAGTGCAAACATGGTTTTCTTTTAATGTAAACAATTTTATACTTTCCCTATTATCACAAGACGTATTAAGCAAACCAATATATCAAGTGACGTCACGAGCAGCGCATGTGCCTGACGCGAAAATATTGCGATGCATCAAAACTGCCAAGGAGCGGAGAAAAACGAACTTGGCGGTGTTTACACCGTGCAAGTTATAGGGGATAGACGACGCCCGCGACTTACGCGTAGAATTAGTTTCCCGAGGACCCCTAGGGTACCCAACGAATATACCCTTCAAATTTCAAATCCCTAGGTCTAGCGGTTTAGGCTGTGCTTTGTCTGCCAATTAATCAGTCATTTAACTGCCGCACTCAGAGACATCAATTAAATTTAATGCTTGTTAAGTGTCGTGTTGTCTTATTCTATTGTTGTAGCAAAGAAAGTGACAGCAGCAACTTTAATAAAGCATTAAATTTAATTGACGTCTCTGAGTGCGACAGTAAGAGTTTTATATAAATGTTACAAATATTTGCAAAAAAAAACATGAGCCTTTGCTTAAACTATTTTGTTTCGCGCCATTTTCTTTACTGCTATATTTCGTTTTGGTCGTACTTGCTATGAAGGCACTGTAAGTTTGTACTGATAGTAGGGTTGTCGAGCGGTCCCGTTTTTGATCTGTGACAAAGTTGTCAAAATCCGCGGCCCGCGGCGCTGTGTGGCATGCTTTATACGTCTCTATAAATTTGTTTTTACCGCTCGTCGCTCCGCTTAAACAGTAATGGTCTGGCCAAAAGGAGAAATCTGGAGTAGAAGAGAAATTACTTTTCAATGAAGGAAAGCAAAACAAGAATCAATTAATTATTCAAAATACAAGGGCTATATACCACTCAGCAAAACCATATCGCTTTTGACAAGCTATCGTATTGTCAACGTTATGATAACTCTTATTTATTTCACATTGAGTTTTCTCTAGCAATTTTTTGTTGAACAATTTTTTAAATATAATTTCATGTATTTTAAACCGCTAACTCCTTTAAATCAGGCCAAATAGCTTGCCATAAGAAGTGCGAGGGTGGTTTTGAAAAATACCGCGTTCTGTGGATGATGAAAAACATAATTTTGTACGTAATCATAACATATTACTTGCTGTTCCGTTGTGACAGTTTAATGTACATATTTATATGTTATTTGCTTGATCATATTCGTACATAAAAAAACACCCGTATAATAATGAATGTAAAAGTGAGTTCTTGTCTGTTGGTTATGCGTTTACGGTTAAACTTATAAAGTAAATTTCATGAAAATTTATTGTATGATAGTAGCTTTAGTTCTGAAAATGGCAAATAATCATTTTCATCCCAGGATAAAATGAAAGATTCCGAGAAATATTAGTTAAACAAAATTGTAGTGAATGTAGTTGAAGGCAAAAGTTACTTTTAATATACGTAGATGACGTTACCATAATTGTTCGTTACAAGATGTTCTATCATTATTTTTAGTTAATACTATGTATATTGTAAAGGGAAACCACTTAACGCATGCGCTCTTTGAACAAATCGTGCTAAATAGATGTAAACATAGATCTTATTTTCAGTGGCATAGGTGAGTGTAGATATTTTTGACACATTGGGAGCGTATACTTATGACTGACTAAACATACCGTGATATATTTAGTAAAGCTACAGCACCTTTACCACGAGTTACAATTACCGTACTCGCTAGCGAGTCGAATGCTCTGTCCCTCGCTCTCTATAAGAATACTGCGAGGTCTGCGAGGGACAGAAGATTCGAGTTGCTAGCGAGTACGTTAATCGTAACTCATGGTAAGAGTACAGATGTGGCCAATAATCTTACTATTATGACATCGTATTTGGTTAATAAAGTACATATTTATCTTGCTAGCTCATTTTCTTCAATACCTGCGTCGATAAGCTAATTGAGATAGCAAGATCCAAACTTATCCGATTAAAATACAAAGTTGTATAATTACCTATTCACTTCACTCAAAAAACATAAAATGAATACACTATTCATGATATTAGTTATAGCAAACAAAACTTATAGTAAAAACAGCAAGTTCTTTAGCGATTCAACTAACATCTTAGTTGATGCGTCTAACGTCTTGTTAGGCTCGTATGGATTCAAGACGCCTATGCACAACAATCACAATCTTGTTAGAAGCGACCAATTTTTTTTTTCAGTGTTCTTCTTCGGCTCTTTTTCTTCTAAAACCATTGCTTTTGACGTGTTATCGTATTGTAAAAATAGCTCTTATTTACTTGACAGTAATAGCGGCTGAGTTGGAAACAATACCTGTTAAAAGCAATATGGATTTACCGAGCAGAATACAGCAATTATCTATTATTTTTATTTTTATTTTGTATTCCCTTGTATTAAAAATAGTACGTAATACGTCCATTGAAATAAAGATCTAGTGCAAAGGATGTAAAGTGGAATTTCTTTTGTTTGTATCACTAATGATCAAATTAGAAAATTGTTTTTATTCATTCACAATAGATTCACATTCCATTGACCAATTTCATTTTTTGGTGGGCTTTTGGAGGTAAAGATTTGCTTTTGTACACAAATGTTCATGTTTATGGGTTTTATTAGTCTGAAGTTTATAAGAATTATTTAAAGCGTCACAATTCAAAACTCTAAAAAAATTATAAAAAACCGGGCAAGAACATGTCAGTCCATGCTCAATGAAAGGTTCCGACGCCGTAACACACAAAAAACTATGTCTCAATATCATACAGCTATCTAATAATTCCTTATTCAATGTTTTCAGATAATAAAGGAATTTATCCTTGCTCTACATGTAGTTTGGGAGTGTACGCTGAAAAATTATAATGTTAGGTACTATTTTAGTTATTGGCCGGGTATACATCTATATATATAAAAGGCTAAACTGACTGACTGATGTATCAACGCACAGCCGAAACTACTGTACCTAGAAACTTGAAATTTGGTACAGGGGTTCCTTTCATGATGTAAGTGAGTACTAAGAAAGGATTTTCCGAAAATCGATCCCCAACGGGAAAAAATGGGGGGAGTAGCGGGAAACTAATTCTACGCGTACGAAGTCGCGGGCGTCCTCTAGTATTATATAAAATGGAATAATTTATTCAGTTAATTGACCACATGGGCTCTTTTACATGTCGGCAATATAAAGTGAATCTAGCAACGCTTCAAAAAGGTCATCTTTACAGAAATTTACGATACAAATTGTCATCGGTTAAACTATTATTGTTTCTGAAAAAATGGCTGCGACATACACCGATGGACACGGCGAAATTATAAGGGTTCTTAGTTTGACTATGGAACCCTAAAACGCGCGGACATTAAATCAGAAGGAATTAAAATTGCATGCTCAATGCAAAATAGAAATATTTCTTATTAGAATCACACCAAGAATCTAACAAGAATAAGTTACATGACTAAATACTATTCCGAACGCAATTCAAAAACGAAAAAACAAAACAATCTTGAAACGATCTTGTTTGCAACGAATAAAATGTTTCGTTACTAAAGGCGCGCACACACGCTACCGCGACACATAAAGCTATCAACGTTCGCGACACGCTTTATCCACATAAGACCAAAGTCCCATAAAATACCTCCACAAAGAAAAAAGTAATGCGAAGGAATCAGTACCAACTACTATCACAAAATTGATCCAGTAAACTACACGCCATTATGTCACTTACGAGCTACTGTACAGGGAGGAAAATTGTATGCGCATAAAAATTCGAAATTGGATTTTGCGTACGTTTCATTCTGAACCTACAGGGTGTTTTTTAAGGTTGGATTCGAGTTGGTTTGAGCTGTTTCGTGTTCCCTCACATAAGTTAAGGCCCTAGTAATACGGATGACGATGCGAAGTTAGTGGAAAGAAAGGGGAGAAGGGAAGTGGAGGAGCGAGGGGGTGGCAGGGAGTTGAACCCCCCTGTTTCGGGTTTTCAATAGATGTTTGAGAGTTTTGCGCGATAGAAAAGGCAGACAGGTGTAAATGTTGGATATTACGAGCGTGTAGACGAGTTTTTAGGGAAAACGAATTTTTTGACTTTTTAATTTTGTTCATGGCGTTTAGATTTGCGGAAAATTTGGTGGTGTGTTTGCTGTGGTAATTTTAAGTTCAGTCACTTTTCCATGAAAAGTTAAATGTAAAAGTATGTAATTTAGTAGTAATGTTTAAGCTTGAGTGATATTACTGATACTTAAGTAGTAAATGCTCAACAAATATCCGTGGAGATTCAATAATAATAAATATTAATAATAAACCTTATTATTTATTTAAACTATTTTTAACTTAATATAAAAGTAAAAAATGGCGAGTTTGTGCCTTATGAACAGATTTTGATGCGGTATCGCTATTATTACACCTAAGAAGTTTTATACCTAAAAATATTTTTTTATCATGCTAAGTTAGGGTCGCTATTTAATTTATTAAATGAACAGCCAACAACCGTTTCTTATTCTTTCCTTTTTCAAATGTACTATCTAAATATTATGGCATAAATATCTAAGTAACTAAAGTCCCAAAACCTTTTTACCGCAAGAAAGACTGAGGCCCTTTAGAGGTATCATCGGATAAACCCAAATAATTCCTTCCCATCAATACTAAATTAATAAGCGAAAGAGATTCCCTTTCACATTTTAACAGGCAATTAGCACAATGTGCCTTTTATACAAAAAAGCCGTATGTGCAATTACACCGTTATAACAGATAGACCCTTCTCTGTTAAGGTTGTACTATAGAGGTTTAATACGAGATACGACATTTTTACTTAAAAGGACTGATGCAGCTTTGAGTTGTTTTATAAACGAGGGTGTTTATTAAACGAAAATAATATTTGTTGTAAAAGGATAAAGTTGGGATTTAAATTGCCATATTCGTTGCAGTTGTGTATTTGTTTGTGCCATCATTAAATTTTGTATGAATGCTGTCATTGTGTCTGGGTTTTGGGAGGTTGTTAAAAAATATTGAATAAAATATTGTAATTTTGTTTCATAATAAGTTCATATAATGGTATAAATGCGGGTTTTCTTTGACACAAATAATTTAACAACTGGGAAGTTAATGTTATTTTCGGGTGTATAGGTATGTATTATGTAGTGACTGTTAAACCAGTTGTAGTTTGTAAAGTTAATTGATTGTAGTTAGTGATTGATACTATTTTTACATTTATTTTATTAATATCCTATATATATTCATTTTATATCAGTGTAATACTTTTTTTCTACACTAGTTGTGTGTACGTCTCGATATTATTAATTCAGTTTCACAATAAAAAAAAATAAAGCAACGTTCACCACTAAATTTGATGTTTTGAGCACTCGCTAATTTATCTATCTCGTTCAAAGGGTGCTTCTTTTCCTTATCTATAGCGGGTGCAAATTAAAGGGTGTCCCGCTAAATACCGACTACCCCCAATTAAGCGTGTGCCCCAGTTTCTTAGTTCCAGGCTAATGGGGTTGCATTTGCTAATATTAAGTCCGATGACATTTTGCTAATGACTATTATATTAGCCTTAATATTTAAAATTATCTATGCGATGTTATTAGTCGGTTATTAATTGGCATTATTCTATTCCCTTGTTTACTTCTTGGTTAAGTTAGATAAAAGGGAATTAATACTTAATGATTTTAATTACTCACCTGTAATTAAAGAACTATCAAATTTTACATCTATTTAAAAAAAATACGTGTTTTTTGGGTAATTTTCTATGTCTATACCTGGGTATATATTTCTTGGTTTGTAATGCAATGCATCTTTTTCGAAACCCTAAAATATGTCGCTTCAGTCACTTTTGTCTTAATGTTATTTGTTTCACCCAAGGGAACTATAAAAAACGTAGCCACGGAAGCATTATCATCTATAATGCAATTTCCCATTAAATTTATATTCGCAAGTTAAAATTGCTGAAAACAAAGCAATAATAATTGAATCCGCAAATGTATTCACGAAACATCCAGCATCGTTTTTTAAAATTTTCATACGAAATAAAGTCAAATTATTAAATGGAACGAATTATTTGGCACTGAAAGCTATAATGACTTTTTAACACAATCACGGCAATTGGAGAGTATAATGCAATTTAATTGCATTGATGCATTTGCACATCAATTAGTGTTACTAAATTATACACTCTGTAGGTTTATAGCGGCTGTGTTTTTCTGCGTATGATACGTTTGCGAGGAATTGGCAAATTAAAAATTATGTCACTTTAATCAATAATGGTTATAATGATTATTGATTCATATTGTTAATTACTTTCAGAATGAATGAGATATTATCTAATTCCTGGGCAAAGAAACCAGCTTTTAATGCTGTATCGAGAATATCAAGAAACTGATTATTATGTTAATGTTTGCCTAGCAAGAGTTGCTAGAGGTATCACATTTAAAATGGCGGACACCAAACGCAATAAGTAAAATAAAATAGCAATCTAATCTCTTTTTTTAAACTAGCATGTTTTATCTGAGAAAGACACAACTCAATAAGTAATCACACTAATTTTTGCTAAATAAGTCAAAAATAAAAAAGCATAACTGATGGTAAAGGTGACATTATAATTAGGTGACATTAAAAAAAATATCTTTATAATTGGAACACCTTTTTTGAAGAAATAAGAATCTTCCTTAAATTATATGAAATATCTGGAAACTGCAATCGCAAAGATTACAGGGTGATGTCCACTTACTGTCGATTCCACTTAACAATTTGACATACTTTTAAATCCTAATAATTTGTATATTAAGACGTTTCTGATATTCGAAATAATATTGCAACGTTAAAAAAACCAAAATCACTCGGACAAAATAATTGCAATGTATTTTAGTGCATTAAAAACGAAATCCTACTATCCTTTCGTATAGGTATAGGTACTTGTACTTAAACATGATTACAAATATTTGAAATGAATAATTTTTCAAAACTTTAATACATATGAGAGTTTTTAAGGATGTTGGCATGTGTGTCCCTCAATCACGCTTAAAATACTAAATTAATTTGGATGAAATTTGGCACACAAGTTGACATGTCCCGAATGAAACCATAGGATACGTTTTATTCCGGAAACTTTAAAAGTATCCGAGGGAAGCACAATAAACGAGCTCTACGCAGATGGAGTCTCGGACGGGTCGCTAGTATTTTTTTAAATGTCTCCAAACATCCGAAAATATGGTCGTTAAAGTTTTTTGCCGAGGGGGGTTAATATTCATCTTTTCTCCAACCAGGCACGCCTCACTAATGTGCCACTTCAGTATGAACCCCTACGAATTTTTTGCAACCATGTTTTTTCCTGCTCAAATTTTTGTTTGTCTACCATCCCGTTTTATCCCGCCAAAATCGATATTGGCTTCCCTTTCCCCCTATCGTGCCGAAGCGTGGGGTGGCGGAAAATATGATACGTTTTTTTCGAGTTAAATTGATTTTCGGAAGTGTGTGGAAGCCATTTTATGGCGGTTGGGAACTTTGAATTTGGAACGCGCTGTGTTAAACTCGAATTAGGAAGTTTGCAATAATTCTGGTTTCTATTCTAATGTAAATATATTTTTAATATCTTATCTGATTGTTGATTGGTGGCCATTTAAAGACAGATCGACTTATTTTTTCGCAATATATACACATAATTGTAATTAAACGGGACTTAACGTCGAATTATATTAAAAATAATAGGTTAATAATATTTTTATTACTTTAACTACTGATAATAATATGTATACAGGTTTGGATAAGAGATATTTATTTATTTTAATAAAAAATGGATCATTGTAACTAACATAAAACTTAACTAGAGCGCTATATTTAACAAGCAGTACCATATATCGTATCTTATTAGATACGTCATTATAATAACATCACAAAAGTGTAATAAAATCACAAACAATGATCACTAACCATGAAATCGAACTTTAAAAAAAACCTATTATTTTTCAAGTAACACTGTTATTATAACTCCCATCGTAATCAGCCTGATTCCGGTGTCGTAACTCTGTAGTTTAATTATATTATATCATAATTAAAACACCATAAAGATATCCCAAAGCTAATTAAGATCATACACATAAAAATAAAATTATGACATCGTTGTCATAAAAAAATAATGACCCATTAACGTATTGTGTCACAGGAATTAATTGCAAATGTCATAAAAATATCGTAAAAGGTGTATTAATTACTAATTTTGGTGGTTCGGACGGTTTTTAGCCAGGTGACGGGAAGGTAACGTATATCACTAACATATTATTTTTATATTTTTATTACTACATTTAAATAGGATATTTTTTATAATTATTTCTTGTTTTTAACAAATAGAGGTTACATAAAGGATTTTAGATATATTTCATTATTAAATACTTTAAAAAAAAAGTGATCTCATTAATAAAGCTTCGTTGTTTATTTACGCGGCCAAAGACGTTATTTCTGAGTTTTAGTGAGTCAAGTAGTAAGTAAAGTAGTAAATCAGTATTGACGTAGTTTACTAGTTTTGACGTAAACTAGAAATATACTCCAATTTTATACATTCAGTCAACTGACAATCTGAATATTCATGAAACACCCTGTACAAAAGATCACGCGTATGTACCCATTACTGACACCATAATTTACTTCGAATTAACATTTTACAACGTGTGCGATACCACACAATTATTTCCTGGGAACAATAGATTTTTATTCAAAACAAGTAAAACCATCGATTAAAGTTGCATTATCTCTTCATCGCGTCAACAGCATTTTAAAAAATTAACCTGCTGTATATAAAACAGGATCGCAACTACTATTATAAAGGTGCATGTTGACTGAATTACGCAAATTAGGTGAGGCAATAAAAAAAAATGTTAAACAGTTGTAACATTAATGACTGACCACAGGTTTATTTACTAAATCTGTATATAAACCCCTTACGTAAGCAGAGGGGTGTTAAAATTTTAACGTGTGTATCTGCCTGTGGCATCTTAGCACCTAAACAGATGAATGTGTTTCTACGTTGGATTGACGAAAATCGTTAAGACGGTTTAAGAGTTATTTAGCTCTGAAAGTAGCATTGCAATTATTTAAGGATTTTTAAATGTTATAAATTCGTTATGCCATACTAGCGGCCCACAAGAGGCTTCGCCCCACTGTAAATTTACGATTTTCACGGGGGATTTTTCTTTTTTTTCTTTTATAAAAACCTTGTTCTGACAATAACAAACACAACAAAAAAAAAATTAGTACCGTTGTTCGGAAGTTAATTGCGTTTATGTATACATTTTGGCAATTCATTTTTATTGAAGTTTATAGATTTTAACCCTTTTCTTAGCGTTTGGTTACTTAAACTAATGTTATAAATGCATGTGAAAATGGTCTGTCTGTCTGTTACACTTTCAAGGCGGAACAGCAGAACCAATAACAGTGAATCATGGAATATTATTTATTTAAAATAAAATATGAAGACCTTGAGGGAAAAACGTTAAAACCAGTTCTAACAAGACAAAATTGTTAGAAAAATGAAAAGTTTAAAAATTGTAATTGAATAGTACATTAAAATTCACTAAAACAATCCTTCAATCCACTAGGAGAAGAGTTTGAACAACTAAAAACTTGAAGTTGTTACAAGTAAAACTTTAGCCCGCATGGAAGCATGAATGCATTCTTTTGAACCTTTTTTCTTTGGTTGTCTTTAGTTTTAGGATATTACTTATTTTTTACTAGAACGTATAAAAAAAAACTAAACGCAATGCGTCCTAATCCTATCGATTAACGAATATGAAACCCAATCGTTGATTGTTTGTTAGCTCTTCTTGCTAATCAAAACTGAGTAGGAGTTGTATGTGTAATATTTCTACTCTTTATTGTACAATAAACAAAATTACAGGGCACAGGAATTTAAAAAAAAAACCAAGTGAATACAAAGGTAAACTTATCTCAACAGGGATCATCGTGTTTTTTTAAATCGAAGATAGCAATTATTTAGTAAACTTTACGGACTTACTTGTTATGATATAAAGCTCGAAAAGAGACTTTAAAAAGTTGTGCACTCGTAACGTAACACAATAATTACTATAGATAAAATTACTACCTATGTGACCGCCATTTCTGCAAAATTAAATTAATCAACAAAACATTCAATTTAAATTTAAAATATTCTTGAAGAGCACCTTTTGTAAAGGCCTTCAATCATGTGGACAGTAGCCCTAAGGGCTTGCGTGCGTCCGCGCACTTTAACATCCAATCCAAAAGGTCGCGTATTCAACGTAGAAACCATTACATATTCAACCTTCCCACCTATACATAAGGTCGTATTTGCAGTAGAGTCTTTATGACACTTGCGTCTTATTTTCTAAACATATAGAGTTATCTACTAAGTTCCAACGGTTAGCCATCAGAATCACAATTAACCATTCAGATGCTTGAGATAAGCGATGCAAATTAACTGACAAAAAAAGCGGTTAATGGTTAACGCATAGGTGTTAGTTTTTGTTTGATAGGGAAGTTGCGTAACGCATTTTTATGTGAAAGGGGGGGCTTAGGCGTAATTTTATGGCTTTTGTTAGGAAATAACGGTTGGAAAGTGAAATTTGTAGTTGGAACATAAAAATGTACTTAATTTTATAGCTATTCATTTAAATAAGTACCCCAGTTTTATATAAGCTTTTTTTATTAGTATTGTGGGAGGCGATTTATATTTAAGCTAATAATAAGTACGTAATTGTTATTCTATTTTCCTAAGTTAATGTATGCACTTAGCAATTCCAAGCACAACCTTACACTTTACTCAATCTCTCAAGGGTTAGCTGGAAGAGATCCCTTAAAGGTCAACTTTGTATTTTTTTTTATCTTTATTGTATTGTTTGTGTTATTCTATTGTATAATAAAGCGTTTACATACATACGTCACATACATAAGTTTCTGTCATATTAAACAACAAGAAAGCAACAACAACAACAACAACTAACAACAACAACTAACAACAACAACTAACAACAACAACTAACATATATATGATAACAACTTACATATGATTGGTTATTTTAAAAAAAAACCTCTGCTGCATAAGCTGCATCAGGACTGAGTTGGAACTACTATACTCCTTAAACAGAACCTAATCCAAAATCCACCAAGCCTGGGCTATTATTCTGGGTAAAACTGGGAACACCCAAAAATTCTGAATTATATTTTTCCGAATATTCATTTGTTCCAATTTTTATTTTTCCGAAAGTTATGTTTTGCTGGAGCTATTTTAGATTAAATTTATAATATAATTACTATACTTAGGTTAGGGTTGATTAATAAGCAATATATAAAAATAAAGGCTTTTCTCCAAACATTGCATTCGGAATTATGAGAATTCGGAATTCTGATCAATTCGGAATTATGACTCTACGTATGAATGACGGGTTTTCTGTTAGACTCGTTTAAGAATTTGTAATTTTAAAAGTTAAATCGTAGTTCTTTCTTTGGCGTACATAAGACATAACACATAATCATAATGTATTAAATGTTCCACTATTACTATAATCACAAATCATTTTTTCTTTCCAGATCTACTCTTGCCAGCTACAACCACCCAGAAAACATGAAGAAAAACAAACTAAACATGTCTAATAATAATAATGCGCCTAGCCTATACTCGAAACTCGAATTCAAGACCAAAACCCTAACCTCAACGGGCGCACATTCGCTGTGATTACTGCATTTTGGTTTAAGTGTAGGTATTTTTATCAATAAAACTTACCCTAATATTACTGGTTACACGAGTTCTCATTCATGTTTTTATGAAATAATGTTAAAATAACTCAATAATCAAGATGGGAACTGTCAGATTTTGGTCTTGAATTCGAGTTTCGAGTATAGTTCACCAATCAGTTCATTCATAGAGCCTATTATTAATGTTCCCATCCTTTTTAAATAGTCATACGCCGTTGGTAGTCCGTGGGAGCATACTTCTTTAGTTTGAACTCAGGGACAATCGCCGGTTGGTCTCGTCACTTTATTAAATTAAACTTGTCAGCGTGTTATAAATATTAACAAATTACAGCTTTATCTTTGTGTCTGTGTTTGTGATAATCTGAGTTAAACTGCAGACAGACGGACATGGCGAAACTATAAGGGTTCCTTGTTGACTACAGAACCCTAAAAATTACCTATTTGTTCAAGTTACAGATTTTTTTTTAAGTTATGGGCCATGTAATTTCTTTTGTTATATTCGTTTTCAGATTTTTTAACAGTGAAATAAAAGTTATATTAGAATTTATATAATTATGTTACTAATTATAAGATTAAAATCTAATTTAAAAAAGTGAATAGACATGTTCTTTCCGAGTTCTCTTTATTTTTAATACAAAAAATGTATAAGTATACAATTTTCTTAATCACTAAAACCCAATTAATTAATTCCCAAGTTATTTTAAATATATAGCATTTCAACCGAGCATATTAAGTTTATTTATAATTCTCATACTCCAAATATCTTCAGATTATTATCTCTCGGTCCAAATACGCAAGCTATCTCTTTAACTTTATAAATACTTTTATCTTGTCAAATAACAAGAGATATTTATTGCAAATACTGTTCCACTGTATCTTTAATCAGAAAGTAATATCTTAGATGGAATAACTTCTGGTTTGTAATAAAGTATTTAAAATGTTGCCGGGGCACAATGAACCTTAAGAAAAGGGTTATTTTGTATTAAATTGGATTTAACTTTTTTATACTTATTTACATACATACTTACATAAACTCACGCCTTCATTCCCAGAGTGGGGTAGGCAGAGCCACAAACTCACCAACAACTCCAAAAACTTGTTGATAATTCTGTGACCACATTTTGCACAACCAGGCTAAGATGTTATCCAGTGTATTAGTGACAGGTTGCAAACCCATCGCCTAACAGCACTACACAGCCTTAAGTCCCATAGTCGTCTCTTACGACATCCAATGGAAGACATGGAGTGGCAACATTCTAAACCCGGCACCACACGGGCTACTTATTTACATAATATGATTGCTTGTTGTCACAGTGCTCCCAAATAAGAACAGCATGTCAAACTGTGCAAACGGTTTTGTGGGACATATGTTCCTATATATGATGTAATTTCATCTTTTTTCATAATAAATAAATAAATAATAATAATACTAATGAAGTTTTTTTCTTTTAATTCGTATTCCTAGCCGCTTTTTGAAGCCTGCTTTTTGTTTAGACGTCTTAAATAACTTTTTATTTTATTTTGCTTTCTTAAATAAGTTAGTATCTGGTTAATTAACCAGCTCACCGTGAAAATAACATTATAATTTAATAATAAATATACGTAAATGAATAGAGACATAATTTTACGACCCTATTAAGATTGGAGATACTTGATAAGTTATCAAAGTTTCACTTTATAAAATAAAAATACCCGATGAAATTTCCTTTTATTTTGAACCTTATTAACGCATATTAAGACCCACATTAAAACAGGATTCGTCTTACGGAGTTAATAATTTTTGTTTATTGTGGCTTCCATTTCGATGGTATAATTTTTAACTTCACATTAAAACTATAGCCTACATGAATTAAAACAAATTTTAATATTTCTTGACGCTAATAGAAATTAACGATGCAATTTTTTCCGGGTATTCTACGATAGCTATCGACATTCGAAAACTGTCAAAAGTATAGACCAGCAGCTTACGTCAACCCTATACATTTTCTATTACTATAACGTTACGTTAGACCCACTGTCATACGTAATTTAACTTTTGCGTACAGAAAACCTTGCGATGTACAGTCAGCCTTATAAGTAGCTGCACACTTTGGTACCATGTCGCTTTAACGCCATTCAAACATGAAGTTAAAGTGACAAAGCACTTATGAGGCCGACCGTACAACCCGCTTTTGATAATTATACATAGAGTAAGTAAGGTAAGCTAGGTAAGTTTATATGCCTCTAAGTAAGGCCACGATTTTATCACTACTCCCTATGGAACCGTCCGTAACTACAAACAACTACAACTTCAACTCACCGGTTAATAAAACGTCTATCACTAGTTAGCTGTAACTGTTACTGTAGCAGCCTGTTCTCTACTAGAAGCTGTAACGAAGCGGTTACGGTTACATTTACAGCTCTCTAGTGAGTACCCGGCTTTACGTGCAATAGTTACAGTACGGCTCGCTAGTGAGTACTCGGCTTAAAGCCTACCTAACTAACTGCAATTACTGTAACCGTAGCAGTTACAGTAACGAGTTTCTAGTGGGGAACAGGCTCGCAAGCCGCGTACACATCATGATTTTACGTGCAACAGTAACAGTTACGGCTCACTAGTGACCCAGAGAACCTACCTATGATTGTGAATCACCAGCCTGAGATTGAACCAAAGCTGACTCTTTGAAATAATGGGAAACGATCAAATGAAAGCAACATTTTTTCACAATAGCGTTTTCATCAAAACAATCGCTATAACCACCACCAAGAAAAAGCGATTTTATCAACCGTCAGACTAATAGCACCATTGTGCGGCAGTCGTAAAACTACTTTATAGTTGAGTTAAGAGCAGTAAAATGAATACGTTCGCCACCACATTTTTATTTGACATAAATACACAGGAGAAAAAGAAAATATACGAAACGACGATCACGGCTTAACTGCCGAAGAAATACTCTGAATTATTGAGCAAAACTGGATTTTAATTAAACTTTTTGTAGCTATTTGAAAAAGGTATGATTAGATTTAATATATATACCTATAACATTTTGCTATGAAGATGAGAAAAATAAAGTTGCAGATAAAATCCAGTATCTTTACTTAAGTACCTATGGAGGTACGGGTGTAGGTTGCTAAAGCACGTTAGTACGTCTTCTTCATCATAAAAAATGGAATAGAATAAGTATCCAAAAAAATATTTAAATATTTAAAAACCGCGTTTACTAAAAATAACGGTTCACCATTCTAAACACGAATTTCAAACTCTATATTCGTTTTATGAATGGTGGTCGATTCTCAAACCAGACTTTTACGAGCCGTATATTAAAAAATATAATCAGATCGTGATATTTAGTCGGGTGCTAGATAGAGTGCACGATATCCGCGTGATACCATCTCGTTTTAAACGGAGTAGGTTTATGTATTGTTTTTATTTCTTGAATTTATGACTATGATTTCTACGGGGTGGTCATTTGTTTCGTTCAGGTGTAAGCTAAAGAGTTATGAAAAGTGTTTATACTTGATGAACGGAGACCTGTGACATTTGTTGGCCAGATCTGCGACCAAAATCTATATACACGCAATAAAACGTTATGAACACGCTCTGACTGGGCAACTTAATTTCGTCGAATAATAATTCGATGATAGGTGAACTGTGAAAATAGCATGTCAGGGTCCATTCTGATGACCACCGCTATTTTGCCAACAAATCTGCCCGCCAAGCAGCAATGTTTGCATTGTTGTGTTCCGGTATGGAGAGCAAGACAGGTTGTAAAATGACTAGCAGAAGCATTTTATCTTACTTTCGAAAAGTTAATTTCGCTAAGCAAAACATTAAAAACCAAGAAATTTTAATGATTATGTACCAATTATTACTAACTGTAGCCTGTGAATTTGTTTGACATCCTTTCCCATAAAGCAAAAGATCTTTTAGCTGCATGTATTATTTAAAGTAATATTTATGTCGTAAGATACTATATTATTTCGATGTTTATCACGAAAAAGAGGGTTAAAATATACGTCTACTAAAACTTAACAGTGCACATGCCCGTTCCAAAAGGTCGTCAAATTACCCATTTCAATTTATGAGAAAAAAAAATCTTTGACCATTTTTAAACCTTATCTCGAAATCATCGTTTAACAAACTGTTAACGTGGGGCAGTTAAATTTAACCCCAAATTACGTCATATCCATTAAAACCATGCCAAGGGGTCTTAGTAAAAAAAGGTTTCTGCTACTATTTTGGACCCTATTTCTTTATAATTAAGGTGAATGATTAAGAAGGTTCTCCTTTTTTACCCTAATAGAAATGGTTAAAGTAGGTAAAGAATGAGAATATTATTATGTCAGTTTGGACAAGCTTTGGCTTTTTTGTTAAAAATAGTCAGGTATTAGTTTTTTGTTAATTCAATGAGGGTTCCGTATGTGTTATAAGTTTCACCCGAGATATGTAAAATGCATTTAATATTATTTTAACTATTTGCTTACGAGTAATAGTTTTAAAGGGAAAATTTTAAAATACCTATCTAAATTTTAGAAAGTTTAATCTATTTTTGACGGGAGCCTGCCGTTTGGCAAAAATAAATAAAGTTGCTTTAATATATTTTGCCAAACGTATTATTTCCCAACTTTTTCATTTGCCAACCCAATTTTTCAGAATTTATTTCAGTACCATCGTGTAGAACCCTATAGGTTATGATAGGTTAGTTTTTATAAAATCCTGAAATATTAACGGTTACAGAAAACAAAGCGGGTTGGCAAATGAAAAGATGGGAAACGATACATTTGGCAAATATATTTCACCGAAACAAAGGTTACCCATTTTTGACCCGTATTTTTTGATACAGGTCTAATTTTATTTGTTTATAAGTTAAGATTATTTGATTATTTTCTATACTTATTGTGAAAGTGGGTCCCATCGTTGAAATTCATTTGCAAGTAGACTGATTTTAGCAACTGACAGTACTCAACACGACTTGACATAGTATCCTATATATTAGTGTTTTAACATTCGATCTTTCTGTCCGTAGTGGTCACGGTTCACGTAAGATGCCCGTCTACGGAACCCTAATACCTTACAAGGCAAGGGCGTGAACACCGAATTATCGCTTTCACTGCGCATAACTTAGCATGCTAAGTCCTTATAAATATTTAACGAAAAAACTAGGTAATTAATGGGTATTCGAGTAATCGTGTTTTTACCCGAAAACGTTGGGAATTGCTCAAGATCCATATCGGCTTATCTAGATCTTTTTTTTTCGAGATTATTCGATGTGTTTCGTTATTTACGAAAAGTTGAGGTTATTTGTTTGGGTTTTATTTTATGTTTTCCACTGTTTAAGTGGGAATGACCCTTTAAATAAGTATAAGTACTGTTTCATTTAAATATAACGAGTAAAAAGTTAAAATATTAATCAGATTGGGAAGGTATTAAATCTTTACAATACCTGATTAACCACGTAAGTCATCGCATAGGTACTATATTAAGTACAAACTATTAAAGATAAAGTTCACAAAATTTTATAATTTACCACCTTGCAGCATTGCAATACCTAAATTAAAAACCAAGCAACTCCTGACGGATTTATTAGAGACACTATATTTCTTTAAATTTGTTATTTTGTATAAAGAATTGACATACTTTACATGAAATAAAATTAATTTAAATAAACCCAGGCATACATCACCTTATCAATGCTTTTACTAAGTTTATCTTTGCACGATAGAAAACACAGTTACATACTTATCTAAAAACACCTTTTTAATTTTAAACTACAGTCAATTATATAAAACAATTAAGCTATACATCTAACGTATATAATACTTGACAATTCCCAGTGACAAAGTGACGGGCTAATGTGACAATAGTGACAGCATAATGGCCACTCAAATGTCACTCGAGACGTGAAATGTTTCACTCAAAAACATCGTAAATTCGATTTGGACTTGATAATAGGACCTTTAGAACGCCGACTTGAAAAAGGAACGTTATTTTTTGTTGCAATTATTTTTTTATTTTATAAGTGGCCAGTGACACTAAACTAGCCGCTTCGAGTACTAAGTTAATGTTTTATAGCTGGGTTAGGTGGGTTGTATTTTTATACTTTAAAATGTTTCTGTATAAATATAAATTTACTAGCTGTTGCCAGTGACTCCGTCCGCGCAGAAAAATAAAACATAGCTTATGTTCATCAGAGATAATGTACGATTCTAAAGATGAAAGAATTTTTCAAATCGGTCCATTAGTTTCGGACCCTATTCAATGCAAACAAACAATCAAATCTTTTCTCTTTATAATATTAGTATACATAGAAAAAGAAGAAAAATAGTCCACGTTTTGTTTATTTTAAATATTATATAATATATTATAATTTTTATGATAACAGTTTCACATCATTATAATTTAGATAAACATAATTGGAGGACCAAAAACTGACACCAGAAAAGTAAATCCTAGGAAAAAAAAAACCGGAACAACTGATGAACATTTCAATACAAACTTATAAACCACGAACTATAATCATAAATCGTAATCTTAAAATTATACCTTCACTTTCTCTAGGACAATTTTTATCGACCCATCACGTAACGTCATAAATGGCATAATAATACAATAATTAAAAAAGAAAACAAATAATATCCGTAATCATCGTTATTGGAAAAATATCTTCAATATGCTGGTATTAAAGTACAAATTTAGTTTTCAAATATTAGCTACATACGACAGTAATAAAAGTAAGTGTGTAGCCAACTTATAATCAATAGCCAGCGTAATTTCTGCTTAATGATTCGAATACACCTGCTTTGTTTTTAATTTTTTGAAAAAGGAATTCGTTAATTGGGCTAAGGTGTCGTGTCGTTAACGACTGGCCGTAAAGTACGATGACCGTCATTACAAAAATACTTGTTTTTAATATCACTTTTTGAACTCGGTAAAAGTTTAAAAAAGGCTTTTGTGTAGTTAAAAAGACACAAAAACTTATAATTAATCAAAGTTGCCAACATTAAGCGTCATAAAAAAGGTTATAAATATACGTTAAACTGCAATCAAGTATTTTATCGGTGCCAAATCAGATTGAGCCTGTATTTATTAATGAAACATCTATTTAATCCCAATCTTTATTCAATATCCATACCCGAAAGGCATCGTTGCGAACGCGATGACTCTTATCTCAATCTTGAAAACGCCTTTAAAATTTAAAAAGTTATGGCTGGCATCGCTCAAGCAGTTTTAAATTTGGAATGTGTTTGAATTTTGAATGCTTCGTGTTTATGTTCAATTTTTAAACAATGTGTTGTCTTATCTTTTCTGTGGCAATTTGTTTATAAAACTAGTTTAAGGATTGACATTTCCATATATTTTAACACAACTTAACTGAGCTTTAGCCTAAATGTAGTTGGTTTAGAAGGGTCACTAGCAGGAAAAATATGAATCCAGATTTAAACTAGATTTTTCATCCTAAATTTTCATGTGAATTAACTAACTTATTGTATGTAAAATCGACATCAGATGTATCGAAACAAATAAGATGCTTCAAAATATCTCAACTCGACTATTGTCTAAAGTTAATTCAGATGTTTTTGAGCAACTTGTATGCTTTAATATATTTGATGGCTACTCGACAAGTGAGTAGCATCTAACAATTGCTAGCAAGAGGTAGCGTATACTCTTAAGAGCTACCTATAAAAGCAAGATGGGATAGGAATCAAGATATCCCCCACCATTCTTGCTATCATGACATACCTAAATGGCAACCAGACTAAGAGTCCACCGGCCGATATTAGCCTGTTAGTTAGTATTAGAACACAGACCAGTTTTATTACATTACTTTACAGATTTTGGACTGTCTGACTGACAGACTTGGTCAGGTAAATTGTTAGTCTCTGGTGCCCTTAAGGCATTTTTGTATCGCGCCTAATACGAATCTGACTTTTTGGAACATAATTTTATATAAGTAAGTGTAAGAACATTTTGAGCAATAGATCCAAAAAAAAAATCATGGTCATTCTTGGAAGAGTCGAATCAGATCCACCTTATAAATAGCCTCACACTTTTGTATTTTTCAAGTCAAGTTAAAGGCTTTAAAGCGACAAGGTACAAAAGAGTGCAGCTACTTATAAGGCTGACTATATACCTATGAGCTGTTAAAATCTTCTAAGTTCCAGCGAGTAAAAGGGATAGAGCTATGTGAGTCATATATTTTTGTCCCTGTCACTACGTGAAACTTGACTAAGGCCTCGGAATCTGAACAGGCCCATAAGCTCTTTGGAATTTAAAAACAAATGCCCTAAGTAATTTATTTCTAAGGGCGGCAAGCATTTCGTCAAGTTCAAAAGAACCTAACTGACTTAACGCCCTGGCCGCAAATAAATAGGAAAGAAATTAAGGAAAGTCGTTGGAAATCGAATTAATTAGACCAACAGGTGGCGCGCGCCCTTGATAATTCCATTTGAAACGTCGGGGAGTTTTAACAATTTTACTTCTTGTATGATTTCAGAAATTCGGATGAGGTATCTCGCTCCAACAGCGTCTACAACCATCAACAGAACGCGCGCGAGTTCATGTCATTTGGGGGCTAAGGGCCAGTATAAATAGAAGGTAGTCTTCAAACAAATGTATATCGCACGGCTTGCATTTGTGTGTGCCTCGGCCGTAACCGCCGCGAGCTACCACGAGCAAACGCAACAGGACTCACCAAGCCGGTTTAGTCGGGGTCCCGCCATCGTCGCGTTTGTTTGATGCGTATAAAGTATTGAGCGACGAGCATTGACGCAACCCTAGTGCCCGAGCGGCAATCATCATCATCATCATCAGCCTGTACTAGTCCACTGCTGGACGCAGGCCTCTCCATTCTCATCCAGCTCTTGCCAGCCTCCTTGCGAAGATCGTCCCTCCACCTAGTCTGAAGGCGTCCTGCCGCCGATCCGCGGTCTCCATTCCACTTAAGAACACGATAACTCCAGTGGTTATCCGTTCTGCGGCATATGTGGCCGGCCCACTGCCACTTCAAACTGCTAATTTGATGGGCTACGTCGTTAACTTTAGTTCTCTGTCGGATCACCTCATTACGAATCGGGTCCTTTAGAAAAGTTCCCAATATAGCGGCAATAGATAACAGAAAAGGGCCATAGACAAACTAAAGTCGCCGTCAATAGAATTTACTACGTAAACAAAACCAAATGAACCAATTCACCATGATTACTCGATAATCACGTACTTTTAAAGATCAAGTGAGGTCTTTGCAACGAATTATACATTAAATCATTATTTTCATATTAAGTTTAAGATGAAATAAGTATTCATTATACGTTATTTTTAATAAAAACAAGCTTTGAGGTTATGTGTCAAACAGTACTAATTTGTTTACATAGTTAGCAAATTCTATTGACGGCGACATTACTTCGAATATTATATTTATACTATGACTGAGATAATCGAAACGAGTTATTTTCAAATTAAATGGCGACATCCAGAAATATCATGAAAATTACAATAATTTTATGAGGTTACAATAATAAATATTCAATGCCTTCTCCAAAGTTTCCGTCGTCCCCTAAAGATGCCATAAGCATTCCTTTTTTGTCTCAATTTGCTGTAAGATTGCAGTTGCAATTAGTGATTAGTCTGCCGCTGACGACCGCTAATGGCCGACGAATACAGATTGTACAATTTGTACAAATTGTACAATTACCGCCTCGTTTGTCGCTGGCAGTTTGTACAATTTCGGATTAACTTTTTGCTTAGTTGGTTTTTAGTTAAAGAACGACGGAGTTAAGTAATTGGGATATATTTTGACAATGCATGGTCATTTTAAATCAAATTCGATAAATTGGCTTGAGAGTTCAATCAATTTGTGTGCGATGTCCTCTGCTTTTTTCTTTTCTTCTGTTATCTCTTATCTTATATAACAAAAACAAAAGACGTCAAAGCGCAAAATAGTTGTTTTTCATTTTTTTCTTTTGTGATTATTAGATTATTACTATTGTTTTCTGTGTTCTTTTTATATTTATTGGATATTGTTTTTGTATTTTTGTCTTGTTTTTTAAATTGTGCTGTCACCCAGCGGGCCCAACGGAAGACCAGCGCTGGCTTAACAGCGGCACATACTGAGTTGGGACCGTTTCACAACAACTGTCCAACTATGTATAATTTTATTTACTTGTTTTTTTTTATAATTGTGCTTTTGTTGTGAATAAATATATTTTCTTTAAATAATAAGAACTTTAAGAGAATAAAAAAAACTGTAAAATTATGAAGTGCCATTCTGTCAATCCCATACAAAATTGACGTAATAATTTTCGTGGCATGACTAAATATCAATAAAAATATCCACTTAACTTTTATTAAATTTGTTCATGGATACATTCAAATACAAAAAGAACTCTAAATAAATAAATGTACTTGCAATTACAAACAAACGCGAGCGATTCAAAGGGACTATCGTGTTAACGAGTGGACCGGGATTGGCGAGCACGGAATGTTGTTAAATAGTGTAAACGATTTAATTAAATAATTGATTGGAGGCCATTTTGTTTGGATTCAAACAACAGAGAAGGTTGTAGAGCGGGAATAAACTTTATACAAGTTAATATACTATAGTAAACACTGATAGGGCTAAGACTTTTTTACAGTAAAACCTTATTGTATTTGACGTTTGATCGTATTGGTTTATACTCGGTCGCCATTACTGTCAAGTAAATAAGACCTATAGGGTAACGGCACCAATGATGGACACTTTTAGCTGACAGCCAACAGAAATGGACACTTCACACTTAATAAAAAAATCATACGGTCCTAAATTGATTGTTGCGAAACAAATGAATAACCCTTATCTGCTGTACAATAAGAACCGTGTCCATTATTGGTGCCTTGTCCATTACTGGTTCCATCACCCTAAACATTGACAATACGATATCATGGCAAAGGCAATATGGTTTTACCGAGTGGAATAGTGTAACAAGACTAAAAAACCTGAGTTCATTTTTTTTGTAAAATAATTAAATTGTTACTTTTAAATCTGTCATTTTACCGTTTCTCCGATTCGTTTTTCCCAAAAACTCATTATGTATATTATATAAATAAACAGACATTCTTTGGACGCCATAGGGAGCGGAAACGCGGCACCGGAAAAGGCGGCCATTTCCCGGAAGTCGCCCGCGTTAGAACATGTCTCGTAAATCACAGGAAAGGATACATAGATAATTTATTTGTTTTATCTGCCGTTAAATGGGTAAAAGATTAATATAAAAATATATAGAAAGGAAGTCCTAACGATTCTGTATTGTTAGTACCTATGTTAAGATGGGTAACCCATATTTTTATCGAATTTCACTTCATCGAATGTATAATTTCGTCGAATTTGATTTCATCGAATCTATTTTCTGCTAAAACTATGATGTTGTCAGAATATCTTAAACATTCGTTACTCATGTGGCGAGAAATTCCTTTCGATAAAATGAAAATTCTTCGTAAGTAATACTGCCCTGCTAAGGCCGGCATTACACCTGTAAGTTATTGATGTAAGTTTTGAGACGCAACTATGGGTAAGAGTGAGTGGCAAATATCCGCATCTCTCTCTTGCATATAGTTTTGTTTCAAAACTTACAGTAATAACTTACAGGTGTAATGCTGGCTTAAGACAAATGGTGGTACCTGTGACAAAACTCCTGTAGCAAATGCAACCTTATTACTAAAGGGAGAGGGTTCTATCTGCTGGCTGCTACAGGAACACTAGAATGTGAAATACTGTTTTGCGGTATGTGGGACAAGATGGTGGTGTAGTAATTGGATAGTACCTACTTACAATTAACTTAAGTTCTTTTATACAATTACAAAGTTAAAAGCTATTTTCAGACAAGATACTTTTTTTCTTTATAATAAAAAATACACTAACATTGCATTGTATATGAAATTACATAACATAAAATAAACTCATGCCTTCATTCCCACTGTGGGGTAGGCAGAGCCACAGACTCACCAACAACTCCAAAAACTTGTTGATAATTCTGTGACCACATTTTGCACAACCAGACTAAGATGTTATCCAGTGTATTAGTGACAGGTTGCAAACCCATCGCCTAACAGCACTACACAGCCTTTAGTCCCTTAGTCGTCTCTTACGACATCCACGGGAAGACATGGAGTGGCAACATTCTAAACCCGGCACCACACGGAAAAAATAATAATAAAAATAATAAAAAATATAAAATAATGTAAATAAAATCTACAAGTATTTAAACATGTATGACATTTTTGAAAATCTTATTTATTTTTTAGTTTAGATGTAATTAGGTTAATATTTTCTTTAATTATTTTAATTTGCCATTGTTTTAGTTTTCAGTTTTAATTCGTAATATTACTAATATTGATAGTTGTCTTTACATTGTATTTTATCAATGTGAATAAAGATATTCATACGAAACGAAAACTAGTTTTTCTGTCATCTTGTTTTATTTTACCCTAAAAAAGCGACATCTCCTAAAACACCGGATTCCCCCACATTACGCTACATTAGTGGGAGTTTGTGAGTAAATTTATGATTCGCATTTGTACAATTTATAGCCTCGCGAAAACGACGCCAGGGGGCGCCCTCGCTCAAGATTGCTCCCCTTTAATATGTATGAATGGTTATGTTTGTAAGATTCTTTGAACAGACTCTATTTGAGATTGTCTCAGTTTTTCTTTAAACCTTGCGTTTTTATAATGTCTGTTTAAATCATTTTTTGTTTATTGTCCTAACACATTGTTTGTCAATTAGGTCGTCCGGGTGAGCCATCATCATCATTATTGTAACATTTTATCGAATTTAAATTCATCGAACGAAATTAAAAAAAAAAGACATGTGACTTGTGAAATGCCTTTCGATGAAATAAAAATTCTGCGTAATGATACGTGCGTTGAAATTTGTTTCGATAAAATAATAGGTACCCGGAAGTTAGAGCTAAAAACTATGAGGAGGAAGTTGTCAATTAATTAATAAATACGTTATTCGAATTGCGAGTACTTCTTTCTTTTTCCTCATATATCCTAATCTTAAAATTCTCATTCCGATAACTTTATAGGTACAGTCGGCCAGTGTTACTGTTGACCATGTGTAGACCTTGTGAATTGTGATTAAGAAACTCATAATCAAATACACATTCTATCAAGCTTGAATGATAATCAAAATAAAAACTTTATTCTGTAATTGTAATTAAATTTAAAAAAATCGTATACTTTTGAGATAAAGTTCCTGTTTTCAATTAGAGGCCTACTTACAGAAACAAACATTTTAGGATTTTTCATTATGTCTAAGATGTTAAGAAGAAACGCTGTAAGAAACTCAAAAGTCAGTCGATTTCAACCCCCGACGCTAAAAAAGGGGTGTAATTAACGTGCGTATCTTGAGTATCTGTTTGTCTTATTAAATGCGAAGAATCTAACAAAAAGCACGCTTTAAAAGCCCAAACGCTATTTGGATAATGTCGTCAATATAATGTAAAATTATCATATAATTTCCACCAATTTCCGTTTTAAAAATCCGTTCAGCCTATACAAGGGAACAAAGAACCAAACATACATACATCTCAAAAAAACCTTCCCTTATTATAATTGGATACATACAGCAGGCCGTGTTAAGTGTAAACCTTACAACCTGCCAAATTCGCTAGTTAAAGCTGAAAACTGACTGACTACCTGAAATTTGACAGATTTACAGTATAATCCGGCTTTTGCATTTACGTAGCTCTGTGGGGCCTATTATTGTGTTTATTGTGTGGATAAAAGTGGATAAATCATCTGTCAGTTTCTGACCAGTACAGTCAAGGACTTTGATTGTTATACCACTATGGAACCCTGTCACAATGACAGCGTCAAACCACATGAAATAAATTACGCCAAAATTAATGATTAACGTTATACGACAGGGTTCCATAGTGGCATAACGATTAAAGTCCTTGACTGTTCGTAAGTGCGAGAGTGACGGATGCTTAATCCACCGTGATAAAGGTAATACAGGCCCAAGTGCGCTTTGGGGACTTCGCGAGAAATTTTAGGGTTTTCCATTAGTAACTAGTTTAATGACTAATTAGTAACTAAAAACCATTTTTTTTATGCGTACTTTAAAGTTTGTAAAGAAATTAAATGTACGAAGAAAAAGGGCCACGATAATGCCGTCGGCAAACTCAAAGCCGACGGCATCGAAATTTTATAATAATTACGACAAATAGTCTGTATTATTGATATTTTTATGTAATAGTGCTGGATAGCTTATATTCTTAGATAATATTAAACTAAAATAGTTTAAAAGCAATTAGTGATGAATTTATCTAAATAAGTAGGTTTTTTTCTTTACTCAAAGAATTAACAACCAAACACATTATGTTCGCATTATTAGTGAATAAGTTTCTGTCAAAAATGTCTATTGCGACCCTATTTCACCATCTTGACTATGACATGTGTCATATGACAATTCGGTATACATTGCAAAGTCAACACGCTGATACATCACTGGGTTTCATATAAGCTGCGCCATGTACACTAAAATGTCACCTGTCACTTGTCACCTGTCATGGTGGTGAAATAGGGGGCAGATAAGGAATGGAAAGTCATAAGGAACAGGTAATATTGCGCCTGTATTCTAGGCGGTGAAATTCAAATCGTTTTTGATCTGATATGGTATTGTTTTTAACTCGGCCGTCATTACTAGCAAGTAAATAAGAGCTATCAAAACGTTGACAATACGATAACAGGTCATAAACGATATGGTTTTTACCGTGTTAAATAGAGGCCTTGAGGGCTTATTGTCTAACGCACTCGCAATCACAACCGGCTTCAAAGTGGAGCAATTGTTTTCATTTTGTATGCAGACAAGCCTTCGATTTTCAAAATGAAAACGATCGTGATTGCGAGTGCGTTAGACACTAAGCCCTCTGGTAAACTTCTGAAAACAAATGACAATCCCAAATGACAATCAGTCACATAGCACTGTATATGGGCGTCAATTTCTTGAATCATTGTTTGCTTTCCCATCCAATCCCATCCATCAAGTGATTTATCTAAACTAATTAAATTTAACTAAAATCATCCATTTTCCATTAAAATAACCTAAGGACAATGACCTCTTTGTTATGAAATCTTCACCGACCTACTTCGAAAGTACCAGGGCAACAGAACTGGGTGAGAGTTGCGCCTGGTCAAGGCGAAGGCGACGCCATTAACGCCGCTTAGAACACCGTCTTAAGAAAACTAGAGCTAACGGTCTTGATCCTTGGTTAATTAATTTAAAATAAAACATTATATGCGGCGTAAAATAGATGACGCAATTCTGACAGGTAAGTGTACAGTCAGCGTCATATATAAGGTACTTAACGTTCATTAGTGATCAAATAGTTCGTTACACCATATTAATTGTATGACGCTGACTGTACGAAGCAAAGAACGCTAAGCATAGCACCTCGTTGCATTTTGTCAAGGTGTATTCTTGACAAAAGAAAGATGTAAAGATTGTAAAGGTGATGACGATAAAATCTTTAACATTATCTGATAGTGATAACACTTTTACAAACCTCTTGTAGATCTACGATTTTTTATTGCCTCACCAAATCGACCTCGACTTGAGTAAAAGGTATGCTTTGTCACTTTCTATTAAATTAAAATGTCAAAATGTAAGACGAGGTCCTAGCGTATTATGAAGATTACTTGAGCTATTGTACGTTTATAAGCAAGAGGGCTAAACCATTATACATGAAAGAAACCTAGCTAAAGTAACTAAGTAGTAAGTATTACTTAATATTTATGAACAAATAATACCATAAAAAACAGCCAAGTATCAAAACGCCCTAGTCGCGGTATACAAAGTTGGCTAAGTAATAAGATAATGAAGAAGGGTCGGATCCGAATTAAAAAGAGCGTCAACCCAGCCGGGCCAGCTGATGAAAAGTAACGTTTTTGCGTTTGCGGCAGTAATCATATTGTAAGCACATTTTGAGACGACCCTTTTGGCAAAATATTGTTTGTTTTGTAATAATGAAAATCTGAAAATTGGTAAAACTCGAAAGACATGATCAAATCATTACAAGAGTAACTGTAATTTAATAAATCACCACCATCGCTTGTAAGTAGCTGCCATGTTTAGCATAAACAGGCAAAAAAAGACAGCAATAGCTCTCAAATAGTCTCTCCAGTTCGGGCAAAGTCTCTACTAGCTAGACTCGTCTAGACTAGCATAAAAGCATATAAGAGCGAGTGAGAGAGAAGTATAAATCCAAAGGTACTTATAAAAGCTATTGCACTGTACATAGTATTATCTACAAACTTTAATCTGCAAGCTTGAGGGGCACCTTCAATTACAGCATTATTATTTTCTAAAGCACACTTGTAGACTACGCTACGAGCGCTACGATATTCGTAGCACTCACGAATTGAATATCGATTAATGATATTTTTTAGTAAATCCTAAAAAAAAGATACTACTGGTAAATGTGTTTTAAATATAAGAAACTAGACTATTTATTTTTAACTGGCACTGCTGAAACAACGCACTCCACTCCTTGTTTATTTAATGAGAGGAGACGACCTTGTTATGACGTCATTTTATTGAGCGAGCGAGATGAAACTTGAAACTTTCTTCGAGTGTGAATGAAAAGGTGGTTCCAGCTGAGAGTGAATAAGTGATTTTCTTAATCGATGCGAGTCTTGGAATTGTGAAGTTCATTGTCTTTTGCATTGCTATTGAATGAAAGTTTCAAGAATAAGGTTTTGAGGTCAAATTTAACTTTAAGAGATGGAAAGTTCAGGTCTTCGTTTCAAATATGGTTTCAATTAACAATGTCATTCTGTAGGTACAGTCGGCCTTATAAGTAACTGCACACTTTGGTACCTTGTCGCTTTAAAGCCGTTGTCAGATTAGTGCAGCAGTTCAAACATGACGGTAATGTGACAAAGCACCTAAAGTTTACAGCTACCTGGGGCCCATTCTCAAAGCGTATTAGTCTTATAATATTAGTGTTTTGTCTCGTAAATAAAACTACAAAATGAGACAAAACACTAATAGTATTAGACTATTACTTTTTGAGAAACGGGTCTCTGCACAGGGTTTATCTGTTCGAAACACAGATAGCTTCTTCAATACAGGGTGTTGCAAAAATTCCGTTCAATAAAAGGCTGATTGTAGCATCACTTAAAAAAAATTAGATATTTCCTATGAATAAAAAGCATTCACGTAAACCTGTACTGGGTAGTGATTCTCTCATAAGCAAATGTGAGCGAAGGCAGGAGTGAAGTCCAAGCGGCGAGTTTAAGTAGTCCCGTCAGAACGAACAAAACACATATTAATGCGTGCATTCTCAATTAGGCAGCCTTATACGTTCGAGAAGCCATGCTGCCAAATTGAATACATGCGCTGAAATGTGTTTTGCTCGCTTTGACGGGACTACTTAAACTCGCCGCTTGGACTTCACTCCTGCATTCGCTCACCTTTGCTTCTTGAGAGAATCACACCCCAGCAGTTCAAACATAACGTTAAAGTGACAAAGCACTTGTTCGAAACACAAATAGCTTCTTCAATACAGGGTGTTGCAAAAACTCCTTTCAATAAAAAGCTGATTGTAGCATCACTGTTTTTTTTTTAGATATTTCCTAAGAATAAAAAGCATTCACGTAAACCTGTACTGGTAGATTTTTTCCAGCAAACAAAGGAAATAAGCACGTAAGTCCTCCAATCCCTCGCCTCACAATAAACCCCTAATATTCCATTTGCGAACATCTCAACCTCCTACAAATATCCAATTCGTTTCGTATAAGCAATAAATAAGAGGAAAAGATTTCCAGACAGTGCCACAGCAAACAGGTTTAAAACAGTAGCACGAATTGTTAATAGACGTAATAGGGACCTTCAAAAGACTAGAAACACTATTTTCTCTAACAGATGCAGTGCCAGTAATGCTACGAGTGCTACGCTGTAGCTTGAAGCAGCATTTTTCCGCTATGAAGCAAAAATCTGCTTGAAACAGTGGACCCGACTTTAGGGTCGTTGACACTGAATGTGGTTGCCTACAGTTAAGTGATCCTCGTGGTACTCATTTTTTAGTCAAAGAAAAAGAAAAAAAATATTATGTGGATGTTTACAACGTATAATTTTTGACAATATTGCGTTCAGTACTTTGGAGTATTCATTAGGCCCTACCCAAACAACAGCAAACAACTCCACAAAAGCTACTGAAAACTAGGTACTACAGTCGGCCTTATAAGTACCTCTAGCCACACATTTTTGTACCTTGTCGCATTGGCTTTGATTGATTAGTGCAGCAGTTCAAACATGACGTTAACGTGACAAAGAATAATTTTATAAGGCCGGCAGTACCTTCCTTAGTGTACTTGCCGTATTTTATAGCCTTACTGTTGATAAATTTCAATAAGCTCTTCTGTAATGTAAAAAAATGCCTAGAAAAAAAAAGAAAATAATAATAATAATAATAATAATAATATCAGGGGACAATGTCACACCAATTGAACTAGTCCCAAACTAAGCTCTAGGCTTGTACTATGGGTACTAGACAACGATAAACATACTTATATAGAGAAATAAATACTTAAATACATAGAAAACATCCATGACTCAGAAACAAATATTCGCGCTCATCACACAAATATCTGCCCTTACCGGGATTTGAACCCAGGACCGCTAGCTTCGTAGGCCGGGTCATTACCCACTAGGCTAACGCATCGTCAATAGAACCAAAGCAAAGGGTTGAAGAAGTGACGACGTATTGATATGGTTTCTATAATCCTGCGGTGTGTGGGCATGTGGTAAGGGCATTACAGCTACTGTACTGTTTTGCCACTGTTAACTGCGTACACAGGGTGGGTAAGAAAAGTAAAAAAGGCAACGGATCGAAGTCGTCCGTCCGTCGGATCCAATAATCCGCCCGTCTGTCCGCCGCCTAATGTGATCGTAGCCTAATGAAAAACGCGAAGTCGAGCTCATAGTATAGATGAGAGGGATTTTATGCGATATAGGGGGTGTATAGGAAACTTGATGTTTTGATATAGTATGTTATTTTTAGACGACGGCGGGAAACCAAGGGTATATTTCAATGTGCTATTGGAATAATCGAACTCTGACCAACCATGGTGTCTGTGTCACGGTGACGTTATCAATGAAATCTAAATAATTGTCAAATATAATGTCAGTGTGACACAGTTCTTTCGTGGTTTAGGGTCCACTTTGCCAGTTGTACATTAAATTAAGTATTGTGGATTGAAAACTAATAAATTTGAAGGTATTTTACCTATCACAAACGTTTATTAGAACTAATGTTTCATTAAGACACCTTTTATCACTTTCTTATTCGCTAAGCTAGACAGTGACAGTACGCACTTAACGCGATATTAAATTTATTGAACGTTTGTGCAACTAGGAATGAACACCACTAAATTCGATGATAACTAAATTCCAGTGTGGAAAAAAACCAATTATGATATTTAGTATTCTAATTAGAAATGCATTAAAAAAAAGTATTTGGTTGCCTATGAATACGGCATCTTTACGAATGTTAAAAAGAAATTGTGAATTGGACTTACTAGAATCAACATGAATTTGGACGATATTAAAAATAAATTCTATCCAAGTAAGGTTGAACACCACTTAAAATTAAATTATGAAGGAACTAGAAACACACGTCCAATTTTATTAACAACTAGCTTCTGCCCACGACTTTGTCCAAGTAGATTGCGATTATCGCTATTCCCTCGGGAACCTGCAAATCATGCCCGATGATATTGTAATATTAATAACGTTTTTTTTTTCTCCATATCATGGAGAAGGGAAACGAGCCCAAACGCAACTTGAGGGTAAGAAAAGTAAAAAGTCTGAAGCCCATAGACTTTTTCAATCTCAAGATTGCAATCTTATGATAACAATCTTATGACTGCAGATGCGTTTCCAAGCCTGGGGATTGAAACTTGTGCCTGTGCTTGGGTTTAATGTTGGATAGTATAATGTCGAAATCGAAAGGTGGCCATCACGATCTCCCGTACTTAACATTATACCTAGAGAGTTTGGACTTGTTAGATGGGTCATAAGAAAACTGAACTGAAAAAAAAGTACAGCGGGCAAAAAGTGTTTCAGAAATGTTTTTTTTTATGGGAAATTATATGACTTTCACTTTACTTTTTCTTAAACTATATTTTTATTTTTATTTTTATTTTTATGTAATACGTAAACAGTTTAGTGTATTCATAATCAAAAACCTAAAGCATTAAAAAAGTTATCAATACCAATCTACCATTGCAACACGAAATGATGATTCGTTCGTTCATCTATCACTGCAAAAAATCTAATAGCTTATTTCAGAAAATACCGCAGCTTTTTAATACGCAAACCAAAACCAAGTTCCATCTCAGTAATATTTCTCACAATTTTTAAAATAGTGCATTTCGTGTCACACACCAAAAAAACCCCTTGAAAGAAACAAAAAATCCTTCACGCTGTAGACGGAGAACCCCCCAAATTACACCATGTAATTACCACCCGAATTAGGGTTCCGTAAATGTGAACCCGTGTTTTTTTAATGGTTTGTTAGAATAATTCGATATGTTCCCAGTTGTTTATTAGAAACTATGTCAGATATAAATCGTGACTATTTTGAAGGAGGTTTTACCATGTTCGGTGAAAACGGCAAGTAAATTAAGAATATTTATTTTTGGCTTTTATTTTTGTGTGAAATTGACTAATTATTCTAAAAAAAAAGACTAATTAATCTAATTTGTTTTCTAATTTGAAATATTCCAATACGACACAAATAATTAAAATTATTCGTAATTTAATATCTAATTAGCTTTAATCATTTTTTGTGTAACATTTTTACTGTAAAAGAACATCAGTATGTACCTGGTTCGTTTATGTTTTTTTCTAGGATGCTTTGTATTTTATTAGCAAAATTCCGTTAAATGTTTAAATACTACAGTTCAAATTATATCAGCTATTTTTTAAAACAATCATCGCAAACATAATAAAAGACAAATTAAAAAAAAAACCTTAATAAAAACTAAACAATAAAAATACTGGCCACATATAAAAACCCTTCCATTTTCAAAAATTCCCGCTTCTTTATTCCATCTACGTCATTTCGTCGTTAAGCTAGACGTTAAGGGTTTGTCTCATTAGTGCAACATTCGCAGCCACACCTACACCTTACCACCTAACAAATAAGGTTCAAATTTAAATGTCTGTGAAAAGTGAAAAGGACTACAGAGTGAAGAGATCCGCTAATTAAAAGATTCGGATGCTAGTCACAATGGGCTGGGAGGTTTTTTAGTGTAAGTGCGAATTTTAGTGTCGGAGTTTTCTATTAATCTTGGTTATTTTCTTATTTTAAGTTTTCTAATTGGATTACAGCACAGTGAGCAACTACAGCAGTTAGTTTTACCTCTTTTTTTTCTGATGTAGTTAGTGATACTTTTATACTAATTAGATTTTAACCATAAACAAACAGGAAATGTGTTGCAATTTAAAACCATAAAATATATTTTATTCCAATTCATTTAGACCGATAGTTTTATTTCGACTCAAATTGCGTCTAGAAGTTACTTATCATCATTTTAACAAACTAACTTTTTTTAAATAAATTTGTCATTAACGAAACCAAAAGTCACCTCATAAAAAAATATTAAGCCACAATTTCCCCAATCTCAAACTCTGAACACATTACACCTCAATAGGTACCCCATAAACTTATCTTTCATACAATCCATCATCATTACAGAAACGCGGAATTGAATAAAAACCGCCTTAGTCCCCATCTAGCGGCAACTCCGCGAACTACTTGGCTACCCCCCTAGGGGGTGGGGTCGTATCCCTTTTTTCTACCCACCCTTATCCATACCTGAGCTTTCTTTATCCGAAACTTATTCTTTACAACCGTCTCGTTCTAACTTAGGGGTGCAAGCGGCATTTTTTGACAGCGTGTATCTCCATCCTTGTCGTTGAAGAAAAAAATTATGAAGCAGATGTGGGGCCGTGTTGTGGGGTAATGTTTCATATGCGAGGGGTGTACACTAAGGATTGAAAAAAAAACGCACCCTCGTGTATTAGGTACCTACTTTTTTTCATAACAAAGCTTTTTGAAGGCATTGTAGGAATAATTGGGAGGTCAGTAGATAATGTTGTGCGCTTGGGTTGTTTTAAAAATGACAAATATAATATTTAAAGAATTATTGTTGATAGTTTCTTGCGGCGATTCTTCTTCGTAATGATGGTATTGTCCGAAGCGCTAGTAGATTCACTCCATATTACCGACGACGTGTAAAAGAGCCCTCGTGTGGCCAATTTACTGAATAAATATTTTGGATATTGCTTTTTTTCAGCAGTTGCCTCCTCTTAGGAAGCACTGAGGAAGGCTTGACAATTATTTCTTAAAAAAAAACACTTATTCGGGGGTTTATTTAATTATAATAAAGACCACTGAAATAATTGCGACTCTACTTTCAGAGTATGAGTTCTGAAAGCTCTTAAACGGCTCAACCAATTATGAGCAAATTTAGTACAAAACTCCTACTCGAATCAATTATTCTGTTTAGGAGCTACAATCCCACAGACACACGTCAAACTTATAACATTGAGTCAAGGGTCAAAAACGCACTAACTGCCGCACTCAGAGACGTCATTTAAATTTAACGCTTGTTTAATGACGTGTTGTCTTATACTATTGCTTTAGCATAGAAAGTGACAGCAGCTACTTTAATCAAGCACTAAATTTACTGTGAAACGTTTGTCGAGTCAACAGAGGTCGAAAAAAAGAGTGACGCGTATATTAAGTCGTAATTCACCCAAGTGATTAACTAAATGATAGTTAAAACATCAACAAACTGGCTAGTACTAGTTAGTAATGGTTTTCGAAGAGTTTTACTTTTCGTATATTTAACTGGGTTGTCGAAAAAATTTTCTAAAAATGTAACATAAATGCCAAAGGTGGTCTGCCGATACAAAATAGCACGTAAAAGTATTTATCTACATCCATATTAATCATAATTTCAATATAATATGTTCAGAAGCGATAAGCAAATGCCCTACATTATGTTACCTGTATCTGTGGTGGCACTGTAATGTTAACATTAAAGTATAACATGTCAATAAAGTATCGGTTATCGCTGTAGTTGAATCTTAATGTTCACTTTACAGTATAAGTGACCTGCACTTTAATGTGAAGCACTCGTGTGATCTTATTATGAAACTCGCCTTACGGCTAGTTTCATAAAACCACACTCGTGTATAATGCCTCTCATTATGCACCAGTCACATAAATAACTATAAACACACCAACAAAGTACACGAGTACAAGTTAAAAAAACGTGATAAATTCAGGGACCAAGGCCTGCTTATACCTACCTTAATAATAGGTATGCTACTGCAGTGGTGGTAGGACCTTGTAGGTACAAGGATCGCTACCACCATCTTATCCTTTAACTTACCACCGGCAGCGGTATTCGCATTGTAGTTCCGGTGTGGATAAGACAACTAGTGTAATTAATTACCTACTAGCTTACTATGAACTTTTTTTTTCGTCAGTGGAAAAAAACATTAAATGCCTCGTATTAATTACATTACATTTCTTGTCTATAATAGGTGTTGATAACTTTCCAGCCAGTGTAGTATTTACGAAAAATAAAAAATGTCAAGTAAATTATTTTTTATCGTTCGTTACACTCACTCATGCTCTTATAAAACCTATTAACTTAATAATCGTAAATTTAACACATTTTACTAATAATTAACTGTATCATAAAAAAAAACAGTGTATGTTTGTATGTATGTACCTATCTCAGTTTAGGCCAAATCTTGCAAGTTAATTTTGAATCAATTTATGGTACTGTTGTCGTGTTTAATTAAACAAATGCATGGCTAAACAAATTTCGATGAAACACAGGTTAATTCAGTCTCAGATATAGAACGCTGTGTTTTGGAAAATTATTATAAATATTTTAAATAACGATAAAAGACCTATACGCGGACGGAACTGCGGAAATACGCTAGTGTTACTAAAGAAACCCATATAAACTTCATCATCGTAAAATTTACACAATTTAATAGTAATTATCTATATCAGAACTTAACAAAAACCTCTTTATCGACCCTTTTCCATTAAATTACACCATTATTTATTATAAATATTTTAAGTGCTTGAGAGAAAAATGGGCCCATAAAACGTACTATCTCATTCGATTAAAGACCCCTTTTGGTTAAAATTAAAACCATACGAAAGGTAAAACGCAATTTTGTCTTTACGCGAAGTGTTCCGTTTATAAGGAAAACCATTTAATAAAACATTATATGTAAATAAATGAAATGGTGTTTAAGTAGTAATTTTTAATTAATTCATACATAAAAACTTTTTCTATCCTAAATATGTAGAAACTGTGCGTTTTTCTTTCTGACTTAAGAAGAGTTAAGACATTCTTGAGACGCTTTGGAACCCCCCACAAAAAAAGAGGGCTGCTATTTGGTGTGTCTATCTGTGACACCGTAGCTCCTAAACGAATGAACTGGGGGTTTATTATGACATGGCTCTGCATTTAATTTTACGGCGGTCGTAAAGGACAGAGCTATAGCAGTTGTATAGCTCTATCCTGTTCACTCAGCGTAAACTGAGCTGCATAGCTCTGTCATAATAACCCCCCTGATTTGGGCTTGGTTTTTTTTTAAAGAAAGCTAGTTTAATCGGGATGGTAGGTAAGGTACTAAACTAAGTTTAATGAAAATCGGTTAGGCCGACATATCAGCTAGACGGCTTACCTTTGTTTCACCGAAACTAATTTCGTAGAACTTATCACTTCGCAGAATCATAGAATTCCATTTTCTGCTGAACGTGTGTTGATTTCAGGTTATCTTGTGATGGTTACAAGTCTAACCTAACCTACGTGAATCATATTTAAGATAACCTGAAATTTAAACGGGTTCAAAATAAAATAGATTTCTTTGAAACGAAAATTCTACGAAGTAATACATTCTATGAAACACCCAGCTAGACAGAACAGAACTTGTGAAACTGTCCATAGGGCCTATTAATCATTTTCATACATTTGAATGTCACAGAAAGTAGTTTAAACACGGTAAATTTCAAATAATCCCTTGTATTAATATTAGGCTCTTCTTTAAATAAATAATAATAAAATTAAAACCAGTTTTTTTTAAGTAAAAAATTCAAGTGTCAAACTGAAAACATCTCGTTTTATACCCTAGTACCCTAAACAGTGCAAAAACCGCCATCTTTCTTAACACAATTAATCTTTATGGCCTTATTACAGTTATTGGCGGCACTTAGGGTCTCACCGGATAGCCGGCACTAGGGTTGAGCACTCGTTCACTGACCGTATTCACAAACGTCACTATGAGGTCTCACAGTGCTCACGAACGCACAGGGTGGTTTAAATCGTCTCATAAACAAACGGTCGGTCAAAAAGGACTAATCACAAAGCTGTATTGAACGCAGTGCGTTTACTCAGTGAAGGATCCCTTGAGTATTGTTTGTGAATACGGGTGTGAGTGGATCGCTTCAAACTAGTACAATCACTCAAATGTACTAGTTCGGTCTTTTAGTACACTAGTACAGTCGGCCTTATAAGAAGCTGAACACTTTTGTACCTTGTCGCTATAACGCCTTTGACAGATTAGTGCAGCAGTTCAAACATGACGTTAAAGTGACAAAACACTAAAGTGTGCAGCTTCTTATAAGGCCGACCGTACACTGAAAGAAACTGGTCTGTTCGTGGTCCTTATTTATGCTTCTTTGACCGAATGAATGGCCGGTCGATCATTCATTCGGATCGCTTTGCTGTCAGTGCCACGCACCGCTCTGCCTGGGTAGTGATTCTCTCAACAGCAAAGGTGCATGCAGGAGTGAATGTCCAAGCGGCGAGTTTAAGTAGTCCCGTCAGAGCGAGCAAAACACATTTTAGCGCGTGCATTCTCAATTATACGCAGCCTTATACGTTCGAGAAGCCATACTGCCAAATTGAATACACGCGCTGAAATGTGTTTTGTTCGCTTTGACGGGACTACTTAAACCCGCCGCTTGGACATTCACTCTTGCGTTCGCTCATCTTTGCTTTTGAAAGAATCACTACCCTGCTCTGTTCGGTTCTTGCTCCGCGTGTACTAAATGAACTAAGAGCAGAAACTATACGGAATAATTCGTTCTATTACAGTGACGGGAATGTAATTTTTGTACACAACCCTAGCCGGCACGTAATGTTGCCTTTCCCGAACAAGGCCGTTAAATGCTACCGGCGCCCGCGCACCGGGTAAGAAATGAGACTAAAGTATGTACAATGTGAGAACAAAGAGTAGGAAATAGGTAATAGAGGCGCCACTGTCTTTTACCTATTTACATGGATGTTTAGCACTTATGTCCCACTATAGCTTCTGATCGCGACTTCGTCCGCGTAGATTTCAATTATCGTTATTCACGTCGGAACTTTTAAATTTTAGGGATTCAGGGATAAAAACTTAATGTCCTATTCAAGGACCTAACCTATATGTGTGCCAAGATTCACCCTGATCCGTTCAGTGGTTGAAGCGTGATTCGGTAACAAACGTACAAACATCCAAATTTTCTGATTTATGATAATAAGTAAGATTGTCCCATTAAGACACCTTTTGTCTCTTTCTTGACACACACAGTGAGTAAAAGTGAGTATGTAGTAACATTTTATTTTATTATTAAGACAAGATAGGGCACGTGCTGCATAGGTACTTGAAGTTCACACATGAGCATGAGATACGAAAAGACCTGTAAACAATGAAAGCCATTTTTACAAATATGAGCTTATTTCAACATTTTGTATTATAATTTATGAAAACATTTATTTTAGCAATACAAAAGACACGTTTCTATAAATAAATTAGAAATAATTATCAACAAATAAAGGATGCAAACTACATTTAAAATTACTACGTGCCACCTTAATATCAAAAGTTGATGAGAAATCAATTTGTAACACCTGTCATCGAATGCTTATATCGAAGTTGCCAGTCTGTACTTACTAATCATAGTATATAATAATCCATTATTATGTTATTTATAAAAAAACATGTCATATTGAGGACAGTTTTTAATGCACCTGCGGATTCATCAATTTCGGTTCAGCCTTTGTTTAAATAAAAAAAGGAAAGGCATGAACTGATCACTTTTTAACGAGTTGGTTCATTTCTGATTATTCGGTTTAATGATTAAAATTGCACATTAAAATGCAAATTAAATTCTCGTTTTGATCAATAAAAAAAGCACCTACGGTTTTTTGTTTGCTTGCGGTAGCTTTTTGGAAAAAAAGCTTTAGCCTAATTTAAGAATTTGACATAGCGCGTTTGAAAAATAAATTGAGGTATACTTCAACAAAACAATAAGACACAATTATTATTTTTTTAGTGTCGTCAAATGAAGTAAACGGTGGATTAAAAATCTATCTATTTAATTATGAATACACTCCGTGTATACTTATCTGCGTAATTTTTAATAGTTCTTCTACTCTTTTATTCGACGGCTTCACTCCTGTTAAGGAGTATTTCACCAATGTTAAGTTATATACAGAAACTCCCATGGACTTGCATTTTGCACTTTGATTTTGGCCTTTTTTTTTATATAATACATTTTTAGTTCATTTGATCCATACCATATTTGTTTGTACCAAAATAAATTTAAACTCGTTTAGCGATTTAATGAAAGATTGATTTTGAAATATGACAATACTGAAGGTCAAAATCAAGGTGGTATATATTATAATAATCAGGAAACAGCGACTCCATGGATCCTAAAACCACGGTTTGCCACCAAAAGTTCTAACCCTAGTAATAAGTATAGAAGTATAGGTCACTAACACTAATCAAAAAAAAGTTGAACTATAATAGTAGCAACATTAAGCTACAAGCTATTACGTTAAAACTGTATGCATAATATAGCTTTCAATACTACAGTAGTTTAGTTTACAGCACCACAACTCCAAAAAAAATACTTGTAGGTAGGTATGCTGTCAAAATACCAAACCCACATCTAATCGAATTGCGTTACAATGACTATTGTATGACTAATATACGACTTTTGTACGACTATTGTGTGACTATTCAAGCTACAATAGCACAATAGTGAAGGGGCAATCACAATTGATCGATAAAGTCAAGTGGCATTCATCGATTCTATTAGCGGATCGATTCTGTCGAAACGAATTATGAGGGGTGTAATGGGCGTGATTTTTTTATTTACTTTTGTCGATTTTATTAAATAGAATTTAACAATGATTAGGTTTTCAAAATAATTATTTAAAAATTCGGAAACATTTGTCGTACGAGTAATTTAAAAAGGTACTTACCTGTTAAAGTATGTTTTTATTTATTTTATTTTATTGAAACAATAAATCCACAGCACAAATTATAATTAAGGCTTATTCAGACATAATAACGGGCCAATTACGGATTTTCATTATTTTGACAATAGCTTTAAATTAAAAATAGGTACACCATATATTACGAAAACCTTAAATATGACAACATTAAGTACACAGAGTAAAATTGTATGTAGTAGGTAAGTTGTGTATTATTTAATAATAATATCGTTCAACATCTACCGTTTTACAAGGAAGTCCAAGTTTTTGAAAAGTTTTAAATAGGAGCATTTGCGTGTACTCCTTTTTCATTAACTGTAATTGTTTTGTTATAGTATACATATTTAATATAATATAATACAATTAAAAGTTAAAACTAAACTTATTTAAATTAAAATAAAAACTAAGCTACTCAAATATTAAAGACGTAAATAATAATCACCACTATAAAAAGAACACCCCCTCTAGCAGGTCCGCTCGCGGCATGGTCCCTATGACACTGGCTGCGTTACCTCTCTGGATAGCTAGCCCAATCCTTTGGGAGAGGTAAGCACCAGCTCTAGGATCTCCGGAGGTGTCTATGAGCCGGGATGACAGGGCCTTAATAAAGCTTTTCATATCAGCTGACCAAGGTCCCATGGTCTCCACTGCAAGCGCCACAAATTCATAATTATTTAATAATGATGAATATTTGCGGCGCTTGTTGGTTTGGGCCTGATCAGCTGCTGCACCGGCCCGATTACGGGTTGACTGGACGTGGGACAGGGCGAATGTGTCAACACACGTCGCGTCCCACACCAGTGCCCTACCCAGTTTCCACGGCACCAATGTAGCTCCGTCTGGTCGCTTGCCATCGTCTCTATGTAAACCTGCTGGTTCCAGGACAGCTGGTACAGAGGCAGTGGCAAGCGAACGACGGATCAGATCATTAATTGTGCCATGCCGGTACAAACGGCCGGCACTTCTAAAGCATGAAAGGCCATGTCGTCCCAGCTCACTCACTTCCTTCCCGCACGTGCAAGTATGAGGTTCACAGATTCTAGCTCCAACCCGCAAACTTATTGCTATGCGCAAGCAGCTTGGGTCCAAGACTGTGCCTATATTGCGGGAAGGAAGAGCGTGGAGCCAGTGACCTGATTCGCCTGCAGAGACAGCGAGAAGACGGGCGCGATCTGAATCGTCCGGACTATTTTGTATGAGAGATGTATGAATTGATATGAGGCGAGGAGTATCCCATGCTCTTTGGATATGCCTCTTGACTGGCATATCCACTCCGGGACACGACTCACACCAAGCATCCCTGGCCTCCACCAGGTTCGCAATCTCAACGTCAAGTATCTGTGGGACATTTAAGATAATACTGACGAGAGGCAACGAACCATAAGCGGAGGACAGGAAAGCTGGTAGTGCCACGCTAGAAGAGCATCGAATACCAAGTCCACCGAAACGAATTGGGAGAACCGCTTGAGTCCAAGGCCTTGAACTAAAATGAATGTTTAATAATTTAGACAGAGTTGATTGAAGGGTAATGTCTATAGAAGCCATGATGTCTGGAAATTTCCAAATTGGACAACTCCGTAACAAATACATGAATTTTGGAGTGAAAAGACAAAAACGAATAATAAAAAGCGCCATATGGGGGTTTATTTCGTACAAAAGGTTAGAAGTATTTTGAAACAGATTTAATTTACAATTTATAATGGGATCGATTGCATCGTCAAAAATCGGTGAACCTAATAGTGTTAAAGATGAATTTGAATGGACCGAAATGTTGGGTGAAGCTGCATTAAATTTAGTGACGAAATCAATTTTTTTTTCTAAAGAAATGTGATCAGGTATATAAATTTCGCACTTAGTAAAGTTTAATGAGAGGCCTATATTAGAAAATTTAGTGATGATCGTTTGCAAGTCTTGTAGTACAGTTGACGCGTCCCCGCCAAGGGAACCGTCATCAAGGTACCACAGGTTGAATTTAGAATTTAGATCTGAAATAATTGGATGAATGGCTAAGCTAAAAATTACGGGCCCAAGCGGGTCTCCCTGTTGGCAACCCATGCATGAAGATATGATTTTGTCACCGAAAAGTAATTTTGATGGTGCCCCATAGCATTGCCACAAATAGCTATATAATTCTGGAACTTCTTTTTTGACAGCAGCTAGAAGGGCACCACGATCGACCGAATTAAAAGCATTTTTGACGTCAATTTTTACAAATACCTCGTAGTCCGGACGGCTCAGAAAAGAGCGCGCAGCATGGACAGCTGCCTCACAACCTCCCTTGACGCCAAAACCCAGCTGCCGGGGTTTGAAAATGTTTGACAGTCTATTACGAAATTTTCGGCAGCAAAGTTTCGACGCCAAACGCCTGAAGGTGCAGCCGACGGCAATAGGGCGGATACCACCATCTTTTTTGGCTAGAGCCACAAGATTGGCGCCATAGAGGAGCGGGACAATCTCGACATTCACGCGACCTGACAACATAAGATTAATCAGAGCGGTGACGTTTTGTAGTAAAGCCTTTCCCGCATCCCCTAAGGACGAGGTGGTCAAATCTTTAAGATGTTGTGGTGAAAGTCCGTCTAAGCCGCCGGCTGAACCATTAGGGAATGACATGATAGCCTGCTGGACGGCATCTTCGTTTACAGATAATACAATGTCATCAGACAAGGGAGGGTCAGGAAGCAGAGAGGAGGCGGGGGGAATTGGGTGCTTCTCTCTGAGAGCAGCAAAGGTCTCAGCGGAGTGCGTGGCCAAGTCGTCATTCGAAAACAGGAGTCGGGCAGCACTGCTAACATTCCCTTCTGAAAGTTTATTTTCTATTTGTTTCACTTTGGAACATTGAAAATAACTTTTACTACTTTTAAAATTTGGACGCATTTGTGTATCGAAAGGTCTGTCAGAAGATAAGGTGTTGTTTTTAATTTGGTTTGTAAGAGAGTCTTTTTTACTTGTTATATCCCTCTTTTGACTCAAACTACCCCCAATAATCGCAAACCAAAAAAACCAGTTCCTCGCAAATTAAAATAGTCCAAATCGTGGGAAATAAATCGCAACACATCTTCACACGTAACCGTCAAAAATTAACAAAAACTAACTAAAACACATTTGCATAAAACCAGATGACAATTTAAAAATTCACAAATGCAAAACCGAATTAGCATAACACAATGTATCCAACGCACTTTTCGGGCATAGTTTAATAAAGAACTTCTTAAATTACATCCTTATAAATATTTATTCATCAAATAGTATGCAAAGCACCTTAATTATAGGACCAGTCAAGAAATGGGTTAACCGATTTGCATAAACGTTCTAAATTCAAAAACGGGTCAACTCAAACCACTGCTGCCAACCGTAAAACAACCCTATAGCAATGCCACTCAGTTGGTAAGAATTTGACAGCAACGTGTTCGATTTTTAATTTGCAAATTTCACACCTTTCGTAAGGGCTGTGACAGGTTTTTAAAGACGCCTGCTTAATAAAAAATGCGTGTTTTTAAAGAATTATTCATTGCAATTTACGCACCTTGAACTTAGACAATTAGTGGCAGATGTGACGTGAAATTTATTAGAGTAATATCGGGCCATGTTATGCTACTGTATACAGTGGCGCTGTCATTCACTATATTGACTGCCAAAGACTCTACAATGAGTCTATTTTGTATGTTAATCAGTGAGCTCGGTTCTGAATGCACGTGAAAATAGTATGATATACATTTAGTTCCCTTTTTTGCCACCGTATTCTAAGTTAGTCAGTTTATTATGGAAAACTAATTTACTGGATACGGTTACATTTTACAGTGACATTGTGTGAGAAATGTGCGTTGTCAGTGTTTATGTGGTTTTTATACGGTGAGGTGTAATAGTTTATTCGTTTTTTGTTGGTATAATTAAAGGTAAATGCAAGGTGTGAACATATTTTGGCAGATATTATTTTTAAATTAAATTTAAGACCAGTTTTTAACAATAAGTAGGTAGATAAGTAATTAATATAACTCACGATTTTTACTGTTTATTAAATTAAAAGAAAATCAAACATCTACAAATTCGAAATAAACAGGTCACTTTTATGCGAATTCTTCCAGTTTATCACCGTAAACATATTTTAATTGTACATTTACAAGTAGTTATGTATAATTGACATGTTCATTTCGGATTATATAAAGGGATGTGATTCACCAGCGTATGACTTTTCAACTCGACGTAGCTAATATTAACCGGCGAGTTTAAGTTGTTCCGTCAGACGTTCAGAGCGTACAAAACACATTGCAATTACACATATATAGGGCGTGCATTCTCATGGTAACTGATGATGAAGTCTAGAATGAAGCTTGCTGGTTCAGTAGAAGCCTATTCACTTTTGTGTTGAATACATCCAAAAACATCTCTCAAGAAATCCTTAAAACTCACCTACTCGTATAATGTAACTTAGTGCTATGACCAAACGTTATGACTACGTTATGATTTAATTATTTTAATATGACATACATTTATTATATTTTATAATATTATTGATAATCATGTATAAGTACACATAAATATCGATATATTATGTCCATAGCTTTTTCTCCGGTTCACTCTCTTTTTCAGCATTTTACAAACTATATCAGTTTACAAACATTCAATTCGAAAATTTGCCGCCACATGTTTTGTTTTGGTCATTAATCTAACCTAACCTAACTTATTTAATAAGCCCATATAACCTATGTAATATGTAATGGTTTAAGCACAATTACATTTTTGCGAATTGAAATTTTGTAAAATGATGACTTGGTAAAAAGTCAGGATCGATTTGTTCATTTTTAGGGTTCCGTACCTAAATAGGAAAAAACGGAACCCTTATAGGATCACTTTGTTGTCCGTCTGTCCGTCTCTCTGTGTGTCAAGACCCTTTATCTCGGGAACGCGTGGAGCTATCGAGTTGAAATTTAAACCATATACTCAAATCTACAGTCCCTTGAAGCTGTGAAAAAATCAAACTTCTACATTTACGTAAAAAAAAGATACGGCCGTTTCTGTCGCAAAAAACGTGTATTTCGGCACTCTCGAGGGAATCAAAATGTATAGGGTATTTCCCATTGACCTAGAACTATGAAATTTGGCAAGTAATACCGTCTTTTACTACAAGTATAGGAAAAAATCTGAAATCTGCACATTTTTAGTTAAATCACAAAAAAACAAGGTCTATATGCAAGGAACGGCGGCGGTGCAAATTATGAATTGAGTTGATTGTGTCATGTGCGGAACCCTCGGTGGGCGAGTTCGACTCGCCTTGTCCGGTTTTTTTATTTTAATATTTATTAAAACTTTTAATAGAAAACTAGGTACTACAAGCATTAGCTATTAATGTGTTACACGTCTTTGGCGTAGGTTCATTAGTCAGTATACCTTGACCATGTAAGGTCCAATTACTAAGTCCGTGTCCCATACAAAACATTACTTCTGGGTAGGACTGCTTGGATAATGAAAAGCAAGCTTTTAAAACCCGACTGTACTTTTTGATATTGTCGTCTATAAAAAATATATTATGTTAAGAAAGATTTACTCCCTCTTATTACATTGATAAATATTATAGCTTATGTCACTCCCACAATAAAGACGAGTCTACGTCTAAAGACACCTCATATATTAAAATCCATAAAGCTGGTTTGGCTGCAGAGCATGCCAAAGAAACAGACATACCCACTAGGGAATGCAAATAACCGGTTATAACCGGTTATTTTCATACAAAAACGGTTAATAACCGGTTAAATTGCATTCCCTAATACCCACATTCACATACATGCACTCGAAACACATAAACCTCATTCTGACATAGTCGTGTATAAGGGTCAAATCACACCGAGACGCGACGCTGCGCGCACATTTTTAATAGAGCGACTCAAAATATACTTTACTACTTTATTTACTACACGAAAAGGTACACATTTCATTGTGAGAATTAAGAATACGGTATACCACGCAGCGCTGCGCCTCGAGACGCCTCGCTGTGCAGCGAGGCGTCGTGCTGCCGACGATTTCACGATGCGCCTCGCGGCGTCGCGCTGCGTCGCGCGGCGCCGCGCGATGTCACTGGCCTCGTCCGGTATCGTCGCGTCGCGTCACGTCGCGTCGCGTCTCGGTGTGAACGACCCTTAAGGGCCAACTTTGACTATAATATACATCAGCTTGTTTGCTATATTTGAGCAACTAACTGAAAACTTTGAAACTTGTATTCGGTGTTAAAATAATTCGCCCACGAGTTCATCAAAGACTGGCCACCGGAGTGAGCCTTGCTCCCTCAGTACCTATAAATTATACTTCAGTCATGAGTACACTACATTAGTCGTACTTCGATGGCCTTCCATGGCTTATACCTACAACATCGAGGATAAATTTATGAAGGACAGATCAGACGAAAAAGTTCTACTACAACATAATTAAGAATAACTAAAACATAATACTAGACTGACTAGTACAACTGAGTAGATATTTATAAAGTTATGATCTGCTGTTCTCTATTTGATTGAAAATTACTCGGTAAATAATGATTTAGTTACATAAGCAAACAAATTTTCTAAAGACTACAATGATGCAAAGGAAACAGCGACCTTTTCAATATTCCTCAAAAAGTCCATTCTCATGTATTATTTATTTATTGATTTGTGTGTCAGCCTGAATCACCCTGTAATAGCCAGCCCTTGCCCTAAGTACGGTGTCATGTATATGCTAATACTGCTTTTTACTGCGAGCGTGACAAGATGCCTAGTGGTCGTAAAGTGGACAATGGATACCATGCATGGTAGCCGGCAGTACTTTAAAATAAGGGTGATACATAATGAGAACGTTTTTTTATCGTTGATTTTAACAAATATTAATTAACTGTATTTATGTTGTCTGGTTTTTATTAACTTATTCATATTTTTCAAGTTTATTGAAGTGTTGTGTTGCAATTATTTTAAATTGTGCAATCATCCTCATGTACATAAATAGAACTTATTTGTGGTTTTATTTCATTTACGGTGTATTATTTAAATATTGAAAAAATATTGTGTCTAATTAAAATGAGGAATATAACGCTACTGTGTCTGTGGGTTAATATAATTAGCTTAGTTATAGTTGAAGAAAAATATAATTGGCACCTAAGAAACGCTACGTCAAATCGGTCTGATATTCTAAATTGGTTTTTTAATGAAAATTTATGATTCAATTATAGACAATCTTGTCAAAGTACTTATCATTAAACAAACTTTTTAAAGGCAACACTTAAATACAAACAAAAAAAAAATTAAAATTACAAGGTTTGTTTCAAATTTCATGCGTTGTTAAAAAAATCTTTAATTTCTATTATTTCTAAGGCATTCTTGAATTAATCAATTAAATTCTAAAATACTTAACAATTTAACCTTAACACCTTAAAAACTTAAATGTTAATATACAATTATGCACAACTACAACTGTCAAAGCCATTTTTAGAAAAACCATTATATGTATGAAAAAGAACTTTTAACTGTAGAATTTAACTTTTTGTACATCAAATTGATATGCAGGCTGTATCCTTAAGCTTTGGAAGTTTTTAGGGATAGCTTAGCAAAGTTGGTACGGGTAGATAAAACTTTTAATTGAATTCTGCCTAAAGAATGGCAATTTATTTACAACTTCAGACTTTGCCTCGACTTCATGTCTGGGAGAGACTATTTGAAAGCAGTAAGTCTACCGTGATAACCCTAAAAACGTAAAATGATTTTATTACGGGCGTTAACCTTTAACTGCTTAAAGTTAAAAGTCGTCACTGTGGAATTGTAAAAAGTACACTTTTTTTTTGTGAAAAATAAATTATTTGGCATATATGTATTTCAAAGAAAAATAACTTAATATTTAATTTTAATCAAAATAACTACACTACGATTTAAAAAACTGTTTAAACACTATCAAAAATCAAACAAAATTCGACTAAATAAAAATATCTAAAAAAAGAGTCTCGTGGGCTGTGCCGAAGATACTTGAATTTCTTCTTAGAAAAGCTCTTTATTTTATTTGTTTATTTTGGCATGATCGTCCTAATCCTAAACTTTACTAATATTATATGTTATTACGAAAGTAACAAAAAAAAGTGAGTGTTTGTTTGTTTTGTTCCGTTCACAGCTGAACGCCTAAACTGACTGACGTAAAATTTACGAATTTACGAATTTACTACGAAAAATTAGGCATTCCCGAGAGAACAGCAATAAACGACTTGTTACGTAAATAAGTACATACCTATGCAATTTCATATACCTACTAATTTAAAAAGCTTTGAAGCTAGCAGTTTTGCACATATATATCTTGTAATACTTTCAAGGAAGAAATTCAAACCAGTATCTCAAATAAAAAAATAATTTACATAGTAATTATGATATCATGTTGGTATTGTAAGACAAAAAGGTATAAAATGTCACAACGACTGCAATGCCGATAAAAACTAAAACATTTAATTTAATTAACTACGAGGTTAATTAACCAGTGCATTCTTATTCCTTGAAATTACTTTTTACTGTTTCTTTGAATATTTTAAGAGCTATAATTTTAATTTTCTTGGAAGTTACTGTTCGAGACGCCATCTTGGATTACTAATTGGTATATGATCATCCATATCTGAACAAACTGTTAAGACCGTAGATCATAAATGGTCGTTCAATTATTCTTTTTCTAGGTTCATTCATACAATTAATTACAACCAATTAGGCTTGAAAATGAAAGGGTTAGTGACATCTTACACTTATAAAACGTCACTATCTTTTTAAACAAAAAAGAAATGGCATTTATAAGAAAACAGAACCTATACACCTTACTTGTCTTATTAAGTAAACACTATAAAACCTCAATTTTTTTAGCTTAAAAATCCGTTTAGTGGTAAATAATGCAACTAGAGATCTTATTTTGCTCTTAATTTTCCCGATTTTTATTATCTTGGATTGTTTTTTTGTTGAGGTAATTGTGAGATGAAAAAGGAGCATTTTGAGGTTATAAAAGTATTTCCTAAATAAGACAAGTAAGATGGAATGGACTTTATAGTACCCAATAAGCAAATAAGAAGTCAATCCTGACACATTTAATTGCACGACCATTAAATTTTTTAATAATTTTAATGTTGACAACAGTAAAACAATGCTATGTTTATTTGTTGCGTATGCAGGAATTTTAATTATTATAAACCAGTAGCCGACACACAAACATTTTAAAATAAATAAAAAATGTTCTACCTTTAAAAATGGCGCCAACATTGTTAAAAAACCTTGACACTTTTGACTCTACAGTCAAAACGGAATAAAAATTCAAATCGCTAATCTAAACATTTTTTTAATAATCTTTTGTGAAAGATAATTGCAAAAAATTACCAGCCAGTACCAGCTGCGTTCGGAATTCAAAAAGCGACTAATGATGTAGTATTATTCATAGCGTTACCGGTTTTAGCTGAAAAAAATAAAAGGGCTTATAATGAGATGCATGTCCTACTTTCTGAACTAACAAAGTTGAGAGAAAAAAAACAAAGCGAGCAGTGTCTATGAAATGAATGGCGCAGATTGTTTGGATCTGTAGGAAGATGAAAAATCCTTACGAATTTGCGTTCAACAGTTTTTGGGTTTCCAAAATACCGAATAAGTATTTAAAGATACAAATTTTAATCTGAGTAGTTACTGTTCATTCGTTTAAGGGTATGTAACATTAATTAATATCGTTAATTAATAATTATTATTTATAATTTATATTATTTCTATCAGCAGCTCTGTATGGTTTATTTTGGTCACTGTCACTTATGACATAATTTCATTTTCTTCATCATCATTTACTAATTTTATTTTTTCCGTGTATGTATAAGGCGTGCTAATAAGTACTTACCGCATTTATGCTTATAAACGACTCTAAATTTGATTTAAAAATACCTTAGCCTAGAGGAATACTAGTCTTAAACCCTAATATTTGCATACTGAACCCTTCGCTTCCAACGCTAACTCACATTACTCGACATCTTTTTTTATTAGATTTGAATTTAGAACGACGCTCTCAGGGCTATCACTTACCAGTTTTCGTTTATTCAAATTATTTCAAATGAGCTCACCCTTGCTAACAAGTAGACAACCATGGTTATGTTCCTTCAAAAACACCGATGTCTTTAACCTTTTTTTCTTGTATAATACATTGTTTTTATTTTAGTTTGTGGCTTCAAATTTAGACAAATAAATCATATACTACTTTTATAAAATTACGGTCTATTAGGTAAGTACCTATTCGATAATGCAATGACGTTCATTATTGTAATTATTACAGATGTTGTGCAATTAATTAACATTGACATAAAGGGCAACCCAGAATAGTTAATAACTTTATAATGGATTTTAAGATAGTTAATAAAATGCATTTTTGACTAATTCATATTCAAAAAGTATCTTCAATGTTTTAATTTACCTAATTTCATAAATACTTTCAAGAGATTTTTTCAAAGGCCAAACAAAAGCTTATTACATTAAATTAAAATTAAATAAAACGCTTTAATATAATATATTTTAAATTGTTATAGGTAATGACAAGATATTTGTCGCGATGGAAGTTATTTTCAAATTATTTAAAACTATAACATACATATTTTTATTACTTTGCGAATGTTCAATCATTATCATGAAAAAATATTGCACTACTCACTTATAAATACGACTGACTTCCTAACAATAATAAAGACTGACTAATCAAGAAAATAAAAAAGCGACATTTCCTCTTTGCTTTTGTCAGAGAATTCTCCCACACACATTACGTTTATTGAAAGCGCAAAATTACCGTGTCTTTAGGATGTAAGTGCGGAAACACATCCTGTTTTAAGATGTAAATTTATGTAAAATGGATCTTAATGCGTCAGGTCAGGTAACTTAAGGGGTGATGTTTAAGATGTCCGGGTCAAAGTGCATTTTGTTGTTGAATATCGACTTAAAACAGTTTGTAACTAAGGTAAAAGCAACTATTATAGACATTAGCGGCCTTTAAACGTAAAGTTCGGACCGAGGGAAACGCCACGCGCCGCCATTCCAATCTTCGTTCCGTTACATAACATAACACTTTTAACTATTTCACTATTAAAGTTGCATTTACACGTACGGTTCGGAATGACGATTGGAACGGCGTGTGGCGTTTCCCGCGGTCCGAACTTTACGTGTAAAGGCCGCTAATGATCCAGTGATGAACATTTTTTTTTTTTTATGAAAGCATTGCAATACCGAACATTTCATTCTAATAGTGGTAATCCCGAATAATTTAAATATAATCTAATTACGCTAACAGCATATCAATCTCGGAAGCTTATATTTATGGGATTGTTCATAACTGGAGCACTGTCCATAATCGGAGCTTTTACCTTAGTTGTAGGTTCCGTCGACACGAGGCAGCTCGGTTAAAGCGGTACAGTCAAAGTCATAAATATGTAACCGTTCCAAAGAGGTCAAAAATATCTACACGCCAATCAATATACTAGGTACTCAAAATTGGTCTATATCACAGTGAGTTATGGTTTAAGTCGTAAGAAGTGCCAAACAAATTTATTAGTAACGTTACTGTGACAATGTTCTATGGTGGGTCAGGGATCCATTGGGCTGATATTACATACATATTTGGCGCGATGGCCGTATAATTATTAGTGGTTTCGAGTGTACCTAACTCCTAACCACCCGTTAGTATGCCGGTTGGAACTTAAAAATAAATGGTTTGAAAAGAAAAAGAAGAGAAGAAAAACATTTAACAAACTGACAAACAAAACTCAACAATACCTGTTGTCCCGAAATGGTTCCAACTCAGCAAAATAACTTAACCGGTATTTTTTTAAAAGGTACTGTTTATGCATTTTTTTTGATAGAGCAACATTTCTAGAAAGTTTTATTTGACAATGGTGCTGAAGAGTTCTTTAACGATGCTACTGAAACGTGCCATTGGAACATACATTGGTTTTTAAAGTTTTTTTTACGTACCTACTTAGTCACTTCATTAATTCCCTTCATTCATTGTATAGGCAATATGAAATAAGGACATAATTATAAAGAAAAAAAGAACAAAAAGTACCCTTTTTCATATTTTTTAATGATAGACCAATATTTAAACAATGCTTTTATTCTAGTATAAAAAGACTCAACTAAGAAACTAACGGTCCCAGGTTCGATCCCCAGTAAGGACGAATTGTATGATAGTGCAAGTATTAATGCCTTAATCTTGAATGTTTTTTATTTATTTAAGTATTTCTTTCTCTGTAGCTAGGCCTAGGTTTATTTGTGTGAAACTGAACCCTGATATATACTTATTAAAAAAAAAATTGATCATGGTTTTCTTCAAAAAAGCAATAAAGTATCTTTAACACCTTTTATATTAATGTGTAAACCGAGCATTGAATCAAAAGTACCGTAACCCTTTTTTTTTGTTTTTGTAACAAAAAACTAGAGCAATGTAAATTGTATACAATTAATCATGGTTACGCATATTCAAACTGCAAATGGATTTGCATATTTAGTTTTTGTTTGCAGGAATCAAAACAACTGCTTGCAAATGTTTTTTTTTTAGTTTTTAACATGGTTTAGATTGTATTACAAAACAGATATAGATAATGTTTTGGGTTTCAGTAAGGATGGTTGGTAGCAATCCTGCATTAATAAAAAAAAAAGACTAGCTCAGAGACGTCAATTAAATTTAACTCTTGTTTAGTGCCGTGTTGTCTTATTCTATTGCTGTAGCAAAGAAAGTGACAGCAGCAACTTTAATCAAGCATTAAATTAAATTGACGTCTGTGAGTGCGGCAGTAGGTACTTTGATTGTGGTCTTAAACCATGAAAAGATATTTTCTTACGTCTAGCTTAAAACAAAAAGAAATTAGTCTAATATGACGATTAAAAAAAGAAAATTTTAAAATGAAACTTTGGTCAGCAATAACGACACTCATTTGTACCTACTCAAAATGACACTTAAAACTTAATTTAAATTAAGCGTCATAACTCATAACATAACAAACTAAAATACAAAAATCTGCGACATAAAAAGTTTAAAACACGTCAAAATTAATAATTATTACGATTGGAATACAATAACTGTTTTTCCGTAGTTATATTTAAATCTGGAAATTTGGGGACACGGTAGGATTCAAATATTCTTACAGTCCCACTTTAAAATTAATTTGAAGACGCAAATTTGTCATCCCCCATAATAAACCTTGTAATTTGAAAATACCCTGAGACGCACCCTTTATTAAATAACCGGAATATTTATAAAGATTCGTGGCTAGGGTGACCATGTCATGGACACTTAGTTTTAAATTCAATTTTAAAATTAATTAACAACTCTATGTTACTTAAATCAGCAAATAATTTGCAGACGTGTAAATAAATCTCTAAAATACACAATTGGTAAGTTCGAGTATATTCAAATAACATAAAATCTTACCTAAGCTATGTATGTTGGTATGATAAACACCTTAATGGATAAAACTCTTAATTGGAAAATATTGAACTAAATACAAAGAAAAACTAAAACTACGAACAAATGCTAACATATACCTTTAAGATCTCTTCCTTTAAACTTTAAGCTCTTTGGAAGCGCTGGTAGACTCAGACATGTAAAAGTGCCTGCAGGGCCTACTTACTGAATAAATTATTTGAATTTGAATTTGAATAAGCAATCGCGAAACATTTGAATATTTTCTTAATTAAAACAATCGGAAGTAGGTAAGTAACAACACAAAAAATCTAGGTTATCACCGATTGTTACATAATGGTCGAACGTAGATTGATTTAGGTTATTTAAAAATAATAAAAACATTAACGTAAAATAAATCAAGGTCCCAAACCATGGTAACCCTTCTCCAATTTGTCCTACCAAAAGTACAAGGTAAAAAACCGGAATTCATTACGTTGAACAAAACGCACAAAAACCGGCAGTTGAAGAGTTAACCCGAGCAGTGACGGGTTGTTGAAGTGTTGTGATTTTTAGTTAACTATACATTAGTTTTATATCATAGTTTGATAGTGTTAATTTAAAAAAAAGAGCGCTGACAGTAGGATTCTTGGAGTGGGAGAGTGTTTTAAAGACAGTGTTATAATAGTGACACAGTGCTATAAGAGCGTATAAATATATCATTTATAAATATTAAGATAAGTTGGTCTTTGTTTATGTACAGTCGATTTCATAAATATGTGTACACTTTAGTACCTTGTAACCTTTAGTACCTAATATTTCTACAAAATGTAAATATTTTTTTACCCATAGGGCCTCTATTCTAATCTGTAAAACCATATTGCCTTTGACATGCTAAACGTTACGATACCTATTATTTACTTGACAGTACGAGTAATAGCAACCAAATTGAAAATATGAGAACATGGCAAAGGCGATATAGTTTTACCCAGTAGAATAGAGGCCCAGGCTGCCTGATGAGAAGTAACGTCTCTCAATCGCTCAAAGGTAAAATGGAAGAGATCCCTTTACGGGATAAGTTAGCCTTTGTATATACCTTTTGTGTTTCTGTTTCTTTTTAGGGTTCCGTACCCGAAGGATAAAAACGGGACCCTATTACTAAGACTCCGCTGTCCGTCTGTCTGTCTGTCACCAGGCTGTATCTCACGAACCGTCATAGTTAGACAGTTGAAATTTTCACAGAAGATGTGTTTCCGTTGCCGCTATAACAACAAATACTAAAAACAGAATAAAATAAATATTTAAGGGGGGCTTCCATACAACAAATGTGACTTTTTTGCCGTTTTTTGTTAATGTTGTATAGATAATGGTAAGGAACCCTTCGTGCGCGAGTCCGACTCGCACTTGGCCGGTTTTTTTTAATGTTATTTTCTGTTTGTGTAAAAAAGTTTACATACATACATACATACATATATAAGTGAGATCTGAGACCCACAGACTACACTGTTAATCCTGGCTCGTGTATACTTTGATAAATAGAAAAGATAAATAAAAATACCCAATTAAGTAGGCAATATTTGATATTTTCGTTCGAGCGATTCGGAGTGCTCAGTGATTCGCTTCAAAGGGAAGAAAAGGATCTTTGTTTGTTCAAGGGCTCGCAGGGCTAATCTTGAGCGACAGTGCTTTTTGGGGTTCCGTAGCTTTGGACCCCTCAGGCAGGAGCGTCGGTAGCCTAGCGACTCACATGCTTTTGGCAACTAGAGTTGCCAAATGTTCAATATATAGTAACGTAAAGTACTCTCTCAGAAACGCTAGTTGCAAGGTGCAATTTGCACGGTTTTTAAATTGATCATCTTTTGTTTAAAGCAGTCAAGTGGCTAGGGGGTCGACTCAAGATCGTAAGGTACCGAGTTCGAACCTATGTACACCATGTACCAATGAGTTTTTCTAACTTAAGTACATTACCCGATGCTCTATCAGTAAAAGAAAAACTGAGTGTGTAAGAGGGTAATTGCCTAAAAGATCCTGAAGGGCTTGAAGTGTAGCCGAGAAGGCTCATCTGTAAGATAAGATAAGATAAGATAAGGCGTGATAGGCTTAGCGTAGTTGATAGTGACCTGCCTACGAAACTAGCAGTCCCTAGTACCCAGCTAAATTTGTAAATATTCGAAGCTAAGAAAATATTTTGGCTCGTTACATAGTTCTTTACAAAATTTAATTAATTTTAAATAGCGTTTGAAAGCAATGAAGGCGCTGTTTGGAATTAAATTGATAACATGATCCAATTTTTACCCAACACCCTGATGCTTAATGTTTCTGCTCTTGATTTTTTTTTACTGTCTGTGGCTCTTTTCAACGCAGTAAAATCATATTGTTTTTAACTCGGCAGCCATTACTGTCAAGTAAATAAGAGCTATCAAAACGTTGACAATACGGAATCATGTCAAAAGCAATATTGTGTTTACCAAGTAGAATAGAAGCAAGAAAGAAACATTTTTCAAAAAATTTTAATGTCAAGAAAATACTATAGGAAAATATTTGAAAATGTTGTATGCAAAAAACAAGAATATTCTTGAAAATTACCGAGAATTTGCTGTTGTTGTTATTTATTGTTGTGTTGCAGTGTGTATTTGTTAAATAATTGTAATGATTTTGTGCTCATATGAGTTTAATAATAAGAAATATTTTTTTTCGATTATTATTTTTGGAAACCGCCGGAACACGACACCGTTTAATGTGGTGGTTGCCATTTGAGAATATTGTAATTTTATCCGTCACTACGCTAAAGTTTTTTTTGTCTATCTATAAGTATCTTTGTGTATAAGTAAAGTAGGCAAATCTATGTATATAAAAGGCAAATCTGACTGACTTATATCAACGCACAGCCGAAACTACTGTACAGTCAACCAATTTGATTCCTAGGCCACTATTGACTTTGTCAATGTGACGTTGTAAACCAAATCATAAGAAGTCTGAATGTTTGGTTGTCAACGTCACTTTAACATAGTCCAAAGTGGCCTAGAAACCAAATTGGTTGACTGTACCTAGAAACTTGAAAATTGGTACAGTTCCTTTCATGATGTAAGTGAGCACTAAGAAAGGATTTTCCGAAAATCGACCCCCAACGGGAAGAAATGGGGGAGTAGCGGGAAACTACGCGTACGAAGTCGCGGTCGTCCTCTAGTTTTTAAAAAAGTACTTAATACGAAAAGTACATTTCATGGCTTATACATAATTTCAATGACAAAAATACCAGTTTTTTTTGCTAGGCACCACTTAGCAACGTTGAAAATTCCACTTTAAACGACTTTTTAGTAATTACTATCATGACAAAAAAAGCATTTGGTTTGTTCAATTTTTAAGTAAGTAAAACAAACCAAAAAAGAACGCACCATTTCGATTCCATACAACTTTTATTAAAACTTACGCCGCCATGTTTTTTTTTCTAATAATCCACACGGAACCCATACAAAACTCTTAATAAATTCGATCTTAAATTGGAGAACGCACATGGCCCGCATATAAGGGAGGGGTCGTGGGAGGCACCCTCCGAGAGGGAAGAAGTGCGAAAAAAACATGGCGGATAACGTTTGACGTTTGGGTAACGGTAAGTTTTAGGAAAGTAATGGAATGAGTAGAATGTTTTTTTTTAATAAAGCGTGTAGGTACCTGCTTAGTATGATATTGAAATTTTACTAATGGGGCTGTATTCAAAATATACCTGCCAAAAAAATAAAAAAATGAAAAATGTTTTTATTTTATTTTCATTATACTAAAGATAAGTAATATTATAATATGTAGACCAATGGAAGTGTAGGTAATTTTTATTTGCTTATTCTATAAATTAGTATCGAAACAGCCTCATCAGTCTTCTCGTGACCACATTCGTTGCAATACGATCGAAACGTTGAGGTAATAATCATAATGATAATTATTTGACACGAGTAACTCCCTTTTAACTATAATTATTTTTGAATATCGTAAAAATGTAATAAAATCTATTAGTATTACAAACTATTTTATCAGCGTAAAAAAACATAGAACTTAAAAACAAAAGTACAACCTGTTTCATAACAACAAAATCCCAAAAACGCATTTTAATAAGTCAAATCTACTAAAAACTTGAAAGGATTCCAAATTCCTTTAATCACTTTAAAAATATGTTTATAATTTTTCTAAACCCTTAAAGAAAAGCATCCGCCATTATCACCCCAAAATTACTGATAATGACGTCATTAATACCCTCAATTAAGAAACCTAACTGTCAAATTAAAAATACCCCCGGGCCATTAACGTATTAGACCGCCGATTAAACATTTAGGCCCAATTAGGTTTTTTTTTTAAATTAAGTTTTTTTTTGTAGTAAATTCTGTTCTCCCTTGTTATGGCAATGACATCTTATTAAAATTCAGCCTGGGGCCAATCCGTGTTGCCGATTTCTTACACTGGCGGCCACGAGAAATCGGCCGTCGTCGCTTAAATTATTAAAGGCTTCAATGAAAAATGTATCCATGGCACTTGAGTTTTTTTTTTTAATTGTATTCTTGCACTCCTGATCTTTAATAATCTAATCATAACATGTCAGTTCTTCAGACGGGTTATTAATAAAGTAGTATTTTATGCCATTTTGAAGGCAACCCAGGCCACTTGATGAGCTGTGAGACTCATAAATATCAATGGGCAATCAAGCAATAAAGATTGCCACACACAAAAACTAAAATGAAAAATCTCTGTGTCAGCACTTTTTCTAGTTATTTAAATTACAGACTGACATACAACATACATTATTATTAAAGGAATCCAATAGTTAAATCGATTTTATATAAATATAAGTGAAATAGTGCAAGTTCAACACTAGAGAAGAGATGGACTGATTTGGCAATTATTTTTTACTGTTCCTAATAGTCTGAATAAGGATTACAGGAAAAAAGTGGTCCGGAAAAAGAAAAAATAACAGGACAAAGTGTGCCGACCCGACGTTTTAAAGAAAAAAAACGCAAAATATTTTTCAATATTTTTAAACCGTTTTAATACTTACCATCATTATATTACATCTCATCATTATCAGGTATGGAAGTGCCAATTGGTCAAAATAAAACAAGTAATTTTTCTTCTGCGCCGTTATTTTGTCCTACACCACACCAAGTCACCTTTAGACCAATTTCGGAATTCCCTTTTTCTTCCTTTTATTTCATTTCAATATAGCGCAACGTGGATGAGTAGTCAGTTGGAAATATTTTTGTTATCTATCGCCCTTCATACCATAACCGCCCCTGAAGTTACAATCTTAAGGTTGTTTGTTGCTTGTACATTTTAGAAAACAGAATTGTATTAAATATTTTCCTAATAACGACGCAGGGAGAGTCGGGGTGAAATTGGTTGTTATTTGAAATAAATTTTATATGAGATGAACGCACGTCCCCTGCCTCCCCTTGGCTTGAGTATGCTTTTGTTTTTTGTCGCGAGCCTGAGTTTTTTACTACGTACTGTTGAAATATTTAATAAAATATGTAACTTTCGGCGACGTCATGTCTTGTTAAGCAAGTTGGTTCACTTTTAAATTGCTATGAGTTTAATTTGTCGTATGCAACTGATGCTAGTTGCTGGCTACATTTTCCGTTTTTTTTTCATAAATCTTTTCATATAGTATAATGTAGTTAATAGAGCGCTTATGGTTACGCTTATAGCGTTATAGAGTAAAAGTTTAAGCCAGTATCAAATTTAGGTACTCTTTTTATACAACCATAATTTATGTTGATCCAATTGTTTTTATTTTTATTTTGGGTGTTACAATTAAAATTGCGAGTTTAATATCAAATATTCTTGTTTCATTTATTTATTTCAAAGAATGATCTCCTAACATTTGCTTACGAGCATTTTTTCGTTATAAAATTGTATAAGGTGCTAGCAAAATTAAATGAGGTAACATGACAACTTTTAGAGTTGACCGTTTCCATAAAATATAGGTAGGTACGACTAATTCTAGAGTTATCAGTTTACGTAAAAGTATACAATTTACAATTGAAGTTAAGAATACTTTTATGTGATTTTTATGCGGATTTTTTCAAAATAAACATGGGTAATTTCCAAGACAAGCTTATTTCGAATAAATGAATCATAAGAAGGGCAGATTTACAGCCGTGCTGGGAAAAAATTAAGAGACAATTAACTCGTTTCCTTTTTCAAACTTTTGTGTGACAAATCGTCACTAAGGGCTCGTTGTTTGATCAGCAGGTAGTTAACAGAACTAATTGTTAAAATTCGAAAATCGAATCGAAAATGTGACACAGTTTGTTCAGATTTAACAATTGGTTTGAATTTTCAACAATTATAAACAGTGATCGGGGAAAACGGTGCAAAACTTTAACAAAACTTGTAAAGCTGACCATAAAGGAGAATTTGCAACCAAGAAAAATAAGAATATTATTGAAAAATAACAATATTATTGAAAAATAACAATATTATTGGCAGATTAGTGTTCAATTTAACTCTATATCAGAGTCTCGGATCTGGTATAAGGATATTAATAGTTTTATGGCTGTAATGTAAGTTTTGTTTAGTTTTGTTAAAGTTTTGCATCGTTTTCCCCGATCACTGATTAAACAACGGGCCCCTAATCGTCATTAACTGACATCTTTAATAATTTCACTGAAAAAAGGCGCCAATCGTCAATCCGTACTTTTTCCCCGCCATTTCAAAAACCGATAATGACTCTACCAATAATCTGGTAAATTAAGCAATGGTTATCCCGGCGGCTCCACCACGGCCCCGCGGGACGCTGCCGGGATGAAGTAATGCCGGGTAATTATCAATTAGCTCGGACGCTTGTTCCTGAGGGAAGGATTCTTAGAGCTGATGAGCCGTTATTTCCCGTTTTTTTCTGTTATAATATCTATTTTTTTATTTAGTAAGTAATTTTTCTATCACTGGAACTAAAAACTTTTCAAAATTTGTTAGATTATCTAAAAAAAGTAACAGGTTCTAAAAAGCCTAAAATACAATATAGCTAAATATAACGTGAATTGAAAGATTTAAAAATTATTACTTTATCGAAAACACTGACGGCCTGTTTCACAATCGACGAGTAAATTTTTTTGCCATTTAAAATTGGCTCTCTCCTTGTCTATTAACGAGTGTAAGAAAGAGAAAGCTAGGCTAAATTTATCTGTCAAATATGCTTTACTTGTCGATTGTGAAACAGGCGGAAAGGTAAATAATTTAGTCCCACCTGAAAGCAATAAAAACTTAAAAATAACCTAAATTGGTCAGTAATCTGTTAGTATTTATTAATGTCATGCACCTTTAGGTATACTTTTAGTATAGCTTATGTTATGACGTCCGAACGTTTCTGATTCATTAGCAAACCTCGAAGTCGCGGTGGCACGAATAAAATTTTGCTAGGGACTTCCACGCGATATTATTTCATCGATAAATTGGACTTTCTTATGACAATAGTTATGTTATGACTATGAGATGACGTATGTTATTAATATGCAACTTGCAATACCTATTAAACTGTATCATTTATACAGTATGAAGATTGAAGTCCGTAAATGTCGATTAAGGAAGATAACGGTTTTCATACTTTATGGATGTAGGTATAGACGTGGCGTTGACTAATATGACAATCTTGTCAGAGAATCGATGGAATTAATTTTACGCGTAAAATGCCACCTAGAAAACAGTGTCGTGAAAATTTATTACGTTCTTGGCTAAAAAACTCTCCGGATTTACGCATACGTGGATCTAAGATATTTTGTACTAAATGTGAGATAAGCCTCGTAGCTAAGAAATATAATGTCAAGAAGCATTTGAATAGTGAAACACACATTAAAGGCACCCACATGAAAAATCGTTCGTTTTATATGGAATTAACAAAATTCTTGGTAACATGTAACATTGCGTGGCATCAATTAGATAATCCAAATTTTTGTTTATTTATTTGAATTTTAAAATTCCTAAAAATGTCCTAAAAACTCCTATATAGGTAACATTGACGGGTAGTAATCATCACATTTTAGTTAATTTTCAATTATTCTGTAGGTAAACTTTTCAGCTTTACTTTTTTTAATATGAAGTGTCACTTCCAAATAAGCATTCAGTTATCGATAAATTTTATATCGGAAGGAAGTCCCTAGTTAATTGACGTTATTGCCACCGCGACTTCGAGGTTTGTTCATTAGAGACACCCCATTTATTCCAATCGGTCCAGTTCAGGAGCTAGACAGTTCCATACATACTGTCGTACAAACATACATACAAGTACTGTTAAACTAACTCCTTACCCATCTTTTAGCTTTGTACATTTAGGTTAAAAAAAACAATGGTAGCAATATTTTGGTGTAATTTGCGTCAACTTTTTCTAATTCAAGAGTAATTCCAAACGTTTTTGAAAATCTGGCTTTTGACTTAACTTTTTGGTCAGCAACTTGCGAAACACGAAAAACGTACCTTATGAAGTAAATAATTTTCAATTTCTCAGGTGGTTAACGCAGCTCTATATAATTTCCATGTTCAGCTCGATTTGATTAAGGCTAATTTGCTGTGGTTCGAGGTATTAGGAATGATGGAGCTGATCTACGGCTTCGAAGACGGAGCGAGACGAGATCGGAGCAATCAGAGGTTTAGAGGGTAGACTATGCATAATTTATTAGTTGTAAAAGCTTTACCATTCTGTAATAAAAAAAAAAGAGCGGTTTTTTAATGGAATTGGGAAGGTTGACGAGCATACAGGCCACCTGGGTAGTAATTCTTTCAAAAGCAAAGGTGAGCGAACGCATGAGTGATGTCCAAGCGGCGAGTTTAAGTAGTCCCGTCAAAGCGAACAAAACACATTTCAGCGCATGTATTCAATTTGGCAGCATGGCTTCTCGAACGTATAAGGCTGCCTAATTGAGAATGCACGCGCTAATATGCGTTTTGCTCGCTCTGACGGGACTACTTAAACTCGCCGCTTGGACTTCACTCCTGCATTCGCTCACCTTTGCTTTTGACAGAATCAATACCCTGATGGTAAGTGAGGTCTGTGACCAATTGACATTCGCATTCTGAAGACTATAATCTTAAGACTGCAATCCTAATGGCCGTATTATTAAACTCGTCTTGACTGAGATGCCCATCTCGAGAGACGTCAAAGCAAACGTCAACACATAGAAAGCTGTCATTTTTGACGTGTCTTGTGACTGACATCTCAACCAAGATGAGTTTATACGGCCCTAAGACCGCAAATTCGTGGTCAAGCCAGGACTAAGATGGGATGCGTCTATGCTAGTAATTTCTAACACTGCTTAGCGGTAAGTTAAAGGATAGGATGGTGGTAGGTATCCAGACGGAACCTGTGACCTGCACAAGGTCATACCACCACTAAACAACAATTAATTTGACATAGTAACTTAAGCTTGTCATTGTCACCCAATGTGTTATTTGGGAGTTTTAACTAAAACGTGACCCCAATTAAGGACTGAAATTAAGGAACTCTTGTGACGTTTGTCAGTTTTGTGACGAAAATTAGCAATCTATTGCGGTCGTCAATGTATGGCTAATTTTCGTCACAAAACTGACAAAGTTAAAGTTCCCTAATTTTAATTCTTAATTGGGGTAAGTACACGTTTTATTAGTGAAAATGCCCATTTATTTGTAAGATTAGCACGAGTATTTTCTTCAGTCTTGGATGTTTCCTATAAATAAGTATGTATTTATGTATATTTTAATACATACTTAAATTCAGTTCAAACTACAGTCTGTGATCGAATTCGAGATCAAAATCTGACAGTTCCCATCTCGATTATTTAGTTATTTTTAACATTATTTCATAAAAACATGAATGAGAACTCGTGTAACCAGTAATATTAGGGGAAGTTTTATTGATAAAAATACCTACACTTAAACCAAAATGCAGTAATCACAGCGAATGTGCGCCCGTTGAGGTTAGGATTTTGATCTCGAATTCGAATACCGACCTGTAAAGTAACCTGAGGGCTCATTGTCTAACGCACTCGCAATCGCAACCGGCTTCAAACTGGAGCAATTGTTTTCATTTTGTATGCAGACAAGTCGATTTTCAAAATGAAAACGATCGTGATTGCGAGTGCGTTAGACAATAAGCCCTCTAGTTATAAAAGCCACATCGTCTTTGAAATTGTAAAACTAAACAATGCCTCTCAAAATCTTCCCCCATACACCCAACCAATACATCCAACGACAGCCAATGAAAAATGAATGGAAACGCATCAGCCGCAACTTATGCTAAGTATCACATAAATCCTACCCCTCGGCGGTTTCTTCGCCATTTATTCTTTTTTTCTACCCCCTAATCCCGTTATTAATGGTATTTGCCCCCCCGATGTATGCTCTTATTGTTGGGAGATAAGAGGATTTTTAAGAACTGCGGTCTTAATTCGGAAAGAATTGGAATGGTGTCGATATTACGACGACGACATTTCAAAAATATAATATTATTACGTTTTTTACAGGTACAGTCGTGTTCATAAATATATGTACACTTTAGTACCTTGTCTATTTAATGTCATGATTAGACTGCCATATAAGAATTGTCACAACGATTAAAGTGACAAGGTACTAAAGTAATTTATGAACTCGACTGTACTAATAAGAGGTCTTTTAAAAAACGGCTTTTTTTTAACGGTCGATCGAGCAAGTTTAAAGCTACCGAGAATGCACTCCCTAAAATGTTGTTTATACGCTCTGAGGGGACAACTTAAACTCGCTGGTTAATAATTCATCCGTCGAGTTTTAAAGCAAGTTGGTAAATCACCTACAAACAACATGTAACCTATGTAATATGACGTAAAGGTGTAATATCAAAAATGTAATTGCGAGGCGAAAATTTTCAAAATGAAAGGACCCTTATACGGGACTCTTAACTACTCATGTGCCAAAAGTTATAATTGTTACTTATGCTCAGTTATTGACGTAAAGAGAGAAAAAATGGAACACTTTCTTAAGACATTTTATTGAATTAAAGACATGCATAAATATTAAGAAACTTGAATTAAAGTTTGATGTATAGGCATAGGGTGACAATAATTTCAGTTTAAAATTAAATACTAAATAAAATAAGGACTCTTAACATCATGTTTGATTTACGAACTATCAATTGAAATGTAATTGCCATCGATTACCTACTAAGTAAGAAAAAATAGTTCCTGTGTGTTCAAAGTCACCGTGTAGGTACATAATTACTGATTTGATATACATATACGTTTTCTACGTAGTCCTTTTCCAACCAAACCCAAATTAATCTACGTATAAACAGATTTAAATCGTAAAACGCCTCAACCGTTATTAAGGCCTTTTTGTCGGAAAGTATACCTACAACGTCTCGTGTTTGCTACATATATATGTTAATATATTTCGCCATCACCATCATTTCCTGAGCTCAAGGGTCCGGTGGCATGACGACAGACCCCCACACATTTAATATGCCGCACCCGCGGGGTGACTTTCACCCCCGAAAAACCCCATATTTTTTTGTCGAATCGAACTTTTAATATCGAGCTTGATGCGTAGTTTTTTATATACTTAAGGTGGAAGTACTAGTACTCGACATGTTAACAGAAAATATTAATTTGCGTCGTGATATTATGTTCAATTATACATCACATTTACATGTGATTTGGGAAATATGACCTTTACTTTTGTTAGTTGGAATTTGTTTTATATGGTGACCATATATAAATTTATCAAAATGAAAAAAATAACTAGTCAATCGGATTGTATGAGTAAATGTCAGGTACTTTTGCTGGCAGTCCTTTTCTTTATTTAAAAATTGGCGTGTGAAATATCAAATCCACAAACATTTCCCTTCGCTAAAATGAGGTGGTGACAAAAGTAATGCTAATCTTATTTTATTTATCCCAAGTCAAAGTATGGCGACGAGTATTAGTACCGCGTCGAATACTAGTACTTCCACCTTAATGTGGTTGAGTATTTTACTTTTTGTTAGAGAATTAATTAGTAAGTGATTGGAATGCACAATCGGTGTGGCTTACTTCTTTGTTTTCTTACCGGATTGTCCAAAGGCAAAAGAAGGGTAGTTAAAAATTTGCCTTTGTTTTGTATGTGGGAACATCGAATGTTCAACTCTAGTTCCTGAACTATTGAACTAATTTCAATACTCATAACGTCATAGATTACTTCAATTTGTGTGTCACAGGCTTTGTAAAAATGTTAAAAGCGCCTCATTAGGGTGACCGAACCAGTAATGGACAAGGACCAATGATGGACACTTGATTCTTAATTTACAGAAGTTAAGGGTTATTCATTTGTTTTGCAACAATCAATTTAGAAGTATGATATGAAATTTGAATTAAGAGTTAAGTGTCCATTACTGGTGCCTGTCAGCTAAAAGTGTCCAACACTAGTGCCGTTACCCTAATCGATAATCGATTTTCGGTTTTTCACTTCTGTCACAAACCGACGTCTGTGTCATCGTTGCTGTCAATCGGATAAACCGATTTCAATTGTTTTTTTGTAATGAAAGCTAGTTGTTCTTAGCCAGCACCTCTATTCTACTCGGTATAACCACGGAATAGAAAAAACAGTGGAAGTGGCATGAGCTTCGCTTAGTATCAGACCTGTTGTCGCCAATACTCAAACTATTATAAATACAACACGCCACCATGGAAAATGTTTATGGTGCGGCTATCGTTTTTACACTCCAAAATAGCACAATAAGGCATGCTTCTGGAATTATTTCCTATTTTAGAAACATCGAAATATCGAAATATTGAAATAAGCGATCGCGGCAAATGTATGGTAGGTTATGCGGAACTCCGCATAACTATGCCACACGTTACACGCCCACTTGACACTTCTACTGTTTTTTCTGTTCTGTGGGTATAACCATATTGCCTTTGGCATGCCATCGTCATATTGTGAATGTTACGACAGCTCTTATTTACTTAACAGTAATGGCGGCCGACTTGAAAACAATTCGATAAGCTTTTAACGAGTAAAAAAGAGGGCTCTTGTCAGTGTAGGTATAAAATGAAAAAGCCTAAAGTATCATAATCCCTAAAAGTTAATAATACCTAATGGTTGATTTTTCTGAAACCTTAAACTTTTCAGGATTGTTACAAAACAAACCTAACCTAAACTAATGAGTCCTATACAATGGCGTTTTAAAAATCCTGAAATGTTCAGTTTCAGAAAAAATACCATTATGTATTATGAACTTTTCGGGATTATGGATACGTTAGGCTTTTTAATTTTAGGCGTTCTGATACGTAACCATATATTAATGATGCATTTTTTTTTCACTTTTCTCTATTAAATTCCTTTCTTTAATTTCATACGTTAGAAAATGTAAACAAACTTGAACTTGGTATTATAGATTTTAAGCATTGCTATGTAACGTGGCGATGCTGCCAACATTTAGGGAACAATGGCCTCTGGTAGCGGTTTGTTAGATTAGTGTAGTTTTAAATAAAATTGTAAGTTCATATGTTTGTTTTTAGCTTCTTTTCCACTTGTACCTAGATAATTTGTAAATGTAAATATTTAAATGCAATAATTCATTAAAAAACATTTTTCAATAACCCTGTTAACACAATTTAAAACTACACAAGAAAAGTTGCCATCGAATACAAACGCTTGCGTTTGGTGATCACCTATCGCTTTGCGTTGTGATGGAAAAATGTATGGAATTGACGTAAGTCACGTGATATATCACTCGTTACAACTGACATTCTTCATTTTTGACAACGCTTGTCGAGTGATTGTCACGTGACTTACGTCAATTCCATAAATTTTTCTATGACAAAGTAAAGCGACAGTGATCAACAAACGCTAGCGTTTGTATTCGATGGCAACTTGTCTAGCCCCAATTACATTTTTTTAAATTTAATACGACTTAAGCTGCGACACAGTTTTTGACTTAAGTTGCTGTAAGTTGCAGTTATTTAAATGTGACCATTCGTGAACAGCTGTAGGTAATACTTACTTCGCCTTTTGAAAAATAAGGCTTAATCATTATTCAGTTGGGTTTTTAAACATTGCATGCCTATAATTTTAAATAAATAAACTGGACCATGAGCAGAAAATTAAAACTACATTAAAACACATAATTAAGTACCTTCAGATGTAAAACAGTACCACGTAGAGACAGATAAAATTGTAATCTATATTATTAGTTAGTAGTTACTGACTGCCACTGAACAAGAATTTAATTGTATCCTGTTATTTTTAAGTAACTTGTTGGTTCAGGTAATAATTTGGTATAATTTATAATAATGGAAATTATTGAAACGATTACGGAGGGCGACGTATGTTTTCTTGAAAAAAGGAAGTTTATATGATATATGTATGTTCTTTTGCTTTTTGTTAAAGACTAATTAGGGTATTAAGGAAATTAAAGATAGTTTTACTCACAGTACGACCGGGTTGCTAATAGCTAGCGGCAATCATTGTTTTTCTATGAAACACAAGTGACAAATATACTGTCAGATGCGAGTGCAAGCGTGACAGCGATAACCGGCCGAGAGCTATTAGGAAGCTGAGAGTACTGTAAACTTACTTTTAGCTGATTATTACCAAACTAGCTATTCCCGTTTCCACTTCGTTGGGCAATAAACATTTTTTTTATAGCACTCACATATAACGTGGCTTTATAGTGGTAAAAGATTGTTCAAAATCGGTTCAGTAGATCCAGAGATTACCCCCTACGACGTCACAAAGTTTACCTGTTTATACTCGTAATATAAGTATAGATGTACTGATACCACATGTATTAAATCATAAAATAAAATAATATCATTGTGTAATGCTAAAGACAAATGCAAAACTATTTAAAAAAAAACGATTTTGTTTCGTTTACAGTCATAATTTGATAAATTATACCTATATGGGAAACTTAAAAAATGGCACCGTATTGGTACTTACCTAAATATTATTTTCCCCCGGAAACCCTGAAACAGCGTTGTTACAAACTCTTTGTTGTAAAGACAGTGACTTACGTTTAAACTTGTATTTTTATGAAATTCTATTTTCTATGTCATTGTCACTCTAAAATAAATGGTGTATCGTTTTACATAGTTTTCCTGGCTTTACTTAATTTCCTAGTATTTTTTTCATCTGGCGAGCGTTCGAAGACTACACTGGAAATTCAATCCGCCAGCCGCTCCCTGGTGGGGTGGATGGTGGGAGCGTTTAATAAGGTCTCTGAAGGAACTTCTTCGACGAAACTTGGGACAGAAAACAGTTAGTTACGAAGAACTCCTAACAATTCTCTGTGACTGTGAAGCACTTATGAATTCACGTCCTCTAACCTACATCGCAGGTGACACGGATAATTTAAAACCACTCACGCCGGCTTGCTTCTTGCAAGGGCTTCCAGCCAGTGAAACTCCAGACTTAGACCAACTTGATCATAATTCACTGAATAGGCGACTTAGGTATCTGCATAAGCTGAGAGACGGTCTACGCGAGCGTTTTAGAAATGAGTACTTGGGAATGCTCATACAGAAGGGCAAGGAGAGGGACTCTCATTTAAAGGTAGGCGATGTCGTATTAGTAGAAACTGATGCAAAGCGTATTAAGTGGCCTTTAGGAGTAATTTTAAAAATATATACCGGCAAAGATGGCAATGCAAGAGTAGCAAAAGTTCGCACAGCAGACGGCGAGTACACTCGAGCTTACCAACGTCTGTACCCGCTGGAAGTGCAACCTAGCGAAGTGCTGTGATGATGAGCAGTGGTTTCGGGGCTCCGCCCCAAAAGTGGGAGGATGTTACAAACTCTTTGTTGTAAAGACAGTGACTTACGTTTAAACTTGTATTTTTATGAAATTCTATTTTCTATGTCATTGTCACTCTAAAATAAATGGTGTATCGTTTTACATAGTTTTCCTGGCTTTACTTAATTTCCTAGTATTTTTTTCAAGCGTATTTTAGGACCGTATTAAGAAGGCTGTCCATGTTTCAACCAAGAATCAGTACCGGTATTAATTAAAATTTAAATGTCTTAATTAATTTGTAACATTTCCATGATATTTTCGATTATAGATAGTTGAGGTAACATCACTATACTATTCTATAAATTCACTGAAGAACAAAAATATTCAACAATAAGCAAAATACCGAAATTTAATACCAGTATTTTTGTGGGAACATATAACGGTATAAGACCCCTGATTTCAACACAACATAGCCAAACTTTTAGAAACATAACAAATTTACACATGCTAGTGCTAAACAATGCTAGTAATAAAAATAGTAGTGAAATAATTCAAGATACCTACTATAGTTGTAGATTAATGGCATTTGTTATTGAATGTCCGTGTAATTACATTGTGGAATTGAAGAATTTTGAAATAAAAATCCTGTTACGATACATCTAAATTACAAGTTGTTTAAATTTTGACAGTTCCTGGGCAATTATAATCAAGTTTTGACAGCGAAATGGTAAAAGTTACCCCTAATTACCAACATGGAGTTTAGGGGATGCTTTCACAATTATCCAATCATTGTGAAGTTGTAGCGTTGATCCATTTTTAACGAAATTAGGCAACAATATTTTAAAACGATATGGTTAAGTACTCCATTCTAATTTTATGACATATGTAAGTATAATATTCTAAATTCGTTATTTCTGTACTTTAAATCAGTTAGAAAGGTTCTTTTATACTTTATTTGTTTATTACAGTATGCAGTGAAACTACTTAATATTTGACAACACGGTTAGCCTTGTTGGTAGAGGAACTATTTATGAAACTAGCGGTCCCAGGTTCGATTCCAGGTAAAGGCAAATATTTGTGAAATATGCGCGAGTATTTGTTTTCCAGGCTCGGGTGTTTTCTCTCTAAATAAGTCGCATATTAAGAATTATAGTGACCTATTTCACAAATTTTGGATTTCGAGTTAGGTCTCTATAGTATTAAATATATGTCTCGAAGTCGAAAGCTAAAATGTTGAATAAGGTCACTATAATTCTAAAGGGGCGAGTGTGAGTATCGTTGTCTAGCACCCAAATACTTTGGGAGTAGAACAATTTGTGTAAAGATACTCTGATGATGATATAAATTTATAAGAACAATCTTAAACTAATTGTCCTTTTACTTATAAACATTGACACTCTTCTTTAATACTTTCTCCTCTACACAAGTAGGTACAGTCAACAGCATAAATAAGTGATCATTTATGTACCTTGTCACTTTAACGTCGTGTTTGAAATGTTATACAAAATTGTGAACCCATTGAAAGTGGCAAGGTACAGAAATGATCACTTATTTATGCTGTTGACTGTACCTTTTTAAATTAGCAAACAAGCTAATAATATAACAACATACCTACCTAATGTTATAACATTGTGGAAAACATAACCAGAAAACGCACAGCTACGCCACTTCCTATCCACCCCCATACAGTTGATCCATCGAAATAAGAACGCTAAAACCACCCCCCCTCCCCCCGAGGGGTGCGTCGCCGACTGTGATCTTTCCCAATACGTTATCATTGGGAATAAATACACAGACGGAATAAATACTTGTTTGGTTTGGTAACTAGGTACCTACTGTATTTTTTTATGTCTATCTAAATCTATAATAATCTTAGTTGCGGGGACAAATTAATCATGATTATTATATTTATGAACGGTCTGGTATTAAAATGTCTGATTTTGTCTTGCAGTAGCTCTGCAGGAATAAGTAATTTACTCTTGACTAACTGGTCAATTTATTTAGATATCTATTTATTATACAGATTCATTTTACCGAAAAACTTCATAATGTCCTTATCATCTAATGACATAGGTGTACTGTCTTTGAATAATTACACAATATTTTTAAACATACAGCTATAACAACGTAGGTACCTAGTTACTGTAAAACAGGCATTTTTTTATGTTGCGTCGTTGCGAAATAGTTCTGAAGATTTTTCTCATGTTGTTTCTCGGTAGGTGCCTAATTTTAATTGTAATTCTGCCACAACTTTTGGTTGTGTAAAAATTACATTTATAGGCCTTCAACGGTAAAGTACCAAAAACTTTTTGTTTCTAAGCTTTCTTACTCTACCTACACTCTTGGAAGTCGCAAAAGAAAAGAAACCTACCAAAATGTTAAATTCGTCTGTTCCCCCTCAAAAACTCTACCGAGTTCGCACTGGCATTGAAACAAAAGTTTAACTTTTTCCCCCTGCCATGTTGTGCGTCCCGCAGCATTCGGTCTGCTTTACCCGCTCGAGCATATTCGTTTTGCTACTCAACGCTAGATGGCGCTAGTAGGCTATTCAGATTCTAATTAGAACGATATGATTTTATTTTCGTTGATTAGCGTCTCGATACAAATAGTGAATAGTTTATCGGTTTATTATTAATTAAAAAGTAAAAAAAAGAGATTTTAATGGTAAAAATAGCATCTTAAATCAAGTAATTATTTCGTAGAGCGCTGAACTTGTTGTTCAGCCCTCTCATAGATGGCGCTCTCGTAGAAAATACTTTATGTACTTAGTAAAACCAAGATGTCGCTAGTAGTACTCCAATGAAAGTATAATTTGCAGCGCTCGAAAGTTTTTGCAATAGGTATAATTGTTGCAGGTACTAACAATAAAAATTAATCATTAATTTTCAATTATCCTTTTCAAAATAAATGTGACACAAGATCAAATTTACTAAAAAAATAGTCTTAAATAGTTACCTACCTACCTACGAACAAGGTGTTCGCACTACATAGGTACTAGTAAAATTTTAAAAGTAAAAATCTATTAAATTCCATCATCGTTAATATTACATTCCAGTAGGCAAGTATGTAATTTTTTCTAAGTTAGTTTCATGACATAACCTAATCAGAAAATGTCCAAGTAGCATACAAAATTATGTTATTAAGTTCTCGTTTGTACTTACATATTTTGTTTTTTTTTTCAACACGCACTATTGTGAGACCATTTTGGACACCATTACAGATAATTAGTTGTATAAGTTGTTATTGTGTCTACTTACTGTTATAACGTTTTAATTTTTCACCGTTTAATTCTAACTGCCATACGTAATTACATGTCGCACCTTCAGAACAATAGTGACCTAATTCAGAAATTTTAAATTTCGAGTTAGGTCTCTATAATAATAATAAAATGTGTTGAAGTTTGAAAGTAATTTTGAATTAGGTCACTATTGTTCTGAAGGTGCGATGTGTCTAAATAAATCATTCTTATTCTTGTTCTTGTTTTTCTTTTAAAGTTGCTCTCAAATCCAGGGGTCAACTTAGTTTGGTTCGTTATGGATCTCATCGATAAAAAGTATCTAGTAGTAATTCCAATTACCTGTAGGTAAGCGTTATCTATCTCCCTTGGGCCTCAAGAGTCTTCTTGCTTGTGCTAGGAACAATATTTGTATTGTAACCCCCCTTACTAATAAACGTTGAGTAACGGTGGTTAGCTATACAATGTTTCGTCCTTATCTGTCAAATCCAAATGTCACAATGACAGATAAGGACAAAACATTGTATAGCTATACCACCATTACTCAACGTTTATTAGTAAGGGGGTAAACGAAGACGCGTTTGCCTAGTTGGTAGTTACCCTGCTTACGAAGCTACGGTCCCGGGTTCGATTCCCGTAAGGGCAAATATTTTTGAGATGAGCGCGAGTATTTGTTTCTGATTTTTGTATGTTTTCTATGTGTGTAAGTACCTATTTATTTCTCTATATAAGTATTTATATCGTTGTCTAGTACCCGTAATACAAGCATAGTTAGAGCTTAGTTTGGGACTAGGTCAATTGGTGTGAAACTGTCCCCTGACATTTATAATTTTATTATTTTTATTATAATATATTATTGTATTTATATTGTAGGTACATGTGTCTGTCGCATGCAACAGATTCATGAATTTTTACCATGACATGGAGACTGTTAAATTAGTACTTAATAAGGTGGGTATAGGTAAATAACTTAAGTTAAGTCCCTCTTGCATGTATAGAATAATATTCTATTTATACTTTGTCAAATTTCAATTATATAATGTCAAATGGTCTACGAGTATACGTACTATACAGATGTGTTACAACTACATGCAATGGGGGATTAACTTTAGCGAGAATCAGACTAGCGATATTGGTAAAAATTGCAGAAGTCATTGCTGTCTTACTTTAACTTCAGTTGTAGAGCAAGAAGCACAATTTTTCTGTCTCATTTCAACTCAATAGTTAGAGTAAGGCAGCAGTCAACTTCTGCGATTTTTATTACTAGTCTAAACCTCGCCTTAAGTTTTTTAGATGTACTTGATCGAAAGTACATGACATGTGGGTATGTCAGTCGAAATAGATAGATAGCTTGCTCTAAACTATATTAAGGTGATTAATTCAGCCCTGAAACCCCTGAAACCCTTGAAATTACATACAAACTACTAACGAGCAAATAGGCCCACTCTATGGACTCTGAAACCCATAGATATCTGTGGCTCTACTTTGAAATCAGTAATTCGAACTTCGGATCGCCCCATCACTTTCTTGCGAATTAGTGACGCGTCGAGAGCAAAAGGGATAGCAATAGACGAAGTTCGAATTACGGATTTCAAAGTAGAGCCTCTGCAATCTCACGATAATAATCTTAAGATTACAATTCGCCAACCCTGTGTACTAAGATGGACTGCCTGTAAGTTAAGGTTCATTGATTTTTCATGTATCATTTTACAAGTTCATTTTGCCAAAACTTGTTGTTGCAGCATTTTTCGTAAAAAAACCTATTTAACCGATCATAATAGGTAGGTAATGGTTTAGGAGAATTTGTGAGGCTGAAAATTTGCATACAAAATGCGGTAAACTTTCTCTTCTTAAACCTAGTCCGATTGTTACGATTTTTTAATGTTGTAGATATTATAAAAAACTAGGTTTGTAGGTAGGTACATTTTCCTTTTTTTTTCTTATAAATAAAAAAAAACGTCAACGTACAAACCTAGTTTTTTATAATACCAACAACATATTCAAAAATCGTGAAAATCTGACTTGATTTAGATGGTGAGAAACGTTACCGCCCTGAGCTAAATTTGAATGGATTTTTTTTGGCCCCTACGTGATTTAAGCGTCGCCATACAATTCGCTAAAGGACAAATAAATTTTTGCAAAGTGAAAGTCTATCCTTTTCAAAGGTTTGCCATAAAATTATACGTTTGCCAAACTTACCTAAGTCCCCATTGGACTTTCCACAGCACCCTGTAGATAATATTTAGTAGTATTTGTGTAGTATTTGTATCGTATTTGTATTGTATCTAGTGGCTGTAACAAGACAGCCGAGTCATGCATGTTCAATCACGGCCGCTCACAGATTTGCATAAAACGATGCTGTACTGTCGTCGACAAAAGCGTTACGTTATTTTTCACCACTGCCGAAAAAAAGTATGTATTTTTTTTGTTAACCAGGATTAATATGCGGTGTATTTTGTACCTTTGACAGCAACTTTCTTCAGACCTTTTGAGTGACGTCCAAAGCCGAACGATTTCATTTAAATATCTGGTTACATAGGGAAATAATATTTACCCATAGCGACCAACCAGATCACGTCGTTAATAATGCTTATATAAGTGACGAAAATAACTGTAGACACTGGGCCTCTATTAAAGTCGGTGAATAAATATTGGCCGTCTTATCGCATTGTTTAAAGCTCAGTCGCCATTATTGTCAAGTAAATAATAAGTTAAGTTTTAACTTTTTATTGTATTATAATTCTATTCAATAGTAAATGAGAGCTATGAAAACCTTTACAATACGAACACAACTCATAAGCAAAAAGGTTTAACCGTGTACAATCTCAGCCCTGTAATAAATAGCACATCGTAGGTTGTATCAGTTATATATATTTACCATTACTCCACGCATTTCCTTAGCTCCGCTCCACTTCATAAATAAATCTTACATGAATTCAATTTTGACAGACAAGACCTAACAAGTACCTAACAAGAAACAAGTTGGATAATTGTCTAATAAGAATGTATAATACTTATGATAGACAGATATCTATTCTCACTAGATATTTCTTTATTCGATGTCGTTGTTATTATTTCCAATTTAGGAAACTAAATTATTTTCTACAATTGCTCATCCCTAGATACAGCTGAGCCAGTAAGAATTTAGGGCATCTAGAAATTATTGCTGTGAAATTACTGCTATTTTTGTGACTTTGTCAGTTTAGAGTCGTTTTATTGCTTAGGATAAATTGACATACAGATCCAGGTAATCTGAATAAAAAAATAAACAAGACAGCTAACACAGATAATTAAGTTTGCGACGTTTAATTCGCGAAGCTGTCACAAGTTTTCCATACAAATTTAGGTCCGGGGGATAGCGTTTCTAACCTCCTAAATCGACTCTGATATCCTCGATTTTTAAATATACTGTATTATTAAAAACTACTACTACGTTAATCATAATATCTACAATATATTCAAAAAATCTTAAATATTGGATTTTTTTAAGGGGAGAGAAACGTTACCGCATATTGTATGGATATTTTCAGCTTCGAGGAGCGTGAAGCTGAAAATGTCCATACAATATGCGGTATATGCGGCAATATGGGGTGGATATCAGACTCGATTTTAATAACTTTACTATTTTATTACATAAACAAACAACATCTGAATACTTTATTTACAGAATTTCAGTATTTTTATTACTTGCCATTTTATACCAGATCATCTTAGGGTACAAATAGGGTACACATTACTTTAAACATTGTTAATGTTATAAAAACTCAGAATAACATAACAATGTAACATCCATTAACGCCGTTTTGTTCCACTGTATTTATTCCCATTACTTTTGGTAGCGAGCGTACCGAAGATTAGCGAGGGCTTGACAATCATGACGTACCCATAAAGCAAGCAAATACAAACTTGTATCTTAACAAGTACTTGTAAGATTGAAAAAAAGGTAAAGACACAGTAAACACGTAAGTTCGAGTCGGACTCACGCATCGAGGGTTCCGTAACGCGGCATAGTAGGTAGGTATTATGTTAAACCTAATGCTGATTAGAGCTTATAGCCTACCACATATTCTAAAAAAAATTATTACCGATTTTCTTTGCATTTCACTATTTATATAAGTCGTTTTTTTGGAGAATAACAGTCTTATTGTTTTAACTAACAATCGTAGGTAATATCAATAGGTAGGTAAGTATGTACTTTTTATACCTATAATCAACTATTACCAGAAATATCTGGCAGTATAGTATTGTATGTCTCATTTATTTCATTGAATATTTGAAAACAGGTATTGAAATTGTAAACAAAATCCCACAAAAACTTTAATGTAAAAAAATAGGCGCAGTTCTCATGTGCCGCAGAAAAGTGATGTGTAAAAAGGGACTACATTGATTTACAGACTGACCAAAGTATGGCCAATTAACATTACAGTTTTCTATACAGTATCTTACAATAAAATAAGATAAGATAAGATTTTTTTATTTGTAATAATCATACACAGTCAGTTTGTAATATCATGTAAGCTATAATATTTTTTATTTAACATGACGTAATCGATTAAACAAAACTAACAAGTTAAGGCTCAAAATGCATTAAATAGCTATATTATATAAATAGCATTTTTTTTCTGACTGTCATTGATACTAATTTTATACCGGTAAAACGTTCACAACTTATAAACAGGTATTCTAAATTCGGTTTTGTGGTTTTTGTTTTAAGCTCCAGTATTTGGGCATTTGTTTTTAATGTTGCCAACATACCTACCCCGAACAGCAATCATTTCATCTGCTTTTTTCTATGCAATTTTGTGAAGCACTATATACTCCGAATAAGTTGTTAAGGGAGGCGGAATAAAACCAAAACATTGAAAAATCATTTATTTAACAAATTTGACAATAGGTAATAGTAATTTTAGTAAGTAACAACTATTTATAACAACGCACTTTAGCATAAATCTCTTGCAATATTGATAGAAACACATAAAAAAAAATCAAGTACATTGCGTATTACAGTATAAGTACCTATATTAGAGTAATAATTCAGAAGTAAATTACCATAATTGCTATTGCATTTGTAATTAGATTTATATTCCATAAAACAATTTTTCAAACGTGTCGGAGCTCTATTTCACTTTGCCATAACCCATAAATTGCTTTTTTACGATACAGTTGATTTACCAAACATAGAAAAAATTAATTACCGCTTGTGAAGATAAAATCTGATATATTATATTTACTTAAACAAAAAAACTCAAATATAAATTGTGGCAATTAAAAAGTTAAAACATAGATAAGTATGTGATAAAAAATAAGCTTTGAAGATCCGTCTGCATTATTGTTTGATATTCTCGTCTATACATATTAAAAAATGCTTTTGTCACTCCTAAAACTAAGATAAATCTGACAACACGTCATATGTTAAAATGCATCCATCAGTTCATTTGAATTGCAGAGCATGCCAGAGAAATAGACATACACACACTCGATAAACTTGTTCATGTCACTACTTCAACCTTTTTTGTAACCTTTCCTTCAACGTTAATTATAAAAATGAATAACGGATTTCACATTTAGATCTCAAAATTAAAACTAGATGTAAATCAATAAAATATTTGGCGAAACCCGACGCTGCTCTACATAATTTCATAAACGCAAAATTTACGGGCAAAATATGAAAAACCCAGCTGTATCTTTTATTAATAAAATGATCAATTACTTACAACATCGAACCTCAAACACACATCAATTTAACACTTAAGGGCCCGTTTACAAGCGGTCGTTAAGCCCTTAGGGTCGCCGGTATTCGTTATCCATCTAATGACGATAATAAAGTAAGCAGGAAGCGAAAAACCTGACATGATAGCATTAAAAGTGTTAGACACTTACAATTAATTCAAAAAATAAAAAAGACGTAAGCGTTGTTACCGCTTTTTACAATTAAACACCCTGTATTTATATTTTCAAGGTTGATGTTGAGTTTTGTCTGGATGTAACCCGTTGAGTGCGTATCGTATCTACTTCCGCCAGTAATTCTTTTACGGACTGAATAATTGCCTATAATGATACCTCATTTTTATCTATCCATCTACTTGTCTACGCAGTTCCGTGGCCCGATACACATCTGCGATGATATTTACGACAGTAATTAATGCAGTATCATTCTATCGTATTACGTTATTATTTGGTTATACGGCATGTAAATTTTAATAACTACACGGAAGGTGCTTACGCCCATATTTAACACTTCCGAGTAAATTGTAGGTTATGGTTGATATGGTGATAAGTTTTATTATAACTCAAGAGCTTTATTTTAATTGAACTTTGGATTACCCTTTGATTACAGTCTGACTGGAAAATAAAAAAAACCTCAAATGGGGACAACTTTTATGCTTTTTAACATCTCTTTAACGAAAGTCACAACGGAAATAATAGATTATAACTTATCATGTCAATTGTCATTTCAATAATAGATTGTGACAACATGGCGAAGTTTTGCATATTTCTGGTACAGCTATAATTAAGAAGATACATCACTATACAGGTAACTTTCAAGTATTTATGAATCTGTATACACTATAAATAAGTACAATATAGGTTAAAATATAAAAATATTTATTCTTAAATTCCAAGAAAAATAAAAATAAATAAATAAAACTATTTCCAATCTCTGATAAAATAAGAACACAAAACGTAGAGAAACTACAACGGTGTTGAATTACATCAGCAGTAGGTTTATTAACGGACACCTCGTTAGTTAAAAAACACTTTCATAATTAAAACTCGTTAACCTTCCACTACCATTCCACTATTTTCCATAAGTAATAATAACGCATTAATAAAAAGCTTTTTATCTATCACAAAAACTCGGAAGTGAAACTAACGACAGATGTGCGTGATTTTTTCTTAACAAAAACGTATGCTAATGTCGTATTTGCATAATATAATGTTCGCTCTCGATTGTGAAGCAAAAAGTTAACCCTTTTGTCGGTTGCGACCTTTTACATTTTTTTTCCTGGCACGTCAAAGGCCGACAACGGCGTATGCATAATTAGAATGGTTTTTGTCGCACAGATGTGTGACGTCCAGGAAGTGAAAAAACGGCTTAAGATTGAAAGTGAAGGGTACTAGAGGTATATGAACGTTTTTGAATTAATCTAGTTAATGGGGCAAAATAAAAGTATTATTGATGAAAATTAGAGCAAAAAAACTATTGTAGTTAATAAACTTTGTAAATATAAAAAAAAGTTATTTGTTACACAATTAAAACTTAGGTAGGTAGGTACTTAATACTAATAGTTAACTTAAACAAAACGACCACCAATAAACTAAAAAAAAAAAAAGATATTGAATTAGTAGGTATTATTACGCGCTAGGCTTATTATTGGAAACATTAAAATATCAATCATACTCAACTTACATTAAAATAATATTTCTTTTCACAATTACAATCGCAAAAATCATTTCACAAACCATTCTTCATACAAAGTCGTTACGCCATTTATCTTACAACTTGACACCATCTGACCCAAATACTTATCGGAATCATAAACAAAATGTCAACTTTTGTTACCCCTTTCTACCTGCAACCCTAAGATGTCGTTGTCAAACCTCCATTGTCAGCCTTGGGAACCATTTGAATAACAATTGTTGATAATTTATTCAAATTTCACTACAAAAGGAACTGTAATTAAATAATTTATGCTGTAACTGCCATTACGATGTTTTATTGTGCGGTGGACCTGGTGAATTTAGTTATTATATTATTCTTAAATCTATGTTTATAACAATAATAGTCGTGGTAACATTATTAATTGGTAACATTTTGCATGTGGTTCTAGTAGAAATATTAAACTCGCTAGAATAAAATAAAACTACGCTCATTATATAAATCTACATATTTATATTACAGATATAAATAATTATACTATAGGCAAGAGCAATGAAAACGGGTCACTTTGTATTAAGAAACCATAGAAAGTGACCTATTTTCGTTGCTTTCGAGTGTATAACGTCTTTAAATTTAGTCGTACATACTTCGTTCTAATTCATCTTCATATGTAACATTGCGCGGAAAAATATCTTTTACACTCTTATACCTCTAGTAAGAGAAACATGTCAGATATTTTTGGCCCCAATATTGGTTAATATACAGGATGAGCAATCTAAATGGGAGTATGGGAAATTTGGAAACGACGATACTTAGGGTAATCTGTTCGTAGAAGCCAAAGCCTCTATTTTGAGAAAGGGAAAAAACTGCCATTATAGATTTGATAAAAACCAGCAATTGTCCTGTTATTTATTAATTGAGAAAATTTGGGTATTTATTTGTTTTGGGCACATATCTCCAATGCCATTGCAATAGTATAAATTAATTACAGCAATAAGATTACTGTTTTTTTAAAGTTCTTAAGCCCTTTTGTTCCTTTCCAAAATTGAGGCATCGGTTCCTTAGAAAACAGATTACTCTTATAGTTTCCAAATTGCCGATATTGATCCATATAGATGGCTCACCCTGTATTAATCCAGGTGACTGTACTATAGTCTTAACGCATAACCTATAGGTACAGCAGATCTAATAGTAAACTTATTGAAACTTTGAAATAGGTAACCGATTTAATTACCAAAATAATTACCCTAAAAATAACATGACCTTGTTTTTTCTCTTTATGATATACCCTATCAGACATCACCTAAGAAGCATTTGAAAATAAGGTTTTAAATTTGTCCATTGCGATTTACCTGAAACAAAAAACACATTATTATTAAACTTCGAAAGATAATGCCAATAAAATACCTTATCGTTTTTTACTAGGCAAGTAGGTAGTCTTTTCTGATTTTTTTTCTTTTTAATTTACGGCATTTTATCTTATGCAACACATCCGTTAACACCTTAATTTGTAAACACCAACGATTATTTGAAATTGTTGATAATTAATGAACAATGGTGATCAGACTTATCAATGGGAAAATACTCATTTGATCCTACAAACACTTCACGAGTAAAGTAAAAACAAACGAACTTTATCTGTTGAAAAAAACACTGAAATGACTTTCCAACTTATCAATACAATACTCACATTTTCCTAAACTGATTGTCAATACGAAACTAAACTAACAAAATGGCGCGTCGCGCGTCTAAAGCTCGGCCGCCATCTTTTCTATGCGCAAACTGATGCGCAGTGGACCGAAAACGCGTACCCCTTTTGGACACTATTGTTGCTTCGTGAATTCACCCACGCGATATTCTGAATTCAAAATCACCTCAGTCGAATTGTCACCTTAACATGAAACCGTAGAGTTACTTTCCGTTTGCGCTCTGGAAGCACAATTTTATTCAAAAACGGAACGCTGCGAAGAAAAGCGACGCTGACGAAATATTTGATATTGCACTCTACGACGATTTTCGTAGGCTTGTTTTTTCTTTACTTATAGGATTGTATGTTTTATTTACAGTTATTCTAAATTGTATTTTTCTGAGGGTAAATAAGGTTGGATTTAGGTTGTAGATACAAAAGTAAAGATTGTATATGTGTGCTGATATTTCGTGTACGTACAGAGGAAACCTTGTTATGATCGCGCTAGTGTGGGTACTTGATAAAGAAAAGGGTAACGTTAGAATCTCTATGCTGAATTTTTACCTATGAATGTGACTTTCATCGGTATAAACGCGTAAGTGTGCGTTTTACACATGTGAGCGTGTGTATTTTAATAATATTCATTTTTCCATGTCACTGCTCGTCGGTATTCCAAGAATTTCGAAGCGCAAGCCAATTTAATGTTGTTTGAAAATGTGGAATATTACAATGAGTGGCTTCAGTTCTGCTTGGATATTGTTTCGGCTTCTTTTTTCAATAAAGATTTATTCACTGTTGCTAACCGCTGTATACCTTATTATCTATCAAACGGAGTTATGACCTTGTCAAAGTTGAAAGCCTAAACTAACTTAGTAGCAAAAAATTAGTAGTATTTTTTTGTTTCCATATGTACCCAAAACTTTGTAACACTAGTGTTGTGTACTGTTGCGGTAGATTAAGTAACGATGAAATAGTGTAACCATGGCGGCCATAAATAAAAACAAAATGGGCTCTCCAAGAGTGCGTAATTGATGGAGACCCGTCAGATGCAAAACTGCGCGCATTTATAGTGCCCTGAAATTCAACGGCTGAGCTTAGCTTTCGTAGGGATGGAATATGTCGATAAACGCAAAATTATTAACAGTAAACCTTATTTTGGGTTTTTGCTTGCTTAATAGTACAATTGTGTTTTCCTGAACAATTCACAGCGAAGTTCGTTGACATTACCCGCTCGGACGTGTCTCGACCTTGGTCAAACTTTGACGCAGCCGCCGACTTTTCCGGTATTCGACTTCTCGAAATTATATTTTTGTTCATCGTTTTTGAATCTACGCTAGCTTAATACTTTTATTTTCAGAAAATATTGTCAAAAACCTGCCGTTAGCAAAAAGCAATAAGTACACGTATTTTGAAATTCCACCAATTTCAACATTTAATTTTATTCACTTAAATATGGTTTTTTATTTTTTATTCCGTTTTTATATTTAGTTACACCGTGTCTCAAGAATCACATACCTACTGACAGTTTTTGCTTGGTTTCTGTTTAGAGATTTTCACAAAAAACGATTTATCGTTATTAACTTCCTTTTAGTTGGTTTAATTGATTATGAAAATTGACTGAATCATGTAAAATATTTATATTATTTTGACAGACAAAATACCTGAAAATTATGATATTATTACTATGCTGTGGTGCAAAAAAATGCAAAGTTGTCACGTCTATCAATGTAGTTTTAGACGCATTTTTTTCTGTAACTAAATACACGGTGGAAAGTTGAGGTGGGATATAGGCGTTAATCTCCTTAACAGCTTTCAGTCAAATTACTATCGCTCTCGCAAATTGAAGTTATCCGTATCCATGAAAATGCGATATTTCAGAATATCTACAGTCTATTCGTATATCTTTTTATGTAAGTACTTAAAGACCAAAAGCTTTAAAATTGACTAGGTATACGTCAGCAATTGTCCCAAAAGAAAATAAACCTATTCCATCTAACAACCTAACTTTCCACGTACGAGACAGGGAATCAAGTAATACTTAGCTGCAAATACGGACCATTACCTTTTTATACATAAAATGACATATCTAAAGTATAAAAGAGTGCCGCTACCGGTAAGATAGACAAATATGCATTTAATGCAACAATCGATTATAAAAACAGTGCAGTTATTACGTCAATTATTAGCATGGAAAACGTAGGCGATGCAAATATTGCAATTAGAGCGGTACCGTGTTTGATCGCATTGTTTTTACGCGTTTTATGAGGCGTTTCCGTTTCGCAAGTCAATTTGCATGTTTTATTGACAGAAAAAGTACATAATTAATAGGAATAAATAGGGTAAGAAGATAACCGCTTTGCCGTTTCAAGTATATTTGTTTAAAAGTACGTTATTTATGTTTTTCAAACTTCTCTAAGTACTTATATGATTTTATCGATTAAAATAATGTAACCAATGGTTTATTGAAATAAAATTATCCTACTTATGTTGTTTCGTGTTGTTATTTCATAATGCTTTAAATCTTAGATCATAGTGAAAACTGTTGTAAAAATTCTGAGCTTTGAGACATTTCCCTGCTCAACTACGCATGAATATATTTATTTTTATTTTACGTTAGATTCATTGTTTTATATAATGCTAGGTTAAGTTTTATAATTGTATAATTTCATAAGTAATATTTAAAAAACGACTATCTGTTGAGTTTCTTGCGGCGTTTCTTCTCAGCAGCGGTCTCTTGGGAAGCGCTGGTAGATTTCCGACGTGTAAAAGTGCCCGTGCGGTCTACTTACTGAATAAACATCTTTTATCTTTTTATCTTTAGTTTAAACTAATAATCCCAAAATAATCCTCTAAATCCATCGACAAAATTTCATCGATAACAGCGCAGCACTACCGCGGAAACAACACATTTGTTAAAGTCGGGAGTCGATTCCACTCTTTCTGGCGATGCCCAAACGTAAGCACTGTGTTAAATCGAAGAACAAATTACTTTCCCCGGCAATCGCTGCCTTATCGTTTGTAAAGGGTAATTTTTGACGAGAATTTCGCCTATTGTTACCACTAGTATTAACTAAAATATTTTTTAAGGGAAATGGGAAAAGAACACCATCTATAAACACTTTCATAGTTTTAGTCAATTCTTAACTTTCACTTATATCGGTATCTTTTTGAATGAACTTGCTTAAGAGAACTGCGTATGATTATGTTAAGGAAATTTCTAAAAGAGATCATTTTAGTTTACTTATGATAAAGATTTCCATATCTTCCTCTTAACGCAGTTATGTACCTTTTGTCCCTAATATTACCGGAGTGGGCTTTTATCGAGTTTTTAAATGTCTCAGATTACAAATGTTACCTTCCCAACACAATTTAACAAACATATTATAAAATATTAGGATCTTTTGCGATGTAAATCAACTTGAACCGTTATTCCACTAAAGCCACCGCCATCTTTAAATTTTCCAACGGACCGAAAGGCCACTCGGGCAAATGAGCTGTATTCTAGTTTGAATATCGAACAGAGTAAATAATATTCCGCGTCCACATGCGATCGCATATTGTCGTCTAACAAGCGGGGCCGTGGGGGGAACGCTGCCAACGGAAAAGCGAGTAGTTGCGAATGCCATTTTGTTTTTCATGTTTAGTTTTTTACCGTAGAAATGTTGATTATGTCATTATTACGATATCCTGACTTTTTACCAATTTGTCATTTTACAATCGCAAAAATGTAATTGTGCTTAAACCATGATTTGGTACATGTTAAATAAGTAAGGTTAGGTTAGATTTTTGACCACAAAAAATAGAAAATTATGTGGTGGGAAAAACATCTTTGCGAAATGAAAGTTTGTAAAATGACATTGTTTGCCAAATGATGATTTGGTATAACATTGGTGAACCCATTATTACAACATCTAGTCACATCCTATACTATTAAATTAACCTAAATTAATGTCTGTCTAAAAATATTCAGCATGGTAAAAAAACGTTTCCGTAACATTTAATTGCAATACTCGCTTAACTTAAAGTTAATTGATATTACAGCACAACTGAATCGGAAAATCATTAAAAATAACTTTTTCTGCTAGCTCGGCCTTCTTAACAGCGCGCGTGCTGTCAAAACGAACGAAATATGCGAGAAAGAGTGACTGGATAACAAGCACGCGTGGGGTTAACCCGCCATCTTGGAACCATTCACTATCGGGAAATTTAGTTTGCTAAAGGAATGGGAAATAAATAAAATTGCTAGCTTTGATGTCTGGACTGAGGTGGACTTTTATTTAAAAAGGTATTTGGCAATTTCGAGAATGGGTCCATCTTTGTTGGAGTTTAAATAAAGATGGCAACGGAATCGTGAATTTGATCGGAATTTTATAGAAATTAGGTCGCTTTTGAAACAAGTAAGAACAGTTATTAACTTTTTTTTTGGGTACGCTTAAAATATTTAACATTCATGCCTTATTTCACAAAAGTACATAAATTTAGTTACGGTTTTTCATGACTTGGCTTTGAAAATTTTCCCCTTTTTGTACTAAAATAGATTCATTTTCATTCTTACAATCAAACAAGAATTAAGTGTGTTGCCAATTTTTAAAACAATTATTATTATGTCTCGCCGGAGGCACAAAATATTTGATTTAATTAAGGGAAATCGCTGATATTTTTAATAAATCTTCTTATACCAATTTAGTCCCCAGTGCTGTCTTTGGGACCTTCAAGAGACTGTAGACACTTTTCTCAAAAGAAAGCAACGCGTCTGCGATTTCTCTCCATGTGTATAGACGGCGATGATAATTAAAGAACTTCTTCATCGAAACTATAATTTTATTTCGATCATGACGAGCTCTATGTCTTTTGACGCCTGTATTTCATTGCCTCACTACATGAAAGAAGATTAGCTTAAGATAAACCCGTTTGTACAATTTCAATATTATTTAAGAAAACCGATACCTTTAAAAACCCTTCTTATATTTTAGAAAAAAGAGCACGTTCTTACCCTCCGAATATGAAAACGAAATGCAAAGGTAAACCTAGCGGCCCCTCATTGAGATGCGGGGGAGATGACAAGTGTCAAAAATTTACTATACCGGTTTACATGTGTACGTGCGTGTTTGTGTGGCGTAGGTGTTTGGAAGGGTTTTTCTAGAGATATCGAGTTTATGGTCTAGTGTGTAAAATTGTAGATGATGTAACGTTTTTCACTGGTTTATTTTGCGATAGCCTTTTGTTTTAACTGTTACTGCTTGCCTCGAAGAAACTCGTATCTACGAAATTTGTCACATTATTTTGATATTTTGTAAAGTATTGCGTTGCGAATTTGTATGTGTGTCGAAGGCAAACATGCGCAAAGGCCAGGTGCAATGAAAAAAAAACTTGGTTTCTTCTAACAAGATTATGATTGTTGTGCATAAGAGTCTTGATTCCATACGAGCCTAACAAGACGCTAGATACATCAACTAAGATGTTAGTTGTATCACTAAAGAACTTGCTGTTGTTACTATTAGCTTTGGTTAATAGAACTAATATCATAACATTTTTTTTCAACTAGAACAAAATCTCTCTGAGTCTCTGCACGGCAGGGTATTTTTTTTTTTGCTTTAAATGTTATAGAGTACAATCAGTGTGCCTATCCGATATTAGATATTGATCTTAAGCAGATTTTCTTTTCATTTTATTATTGGTTTTTGTTCGATCATGGTTTGATTTTTAAGAGTAGGTCTTCTAATATAGCTAAGTTACTTTTGTCACCGCTAAATAGTTAAGGTGTTCTTATTCAAAACCAGTCAATTACTTGGTTACGTTCTTTCTATTATAATAAACTTTACACGGTAAAGTATTTATCACATTTATTTCGAAACATACTTCCAAAGTAATGACATTATCTCCATTTGTGTTAACAAGACCGCAAAGCGATTAACTTTACCCACTAAATCGTTAATACAGTAAATCAACTTACACCAAAGTGATTATGAACGTCACAACAACCCCCTGTATCTTACCCAACTTAATTACTCCAAACTCCCCAATCAAAACCCGCCTAAATTGCATAACGACTCTAAATTACGTAACAACTCACCCCCAAGTAACCACTTACCCAGTAACCGACTTCTTAAATAATACCTACACCAATTTAACCTTGACGGTACCCTAGTTAGCATGCACAGGCTTTCTTTTAAAATCTGATGTATTAATTTGCAAACTTTGCATACAAACCAAATTACACCTTAGAGTGAATGCTTTAGGAGTTTACTTCTTACAACCGCGAGTCGAGTACAACGTTCCATTTTCAAAAATGGAAAATTGCAAGATAATATTACTTCGTCTTAACCTTATTTCAAAACGCAGTTTTGTTGTTTTACAGTTAAAGTGTAAAATTGTTTTAAGAAATAAAGTAACTTGCGTCGTTTTAAACACGGAACGGTTATTTAGCACGTGCTTCTCGTGACGACGTTCGCAATTTGTGTATAAATTAGAACACTTATCTCGTCGTGGTCTCGTGTAGCATCTCGCTCGTGCTTTTAGTTTCCCCATAAGACTATTTCTTTCTCGCTCAATGTCAGGGAGCGCGTAGGGGTGTACCTATGCCGCATCAGCGTTTTGCTTTATCGATATTTCAGGATAACTCGAAATTTGAGAGGGGTGGGTGAAGGCGGTTTATGAATAGTGGAATGATATATGTATGCAATTTATGGAATTGACTTGGTTCATGCAAATTTATCACATATCAATAAGAATATAAATGTGCTTTGAAAGGGGTTGTTTGTTTTATATTAACTAACCTTATACATTTATTTAGTTACAAAACAAATTGAGCCTATTTGTTACTATGACAAGTTAAATAGATTGTCTCGATTCAGAATTCGAACGGTTATAATTCTTTTTAAAATTGGAATATCGATAGTCGACGTTCGCCGCGTCCCGGTTCTCATATTTAATTTAGTCGCGGAAGCAACAGGTTATTAGCACGGAGCTTTCCCGCCTAACTTTCCGGGCGTTCACTTTTTAAATTCCTCTCTTTCCCTTTCTAATTGGATTGCCTTCTCTGTTGCCCGTGAATGAAACTTGTTGCGTCGAATCATTTCGCATTTAAGACGCGTTCCATTTTTAAAAGTGGCTGCATCCTTAATTTGCGACTTCACACTCCGCTTCGCGGGCGCTTTGAACATTTTCGAAACACATCATCGTTTGCCCGTAAAACCTACCACACCGTATAACTTTTCACGTGAACGCGTAGTTTTAAGCGTTAAAATTAACACGTTATTAACTTTCCACCCATTAACTCTATTGAACCCTTCTCTGTGCCTACGTGATCTAAAAACAACCTCCCGCAAAATGTTTTCTCTCATAACAAATATCAGACAAAGGAAAGAAGTCCTTCAAAAGACTCGAAACAATTTCATTTTGTGACAAATTGCAGGGTATTCTTATACAGATATCAAAATTCACATTTTTACCACACGCTACCCGACCCGCTCCATTTTCCTACGTATAAAGTAACGTTCCACAATCATACATGAAACGAAGCCCGCACCATATCTTACTCTCGAACCTTCACGAATCTACATACATAAATATATTTCTACTCACCACCCAATACATTTTATCTATGTTACCGTTGCCTTACTAGAACGGGAAACTTTAAAAAAAGATGTAACTAGAAGCGAACGCGTTTGAATTTTGGATCTTATTCCTCGCATGAACGATTTGAATTTGGAACTCCTTGTCGACAACGGTTGGTCGTAAAGCGGGGTTGACGCGCGATCGAGTCTCGCGAGGTATTCTCAAGGGGTGAGCGTAGTTCTTGCGCTTAGATATAAAGAAAGGTAGATACTTATGAAATTCGAAGGAAAAACCACCCTTCCCTATACTTACACAGCGCAGTCGATTCGGTTTTCGCTGAGAAAATTGTAGCGGAGTTTGAGCGGGACATTCGCTTGCCGTCAGCCGCATGGAGACAACGATTTTTCTCGAATTTCCTCCGGGACGCGTCTCCGGTTTCCAAATTTGAATTTGCAATTTGCTTTTTTTTCTTTTACGCCCGTGTTCGGATACGAGGCCTTCGATTCGATTTTTGTTTTTGTGTTTTTAATAAAAATAAAGACCCGTCGCGAATTCGACTTGAAAACTTTACTACGAGGCATCGTAAAGGTAAGATTTATTATAAGAGTAAAGTTCACATTCTAGATAAGGTGACTTATGATTAGGTATTATAATTTTTTTTCTTTTTTTATGCATAATTATTTTGTTTTGCGAACTTACATCATTTTTTCATACTTCAAGTTGGTTGGTTACAAAGTTTAGCGGTTAAAGGTAAGTTTGATCATAGTAGTACCTAGTTTGTTCATAATATATTTGGCGTTTGTAAATAAGTAATTTGAATTATCCGTTTTTTTAAGTAGATGGATATTCTTCGAAATCTTACTTTCTTAGTTTTTACCTTTTCTTGTTAACTAACTAGATATAATACTTATTGAAATCCTTTTTTGTAAACGGGCGTTACAAGAGTCCGTCGTTAAAAAGACTTAACAGTATTTAATTTTTTTTTTATTGTTTTGTCTAGTTTTAATATTTCTCTTCCGAAAGACTTTCGCAGTGTAAAAGTGCCTATCTTTTATTTTATCCTTTATCAGGTTTTCCACACTAAACCACCTTTAGGTAAAACATTACAACTTTATTTCTGTAAATATTCCACAAGGCAGCTAAATGTTTAAAATGACATGTCAATGACGAACGATGAACCACTCAATGAGTCAGAATTGTGTCATTCTATGTATATTAAATGACTCTTAGAAGGTATATGGAAAATGACGCAACGATGACCAGTTACAATGATTTATGGGTTTTTTTTAAGTAACTGTTTTAAACGGTACTTAACTTTATACATTTAAGGGATCGCTTGTTGTTTTTAACAATAACTTTGATGCGTCATTCCGCTTATAAAATTGTATTCCAATAAGAATTACAATTGGATAACAGGAATCGTAATAGAATCGTGAGTTTTATTAAATTGATAGCAAGTATTTTAAATAATTTTAAGATAGCCTATTAGCCTATTAGCCTAATTACCCAGATAAATGTAATGTAGGTAGGTACACATAAAAAAACTATACAACGTATTTAAAAAGCTAAATAAAATGTAAGATTTTTTAAACTACTTTCGTAAGAAACATTTCACTAAGGTTTTATAAGTACTTCAAAAATCGCAAGACCTGCATGTAAATAACCATAACTTTAAAATGCAAATCAAATTCCCGTCATCAATCATGCAACGTCTAAATTTCCACGATTTTTTTCCGTAAAATGCATCCAACTTTACCGCACAATATCAGATCTCCATACATTAGTATTGATATGGGGTGAATGACATATAATTTATATAACTTATAGGTATAGAGAGAATAGTTTGAGCCACCCTCATACCTTACCCTCCGACGCACACACGTACATAATGTATGTAACGTAGGGCTGACGACAAAATCGATAGGGCTCCTTTGTAAACCTTGGCTCTGCACGAATTTTGAGATGTCAAAAAAATTCGTTGTTTTTTGGATTACGTGGATTTTGCAAGTGACGTATTTTTTAACAGTCATATTTAAAAAAGTACTCTTTTTCAATTTTCTAAATTAATGGTCTGGTTATTTTTCTTTGAAACAATTTTAAACTATCAAAATTAAAGTATTTTCGTTTCGTTATATTTGGTTAGCAAGTATATTTATAACAAACTATCACAACCGTTATTTTCTAAGTAACAAAGGAGTTGCTTGTCCTTCGACGGTATTAAATTCCATTGCTACTTTATTACTCATATTTGGCTTTAAAACGACATATTTAATGCCAACGATGTCTGTCGTAGATAACCGTTACCGGATTATTATACGACCATTATAAAACAAAAAAACCACATTGTTGTAGTAAAAATATCGATAGGGTTCATTTCATTTGTAAATTGATGTAAAATGAAGCTAAACATTTGACTCAGAAAATTAAATTAATAATTTAATTGAATAGGATTAATTTACAATGATTTGATTATCGTTTCTTACCTTAAACAAATAACTACAAGTAAATAATTTCTTTTAGTTCTCTTTATACACAAAAGTAACACATTTTGGACAGGTTTTCTTTGTACTTACTTTTGTAAGTACAAGTTTCTGTTTATTTTGTATGAAAACCTCATAAAGAACCTACAAAAAAAACAAATTCCGTGCCTTCATTCGTTAACTACTTATCGTCGACATTCATTGATTTATGGCTTAATCTACGCATTTTACGCATAAATTTCGCATCCAACGATAAAAATTTGTAAATAACTAGCAAAATTACTACGACAAATATTTTGCTTCATAAATTTTATAATAGAGTTATAAATATAGATAATTTTATAAGATAAGCGCTACTAGCTTGGGTAGATCTAAAAAGATTTTAATTAAGAATTGCAGCTCTTATACAACCAGTTTGAACTGTATTTATGCAATTACGGTTTTATAACCATTATTACAGGACTTTGGTCGTAAATGTGACTAACTTGACAGTTATTTTCATAAACTATTATGACATAACGAGTGAGTTCAAATAAATGACGTTAAAATTATATTTGTTCTTAAAAACAATAAACAATGGCAACACTTTAATTAATAAATGATTTAAAAAGATAAAAAGGAAATATATTTATTTCTGATTGTTTAAATAAAATATGCTGTATTACAGCAAATTTACTCATATTATTTGTGAAAAAGAACATCGCAATAAGACGAAAATCTCATTAAAAATGTCATAAATTACTATAATCTGAGTTTTAAAGGTCCTATTGCATGGTTGTTTTTGCCATCGTGTTTACAAGCTACACACAGGTCACAAACGGTCAGTTGTCAAACCCAATTATAAAAATTGTAAACTGGATCGCACACCTATTTGCGCCCAAGAATCTTGTATTTAATTATTAAAAACCACCTCGTTCATATTTTTTACATGGACTTAATTTACAGCATGACCAAACCGGGGCCCGGACGCGCAGTTATTTATTTAACAGTGTTTTCACTGAAGAGCATCGTAAAATTTTATTTTCTTGTTTGTATTTTAAAGGTGCCTAATAAAAAAACTGGTTAATCGGCTATGATCGCTACCACCGATTACCAAACCTTCTCTTGTTTTAAACGGGTTTCGAAAATTTGAAATTGGAAAGCGTTTTTATAAATTTGAAATTTATTGTTTATCACGCTAGGTTGTCTTTTATGGCTTTGTTTCCAGCCAGTATCATTAACTTTTAATAGCTATTAATTTGATTCGTTCGATTCGACTGTCGTTTGTTATTGGAACGTTGTAACATTTTGAATTTGTCGTTAGGTTTTATGTTAACGCTACAAAGTACTAATTTAAATCGATAAAAACTTATTGACATTGTTTATCTCCATTTTAAACGTTATTTAAATTTCTTCCTGTAACAATTTATAACTGATTTAACCGTTCCGTCACTACATACGTAAATAAATAAGATCAAAGCTCGAAAATATAAGTAATCATGTAAATCGAACTACACATTGTTAGTGAGTTCGGGGGTAATATTACACAAGGCCCACCCCCGATGTCAATCGATCAAACGTGTGCAAACAGTATACCGCCCGGAAAAAAAAGACCCAACACCCACCCTTAACAAAAAAAAAGTTACTTTAAAACTATAGCACCAAAGCTGAAGTTGGAACGCGTATTTTTCTGTGTGTTATTATTTCGACTGTTTGCAAGTTGGAACATATTTCTCGTATATAAGAGAAATGTATTGACAAATATCGAGTTACTTCCATTAAGATATTGTTTGATCCAATTTACGGAGTGCTAGGTTATATTTATGTCTAAAGTTGTTTAGTTATTGTAAAATTGGTTCCGCGACTCTGTCCGTGTGGAATTCATTTGTCGCTATATATACCTACCCTAGAAAAACTGTAACTATACTTACTGCCGCACTCAGAGACGTCAGTTAAATTTAATGCTTGTTTAGTGACGTGTTGTCTTATTCTATTTCTATAGCAAAGAAAGTGACAGCAGCTGCTTTAATCAAACATTAAATTTAATTGACGTCTCTGAGTGCGGCAGTTAGATCGATTTATAAAGATTCCTGTGCACAGGAATCATTATAAATCAATCTTACTGCCCTGAGAAAGGTCATATAAATATGTATTACTTGTTTTTTTAACACAAATCTTGCAACGACATCCAGCTATTCAGAGCCGTTCTTATATAAGACTCCGATCTCAAGATGTGTCTGTAATTACAGTTATCTAATGGCCATATTAATAAACTCATTTCAACTGTAATGCTCGTCTCAAGATGCGTCGAAAATGACAGTGTTCTATGGTTTGACGTTTACTTTGAAGTATCTTGTGACGGGCATCTCAGCCGAGATGAGTTTATTAATAAGGCCCTAAGACTTAACGTTTACTTCGACATGTCTTGAGACGGGCTTCTCAGCTAAGATCAGTTTATTAATGCGGCTCTTAAATGACTAATTACGTTTTAACATTATGCTTAGCTTAATATCTAGCTCTCAGGTACAAATTTTCGTCTTTAAAAAATTACTCCTACTAGAATATTATTGATACTGAGTAACTAAAAAAAACAGAAAAACAGCATTTGTTTCCGTAGTAATTTTGTTATTAAAAATGTCAACAGGTTTTTTAGCAGTTTCTAGTCTAACTATACCATTGACTTCTTCGAATATCGTTTAATACGTAGTCTTTTCGGACTTCGAAAGAAATACGATGCTAAAATTAAAAGTCATCACTTTATAACGCCAAGAGATAGAGCTAGATAGAGCATTATTAACACAAGAAACTCACTGTTAATAACCACAAGTTACAAATTTTCACTCACACTAAAGATTCTAGAACACAATTTCAAATTCAAAAAACTATTCAAACCAATTGGAATTTAAACATTCAAATTTCGAATAGAGCACGTCTGCACGCTGGAGTACAACTTTTTTAAATGCGTTCAAAAATGTCCTGTGATCTCACTATCTTTCAACCTGAATAAATTATTATACCTTTTTGTCCCCTCTCTGAAAGGGTTATTTCTATAGGAACTTATGGCTCGTGAATTTGCATATAATTTTTAGTTTATTATTTATATTTGAAGGGGTGCTTTTGTTGGGTTAACGTTTCCGAACGTTGATGAATTGGCTGTATTAATAAGGATTACGTAGGTTTGCGACGTGTAGGTTGGTAGGCTTGTCTATTGTACGGGGCTCGTTGTCTGTTAATATGGTAATGATAAAAAATTATAGCAATTGTATCACGAGTTTCTAAAGTTATCAGAAAATAATGTCTGACTTAGGTAGATGTTTACGGATTTTTAAATCTATAAATATATTTTTACCAAAACCGCTTTTAATAATGGAACTGCAACCTGTGACATTAATATACACAGTTTTTAATCACGTTAAATATTTCATAGGTAACTTATTGAAAGACTAGTTTTTATTTGATCAAAGGAAATAGGTAATAATCAGTAATAAAAAACTTCTGCGAAACTGAATAAATTAATATTAAAATTATTAAGAACTTCGATCACTAACTAAAGATTAAAAAAGTTCCCATACGGTGGTCGAGAACATTTTATTCTCCGAACAATTTTATAACTAAACAGATACGATCATATTTCTTATTATCTATTATTAATATTCTAACCATAAAGCAACCGATCAACCGGAAGTCGCATCTTTTGTCGATGGTTGCTCAAACCCTTCCGGTGTTCTTGAATGAAGTTTTTTTGTTCCATTCAAGTTCTGACCCTAGTTTATCATGTTATCTTTTGTTGTTAATAATAGACAATCTTGCGTTTTTTGTCATAGACAAACGAATAAATTAGATGTAAGATGCAAAGAACTTGTGTGAATACAAATAATTTAACTAAAAGAACAATATCAGTGTAATCTTGATAAATAATACACGCTAGATGCAATTAATTTTAATGGTATAAACTATTGATTCAAATAAAATAGAATATATTATATTTTATTTTCATTTTCAATCTTTATCTTTGTGTTGCCAGCATTAAATGAAGCTTGGATTAATCATTAGTAAAAACGGGATCTTTTATTCTACATCTTTCAATTTCAAATATACAAGAACCGTACATTAATAGTAAAAAACTTAGCACAATAAAAAACAAGTTTCAAATATTTGCGTAAACAAACCCGCACTTAACACACAAAACCCATTATACGCAAAATCATCGAAGTATCGATCAAATATTGAAAAAAAAACCACTACACACGCCAAACAAAACAAACATTTCACGGGTTTGTGATAACAAAAAAAAGACTCTTGTCTATGCACAAAAGGTCGTCCTTTTGTAGGGAATTTGACTAGCTTTTGTTTAAAATGCTGATTTATAGGCTATTAAACCCTTTCTTCAATGTATGATAGATAAATTTATGCTTATTATTCGGTATAAATGCGATGGTAATATTTTATGCGGTGGCCATAAAAAGGTGCGTTAGGGTAGCGAGCGACTGCGTCAAAATGTTAACTTCAAAAAGCTACTGTATTAGTCTTATATTTATAAATTGTAGAAAGGCAAGCGGTTAAAAGGTGTGGTCTTAGTCACACGTAGGTAGTCAAAACGTTGTTTTTTATTACTTTATTAAAGTACATTTTTAGTTTAATAATATTTATCTTTAAGTAACAAGCACGTAACGTAACGTAACAAAACCGTATAAAGTAAATTATTTAAAGCCCACTAGAAATAAAAAAGTTACTTCTTTATTAATAAGAAAACCTTTAATACTTTCTACTTCATTTCAAATCGTTGCCAAGGTGGAAATGTCCCAGTTTAAAAACTGGAGTCGAAACAACTTTCACCTATCTCGAAGGAAAAACAAAACTAACGTCTCTGAACTGAGTAAATGGCGTGAGAAAAAAGTAATTTTCATTCATAAAACCATTTTCTTAGAAGCTCCAAAGCGGGACGGAAGTACGAAGACATAAGCCGTCTCCCTTACACCCGCTTATTTTTAATGCACTTTCCCTGAGGAGTTTCTTTTATACCTCTTTTCTTGCAAGGATGTACGTGTTTTTTAAGTTTCCAGCCAGCGACATTTTCACTTTTGTTCTCTCAAGGGCGAACTGAGTTACTCTTTTATACCAGCAAAAAAAGTTGATGTTCTATATTCAAATAACGAGCCCATTAGAATCGAGCACAGCCAATAAAGTCCTATTTAGATTAACCAATCAATTGTAACAGATTTTTGAATGTGGAACACGATATCGAACGCTTAATCCTTTGAGTGGCACTCGAAGTGAAAGGGATGCTACCGTGTGTGTCATTGTGTCTTCATAATTTATTGGTTGCCAGTGTGCAAAATGTTACACTTTTTATTAGTAAGTAATGCTACTTTTTATAGCTGTATTTTTATATGAATTTAATCTTGCTGTATTACATAACTGCATGCTATAGAAAAGTATTTTTTAAAGAAAAATCGTCAGGCAAAAGAACATCGTAAGTAAAGAAATCGAAATTCAAAGCTTCTCAAAACTTATAAACGAAATACGATATTCACAACAGTTGGATGTGAAACTTACGACAGTGAAGTTCCGAAGCCACTCCAAGAGCGTGAAGTTTTACCAACAATATTGTATGCGTATGAAACGTTTGATGTTTAAGTTACAGGCTTTTGTAATGCTCGTGTGTAAAAAAAGAATTAAGGTGGTCTAATAATGTAAAAAAAAAAATTAAATCATTTTATGCAATGACTTTTTATGCTCACCCTATGTTATATCAATTTTTATTATACATCCTATTGGGTTTCATTTAAATCCTCAAAAGAAATGACTTAACTCTTGACACGCAACTATTTGTTACTGTAAGACACTGGCTTACGTCTTTTTCAGAGATTATTATGACATCTATTAGTGGTTGTAGTTTTATAAAAAAGCTGACTGAAATTTACAAGTCAATTTTGAACCAGTTGAGCTAGGGCCTGTTTTTCAAAAGTTTGTATCCTGTAATAAAAGTGGAAGTCTCTTTTTATTACATATTGATGGAAAGAGATTTCCGCTAGTAATACAAGTAACAAACGTTTGGTAAACGGGCGCCTGATGTGGTACCTAATTAAGTCAGAAGGTGGACAGGAATTTGGACACTTATGTTATTTTAATTTAGAAAAAAAATGATTGTGCAAATATAAAGTATCTACCAATAGTCCGTTTTTTTTACCCCGCTCTCGCTTATAATCAACACCCGAGATACTGCCGAGCCCACAATAAACGCAAATGGACAGACGGCAACTTCGCACTCTCGTGTACATTACCGTCTTTATAATATTTGCGAGTTCGAGTTTGCCTTTCCAACTTGAAGGTGTTGTGTTGTGCCCTAGTTCACGTTTGAATTCTTAAGACAAGGGTTTTGCTATAATTTCGTTTTAAGATATATTGTTTCCCTTAAAAATGATTATTGCAAATAAAAGGTTGCCTATTCATTCATTTTGATTATTTTTAAATTTTAAATAGAAAAGAGCAGCGTTCTAATTTACTTCCAGACACCAGGAGAGCAATTCGGGGTCGGAAACAAAATGCAACGTAAGTTCTAGTATTAACCATTTTAACCGACCAATTTCGTAAAATTTGACCAAATAATTCCCGATAATATTTTAGACATGCTGAAAAATATAAAACGATCAGGGGTCGGTACTTATCTATTGTAGTGCTTATTAACCTAAACTCGACGAATGTTCACGCGTTACTGAATGAAAATGCATCAAGTTTAGATCTATTCCGACCCCTGGAAATAGCCAATATCGACCCTCGCCATATTTGAGTAAAAAAGTTTTGATCTTTGATCCAACCTATTTTATACAACTACAAGTACCAAGATCTTTTGCAAGCATCTAAGCACCACACATACACAACGTATATGCCGTGAAGAAAGCACACATGTGCTGTAGCCGTAAGAAATCGCGCGTCTGACAAACCCTCGCGAGTAACACATTATCTATCACGGTGGCTTCGAGAGGCATGGAGACGCTGTCAATTTTTTTTCTAAACGTGGATGGTTTGAGTTACGTTCTGTGATTAACAAAAATTGGGTATGCTTCTCTTATATTGATAGACAAGTTCTGTTGAAAAATACAGGTATTTTAGGTACTTATTTTGTTCCACTTTCACGCAGTTTTAGTTGGCGTGGTAAAAATCGGCTTGTTGAAAATATATTAGTAAATAAAGTATCTACACTTGGCGATAGGACATTCAAAGCTAAAGGGCTGAGAGTTCTTACCTTACGTATTTTTTTACATTGCATATAGAATAAGTACTTTATTTCCTGCGAACTCGTCTGGGTAGAACTCGTTCACTGTTTTGAAGTTATCGATTTTTGGGATAAAGTATTCAATATGCTTAATTGATCAGAGTAAAACAAACTGAATACTAAGTTTCATTAATGGATAGGTCTAGCGGTTTGTCCGTGAAAGCATAACGACATAATTAAATGTCTAATTATTTATTCAAAACATTACACTCTTTTTTCCTTGTAACTCTCTCAAACTCGTATCTACAATTTGTCTGCCGATAGTAAACTGAATACTTCTTTAATTATAATATAAAGAAAATAACCCACCGCATAAAAACTACATAAATGACTGATAAATTAACACGACTATTTTATTCCAGCTCACTCTGGGTAGTGATTCTCTCAAAAGCAAAGGTGAGCGAATGCAGGAGTGAAGTGCGTGCATTCTCAATTAGGCAGCCTTATACGTTCGAGAAATTGAATACACGCGCTGAAATTTAATGTGTTTTGTTCGCTTTGACGGGACTACTTAAACTCGCCCCTTGGACATCACTCCTGCGTTCGCTCATCTTTGCTTTTGAAAGAATCACTACCCTGAACTCGATAATCAACGACATCCTCGGCGCTGCAACGAAACGTAATATTTTTATTCGAAGCCGGCTCCACGTATTTCCCTAGCCGCCGTATGACACATGTGCCGCATAAAGCGAGTATTGATCTAGTGTGCCTTCTTTGTACGACAGTAGTTATACCTTTACGCCACTAGTAAGCTTTGATGTCCCAGAATATCTGGAGATATGGGTGTCACCAATGTAATCATAATATTCCGAATATACAGGATGAGCATTCCAAATATATCAGTATGGAGAATTCAGAAACTATAATAGTTACAGCAGCAGTTGAAAATGGAAAATGTTTTTTTTTTCTTTATTACCGAACCCTCGATTTTGAAATAACTCTTATAGTTTTCAAATTTTCTATAATGTGGGGAACTATAAGACTATATTATACCCATTTAAATTACCTTGTTTTTAATCCTCCTTCTACTTAATCCATGCTAATAAATATTCATCTTTATTGCATAGTGCAACATAGTTACACAGGCAAATCATTTTTTTTGGGTATGCCAGTCCAATCGTAATAATTAATTTAAGCAAGGTGACTCAAGTTTATTGTATCTAGGGGGTGATTTAATTTAACTGTGTATCTATTTTTGGTACCCAATGACATTAAGAGTGAATACCAAACTTAGCGTTTTCTGAAACATGTTCCAGATGACCCCTTTGTGATTTAAACTAGCAAAGAACATAAGTTGTAAGTACCCTCATCTTAAATTATCAGCTTTTTGCTTAATTACGTATTAAAAAAAAAACAAACGCAGGTAGGTGATTCTCTTAAACCGGTTTTGACGCACCAAGTATTAACCGTCGAGTTGAAGTTGTCCCGTCAGAGCGTCAAAACAACATTTGAGGGTGTGCGTTTTCAGCTTATCCGGTTTACTCGTCGAGTGACCCCGCTCTTATGACTTTACTGACTCGATTGACCCTTCGACACAGAGCCGTTATCTAGAAGAAAAACAGCGAAAAATAAACTAAATCTACTTACTAATTTTCATAAAGCTCATTTTAGTATAGTTGACACTCATCCAAGCACTCTGCATTCAACATTAACTCAAGCACATTATTAAAATTCTCACACAAACTTCCACAAAATGCAACCATAATAAAAATCCCGCCACGAGCCAAGAAAACAGCGTCAAAGTCCAAACAGCGGCACCAATAAACGCCTTGTCATCCCGCTCTGATTGATCATTATTTTATGCGCCAAACTATCTATTCATCTCTCTCGCACCGTGGAGTATTGCCAGGGCATATTTTCTCGCTATGCGGTGTAGAAAATGTGGCGTTTCCGCTTTCATTTGAATACAGAACGCAGTGATAATGATGCAGACGGGTCGGGTTAATTTTTAAACAGTGTGAAACTTTTAAATTTGGAATGATGACGTTTTGTGCCAGTGATACGGTTTATCTTAAGGAGATTAGTATGTTGCTAGTATCAAAAAACACAATAGTGATGTATTATGTTATGGGTCATGATAACATGAGAAGAACGTCAATAAATATTTTTATGGATTTACTTGGTTCGAGTAGGTACTTAGCTCTTTATGACCAAGCATGTTATAGTGGTACGGCACTTTTGCACTGCATACAAAAAGGCAAGGCCCGAACGTTTTAAAGCTGAGTCCTCATACAAAAAGGGTACTTGGTAGAAATCGCACATGACACCCGGAATGTTGCTGCCATACAAAATTCTAAGACGATATTATCAAGAGATATCAGCCCCTCATAATTTCCGTTTCGAATATAATTTGCAATTTACTGTTGAAAATATAATTAATTCCTTTTTTTATGACCATAGACCCAACACTATTAGGTACCCGCTATAGCCAGGTGTAGTCAACATTTTCCATAAAATCATTAAATTTCATCGAACAATGTTTGCAACCGTTCAAAAATAAGATTCTTCACCTTCCACTCTCAGGCAGGGGTGCTAAACATTTCCTCGGAAATCGTTTCCTCATAACATTTGGCTACCCACTAGGCGTGCGGTTGACAGGCGCGCAAAGGATTTATGTTTCGCGCCTCTGTTAAAAATAACGCAAGTTGTGTATGGGTTAAATATGTATGTGTAAGTAATGTGTTAATACATAGAGTTTGTGTAGGTTTGCTGAGAATGTTGACATTAGGTAAAGGCGTCTGTATTTCCGAACCAATACGACTTGGGGGCCTTCAAAAAACGAGCCTACTCTTTTCTCAAAGGCCGGCAGCGCACCTGCGATTCCTCTGGTGTCGCGAGTTTGTATGGGTCGCGATATAAACACTTACCATCAGGGGCCTGTTTTATAAAACTACAAATTACAAATTACAGGTTACAAGTTTCCATTTGACACAACCTCGACCAATGACGACCAGCGATTTGAGCAGTGTTGCCAGTTTAGACCTGTTAAATTGTAACTTGTAGCTTTATAAAACGTGCCCCAGGTGGCCCGCGTGCTCGTCTGCCTCCTTTTTCACATTTAAAAAAACACTTGATTATTCGGCAAAAATATAAAACCATCAGCTCTTCAAGTGTTAGCTTTCAGCTACAAATAACTATACTCAACCAAATTTAGTTGATTAACTATCGAAAAAATATTTTTCCACTAAAACTAACCCTTTACTAATACCCTATCAGCATTATTAATAAAATTCAATACAAACATTATGATGCAAATGCTACCAATTAGTGGCGTGCCGACGTAACAGCGCTAGGGATCCGCATCTGCGCGTGATTTGCTTAACAATAGACATTCAGGGCGGCTAGCACAAGTTGCTGTCGCCCGGTAAATTCCGGTAATCCTTTTCTACCTAGTCTGTAACGAAAGAGATGCACTGAGCGACAAGCGAGAAGATACAATTTGTGCTAGCCGTACTTGCGATTCGTGATTGGCGCAGTCGGTAGGATTTTTGTATCATATAGGATGTTCCAAGTTTAAATTTTTACTTTTTCTAAAAATGAGATTGGTTTTAGCCAGGGAGTCGATTTTCAAATCTCACTGAGGATTCTCGGTTATAATAGAAAATACGCGTTGATCTCGTTTACGAGTGGATGGGACTTATGTTTAAAATCATAGACGTGAGAAATTCACAAACGAACTTCTAGAAATAAATGAAAATCGGCTATTTCGGTGAGTTTTAGTTACTTACCGAATAAAATTAATATATCATCTCCCTGGGCCTATAAACGTTACACTTCGCTTTTGAACAAGTCATGGTTAAATTTTACATACTTTTGTAGCAAAATCCCCTCTTTAACTTACGGAAGACGTAATGTGGATCTAAGAGTTCTTAAAGGCTCTTTTATAGTTCTTTTCCCTATATTTCCAACAACTGCCTATCCCTGGCAGTCGTTTTTTCTGTTCCCCAATATCACCAAATATCACAAATCACCTAAACCCGATACATAGCGCTATCAGAAGCCATTTGGAGGAAATAGCTCTATAACCTTTGGCTTATCTTCGGTATTTGAGCTGACTAAAGATCATCCAGAGGATATTTTTGCAGTTTACGGTGAAAAGGGTAGGCAGATACCATTGCTATGAGGATATAGATTGGCACAAGTTTTTTCTTCATGGTTTATTAAATATCTTTGCAGTTTCAACAAAAAAAACTAGCGTAACTATATCAGTTTCTTAATAGCGATCGGCAATATTCGTTTTTCTATAAAGTACGGGCTCTATTTTACTCGGAAAAACAAGTAAATAAGAACTATCGTAACGTTGACGATAACATGTCAAAGGCAGTATGGTTTTTCTGTGTAGAATAGAGCTCAGTAAGTGCAAGTGTGATACCGATAGCCAGTCTAAGTTTCAGAAGCTAGGAGTACTGTATTAACATGCACGTTAACTTAAAAAAAAGTATGTTTAGTCACACCCGAAAATTTCCAACTTTGAGCTTAAAGATATCTGACACGCTCTTATGACTAGTAATAAAGACGAGTCAGACATTTATGAGCACACTGTTGGATCATATCGCTGATGACTGTACCCGAAATACATATACGGTGGACGACTTGTAACGACCTGTCAATCAAAAACAGTTTTCAGTAGCGTTGAATTTTTTTTCTTTCTTACTAATGATACTACCATAGGTACACTTATACTATTATTTTCTCAACTTTTCTGGATTTGGACGCTACACGCTACTAAGTTTATGGGCTCCTGGTCCCCAATAATTGAATTTAAATGCACAAAGTAACAAAACGCAGGTTTAATTTAAAGAGGCGTACTATCAAACCACGCGTGACGCATCGCCCGGTAGTTCCCGCCATCAACCAGCTATAGAATAGCACCCCATTATCATGGCCGACAAATTCCCGCCAAATCCCACACGTCATTATCCAATCGAAAAACCCGCCTCAGAAAACTCGCATCAAAAAATCCGAAACCCCGACATTCCAATAATCCTTTACTTTATAACTCATCCCGCAAGATTAAATTCCACAACAAAATAACTACTTTCCGTGGAAATTCGTGCGGCTTTTTAATATCGTATGTTGTGTTTTTTATACCGAATATAAAATATACAATTTCGTAGCGAGCAGTGACATTGTGTGTGCCATCCATCTTTTCGGGTTTAGCGTTGCGTCTCGCTCGTACTCGGGGTTTTATGCGCGTTCTCTTTCTAGTGGATTTGTAGTTCCCCCCGTTTGGGGTGGGAAGAAAAGACTCGTTTGAGGCAGTCAACTCTTTGCGCATTTTTCATTCGGAATACGGATATGAAGAAATGTATCGCGTGCTCAGGCGTGTTATGATTTTTCGTGTTTCCCGGTACCGTGATGAAATAAGGGGTGACTCGGATTAGATGCTGTTGCCGCTTTGGGTGACGAGTGATGACGTCGTTACGCTTTAGGACAGGTAATGACGTATTGTGGGACACTTGGAAAATGCGCGCAGTGGACAAAGAAGTAGTTTTTGAAAATTAAACGTGGGGTTACAATATAATAGCGCCTATTCGGATATAAATAGGGATACAATTTCCACAAGCGCTGGTTTAGTAAAGAAAACTTTAGTAGGTTTAACTGGGTATAACTTTAGTATACAGTCCCAATAATACCTTATACACAGTAATACCATAGTTAGTTACCTATACCTTCGATTCTTTTGTTAGTTCATATTTTACCTAAAAATAATGTGTATCTTAGGCCGTATTTCACCAACCTGGAATAAGACTTACTCCGAGATTAATCTATACAAATGCGGCGTTTAATCTAGGTATAAGACCTTATTCTCGCTTGGTGAAATCCGCCATCAATGATTTAGCTTATTATATTATGCTATGCTCTGTCTCATGCTAACTGCATTAAATATAAACTAGATAAATATTTACGACATACAATAAAAATATAGCATGTCTGCTTTCCACAAACCAGAATTTCGGCATTCGTGCGATGCACCGCATTCAGATAACCTAGCGTCTTGAACAGATTTAGACAGATATTGACATATATACTAACGTGAAATATAATTTATTTAAATGTAAAATTGGGCTGAAACTCACTACTATAAATAAATCAGGTACGGTTCATCATGCCCTGGTAAACGCATTAATTCCCTGAAAAATATAGTAAAGTATTTTTCTTTTATAATAAAGGTTTATAGAAGCAGCATTTGGAAAAATAAGGCGTTACTAAACCGCGAACACAAGTCTTAATAGCTAAAATAGCATTGTTCAAAATATTCCTTAGCTAGAATTTGTTATTCCTCGTTCTTCCCCAACTCCTACAACTTCAAACGCTAGTAAAAATACGAGACGTTTTTCTCAGCAATTCCTACGTTCCGAACAATTGCCTTATTCCGGTCACAATCCAGTTATATTTGCTAAAGAGCTGCAGGTTTAAAAACGCCTTCCGATTTTGAATTTCGAATTCTGATCATGCGGCGCGGCGTCTACGTGCTACCGCCATCTACCGAGAGCCGCCTGTACTATTACAAGGCTAATGTGGTTTGAGTCTTTACTTAGGATCTATAGGTCTGATGTGTTAATCCGAAAGGACGTGTATAGAAGGATTCGAGGTAGACATACGTCTTTCTGGTCTGCATGTGAGTAACTATGCGGCGAGACGTCCCATTTGAAACGTCGTTTTGTAAGCATGTTATGCGATGGTACGGAGTCTGAATTCGTTATGAGTTTGGTACATGATCGATGGTAGGTATTGATGGCTGGGTAGGCTCTTTGCTATCATAGATGAACCATTTGTCAGGGAACTTCATGAAGTTATAGCTTGGAGGAAAGAATTGTTCTTCTAGCGATTTTTCTAGATTTGGTTACTCACAAACGAAGAATATGAGTGATGAAGTTTGCATAGTGACGCAAACCTGTAGTACACCACACTTTTCGAAAAAAACGTGACGTTTCATAAAGCTAATAAAAATATAATATACAGCATGTTGTTATAAAGATAACGTATTCCTTGACGACGAATTCTAAGAAAACTTATAAAAGCATACTTAAAAATACAGCCGTTAGAAAATACTCGTATGCTTGATGGACTATTTGTATTGTATCGTACCAGACAGAAATATGGTAAATGCGGGTAGGTAGAGAAAACACATATTAGCATACGATTCGGCAACCAATCTGCATGACCGGCGAGTTCCAATAAGCCTGGATAAAGTATTGCTTATACATCAGACATTTTGATTTAGAGTCGTATATGGATGGAATGTGAATTGCCTTGTGCCGATGTATCAGTCGTTTAAATTCACCTGTTTGTTTGGCTTGTTTGACAAAAGTCAAATTCGGAATGTAGTATTGACGATTGCAAAAAAGTATTACTTACTATTTTAAGTGCGAAAAAATATTGTCATACGCAAGTACAACACTTGTTAGACGACCACACTTGACGTTTTAAAATATCTTACGAGTACGTACGAGTCGTCTATATTTTATTCTGAGGTAACAATCTCCTTCATCATTCCTTATTCAAAACACGAAATAACGAACTACGCACGCACACTACGCAACCCGATCCCTGCCGCTCACCAAAAAAATCCCATCTATCAACAAAGAAAATAACGATTCGCCGTCCCCGACAAATGATTGACAGCGGAAAAACGTCTCGCGTAAAAAAGAAAGAAATGATTCCTTATTTAAATTTTCGCGGCGTTCGATTTTTCCTTTTGTCGTTTGTTTCCACTTGTAATTTTGTAAGTTTGCTTCTGGGAAACGGTGCGTTCAGTCGAACCGTATAATTTGTCTTCTGTGTTTTATTGGTTTATGTACCATGTACCGGTTGGTACATAAGAGATAATGTAACACCCCTTTCTTAGGAAACACCTCGTTATTTCGGTATATCATGTAACGCGTTTGTGTTACGAATGCTACGATGAATGTGAGATGTTTTTTCAGAGGTAGTGTTTGATCTTTTTTCTCTAGTGAATGATTTTTGGAATATAATTGTGTTTACCATGGTACCTAATAGACAATCAGTGTCAATATTATACTTGATACGAATTCACGTAAATATCTTACTATATGTAAACCATGTTAACATGTTTTTGGGCTAGATTTCAGCCAGGTAACATCATTGTTCTTTTATTGTAAGCATCGAATTGTCATCAAACCTTTTTATTCTATGACCAATTTTGAAGCCCTGTGTACGTTTAAAAATAAATCTTCTGTACTGTACTTATACAACTACAAAGACCATATGAATGAATAATGACCTAAAACTATAATTTAAAATAACTTTTCAATAATAATAAACAAAATCCACCACATTGCTTGTTACTACATTAAAAAGACACTAAACTTTCACTACACAAAGACATTCATTATACAGCCAAACTTGTTCAATAACTCAAATAAAACCGACAAACCTCATCAACTCCGTATCAACTTCCGAAGCATCCTGTATCTCTCCCGACCCAATCTCGAACGCCCGAGGCCCCTATTATCAAAACAATCGTCAGCTGCTCGACCTTGCTAATTCGCACGACATAATTTGCGCTTACCGTCCTGATTACGCACCAGACGATTTTGTCCTTATCGCACGCTGGTCTCTTTCGCTCCCATTCATGGGTTTAATTATGCCGACTTGGGATGGTGGCATGCAGGAGGGAAGTTTAGGAGTTTTTGTTTGCAGCCTGAACTGTATGGCAATATAATTAAAAAAAAGTTGTTTACATGAGAAATTGTAGAGGCTCCTACGCGATATTTTGCTCAGAAATTCAAAAACTCATCTGAATTGGTAGATTACTAATACCAACTTTCTGATAGAATACAAACCTACCCCTTCATTCGTTGCGGATTTTTACCAACAATTTCTATTTTACAACTTTTCTTACAGATGTAATTTTTTTTCTTTAGCTATATAATATAACTAGAGGACGCCCGTGACTTCGTACGCATAGAATTAGTTTCCCGCTACTCCCCCCATTTCTTCCCGTTGGGGGTCGATTCGAAGTTTCTAGGTACAGTAGTTTCGGCTGTGCGTTGATATGTCAGTCAGTCAGTTTTGCCTTTTATATATATAGAAGATATAATTTTAATAGTACCTAATCGGAAAAACCGCAGATATGATATTTAGAGACTAGATCTTTTATACTTTTAAACTTTTAAACCCGACTTTAACCCCGCTAGGCAACCAACTCGAATTTAGTTTAATTCTAAAAAAAAAACTTTTATTATTATTATTGCATAAAGCCATCCTCGTCATTACTTTTCGTCTCGACTTAAATATGGAGCGAACGCCTCCATTCGTTTGCTTCAACCCCCTTTAATACATTTGAGGGCCCAAAACCCGAAATCGAGCCCAATTTGTATAGAATCAGGCAGCATAGGCTTTGAATGTTGACGTGGAGTTTTTCAAATACAAGCTATTTTGAGGTTAGTTAATGTAAGCTATATTATTTATTTTCTATGACAACATTCATACAAAAATAAGTAAATATTTTCCTACTTGGATCAAAATACAAAAGTAAACGAATGAGTATCAGGTACCTACACCGGAAATAATAATTTCCAACTACGCAATAAAGCAAAAAACACTTCAGTTTACTATTTGAACATTACTATTTAATTTAATAATATTTAATTAATTAATTTACAATTAATTTACAATAATTTCAATTTACTGACCAAACAGTAAAATTTAGCCGGAAGCTTTAACTGTTGTTGGACCAGTAACAATTACCGTTTCGATCGTTATAACCGTATAAACCTAAAATCATTCAAATTCCCCATGATCATTTTTTTATATATATATCGTGTTAAATGTTTTTTTATCAATTTTGTAATTTTAATGACTATTTTTTCCCTTGTCCAATACAAAGGATAAAAAAATAGACACGAAATAAACATAAAATAATAATTAATAATAATGGCTAATTAAGATTTTCCATGAAAATAGTTATTGAATATCTTAAACATTATACAGCTGTAGTCAAAACCAATTAAGATTCAAAGTCCCTAACTGGGTCATGGCCGCGCGTAATCTATATATATAAAAGGCTAAACTGACTGACTGATGTATCAATGCACAGCCGAAACTACTGTACCTAGAAACTTGAAATTTGGTTCAGGGGTTCCTTTCATGATGTAAGTGAGCACTAAGAAAGGATTTTCCGAAAATCGACCCCCAACGGGAAGAAATGGGGGGAGTAGCGGGAAACTAATTCTACGCGTACGAAGTCGCGGGCGTCCTCTAGTGAGTCTATAAGGGGTGAATTAAGAAGATTCACACTTGTTGAATCGGGGTGCTATTCTCAAGTGATTAACTTAAAAGAAGTTCGTGTGACTTGCAGGAAGGAGGTATGATTTGTGTTTTTGTAACTGGCCAGTATTTGCTAAGAGTTTAAAAAAACTTTTTAACTAGTCGTTCTTCTCTATTTATAAGTACATAATTTGCCCAACATCGACTAAGGGCCTGTTTCACAATCGACAAGTAAATTTATGTGCCTGATATGCTTTACTTGACGATTGTGAAACAGGCTCTAAAATATCTACTTAAATAAGTAAGACCCTGAAAGCTATAGGTACATAAAATACGACAGCCAATAAGGAACTTCATAAATGCCTAAGAAAAGCGATATCATTACCCAAATTACCCAACTAAATCTCTTTTAAATAGTCCTAAACACGCCAAAGTTGAGGTAAATTTACCTTTATTAGGTATATTTACGTTTATTCAGACAGATTATAGCCACGCTATCGCTAACGGTTATTGGACGATCGGTAATAAAGGGTAATATCGTGACAGGATATTATTGGAAACAGAAAGCATGGAGCGGAAAACAAGATGGTGGAATTGATGGAACTACTGAAATAAAAACGATTGAGGGCAAGTCAGACTCGCGCAGATACGGTTCCGTACCATTATACATTATGAACGCTAATTAAACGGTACAAGTACCGACGATTAATACCAAAGCAAATATGGGGTTCGTTAAAAAAAATCAAGCAGCGTGTCTATTATAGTCGGTTTTGTCGATGCCGGTAAACGTGGATAAAACATCTGTCACTTGCTGACCAAGTGACTGATTTTTATCCACTGTGATTAAAGTAACTATTACACGGGCACAGAGGTCTTATCCACTTAAAATCGGCTGCGTATCGACCGGCGCACGAACTAAGCGAGTTTAAAGCTACTTAATTGAGAATGCACCCCCTAAAATACTCAAGTTTTACCGCTAGATTTCGTCATCGCTGGCGCTTTTTTTTAGCCTGCCTCTGCTTTGATGGCCATTATCATTTGTTTATTTAGGCTTCCTATTCCTTTTCATGAGATACCTTCTCTACATCCTTCCGAGCTTCAATCACCAACCAATAACGTATTTATGGAGACACCGTCTAGCAAATTGCTATGGAATTTACAATCGATGGGGCACGATGCGGTGTTTCTGCTTGATTTCATTTGAAAACTTGTTATCATTTTGTATGGTATAGGGTATTTAGATTTTATGACTAAAGTTCTTTATTTTATTAATATTAATTATTAGTAATACATTTCATGCATTTCCAGCATTTGTTGTTACATTGGATAGTCAATAAAATAGAGACACATCACAAATAAAAATCATCTACTATTAAACAAGCAATCCCACTATAATATTATAAATGCGAAAGTTTGTGTGTGTGTGTGTGTGTGTGTGTGTGTGTGTGTGTGTTTGTTTGTTACTCCTCACGCTGCAACGGCTGGACGGATTTGGATGAAATTTGAAAAGGATATACTTAGCGTATACCCTGGATTAACAAATTAGGCTACTTTTCATCCCGGAAAATTTAAGGGTTCCCGAGGGAATAACATAATCGAAATCCACGTGGACGAAGTCGCGGGCGGAAGCTAATATTTGTATACAGGTATATATATTTGTAATTATGTTCTCAAAAATAGCTCTAACGATTTTGATGACATTTGCAATGTATACGGGGTCGAAAAATCAATCTGTCAAGTTGTCATCTTCGGAAAAACTCGTTTTCAACCTGAGCGACGCTAAGTATTCCAGATACTTACTATTTTTTAAATATTGAAATTTAATTAATTAAAAAGACACTAATTATTCATATTTTCTTCCACTTTTAAATGTTTCACAAATTCTTGACGCGTTGAAGTGAAATAAAAAATGCTATAAACACACGTAATCACAAACCTTAAAAGTCACCAACATCGAAACCTAAAAAGAAAACAAAGAAAAACTCCCCACGGGTATTCCACGAAATTGGTGCCTCCGAGCCCCATTTTGAATTTTTATTATGTACTATTTTCTATTCTCCTGCTAACCCTTCCTCACAAAGGCAGAGACATCCTGTAGGTGAGTAGGGGGCCCTCCCTGCAGGGGCTACCCCCCTGTCCCATCTCGTCGGGCTGTGAAGGATTTACCAAGTAGCACGTGTAATGTCCGTGTATGGGTGGGCTTACTCTGTACAGGATTTTTGAAGGTGTGTTTGTTTCGAGAGATATGGAGTGAAAGATGAACAGTACTTTGGGCACTAATAATGGTGTGATATTGAATGATTTCAGGTTGTAGAGAGAACTTTATAAATGGTGTTTTGTTTTTGGAAACTGACACAGTCGTTAATAATATGCAAGTGTGAGTGTATCTACTAAAGAACTCGTGCAAATTATATCGAACTTATTTTATATCTCAGCAAATAAAGGAAATATCATGTAACCGTATTTATGTCTAATAAGTGGTTTACTTACACTGTCATCCATTGTATCGAAACTTAAAAACTTTTCATGATACTAAAAACTCACATACGAGGGGTATATCTTATCTCATAAGTATTTATTTTGTCACCATTTTCTGATACTTTACAGGATGATGGGTTTTTCATTACATTCCTTTTAAGTGGGCATAGTAGAGCGGAAAAAGTCACGTAGTCCATTTTTAATCTTCATTACAAAAACCAAATATAAATTAGTTACCTTGATTCTCCACAAATAAATGTATGGCATGTGGCGTTCATATTTTCCTCAGTTAAATGAGGTATAAAAACATTCAAAAAGCAAGTATATTGCGAATTATAAAGTGGTACGAGTAATTAAAGCTCCGTATCAAATACAATTTTACCTCGTAACTGTGGTACTTTTTTTTTAAATTAGAAATTACTCAAATAACTTTAAGCAAAAAAGTCTATTTAATACAATGTACCAACATAAACTTTATTTGATGCACTGAACTCTACTAATACCTCCGAAACGGAATTAGAATTTCCAATCATCCTGTATACATAAATACTGAACTGCCGTAAACACCCTTGTCAACGTATCATCCTTGCGAACACAAGATAATCTGTCCCTAATATGGTACACATTGTAGTGGCGATGGGTAAAGGTCGTTCTTTGTTCACGAGGGATCTAAGGGCTGGAAAAATTGAAATGAGGAAAAATGTGGGTGTCAATATGTTGCGACAAGCTAACACAAGATTTGAAATTGTTAGGTTGGTAAAATTACAGCTTTAGGCCCTTGTTTTTTCCACTTTATATTTCACAAGTTAACTACTTTATACCGCTGTTAAAATATCTGAATTTGAAAGTATTTTATGTAATTTCCGGGTTTCAAATCAGATGGTGAAAGAGTTATCAACATAACAAAGCAAGTGACAAGCTTCCTTCAAATGTATAATGTCACTTAGTGCCTTTAGTTTTGCAAGCATCCTGTACTGTACTATACTTTACGTTATACGGTGGTCCTCTTTTCGAGAAAAACTCATGATAATATATTAAGAAGAAAATTATAATTAGATTAATTTTAGTTTTGTATCGTAATTATGTATTAACTTGAATATTTTTATGTCCCTAAATAAATGCTTTATTAGATTGTAGTTTCAATATAATAAATGTTTTAAAAAACAAAAAACCGCCTTCAAAACCGCACAAAATAACCTCTTTTAAAATGATAGCTGTACCTATCATCATCATCATCATCATCATCATCATCATGGTGGCCTTTTGGTGATCCAATATTGGATGTAGGCCTCTTCCCTCTTCTTCCACTCTACCTATAGCTGTACCTACAGGTCAGTGAAACTGAAGTCGGCGGAATACAATATTTTTAACCAAAAGCCGACTTCAGTTGGACTGACTTATAGGTACAGCTACCGTTTTAAAAGAAGTTATTTTGTGCGTTTTTGAAGACAGTTTTTTTAAACAATGGTCTTTTTGGGAAACGCTGGTCTTATAGGCCCTTTTGGACACACTTAGACCCTGTCGGTAGGTGTATTGTACAATAACCCTTCTTACTTAGCTGTCTGAATATGCAGGTTTCCTCACGATGTTTTTCTTTAGTCTCGGATAATGACCTAAAGTACGAAGAACTCTATATTAACACATATGTTACCAGAGTTATAAGAGCGTGTCATATATTTTTTGCTTGGCCACTTGGGTTCGAACTCGATACCTTACGATCACGAGTACACCCTATGCCACTGACGCTCAGTCGAAGATTAGGTAGAACTTGTAAAAGTGCCCGTGCGGCCCATTTACAAAAAAACATAAATTACATTACAATACAATACATAACATTTTATTGAACACCACATATATGTACACCAAGCAATTAATTTACAAAAAAATATATATAGTGAGTCAACAGGCGGTCTTATCGCTAAATAGTGATCTCTTCCAGACAACCTTACAAAGAAGACATGGTTAAAAATACGCAATAGAAATAGGCAGACTATATTTAATACATGTACCGACTGGAAGTCAGTGGAAGTGCCCACGAAACAAGCCAGCCCGAGTTCAATTCCCGGAAAGGGCAATATTTTAGAGCGGAATATGAATAAAATTCTCAAGCTCCACAGCTCTTGTACAGTCATCGACAATATATCTGAGCCAACATTGTTCAAGGATCAAAAATACCCTTAGACTATTTTAATACTTCGCATCGGTTTTTGTGAATTTTCTGTAACACCCAACCATAAACCAGATTTTTTTATACATAAAAACTTTCCCTGAAAAATTATCTAATCGATGATGAAAACCGCATGAAAATCCGTTCAACAGTTTTTGAGATTATCGCGAACGCACAGACAGACAGACGCGTAGGGGACTTTTTTTTAATAATATAATGAAGTGATTTTGCAATGTACTGCAACCTGCAACCTACTGCATTAAGGTATATAGTATAAACCATAATGCATCTTTCTTAATTTTGTATATACTATACATATTATACATTGCAAAATTAAGATGCCAACTATAACCATAGTATTGGGTCTTTACCTATGAAATTGGCGTTATTTTTACGTGTTTTATTTCGTACGGAATTTATTAATTGCAATTTAAATTTCCAAATTATTTTTAAATTTCATTAATACAGTATGTTACAAAGGTTTTAGATACAAATAATGTGGTTCAATTTCTTACTTAGTGTTTAAAATTAAAGTGTGAACTCAACTCTTTTCATGCTGTGAGTTCAAGTGTTTCAATTACGCAGAGTTTTATGAAGCTAGCAATTAGTAATTAAGATATGTATAAGTAATATAGCTTAGAAGTGTCCAATATTCCTGACAGAATTTTGTTTGGTTTGTATTTGACGTTACTAAATAATCCGCAAAATTAAATGTATGTAACCAACGTTTTCATAAAATTCTCCATATAAAACGCCAATTTCATATGTAAGGACCTAATATAGATTCGATCAGGGGGGTTCGGGATTTTCCACCTATATCTATCTATATATATAAAAGGCAAACCTGACTGACTTATATATCAACGCACAGCCGAAACTTGTACTGTACCTAGAAACTTGAAATTTGATACAGGGGTTCCTTTCATGATGTAAGTGAGTACTAAGAAAGGATTTTCCCAAAATCGACCCCCAACGGGAAGAAATGGGGGGAGTAGCGGGAAACTAATTCTACGCGTACGAAGTCGCGGGCGTCCTCTAGTCTACAATATTTTTTTCCACCATACATGTAAATGTCTCATTTTATTACGAATATTCGTACTAACAAATTCACAAACTCTTTACCGAATTTCATAACATTAGAGAAAGGAAATTGTGGTCTGATCCGCCAACCCGTCAGGTAGGGAAAATTCCATTTGCAATACTAACAATCACAAAATCGTATCCACACACGTAAAAAAGCAAAAAACACTCTATTCCAGTAGCATTAAAGTTCAAATTTTCCATCAGTGTCAATGAGATACGAGCTTTAGTAAGTAACCAGCCGATTTCCAGAAACGAAAAATCCGACCAATACAATATATCACAGGTTCTAAGCCCGTTAGGAATAGAGAGGGATGGGTGTATGTGTTGTGAGTGGGTTGGAGAGGGAAAATCAAATGTCCCTGTGAAATAGAACGAAAGAAGATTGAATAGGTCGCGTATGTGTGTGGAAATGTGTTAAGGCAGAGTGCAACTGTGGCTTTTCTTTTATTACATTTTTTTAAACGACTGTACATACGGATGAGGTTGTGCTCGACTGTACACGCATGTTAAATCAATTGCAAGTGACACTAAAAATTATTACGTTAAAAAAAATTGCATGAATTTAATCTTTTTAGGGTTCCGTACCTCAAAAAGAAAAAACGGGGGCATGTCGTTTGCCCGAAAGTCATTTGCCATAATTGTATCACTTGCCATAATTTTCATTTGCCATAAAGGCATTTTTTCTGAAACTGTTAGCCTTTCAGGTATTTTTTACATGCCATCGTATAGAGCCTAATAGGTTAGGTTAGGTTACTTTTATAACAATTCTGAATAGTTTATGGTTTCAGAGAAAAAGCCTTTATGGCAAATGAATATTATGACAAGTGATACAATTATGGCAAATGACTTTCGGGCAAACGACAGAGAACCGGAAAAAACGGAACCCTTATAGGATCACTTTGTTGCCCGTCTGTCCGTCTGTCTGTGTGTCAAGACCCTTTATCCCGGGAACGCGTGGAGGTATCGAGTTGAAATTTAAACCATATACTCAAGTCTACAGTCCCTTGAAGCTGTGAAAAAATCAAACTTCTAAGTTTATGTAAAAAAAAGATACAGCTCTTTATGCCGCTAAAAACGTATCCTAAGGGAATCAAAATTAATAGGGTATTTTCCGTTGACCTAGAACTATGAAATTTGGAAAGTAATACCGTCTCATACTACAAATGTAGGAAAAAATCTGAAAACCCATTTTTTTATTAAATCACAAAAAAACAGGGTCTTTATGCAAGGAACGGCGGCGGTGAAAATTTTGAATTGAGTTAACCGTGTCATGTACGGAACCCTCGGTGGGCGAGTCCGACTCGCCTTGTCCGGTTTTTTTTGCATAGTTTCGCTGTATTAAATATTTACATACAAAAACGAAAGGTTTCTAAAATAAAATAAAGATGATATACCTACCTATTTAGTAATTTTATTTGTCAATTCAGTTCAGTTTCGCTACAGGGCTTTAAAAAGTTACGACCTCATTCACCGGAGCACAATAATGCGACTACTGCTGCTTAGCGGTTTAAACGATAAGATGGTGGTAGCTATCTATCCGAAAGAATCTTGCACAAGCTCCTACTACCAGTAAACAACCATTAGAAAGAAAGAAAATATTTTTATTTCTGCAAAATAATTCGTTTTTTAATTATAGTATTATAGTATAGTAACTACCTATAGTCTGTGTCAATTTAAATTGCCAAAGATGTAAACAAATTAGTACTGTTTGACACGTAACCTCCAATATTCATCAAGTGTCTTTTTATTTAAAATTATGTACTTATAATAGTTATTTAATGTTAAAGAAAAGATTTACCCCCTTACTAATAAATGTTGAGTAACGGTGGTATAGCTATACAATGTTTTGTCCTCATCTGTCATTGTGACATTTGGATTTGACAGATAAGGACAAAACATTGTATAGCTATACCACCGTGACTCAACGTATATTAGTAAGGGGGTAAGTGTATAAATCATTGCTAAAACTTCGCTTGATCCTTAAAAGCACGTGATCATCGAGTAATAATGGTAAATTGGTTCGTTTGGTTGTTTACATCTTTGCCAATTTCAATTGGCACAGACTATAGGTATTTATTTTTCTTCTTAACGGCAACTTAAACAAAAATAAATCCCTAAATGCCTTTTTAAACAAACAAACATGTTTACCAACTCAAAACTCTCTTACACATAAGTTAAAAAGTACAGTCGCGAGCATGAGAAGTTGAGAAACTTCGTCGAGATGCAAGTTAACTTTTGTGAATTCAAACCGCAAATATATTTTCGCTTTAGTACAGTCGACTTGGGAATATTTGTGAATTCGACGTGTATTTTTACCAGTCTGGTGTTATACGTTTAATGTTTATGTCTGTGTGTGTGTATGTGTCTGTCGCATCGTAGTTCACAAACGGCTGAATCGAAATGGACGTAGTTTTTTTTAATTGAAAGCATGTTAAATTTGGATAGTTTTAGCTAAGTTTCATGAAAATCGGTTGAGCCGTTCAAGAGATATAAGCTCTGAAAGAAGGGGTCTCCATTATTTCGGGGGTTTTTATGTATCTAATAGTTATTTAGGCTTTAGTGGCTGAAAGATAGACAACTGACAACCAAAACCTCAGGACTTAGATACTTACAGTCGAAAATATAATTCGAGATTAAACTCCGAACCTCAACGGGCGCACATTCGCTGTAATTACTGTATTTTGGTTTAAGTGTAGATATTTTTATCAATAAAATTTACCCTAATGGGTATAAACCAAAATAAATGTCCAGTTAAAGAAGAGTTTTCTCACGGAATCGAAACTGTCGATTAAAGTCAAACACATACATTTTTGTAACGAAATTGTAAGTTAGACATCAGCGTCTTTATGTACATTTATTTTGGTTTTTACCCTAATATTACTGGTGACTCGAGTTCTCATTCATATTTTTATTAAATAATATCGAGTGTAAGTATCTAAGTCCTGAGGTTTTGGTTGTCAGTTGTCTATCTTTCAGCCACTAAAGCCTAAATAACTATTAGATACATAAAAACCCCCGAAATAATGGAGACCCCTTCTTTCAGAGCTTATTTCTCTTAGACGGCTCAACCGATTTTCATGAAACTTAGCTAAAACCATCCAAATTACGTCAATTTCGATTCAGCCGTTTGTGAACTACGATGCGACAGATAGACACACAGACATATACATTAAACTTATAACACCTTTTTTGAGGGTTAAAAAGTGGCGTTGAGCATATACAGACGACCTTATAAGTAGCTGCACACTTTTGTACCTTGTCGCTTTAGAGCCTTTGAAAGATAAGTGCAGTAGTTCAAACATGACGTTAAAGTGACAAAGTACTAAAGTGTGCAGCTATTTTAAGGTTATAAGGCTGACCGTACTACAGCAAATTTAATTAACTTGAAAATGTTTTAGCACTATTGAAAAAACAATTGTATCTACCAGTATAAAACTAGAATATAATTTTCATGTTAAAAAAAGGGCTCGACTTCTTTTCTTCACATTATCTGTATTGACTATAATTATAATAATAAATAATAAAATAACCCATCATAGTAAAAAACAATCAATTACAAAAACCAACGCGACGCGAGCACCTCCTTTTTTACACAGTTAATTAAATATAACATTTCATAAAACTATTTCTTACACGTCTCGGAGCCGACGTGACTGTCATCTCAATTACATCTACCCTTAAAAGCTTTAAATATACGCATATATTTGTAAAAGAGTCAAACAAACAAGCATTATAAATATGTCGCAGCCTTAACAGAAGTTGCGTGTGTGCGGCTAAGTACACGCACACACGCGTATTTTCAGATCAGCCGTAAAGAAATCACGCACACATAGACAGCGAAAGGCTTAGATCACGTACACTAGGGTAACGTGCATGTACACGGGCCAATCTTGTTTTGTTGGGCGTGTGTGAGTGATTTTTGCGATAGTACCCTTGGGTATGGCAGGGTTGGCGATTTCGAGTGCATTTAGGTTGGGTGTTTTTTATGTGGGAAAATGTGATTTAAGTGGAATACCTTTTTAATAATAATCATTCTTTTATGAAACCTATTTTAAATAATAAATCGAAACAAAATGTTGACACGACGCCGGTATCTGATAAGTTTCCTTATGTACCTACTATGCAAGTGTTTTTAAAAGTGACTTAGTATTACAGTGTAATATTCAGGAAAAATAAAGACTTATAAAAGCAGTGCTCCTATCTTTATAAAAGTGTCACAGTTTAACAGAAATTAGTTGTTAAGCCACTATAGAACTTGTCGCAGAAAGCCAACGATTAATTTTAACGTAATTTCCATCTCGTCACTTGATGATTTCTTTGGTGGCCTCATAATTTGAGTCGTAGACCGTAGAATAGAAGCTAGCCTCCTATTTCACCATCCTCACTGGTGACAGGAGACAATTCAGTATTCATTGCATAGTTAGCAAGTTTCACATCACTATGGGCTTCATAACAGCTACGCCATGTACACTGAAATGTCACCTGTCATTGTCAGGGTGGTGAAATAGAAGGCGAATAGTTACAAAAATGATGCCTGTTATTTTTGAATACCAGATTACATTTAACTAATCTTGATGTAAACATTCTCTGACACGCAAATCAGAGCTACAGGCAACTTTATCGAATATAACTTATTAGATCACTTTTAATCTATATATATAAAAGGCAAAACTGACTGACTGACATATCAACGCAGAGCCGAAACTACTGTACCTAGAAACTTGAAATTTGGTACATGGGTTCCTTTCATGACGTAAGTGAGCATGAAAGGATTTTCCGAAAATCGACCCCCAATGTGAAGAAATAGGAGGGAGTAGCGGGAAACTAATTCTACGCGTAGGTACGAAGTCGCGGGCGTCCTCTAGTCTATATATATATCTATATATATAAAAGGCTAAACTGACTGACTGACATATCAACGCACAGCCGAAACTACTTTACCTAGAAACTTGAAATTTGGTACACGGGTTCCTTTCATGATGTAAGTGAGCACTAAGAAAGGATTTTCCGAAAATCGACCCCCAACGAGAAGAAATGGGGGGAAGTAGCGGGAAACTAATTCTACGCGTACGAAGTCGCGGGCGTCCTCTAGTCTATATATATATCTATATATATAAAAGGCAAAACTGACTGACTGACATATCAACGCACAGCCGAAACTACTGTACCTAGAAACTTGAAATTTGGTACATGGGTTCCTTTCATGACGTAAGTGAGCACTAAGAAAGGATTTTCCGAAAATCAACCCCCAACGGGAAGAAATGGGGGGGAGTAGCGGGAAACTAATTCTACGCGTACGAAGTCTTGCTATAAAATACAATACAAAATACAATTCCTTAAACACAAAAAAAACCATATCATATCCTTCCTCGAAACTTCTTCAAGACATTTTTTTTAAATATGATATTTATTTGTGAAACAGTTGGCAGCCCTGGCACACTCGTATTGTCGCCGTGCAATATTGTAGGCACGTAGTTTTATTGGTTGAAAGTCATGCGCGGATTGAATATAATAAAATGCTTGAGACATTTTTCTGTTTTTTTGCTTTTCTTTATGTATGTAGTTTGTATGAGTAATGCTCTATTGACTACTTTACAAGAGCAAGTTGTAGTTAAATTAGATTGACTGGAGTTCATTTATCATTAAAAGTATATACAATTTTTGTGCCTTACCTCTTTCACTCCTTATACAATGTTGCCATCTTAAAGTAAGTGTTTTTACTTATATCATTTTTTTCCTCTCAGTTAGAAAGCAAAGTATTTTTTCTCTTCCCGTTTTTTTTACTAATTTGACATAATTACCTTTTCTGCTCATTTAATGAAGATTCTAACCCCGTCATTCATAAACGCACTATAAACCTATTTTAGTCACATCAGTTGGTTTCTCTCATGGTGTTCTATGAGCCAATCGTTCAAATTTGACACTTAAATTCAGTACTGAAATACCATTAAGTTATACCTAACAATAACTATAATAAGGTAAATACTCAGTTACAAAGTTATATCCAACAAACACCACTTCCATGTAAACGGGGGACATTTTTACATACGCACTAAAACAATTTTATATTTGCGGCCAATAGCGTCGCCGCCATCCTTCAATAGTTCAAATTTTGAACCAAACATCCTTAGTTCTAAATTTATCCACCTCGACTTTTAACTTTGTGACAATACAAACTTAACTTTGCAGTCGAAAGCGTCGACACTAACCAAGATTACTACGAAGTCAATATGAAGCAAACTTAGTTGTAAGTTTGTCCACTGCGTTTGTTAAGTTGGTAACGTATGCCAGTGCGGTTTACGGCTGCTTCGCACGGAACTCGGCTCAACGCTAACGTTAACGGTTAAGTACTTGGTTGGGGCTCGTTTGAATTAGCAAGTACAAGTACTCTACAGTATTGAGACGAGTTGGTAAAACTACTTAACTGTAAAAATATCGTTGCAATACTAATTGTATGTCAGAGTTCAGACACTTGACTAAGGCCAAAACTTCCGTTATTGCCATAATTATCATCGTGAGTTATCTCGAAGATTGACGCATTCTTAAAATTTTGATATTGTGAGATGTCGTTTTAGGTAATTTACTGCAAACGTAAGAAGGTTCCAAAATACTTACCAAATTATTATCTTTACCTAATTCCAGGAATACCAGATTCGAAATATTGACTAAAAATTATATACAATACCTTAGTTTTCATGAAACGTATTGAGATCCCACTAGGTAGGTATATTGAGAACTTTTTAAATTCTGGTGTTTTGGGGAATGAGCGTCTTCAAGTTCAGCATTGCAAAATACTGTAAGTATGTATTTATGTAAATACTTTATTGTATCTACTAAAAAAATAAAATTCAATCTTTATAAAATAGAAATGAGTACAAATTCAATTTTATCCCTTTTCTTGATCTCTTCCAGCTAGCAACCAGCTAAGATCTAGCATTAAGTAAACACGAGAAGATACAAAAGGAAACTAAAAATCAGTACAATACTTGCGTCAGCAACTACACTCTTATACAAGCTACTAACCACCCAATCCACTCGCCTATTCAAACCCACCCCGCGTGGCTGCCGTGCCCAGCCACATTTAGCTGCGTATCGTATCGTGTGATATGTAAAGCAGCCATACTTCGTGATTTGTGTAGCCAGCCAGTACGTAATGTGTGGAAGCAGGCGACCGGTGGATGCCATATATCAAAATTTATGAACAAATCGAACTATTTTTAGTCAAGTTTGATTTTGGAACGAGCCTTATTTGAAATTCAAGATTTGGGAATATTCGAGATTGATTATGTTTTCGTAGATTTCTTTTTTGTTTTGAGTTGACTTACAATGATCTGAGAATGTTGAGTAATGAGGTGGTTTTTGTAAATGTGCAGGATTATTTGATTTCCCTCAATTGAGAGAAAGGTCTACGCGACTCGAGTTCTATAAATTATGGTGTTCTTGAGTGATATGACAATTTTAAGACGCGTCAAATGACAGTTTGCTACGATTTGACATTAAATTATATGAAGAACCGTATTAATATTAGTTTAAACTGATCTTAAGTGAAATGTCAGTTTTAAGCCCTCAGAGGGCTTATTGTCTAACGCACTCGCAATCACGATCGTTTTCATTTTGAAAATCGAAGGCTTGTCTTGTCTGCATACAAAATGAGAACAATTGCTCCACTTTAAAGCCGGTTGCGATTGCGAGTGCGTTAGACAATAAGCCCTCTGAGGGCTTAAAATTGACATTTCACTTAAGATCAGTGTAAGCTAATATTAATACGGTTCTTCATATAATTTAATTCATCAAGTCTTCTTTTACTGAACATAATATGTTTTAGAAATATGTACTTATTCAGCTGGGAACCTTATGGAGCCTCTTCATGATCGTCCATCGTAGGCAGTAAGGGACGGAGCAATACGAAAGAGTGAGGTACTTTTTGTAGTCGACTGTACAAGAATTATGTTTCTCGCTCTAAGGTGTAAATTCGTCCCTTACTCATGATAGACGATCGTGGAGAGGGTCCATTATATAAGTAAATCCGGGATTACAAACATAGCTCGTTTTATACCTAGGTATTAACGTAAACCTTCACAAATCAAAATATGAACAATCAACTTCCTCCCTTTCCTAAAACAATGACATTCACCAATCCCCTAAAAACTTTGAAACCCTTACAAATAACAAAATAACTAATCTACCATTTTAGAACCTAACCACAGTAACACTTTGTATGAGAACCGAAGCGAACGTAAAGGGAACGTGAGAGCGACAAAGTCCCTCGAAAATCCGTGTTTAGAAAGCATTGAGCCGATATCTAGAATCGTCTGGACGGGATTTCCGATTTGGGCAGAAATTTATCCCCTTGGGATATTTATAGGTATCTGCTTTTAGGAAATACCTAATATGAAATACTAAAGGTATTGTAGGTATTATTTAGAATTCGGAAAATACTTCGAATTAAGATTCAAATTAGAGATGCGCCGAATATTCGTTTGGTAGGTATTGGGTATTCGGCGTATTCGGCATCTTTTTCACTATTTTGTATTCGGCCGAATTATTCGGTTTTGGTGCCGGTGGTATTTGCTTGGCTACACGAAAAGGTATAGAACTAAAAGACCAAACTTCTTATGTAAGATTTATGTTATTTTCGTAATAATAAGCACCTTTGTTTTTATTTGTAACGTAATCGTACGATGTTTTGAAGCAAAGTGACAGCGCGGTGTGCGCGGGTGAGGTACGGCTCGCTCGTCATCTAGCAAGCAGCGACACGTAGCGTACATGTTAGAACCTGTTTACGCGGCAAAACAATGAAATGGCAAACCGAATAATTCGGCCGAATATCCGTTTCGGTAAATGTTAAACCGAATAGTATTCGGCTATTCGGTGAAACCACTATTCGGCGCATCTCTAATTCAAATTCAAAACATTTATTTGACTAAAAACACACACAACTGACGGACTTAGGATGACTTAGGATTGTACTGTGTTTAATATATATATAGCTTTGGCCAAAGGTGTTGATGGTCTAAGATCCGAATAAGAGACGACCTCCACCCAGCTGTTTATTCGATAAAAAGTGTTTTATATCAAACTAGAGGTCGCTCGCGACTTCGTACGCGTAGAATTAGTTTCCCGCTACTCCCCCCCACTTCTTCCCGTTGGGGGTCGATTTTCGGAAAATCCTTTCTTAGTGCTCACTTACATCATGAAAGGAACCCATGTACCAAATTTCAAGTTTCTAGGTACAGTAGTTTCGGCTGTGCGTTGATATGTCAGTCAGTCAGTTTAGCCTTTTATATATATAGATAGACTAGAGGACGCCCGCGACTTCGTACGCGTAGAATTAGTTTCCCGCTATTCCCCTAATTTTTTCCCGTTGGGGGTCGATTTTCGGAAATTAGTGCTCACTTACATCATGAAAGGAACCCACCAAATTTCAAGTTTCTAGGTACAGTAGTTTCGGCTGTGCGTTGATACATCAGTCAGTCAGTTTAGCCTTTTATATATATAGATTTAATATTGTAAGTAATATATGGCGAAAAGGTTGATTGAAAAATTTCAGTCCAGTACAGTCCATAATTAAAAACAAAACTAAAAATTATCTTTATTTTTTTAATTGCTGTTGCTTGTTTAATAGACCAATTATATACTAATCGAAAGTATGAAGCCGATAGAACATGCAAACGTTAGGTTTAGTGCAAATTATTCGTACCGACTTACCTGCCTACCCGATGGTTATGATGGGAAAAAATAGACAATCAAATCAACTAAGTACAATCAAAGTCATAAATGTATAATATCAAAAATATCTACACGCCCCTACACCTCAACTAATAAGGTCTATGTTAACATATATTTGACGCAATGGCCGCATAGACATTAGTGCTATTGACTGTGCAAAATACTAATTTAATTATGTTCACGAAACACGCCAACATTTCTTTACCAGTTTCGAGCACCGTTAAATTTAACTAACAACCAAATTTAGTGTTTCCATTCAAACTAAATTTGACATAAACTCAATTTACTAAAAGCCTATAAACTATAATATTTATGTATCTGAACTAAACTCAATACAAAAAGGTCATAACACCATAGTTGTTGAATGCCACTTGTGACTTTTTAGACGTTTGTTATTTACAATCGATTCCAAATATCCATTTACAAATGCGATTTGCAACATTTCATAGATATGTGTCTGCGAGCCAAGATCGTAAGTTTTAGGTGTACGCTAGGAGCTGACGACCTTTTCAGGCGCATTTTGGAAAAAAAAAAACTAACATTCTTTATGGATTACTTTGGTTTAAATTATATTGATCTAGAATAAGCATCTATCATTTATATTATACATACATACATACATTAAATCACGCCTGTTTCCCAGAGGGGTAGGCAGAGACCACTTCTTTCCACCTTTTACGATCTTGACAAATCTCTTTCGCTTCTTCCACATTCATACATCGAGTCATGCACGCACGTCGGTCTCGGGTACTTAAAATTCGGCCCTTTTCCAGTATTTCTCCGATTTAAATATTACTACAGTAAAGAGTATTCCCAATAAAAAAGCATGAGATTGATTTGCTATTTCACATTTTAGAATCAATTCTTTCTTTATTTTATTTTCAACCTTGTGTATCACAAAGGAACGATTTATTCTTCATTAATTGACTCCGAGGGCGGCTGTTTGTTCATTAAACGTGTTGTTTTTCATCACTGGAGCACTGTCCAGTCCATGATAAGTGCATATACATTTATGTTTGTGTCAAAGTTCAGCCCATTGTGTTATAAAAAAATTGACATTGACGTACCACGGTTTTGTCAATGCAAGTAAAATGAATCGGTGGGGCGTGACGTAGATTCAAATCTCATTTACATTTTTGTTGTGTGCCTGTCGAGAAAATAAAAAACTCAATTCCACATTTTCTGCAAATTCTATCCAAAAATGCTACGATATTGTAGACTATAAACACCCATTCATCTTAGCATTCAAATGCGTTAATGTTTTTGTTTCTTCTCGAAAATACAGACGTTTCCGGAAAAGCGACAAACGTATTCCCAGCGTGTAGTCCTCAATAATTTGTTAGAAGACAACATTTTAACGATCAAACAGTCATTGCTAGATCCCTGGCTCTTGGACTACATCCTCTGTTCTTAATGTACAGTTGTTTACGATTTGGCGCGGGCACAGTTCGCTGTACAGTCAGCAACGCAAGTAACTCTGTAGAGATTCTCTTGTGAAACTTATTAACGGGTTCGTCAGCGAATTATTTACCTTTGACGTATGACGTTATTCTGTCAATTACATATTGAAAGCAAGTTTTGTCGTCAAAACTGCTTCAGCATAGCATTAAGTTCCGAAGTATTGGTTTTTGCAGTCGGTATTATTAGGTATTTCCGCTGCTGACTGTACTAGTGATTTTTTACCGTTATAGGATTCTCATTTCAAAAATGGATGTTGGAAAGGACATTGGAAAAGTGTTACGAGGAAATTTAGCCTCAAATTTAGTAACTTAAATATATCGTAGATATTTATAATACTTAAAAAACTGGTCAAGTGCGAGACCGATTTTTTTTTTCTGTTATTGCGGCAATAGAAATTCTGTAAAAATTTCAACTGTCTACATAATAATTATGACTGTTAGTAAGATGAGATAGACGGATACACAACAGAGGCTTACTACCTAATAGGGTCCCGTTGGTACAGTCACCAGCATAAATAAGTGATCATTTATGTACCTTGTCGCTTTCAACCGTTTCACAATTTTGTATAACATTTCAAACACGACGTTAAAGTGACAAGGTACATAATTGATCACTTATTTATGCTGTTGACTGTACCTTATGGATACGGATCCATAGTAATGAAATATTTAGTAAGCAACATCTTTTATCTACTAGATTTTGGCTTTTTAAATGATTTTAAAAGAAGAATTAGGTTCTCAATTCAAAGGATTCTCTTTTTAAATTTAATAAAAAATAAACAGGTGCCTACACCTTATAAGTATTTCGTAAACTTAATTATACAGGGTGTTCGGCAGAAGGTTGGACAATGTTGACAAACAGCCGAAATATATGGAACAGCTGTTTTTTTTTCGCGATTTGGATGTTGGTCCCATAATAAAAGTTGATGAGTATGACCTACAGAGTTAGTCCCTGAAGTTTGTCCAACCTTCTGCCGAACACCCTGTAGGTAGGTAGATGAAATATTAGGGTTTTAAATTCAGGCTACATTTGTTTTAGTTGACCTTTTAGATAAATCGTGTACTAGATGTTACAATATTAGATGAAGACTATTTATATTTGTCATTACCTGGAATCGAACCCTGGTCATTATCAACTATAGGCTAACTGCGACACGCCGCGGAAATGTTGACAATGCACCTGTAGAATTTATCATCCGTTTTTTTACTGATAATAATGCAAATTCACATTAACTTGTAATACAGTTGATAACTAGTTGCAATTGATGAATAATTTCCCTTTATCGCAAAAATCAAGTGCATCAATGCAATTGCACGCACCTGCAGCCTGGGGCTTCTGATACAATGACTATGAGGTGCAGTGGTAATGCAATCTGCCTGCCGTACTGAGGGTCGTTGGTTCGTTCCCGTTGTATCCAATGGATGTTTTTTGCACTTTAAAGATGGAAACTACGCTCTTAAGGAGAATTTTAAAAACGACTTCATACATAAAGGCCTATAAATATCAACGCACAGCCGAAACTACTGTACCTAGAAACTTGAAATTTGGTACACGGGTTCCTTTCATGATGTAAGTGAGCACTAAGAAAGGATTTTCCGAAAATCGACCCCCAACGGGAAGAAATGGGGGGAGTAGCGGGAAACTAATTCTACGCGTACGAAGTCGCGGGCGTCCTCTAGTAGTTTATATGGATGTTTGGATGTTTGTTTCAGTCATTATCCTGGATTGATGATACATTAAATACTTTCAATCCCAGAAAAAATGATATTTTACGAAAAAAAGCGATTATCGACAGTTATGCGGACGAATAGTCCAAACTAATATTATAAACTAGCTTCTGCCCGCGACATCGCGTAGCTTTCGATTATGGTTATTCCCTCGGGAACTTTTAAAGTTTCCGGGATGAAAAGTAGCCTATGTGTTAATCCAGGGTATAAGCTATCTCCATTTCAAATTTCACCCAAATGGTTTACCCTTGAAATATCGAAACTCCTTTCATAGAACTTTTTCGCCGAATTTTCATGTTATGTTATGTGGTCACAAGTCTAACCTAACCTAACCTAACCTACGTAACGAATGCTTAAGATAACCTGAAAAATAAGGTTTCAGCAGAAATTAGCTTTCGATGAAATTACACATTCGACGAAATGTTTGTCGATATTTCAACGGGATCCACATCCAAATCTGTCCAGCCGTTGCAGCGTGAACGAGTAACAAACTAACACACAAACATTCGCATCTATAGTATTAGTAGGATTATTGGATAATAGCTTCTGCCCGCGTCTTCGTTCGCTTAGATTTCGACTATGGTTTTTCCCTCGGGAACTTTGAAATTTCCAATTCAAATTTCATCCAAATCCGTCCAGCCATTGCAGCGTCAAAGAGTATCAAACTAACACGCATTGAATTATATAAATAAATAAACCAGTCTTACCTACACAAATAAAACTCTATTTAAATATTCTAGAACATTAAGATCTCTATCAGCCTAGCTAAGGGCCTCCTGTCGGTGTGAAGTGTCCAACTGACATTTAGAACCTTGTCATTCCATTATATTATACGACATTATACTATAAATATCGTTAAATTTGTCAGCGCCATCTGTTGGTAACGACTATTGTTGTTTTATTAATTTCTGTAATGATGCTAAAAAAAAACATTATATGTTACAATATAAAATATTGTAAATGCGAATTTTGGAAGTTTGTTACTCATTCACGCCAAAACGGCTGAACAGATCTAGATGAAATTTAGCATAGAGATAGATTATAATAGCACATAGCCGTTGTGTATCCCGGAAATTGGACAGTCCCCGAAAAAAAGCAATAAACGGCTTCAACGCGGACGGAGTCGCGTGCAAAAACTAGTATCACTTAAAAATAACGTAGCTTTTAACTAAGCTCTAGGTTTTTACTAAGGGTAAAGGGTAGAGAAATATATACTTAAATCAGGGGACAATCTCACACAAATTTACCTAGTCCCAAACTAAGCTCTAGGCTTGTACTATGGGTACTCAACGATAAACATACTTATATAGATAAATATATACTTAAATACATAGAAAACATTCAAGACTCAGAAACAAATACTCGCGCTCATCACACAAATATTTGCCCATACCGGAAATCGAACCCAAGACCGCTAGCTTCGTAGGCAGGGTCACTATAACTAGGCCAACGCGTCTTCAATATTTTTCTGATTAAAAATGTGGAGTATATGTATAAGTTGACCTATAAGTTCATTTCTCATCGATTTTTCTCCTAGTAAATTTTTACATAGTATGAAACAAAGTCGCTTCCCACCGCCTATCCCTTATTTCATTCAGTTTTCATCAATAGATAGACTGATTCACGAGGAAAATTGTATGTATTGGTAACAAAACTAACACTAACCGTAGCGAAGCAAGGCCGAGTCCCTGGTAATTTATAAAACAAACAAAACACCGTTTGCCAGTTCCAAAAAGTCACATAAAACTACAGTTAGCTATTAATTAAAAAGTGACCATGCATAAAATTGAAAAGCATATAAGGCAGGTAATACCTCAAGCTAAAATATTGCCTAGCCAAAGCGGTTCAATATCGAAGTACCCAAGTATGGCAGCCTGTTTATTACTGAAGTTATCAATCTTTTGTACCTTTATAACGTTCAAAGCCAAGCCTTTTAGTTTCAAAACAATTACGACACCATTTGGAGTAGGATGGCATTATAAATGGGACGCGTTTAGAACCGAGGTCTCAGAAATGGGTCGATTTTGTATGAATATGACAAAGTCTGGTACTTAGTGTTGGTACTGGAATGGATCTAATCAACTTTGCAAGCGTAGTATTTAAGCTTTAACACGGTATTATTAATCTTTCTACAGAAAAAAGAGCTCTAAGTATAATCGGCCAGTTTTACTTGTAATCAGCTCAATTAGAACGCTGACCCACCATAAAACTGTGTCACAGTGGCGTTATGATTCAAGACGTAAGAAGTGACAAAATTATTTTTTTATAATGACACCGTGACACCGTTCTATGGTGGGACAGAGTTCCATTGGGCTGATAGTACCATCAAGGAATTTGACTGATTAGCCGTTTGA